>OX411733.1:8780247-9405247 GCA_948252095.1 Dicycla oo | reverse complement strand
CGACTTCCGGTATCTTGGTTCACTTGTGCAAAGCGATGGCGAAGTAGACCGGACTGTTAAGCACAGAATTAACACTGGATGGATGAAATGGCGGCAGGTCACGGGAACAATCTGCGACTCCCGCATTCCCCTTAAACTCAAGGGGAAGATTTATAAAACAATGGTTAGACCTGCTGTCTTGTATGGATCAGAATGTTGGGCCATAAAAAGAATGAATGAAAGGCAATTGCATGCAGCCGAGATGAGAATGCTAAGAGGGATGTGTGGTATTTCGCGAATGGATAGAATAAGAAATGAGTATGTAAGAGGAAGTCTGAAAGTGACACCGGTGACTGAAAAGTTGTGTGGAAATCGGTTGTCATGGTATGGGCATGTGATGCGGAGGAATGAGGAAAATGTCGTCAGGAAAGTGTTGAGTATGAACGTGGAGGGCTATACGAGTAAGGGAAGACCAAAGAAACGATGGATGGACTGTCTGAAACATGATATGGCCAGAAAGGGAGTGACTACCGAGATGACGACTAATAGAGAAGTATGGAAGAAAAAGACATGTTGCGCCGACCCCAAATAAATTGGGACAAGGGCAGGAGAATGATGAGGTTAGAACGCGACCATTCTTAAAAATACAGGAATACATTACGCCTCTGTGGTGGGCTGTCTGATAAATTGCCACACAAACCGTTTTTAAAGTCAAGTTAATGATAGACATCGCTCATGAAAATGTTATGAATTACTTCCGATACCCATACATTTTATAAGTAACTAGCTTTTGCTCGCGGCTACGCCTGCGTGGAGGTCGGAAATTATCCCCAGAGACAGTCTAAAATACAAAACACCATAATTATATTCCGTGAGACTTTGGTTGCTCTTGATAGTTCGATTTAGTGTTTCGATTTCACTTTTTCTAGGACGTCGTACATTAATTCCAACCCAACAGTTTACATTGCTGCAACATTCGTCTTCACTCACTGTTTTTACGAATGCAACAAACTATTCCAGAGGAGGCCACAGCAAAAGCAACTCCTTTATCTTTTCGGAATTGAATTAAAATCAGATTAAAAAAAAAAAAGCTTGTTCCTTACGGGCCTTCCAAAAAAAAAAAAAAACAAACCATCTTCACCACTTACGATTTTTTCACTATGAAAAATTAAATTGAATTAAATTGTATTTACTTTTGACCTGATTTTAATGAACCAAACACTAAATGTTACCTCAAGATACGGGCTATAACAATATTTCCAATCCCTTAAATCTCAGACAAAGGGGTAGGTACAAAAAAAAATTCAATATTATCTATATGTGAATTTCAAAATGATCTCCTATTTTACCCCCCCCCCCCCTAAGGGGTGATTTTACAAAAAAAACCTGAAACATGTAAGTCTTTATTTCTGACCAAACGCTTAAATTTGAATTTTCATATCCCTAACTTCAGAACCATACCAGACCAACTTTACATACCAAGACCCCTCTGTGCCTCAAAAAGCACGTTAAGCCGTTGGTCAAAGAATGTCTGTCACTGATCTGTCATTTCGTGGATCTTTGACTGTCGTTACGGGTCGTCAGAAGCCCGAAAGTCAGACAACCAGTCTTAGCAAGAAGTATCGTTGTGGAGGTCAGATAGGCAGTCGCTTCATGTAAAATACTGGTATTCAGCTGTATCCGGTTAGACTGAAAGCCGACCCCAACATAGTTGAGAAGAGGCTAGGCAGATGAACTTCACAAATCATGGGTTTCCCATACAAACTTTCATCTCCTATAACCCCTACAACATAGAAGAAATATTCTTAAGAAAAAATGTAGACTATATCCGTCGGTCCGTCCCATCTATCTCATTGCCAAATTTTATTTTAGTTTAGACGTGAAAAGGTACCTGACAGATAGACAGATAGAGTTATTTTCGAATTTATAATATTATTAGTAGGTATATAGGTAGAAGGTAATTTACTACACGACTTCAAAACCGTCACAATGTCGTGACGATACTACATTCCACTTAGGACATTCTGTTTTTAGCAGACCATGAATATAACATAAACACATATACACACACCCATACATCAACACATATACAGCTATATATGTGTATACTTGAACTGAAACTGATCTTCGAACGCACTACACCCTAATTGTATAACACACTTTCCATCATAATCCGAAAGATTTTGAAGGCAATTGCTTATTGTGTTATATAAAGAAAACTAAAAATAGCAGTTCAAAAGTGAAGAAAAAAACACAATTAGGGTGTAGGTATACCTGCGTTCGAAGATCAGTTTCAGTTCAAGTATATAGGTATATACAATGTGACCCTAATCTGTACTATAAAATATCTATCTACAACACATGGGTTTATGTAAGAGCTTGTGTCAGATTGAGGGTAATATGTAGGTACACATATGATTAAGACTAGGGATGTTACGAATATTTACATTCGCATTCACTTATGCGAATGCATCATTTTAAACATTCGCATCGAGCGATACGAATGTTTTGTGAATGCGAATGTGTGCAGGTCGTGACGTGTCTTGTCCGGAGGTCGCGCAGTTCGTCGATCCACACACGTGCAGAGCGTGCGGACATGCTTTTGCTGTGATTGTTATGTTAGTTAGGCTTGTTTTAGTTGTTAATCAGTTGTAACTAATCACTACATATTATGAAACAAAGTCCCCGCCGCGTCTGTCTGAACGCGGTAAACCCAAAAACTACCGAAAGGATTTTCATACTGCTTTCATCAATAGACGGAGTGTTTCATTAGAAAGGTTTAGGTGTACCGATAATTAATAAAGGTTTTGTGTAAATTGACTGAAATATGACGATTATTGCTGAAAATGTCGGAAAAAAACATGCCGACTGGGAGTTTTACTGGCGAGCGCCGCGTAAACCTATACAGTTATATGAAAACAGTGTATTACTTTGGCACTTTTATTCCCAGTAGTACGATCCCGTGGGATATTTTTCGACATCCACGTGGTAAATAAACAAGTAGTTTGTTAGTCTAAAATTATGTTGAGCTATTTTCACAGATTTTACCATGGAACCGGGAAAAAATTGAAAAATTGCGGTTTTTTACGCCTATACATAGATCGAGACCACGCGAAATGCAATGTTTCTGAGAAAAGTTATTCCACAATTAGGCGCACACTATACTACCTTGGCGTTGCGAACTTATTTGAAAACTGTTACTTCCAAAGAATACGAATGGTATTTCTAAACATTCGCATTCGCACATTCGCATTCCAAAAATTCGCATTCAAAAGAATACTGTAGGATAAATATCGCATGTGTTCAGAATAAGGAACTTTTCTTTAGGATCAAATATTAGTAATGTAGTTTTGGCCAATTAGACCCTTTCTGTTTATTTATTCGTGTCTGAAAATTACGTTTACCAAAGAAACGTTTCATTAGACTTCTAGGAGATGACATGCAATTTTAGGTCATTCTTTTTGCACGATGGACAACACTATGTACGTATAAACATCTCGACACCTGCAAAGAATAACATCGTAACTCAGTTTTAGGCCATTTTGAATTACAATCGTGTTCTTGCTATACAAAATTAATGCTGATTTTTTGCACTCACCCCTGTTCTGTCGTGGTGTTGTGTGGTGAGTGCAAAAAAAAACAGCATTAATTTTGTACAGCAAGAACACGATTGTAACTCAAAATGGCCTAAAACTGAGTTACGATGTTATTACATGCAGGTGTCGATCTATGTATGAAAACGTCGGAAAATCCCCATATATTTATTTATGTAAGTTCATGTCAATGTGTACTCGAATGTCAGCCGAACCTCATAGGTTCACAACTACTGTAAACCTGCGGTCGCCATAGGATGATGTTTTTTTTTTTTTTGATGTGCGCCCGACGTTTGAGGGGACGAGAACGACTTGTAAAAAGAAAGAATTTGAATTAAAAGCTTAGTTCTCAACTCAAATTAAAATATTACACGTCATTTCTTTACATAAATGCCACCAATCAGTTCATTAGCAAAACAACAGATTTGTCTAATAAGTTGACTTACAAAAGTTGCAACTTTACATTGGTTAACAATACGCATTGCCTTACACTGTTTTTCCATCGCACCGGGAACGAGATGTCAACGAGAAAACAGTTGAAGGCGCCGAAGTAGCCACAGTACATTCACTATGAGCGAATAATCTCATGTCTTGTTGACGTCCCATTCCCGATGTGGTGGACAGACAGTCTTACGCCTACAAAATCCCAGGGAACCAAACGAAACATTTAACCCCACGCCTAGGGAAACAAAAGTCGATCGATAGTACCCGGCCTATCAATCCAGGGATAACCTAAGGGTATTAGGCCCTGACTCATACATGAACTTTGTGTAACCATTTTTGCCTTTTATATCGTCATAAAACGTAGATTTTGGTGGTCGATTTGTGAAGCCTTTTGATTGTTTCCGATGGATGGGTTTTATGAGTTTTTGATGGCTGTGTAAAACCTATTTTTATGTGATTTTTGGTTTAAGGCATGAAGGTGAAAGGTCTATTAGCTTACATATTGTAATGACATGATTATAAGGTGTTTAATAGATACGCTAAAGGTCAAGTGTTAAGGCGAAAGCTCCAGTTAGCCCGCGAAATTCAAATATAGGTTTTTTGCAATTTCCAGGTCAGCATCGGGTTGTATGTTGATCAGAATATGATTCGCGACCGTAAAAATCTGTGGGTGCGTTATTGACGAATTCAAGCAACCAAAAACAGCACAATACAGTCTATAATTGCGCTTTGCCATATGTAAGTACTTGTACTTATTTCAATAAATATTTGTCACAAATCGCACGCTTACTTCTTACAAAACCATCACAAGGTCCATTCGTCACTGCGGCGCGTTCGCGACCAGGGGGTGTCAACTCTTACTGTCGAATCAGGGACATGCCTACGGGGGCCAGGTTTATGTTGCCAGAAATATAACAAATTATTTTTTATGTCTTTTGGCCACATCCAAATAAAAAAAATACTGTCAAAATCTTTACAAATAAGGTTTTGCTATATTTTTACGCATTTTCCAGATCAATGAACACCATGTGCAAGTTATTGTGTGCACGTCTGTACTTCTCGCACAATTGTCGGAGTGCAAAAGTGGCGTCCACTGTTCCTCGACCTGGCATAAACCTAAACTGGTTTGGGGTAATCTCACTCTCCTCTCGCAATCTTTTCTCTATTATTTTCTCCCAAACCTTCATACAATGGGACATAAGCTTTATCCCTCGATATGTGTTGCAGTCCTGTACGTCACCTTTATTCTTGAAGATGGGCACTAGCGAACTATTGCACCATTCTTGTCTGATCGCTTCTTCATGCAACAACTTATTGAAGATGATGATAAGAAATGGCGTGGCTGTGCACCAGTTTTTGTCCTTTATGTTTTGTATTGAGCTGACATTCTTCTCCTGAGTATAAGTGTTCTGTGTTCCGAGTGGGTACTGAGCTCGAGGCGTGTAGGTATGACTTGCATTCCGACCGTTTATATATGAAGATAGAATACTGTAGATAACATTACCGTGCTTAGTGCTCATCTTTGTACTTTTGGTAACTCCAGCGGCTGCGTGTTGAAATTTTTTAGATACCTCAATCAATCTGCCTAGCCTTTTCCCAACTATGTTGGGGTCGGCTTCCAGTCTAACCGGATGCAGCTGAATACCAGTATTTTACATGGATCGACTGCCTATCTGACCTCCGCAACCCAGTTATTGGGTAATACGATACCCCTTGGTAAGACTTTTTGTCAGACTTTCGGGCTTCTGACGACCCGTAACGACTGTCAAAGATCCTCGAAAGACAGCCGGGACCAACGGCTTAACGTGCTTTCCGAGGCACGGAGGAGTCTCGGTATGAAAATATGGTCACTCATCCACAGACCAAGCCCGGCAAGCGTAGCTTAACCTGATGGATCGACCCGCGCGGCTGTTATTACTTAGCCACGATCTCCTCCTTAGCCACGATCTCCTTTATCTCCATTAATTTAGATACCTATAGTTCACATAAAAGAAAAGGCAATCTTCCCCCTTCATCTTCGATTGTTGGTAAATAAACTAAATTGATAACAATTGAGAGCAGTGATGGCCCAGTGGTAACGGCCACGACTTAGGAGTTTTAGGTCCTAGGTTCGAACCCAGATAGTAACAGAATCTCCATAAAGTGACACTTATAAATATACGGAATTTTTCCGAAAGCTAATCATTGAATGACAACACATAAAACTAAAAACTCCGTTCAAAGTTCGAAGTAAAACACCATTGGAATTGAAAACTCCATTAAAATTGAAGAAGAACAATTCGCTGGCAATATTAGCTTATTGCGTCGTGATTTCAGTCCACGTAGCGGTACGTGCCTGCCTCCAATAAAGACTGGAGCGTGAAACTTTAAACGCAGCCTGTCTAGGAAGCTTTATTTATATCTGTTTGTCTGTTTGTTTGGCTGAAGAGACGGAATTTTGTTAATGTTTTTGTGTTTTGGTAGATTTTGGTGGGTCAGACTACCAAAAGCAAAATCTTGGGACTCGATTCCACGGACACCAGCGGGAACGACGAAACTTCTCTTTATTTTAATTATTAATTGTTTATCCGGGACGTTACATTTCAATAGATTAGACAGCAATATAGCAAGATTTATTTAATACAGTCCACACCATTACCCAGTAACTGGGTTGTGGAGGTCAGATAGGCAGTCGCTCCATGTAAAATACTGGTATTCAGCTGCATCCGGTTAGACTGAAAGCCGACCCTAACATAGTTGGGAAAAGGCTAGGCAGATTGACTCCATTCTACCCCGAGCTAACACAAATCTTGTCCAAAAGTTAAAACAAATAGACAGAGATAGCGCTTTTGAATTTCAATAGCAATAGCAACAGACAGCGATCTAAATATAATCAGCTGGAAACCTATCCTAGACGTGATGCCGAATAGAGCACGGAATCTTCGCGCCGGCAGCAAATTGTGGTGGCAGTTTCTGCCGTGTACCAATGCAGATAGGTATACCAATAAAATTCGTGGCGCCAAAAGTGCGTTGAATGTGGGACAATTCCTGTCAGGCATCGCTTTCAAACCCGTCAATCGCTGGTTTGCGAGAACAGTGACGGAACTAAAAATGATTGATTTTAGAGAATGGCATTTTTAAATTTCTTCATAAATGCATACCGTAAAATGTAAAAGAATTATTGAAGGTTTGACTTAACTGATTAAAGAAAAAATGTATCATATTTGGCGTCTCTGTTTACGATAAAGTATCAAAGATTTATGATTGATTGGCATACAGTATTCAATTTGACAGAATTTTTAATTACGTCGATATTCTCGCAAACCAGCGATATATCGTAGGATATATAATTCGAATTTTCGCGAAAACCCTAAGGATATTGCGAAAACACGGATAATTAGACAACAATGGTGAAAACCTTTCTCAATCTTATTGGAAAAAGATAGGGTTATTGAACGAGTCGCTCTAGTAACATTGAATATCCTTTACTCTGATCGGCTAGATTTTTGCTTACTGACCAAATTTTATTCTGATGGGTTCCTAGTTTTACCCTGTGAGCTTTGAAGTATTATATCATATAGTTATGAAGGGTTACAAATAACAATATCGATTTATAGGAACTTTACCTTTTAATGAACATTTTAGTTGCCTAATCTACAAACATAGAAGTACTATTCGCACTATTTTTCAAGTCCAGCCACACTTTTAACCACGTTTAAAACAAAAGACAACTGAGTCGCTCTCAAAAACATAAACAAAACAACGTGCGTGAATTATTGACATTTAACACGTCAACCAATCAGAGGAGTTCTCGTTTTGGGCACTCCGACCGGCCAATCAGCGTTCTAATTTCATAATAGCTAACGTTTCGTTTCGCAATATTACTTGAGCGACTCGTGTTTTTGCAAAAACCCTACCTATCTTTTTCCAGTAAGATTGAGAAATGTTTTCACCATTATCCAATTATCTGTGTTTTCGCAATATCCCTAGGGTTTTCGCGAAAATTCGAATTATCAAATCATCCTACGACATATACGTACATCATTTTAAGTCGTAGTGCGAGTAACTCGTTACACGCTTAAGTGTCTCGCGTCTCCGTGCTGTGTGTGGTGTCCCAATAACAGAGGTCACCTTTCTCGCTCTTGCATTCTACGTAGGTAATTATGTCCGCTAGTCAGCGCTGGTAGCCAAAACAGCATTGACAATAATAGTGAAGTTGCAACCGTTGGCGACCAAATGGGGAACAGCCACGACAGCGGACCAGCCTCTCTAAATGTTGGTGCCACCTTTTTACCTATAAACCAAGTAATGTTTTACTTTTTCTTTAACAGCCGGTGTCTTTGGTTTTGTATTTTGGTTTTTTGCCACCGATTTCCGAAATTAAAGTTGTTTTTCACTTTGCAATGTTTTTTTTTTTAATGTTTTTATTTTTGCACCTTTTATTTGTTGTACCTGCCCAACACAAATTCGAAACCACTACCTGCTATGTAAATTACGTTGATAGGAAGTTATTATAACATCATCCACATAGAATAAGTGCGTAAAATTCGTATTGTTGAAGCTAAGTCAAAACCTACCCATGTATTTTCTAAATTGGTCCAGCCGTCTTCGAGTAATCGGGGAACACACGTAAAAAAAAATTGATGAACTGAGAACCTCCTCCTTTTTTGAAGTCGGTTAAACATATCTTACAAGAAAAGCCGCGTCATTATTTATTTATTTATTTATATATAGGTACTTCAACGACTCATTTACTAATAACATATTACATAAAAGAACTTATTGTATATCTGTTAGTATGGTGAATTTGTCACTTAAAGAAGTACACAGCTTAAACATAAATAGGAAATACATGCACAATTATCTTAAAGTGATTTAAAATAAACTAACTTATTGTTTGTTACATTGAGAGATAATTAAGAGCTACACATAACATAGGAAGACAATATAAAAGAAAGTACAACGTCAGATTTACTTAATTAATTAATAAATACCTTAGTTTAATTTTGGTGTGATAAGACGACTGCAACAAACGTGATCAAAATGTTATGAATGGTTGGGAATCATAAGTTTTTTTACGGAATTGGCAAAAAGTGTCGGCCAAGATGTCGATGATGTTGCTATTGTGGATTATATTATAATTATCCATAAATCGGTTCATGGGGGCACTGCGACCAAGGTTTGTTCTTGATGAGGACATAGCAAAAATATCATTTCTGCGTACAGATCTAGTTATAGTGCGCCTAGATACAGTGATATTAAGTTCAGATAATAGCTCTGGAACATCGGACCGATTACGGATAATTTTATAAATAAATATCTGATCGGAGAGACTTCTACGTTGTTCCACAGATATCATATTGAAATGATTGAGTCTTTGAGGATAACTAGTGTCTCGATCGCAACTAGAACATCTGAAG
This sequence comes from Dicycla oo, assembly GCA_948252095.1. Lineage (NCBI taxonomy): Eukaryota > Metazoa > Arthropoda > Insecta > Lepidoptera > Noctuidae > Dicycla > Dicycla oo. The sequence continues at coordinate 9,395,832 of OX411733.1, read as the reverse complement.
CGCAGATACCTGGTGAAGGCCTTCCGTATAAAAATTATTATAAAAGTATAAAACTGTGATTTTGATACTCGAACTCGAACGAGCCCAAGCCGAGATGGGATAAGCAACACTCATTCAATTTTAAAACCTGACCCGTTTCTTACATCTAAAATTTAAGCTCCTATAAAGCCGATTCTGAACTCAGCTAGTGTGAGCTTCAAGGATTTTCGGTCAGTAGGTTTTAGAGTAAAAGGTAAACTTATTATTTCACGTTTTGTAAGTACTCACCCCGTATTTATAAACAAGAAATTATTTGCTGCTAAGTAATTTCTTAGTGAAGTCATTACTTGATGATTATGAAATTTTATTCTGTAGTCGAGTAATGTATTACTTGAGTAAATGCTTGAGTAAGAATCAACGTTCCATTGCAAAATCAAACGCTAAATGGTCGAGTTCTCAATTCTCAAGTAAAGAAAATGGTGACTATTACTTGGCTAAGAATTCTAACCTTTCATAATTCTAACTTCAAGCAAATGCTAAAATATACATAGAATACATAATAACACTTGAGTAATTACTTTTAATGAAGTAATCACTTTTACTTGTTTATAAACACGTGTGTCAGTCTTTTGCTTTTTTTGGGTGTTTGAAAAGGAGAGTGAATAATTTTGTTAAAGCAGTGCCCATGTTTCTACTCATACGGCATAATATTCCAAGATAAGCACTATTTCATATTTAGAAAAGAAAAGATGAGAGAGAGTCAGCCCCGTTCGCTGACAAGCTGCGATTCTAATATAGAAGTGATTTATCCAAACTAATTATCGAATTGCAAGTCAATATGAGTTTCCTCTTATATACTTAGCTAAAACCCTGAACATATTATATCACATCGAGGCAGAGCGAGAGAGCAAATTAGAATTACGAGCCACCCTCGAACACATAAAAGAAATTTTCGAAGACGCTCAATATGAATCGATGAACCTTTACAACCTCCTAAAGGTATACTAACAAAAGTAAAGATAGAACATCCTTTATCTTTAGATAGCCAAAGGTCTCCATCTATTACAAGTGCGTCAAGCCCCATACCATCACCTTCTGCTGAGAGACGGCCCCGGGCCAACGGGCGAGCTAGTTTAAAAGATATATTGTAAAGTATTATAAAATATATTAGAGTTCTGCGTGAACAGTTTATTTATTTAGTGTGGATCCCAAAAGAAGTAAAGGTCCCTCTGGCCCTTTACAGTGCCTAAGAACCACGTTACTGAGACTTCAATTCACAACTAAAATGTGATAAATCATGATGCCAAACTTTCCATGGTAAAGATACACCGCAACCATGCTTTATATTCAGGACCACCATATAAACATACAAACGGGATTAATAGAATATATTATAATGTTAGGGTCATAGAGAATGGTGGTAATTAATCCATAACTCATACATAAGGGGTACCTTGCTTTTGAAACCACAAGCTCAAATAACAAAGATTCAATTGACCTAGTTTTATGGTGAAACTCATCTTGTTTGACTGAGTTCATCTACCACTACTTTTCTAACCAGGAGCTGCGTCTTAGTTTCCTTAAGGGTCGTTATTCTATACTAACTTTTTTATCTTTAATCAGCTGTCTATATAACATAACATCCCACCTGTAATCATCGAAGGAAAGGGAAGGGGGGGCAGAGGTGTAGGTACCTAAAGTACACTCACATGTTGCCAGATATCGCACCTTTAATAATAAACCGAAATAATAAAAAAAAACTGGTCAAGTGCGTGTTGCACCACGCACAATTAAGGGTTCCGTAGTTGGGATGAATTTATCCCAAGAACAAACTTAATATTGTAGTTGGAAAACATGTTCTCCCATACATTCCAACAAAAAATTTCCATAGTTAAACGAAAAGGATCCAACCCACATTACACATAATGTGGGTCGGATGCTTTTCCTTTAACTATGGACAAATGTAAGTTTATACGGACAATATTGAGAGATTTACCATGTTGTTTTAAGACCATAGACTTCTTAGAGATTTTCCTGTAATCTATATCTACAGAATTATTTTCTGTCTTTTTTTCAGAATTTTAAGATTAGTAGTTTCGGAAATAAAAGGGGGGGAATGGTTAATTTCCATATATTTTCTTAAATAAATTTAAAACACTTTATTTTTAAATGATTAAAAATATATTTGAGACCCTCACTGTAAGCCCTTCCATTTAAACAAACCGTACCATGCAATATATGCAGGGTACAGTTTGCAATTATTTTTAAAAAATATTTTAAAATAATCTAAATCTCGCATTGATGCAAAATAAAAAGTCGCTCATTCATTAGATATTGAAATGATCTTTCATGTTGTGCATTAAAACTTATAGAAATAAAGTATTTTAACTGTAAAATCACGTAAATCAGCGAAATCGGCAAAATTTAGTATACGGCCTCTTAAGTATAGCGCTTGCTGACTAATAAGTATATGGTTTTAATGGACTAAAAAAATGTACCGTGAAACAATACCAATTCAGCGCAGCAGTCAATAGAGTTACATTAAAAGGGGTAGAAATCTGGATGGTGAAGACGCTGCACTTGCACTCATTTAAACGTCATCATAATCTTAATCAGCCTATAATGTTCCCACTGCTGGGTCACAGGCCTCCACTCTTCGAGAGGGAGTGGGCTGTAACCTACCACGTGGACCCAGTGTTGACTAGTAGATGTCACATGTTTTCAAATTTTTGGTTCTAGGACATGCCGGTTTTCTCAAATTCTGTGATTATTTACTCAAAATAAAGCGCCTACTTGGGTTCGAACTCGTAAATCCGGGCCGTTACTACTGGGCCAGCACTGCTCCTTATACCAGCACACAACTCTTCCCACAAACACGTAAAGTACGTTCAACCTCAAATAAAAACACAAAAAAAAAAAACTTTTTCCCAAACACAGAGACAAAGACAAACACCCACAAATCTTCCGGATAACAACACACACATCCCATTTTTTCTTCACAATAAAACCCCTGATTCCGTATTCTATTCGATTCGAAGATGCAAAATCTTCCACTTCATTTGGCTGACGTAGAATCCTCGCCATTAAGACATTCAAGAAACAATTTGGCAGACTTGGGTTCAGTTTCGATTTACAACCTTATATCTTCCAATGAAACCACTCATATTCCACCTTATGATAGAGAGATAAAGTCTAAATTAGGTTCAAAGAAGTGCATTACAATGGAATGCGAATTCAAAATGGGGCCAATGAGAATGTTCTCCGATTCTGTTCGAATGAATGTTTACATGTGTGAGTTCGAGCTACATGTAATGCTATTATGCTCTAATTACTGAAAAGTCTTTAAGCTAACTATTTTAGGAAGGCAATTGGAACTAATACTACTAATAGTGAAACTGAAATGTACTTAAACGAAACAACCCAGTCGAAAGGAATCCCATGTTAGTGAAAACTAAATTCAAAACTTAAAAATCGTGATTTTTGTTCTGATTAACGCTATTGCATGCTTGTATTCTTAAAAAAATAATTTAAAATTATAGGAACTACATAGCTCGTTTGGTTACTTTTCAACATAAATATATACCTTTTTTTTCTAATTTCCAACCTGTCTAATTTGCGATTTCTGCTATATTACATACAATATGTAACAAAAACCCAGTTATTCCTTTTAACACATGATTGTACTCATAATAACAAACAACTTTTACTAGGGGACCAAACCGGAGTTCGCGGAAAAAAAAAGCAGCTGTCCCATACATTCATGTTCGCTTTACTCGTCAAAATGTAGGACGCAGCTGATTTTTTTTCGAGGTTTCTGGTTTGGTCCGATAGTAAAAGTTGTTTGTTATCATGAGTAGGTACAATAATGTGTTAAAAGGAACAGCAGGGTTTTTATACCTGAGGGCCTAGACAAAGCAACATTATGTCAGCGCAAACGATGATGGAAAACTCAAAAATATATTGGATTGTCATATGGCATAATTATAATAATCCAATATATTTTTGAGTTTTCGGTAGCATATGATATAGGCTACCGAAAAACTTATGTCAATCCTGTGGAAAGTCTTTGTAGAAATACGAAATGGTTTGAAAACGATTTCCACTTGTCTAGGTCCTCTGGAATTCCGATTCCCCATGTTAGAAAAGAGGTGACTACAGAGTTAACGACTAATAGAGAAGTCTGGAAGAAGAAGACGTGCTCCGCCGACCTCGATTAAATTTGGATAACGGCAAGAGAATAATGATGGATACAGCCTTTCTCACTATGTTTTCCTTAACTGATAGTTAGTTATGGCTAAGATCAACTAAGAAAGCAAATAGGTAAGTACACGGGAATTAGAAAAGCCACATGCACATTTATGAACTCCTTTATGAGCCTAGTGCTTGAATGGCCAACCGACAATTTTTTGGAAAAGTCACTTATGTCACAGATTAATACAGATCGGACACTCCGCTAAATCATTTAAATAAAAAGTGACTCTTGCTGCGACACAATAAAGTGCAATTCAAGTCCCACAACGCTTATCACCTACAGTTATATTTACCTACAAGTGGCTTCTCTTTCCATCGCGTAACTTATACCTTCTGACTCGTTAGGGTTGTCTTCTTTTACGACGCGGCGTGTGAGTGAAAATCGAATTGACCGTGCAAGCCGGCCGGTGCGCGGCAGCCCGCACTGAATTGGCCCGACAAATCGAGCCCGCCGCGTACTTGTTTGTAGCTTCATACCTAAACTGCGGAATGTCCCATCTGTATTAATCTGTACTTATGCATAACTGCAGAAAAAGTCTTTTTCTACAGTTATACATTAAAAACACATTTACCAAAAAAAAAAAAAATCGGTTGGCTTTTCAAGCACTAGTGGGGCGATGGTATAAACAAAGTCGCTTTTCGTGTCTGTCTATGTGACAGCTTAGTTCTTCTCAACTACCCAATGTATTTTGATGCGGTTTTCACCATCATTTAGAGAATTTATCCCGAAAGGTTACCAAAGTCAAAGTCAAAGATTTATTTGCAGACAAATATAGTTGCAAAAGTTCTTACAATGGTAGTATAATAGTTGCTTAACATATTCAATCATAGCATAAATGACATGCAAATTTTTGGTATAGAAGTAGACCATTTTTAAAACTGAAGGAATTCTTTTATAGTAGAGAAGACATTATCAGTTAACCACCTGCCTCATGCCCTTCTGAAGCGGACCATTGGAAGTTCTTTAATTGGTTAGGAATCTTGTTATAAATCTGAATACACATAGCAACTTCGCCTATACAGGGTGTAAGTGTAAACAGTGTCAACCTTTTAAGGGGTCATTGTACTCATCATTATGAACAACTTTTACCAAAATAGAAATCAGCTGTTCCCTACATTTTGACGAATTATGTGAAGCACAGCACAGCTGATTTTTTTTCGAGATTTTTTTAACACCCTGCCTGAATTAAGTTAAATATTTTCATTATGTAGATATGGAGTTGTACAAACATTATACCTTTTTGGATAGGTGATTAAATAAAAAAGTTTTTGTAGTTATTCCTACCGGTTGTTGCATTTTTTTTTTTTGAGCTAGGGTACGTTTTTTTGTCTAGAAATGTAAATAACAGTTTCATTTTTTAAATAATTTCTAGTAATTTGAAATTATTTGATATTTTTACACATTTTACTGCTGTATTAGCTTTGCTAGAATGTTAGCTATCAATAAAAATAAAAATTAACACAATCAACATGATTATTTTTTTTTTATTTAAAGTTTAGCCGAAGTAATTTTAAAAAACTAAAATTTCAAATATCTCCAAAAGTATTACTTTTCAGCCATACATATAAGGGGTTAAATTTGTAAAATTTTAGCTCCCCTATCACCTCCTGCAAGAAGTGATCGAGTTTCCAGTAACCCTGTATATCAGAAAAAACGGAGGCCTAAAATACTGCCCTGTGGAACGCCTGTGCAATTATGTCAGTTCACCGTTTTGATTTGGTTTATCCACAGTAATTTCTAAAAATTCCATGTTTAATACATTAACATTTAACTTACGAGAGATGTAGTAAAAAATATGTTTGCATTTGATAGCCCAATTCTCGAGGAAGACTATAAGCTATTTAAAATCACGCTAGGACTCTTAGGAACCCAACAAAAAAAAAGCTAAGTAAAAACGCAGTAATAGCACGGGCAGGTGAAGCGATGCGACGGGGTGGGTCGAGTAAACAAGAAATCTCGCGGAAACTCACGGGCAGAAGAAGAATTGACGAAGCAGAAGCAATGTGTAAGTTCTGGGATACTTGGCGTTCTAAAGTTTCTGCCTACCCCCATGGGAAAAAGCCATGAGCTTGTTTATATACGATGGCAAGAATATAATGTAATAAATCGTTATGTCTCGTCAAATGTTCACAGAAAACTTTGCTCTCAGTAAAGCATATTTCGAGCTTTAATATAAACTACGTGTTTTTAGTGCGAAATTATTCTCATCACAAAACATCAAAACAGCAACATTTGGACTCAAATTACAAGCATGCTATGCCTGAACGGAATTTTGTTGCTGAATGACACACTGACGGGGGTAATGGAAAGCGAAGATGTAATGTTGATTGATACGCTAAAAGTGGTGGGGTTACTGGCTTTTAGATTGCGAGTAATTTTACAGTGGTTGTGAATAGATGTGCGATCTAACCAACAGCTTAGTTATAAACAGCGTGTTCCGTTGCAGATTTAAAGCTTCACATACTGCTTCGTGTAACAAATTACGTTTGCTGATGGTTTGGAGGTTTTTTGACCTATGACCTCCCGTTTTTTTAATAATGTCTCTTTTCAACTTATATTGATCCGTTTGATGACGTTGAAAAAGTTATATTGGTTACCAGCCGTACACAAATAATAAAAACCTAATCGGAATAAGTAGGTAACTACCTATTTTAGAAAAAAAAAAACCCAAGAGGTTCAATGAGAAGAGATAGGTTTGAAATACAAATCACAATCTTGGTACAAACTGATAAATTGCGCGGGGGCCCGACGCCGCGCTAAGACTTGCATGCTACACTAATTTTTATTATGACTCTTACAACCAATGCCACCTAACGGAAATATCAGGAATTTCATTGGCTTTCTGTCAAAACATTCCAACAAAATAACAAATAGCACACTGTCCACAAAAAAAAAAAAAACTCAGGGCCACTCCAGTCCTCCCGGAGGGTTTCCGCATTGGCTCAGTAGCTGTGGCTTGGTCACCCACGGTGAAAACAAAGAGGGACACGAGGAGGGGCCGCTCATCAGGGCTTTTCCCAGGAAGTCGACAACGTAGCGGACAACAGGTAGGTGGCGGTTCCGATTGGGCGACATCGCAACTGAGGTGGGCCGCGATTTCGTATGGGAGGCATCTCGGCTGAGGGATGGAGGCTGCGGCGGGAGAGGAGTGCCGGTACTTCGCTGGGCACTCTCCCTATCCTCTGCGGCCGAAAAGTGGTAGGCGGCCGGGCCACTGACCTGCCCGGTCGCAGGGGGAGCAGGGATGCCTAGACACGGGGTCGTCTAGCGCCCATGTGCTGGTTTAGTCCATGGGGTGGTCATGGCGCGCAATGTGTTCTTGTGCGCCGGTGATGAGGGGTGCCCCCCAGGGGAGGGTCCGGTGACGGACAGCCGCGGCGGGTTCGCGGTAAGTGATAAGCGGCAGAAGAGGACACCGTGGAGTTTTAGTGGGTTGGAGTCCCACATAGCTGCACTATCTCTCCGTGGTAGCACAGTATGCATGAGCGTTTCTCCACAGCAAAAAAAAAAGCATTGTACAATCAGACCTTTCGCTCAACTCCACTAAAGTGAAGAACAAACTCTTTACGTCGATCCCACAAGGGAAGCAAAGGAAGGAAAAAGAAAGTCAAAAGTTTACAGCAAAGAAAAACTGATGTAAACGAGATCAAAACAGCAGTAACCCTCACTTATTACACCATAACACTATCAAAACTTGCACCAACACCGCCTAACAGCACATTTGGCTTCCACCCAACTCTTCCCCCGAACAAATCCGTTGCACATCTTAGTAAACAGTGTGTATACAATCATGATATCACTGCGGTTGTAACATCTGGTACACAGACGTGTCGTGACCTACTGCCGTTAAACATTGATACTCATATTGCAAAATTTTACACAAATCTAACCTGCCTGTTCGATGGTGAATTATACCGTTGGGGGTGAAATTGCTTTATTTGTGTAGGAGTTAGTTTTGTTTGTTTTATGGGTTTATGGGAATTTTGACTTTAGGTGTCGTCGAGGGCAACCATCTTTTTTAATCTGCACCCTAATTGCTTAATATACTATCGATCGGAATTTGTTAATCCATTGCTTCATATGTACAAAAAATTGTCTTCTCAACACCGTAAATAACGCAATAAATTTTGTTGAACTGTCAAAACGAATCCGATTCCGATGATAGTGTTTACGCAATTAGGGTGCTGCTCGGAAATATAGAGGTGTTATAAGTTTAGTGGCTTTGTCTGTTTGTGTGTGTGCGTGTCAGTGTGTCTGTGACATAATATAATAATAATATCCTGGGTTATTTTCACACACGGTCATCTGGAGGCCGATTCTACTAATTTGCAACGTTACACGTTCAATTGTGTTTCAACAACAGTTCACTTTCGAACGCCGTTCGATAGTTACCAAAAAAGTCATTCTACTATTCTATAAGCAAAATGGAAACTAAACTTAAACCGAATCGTAACAGGAACGTAACAGCGGGTAACCTGTGTGACCAACATTTCAAATAGTATGTTTTAATAATACCACAGCAAAAAAAGTTGAATCTAATAATATTACTAAATACGAATAAGTGCTACTAAAAGTATTTTTAATACAAAAACATATCTAGACCATACTTATATCTAGACATACTTTTAGCCTGTATATTTTTTGTAACATTTCAACTTTATAAATAATAAAAACTCAGAAGAACGTTTCGTTTTCGGCCACAGCTTGCGAAATCTGTGAAACGAAACGTTTCAATTATGTCAAAAAGATAATGATGCGACTAAACGTCACGCTCATGTTCGGTTTTGTTAGCAGAATAGCTTTTGAGATTGTTTCGATCGATCGGTGACTGAACTGAAACGTAAACACAGTTGGATCGTTGTTACATTAGTGGAATGCGAAAACGCTCAAAAGCCGTGGTGGTTCAGCTGCCATTCAATTGCGATTTTTTAACAATTTTGTTAGTAGAATCGGCCCCTGATCCCAAAATAAACAGGTCTTGTATTATGGAAACCAGATTACTGATATAATACATACAATTTTTTTTTGTAAATACATAATTATATAGATAATTACACCCAGCCTTAGGAAAAATATATGAAGGAACTAGGTAAATTAAATAAATAAAAACCAGCCAAGTGCGTGTCGGACCACGCACAATGAAGGGTTCTGTAGTTGAAAAGAATTTATCCAAAAAGAAACTTAGCATTGTTGTTGAGAAACATGATCTCCCATACATCGATTACGTCACGGTCAATTCTCCAACTGCAAATCTAAGTTTGTAATCGCAAAAAAATGTGATAAAACTACAAATTAACGATTTCCGGATTTTTTCCTTTACTTGTGCTGTGAGACCTTACTTGCCAAATTTCATGATTCTAGGTCAACGAGAAGTACCTTATAGGTTTTCATTTATTTGCGAGTATCAAAATATTTCGCATAAAATTTTATATTTTTATTGCGGTGACTTAGAAACTTGATTTTTTATAGCTCCAAGAGGCCACAAACCTACGTATTTCATATTAATTTCAACTTGATACTTCCGCGTTCCTGAGAAATAGGTCTTGATAGACCGACATTACAGACAGACGGACAACGAAGTAATTCTATAAGGGTTCCGTTTTAAAGGGGTCTTTTTGAGATACGGAACCCTAAAAATTAATGCATTTTTAACATTTTAGTTTATAGACGTGTCGTGACCTACTGCCGTTAAACATTGATACCCATATTGCAAAATTTTACCTAAATCTAACCTGTTCTATAGTGAATTGGAGTTGGGGGTGAAATTGCTTTAATTGTGTAGGAGTTAGTTTTGTTTCAAAGAGTTATGGGGTGGTTGAACGCGGAGCTGCTTTTTAGTGCCTATGCACAAGGCGTTTTTTATACGCGCTTTCTATGTAAAATGCGTCGTCGGCGCGTAAAAAAACGCCGTTTACATATTTGCATGGGCCTCTATACCTCCATACCTCTATTGCAAAAAGAGGAGTGCTTTTGAGACCTTCGCTAGTCTATGCCCTTTGACATTGTAACTCCCTCAATAAATGGATTCATATTTAAGGCTTTTTAAATGTTTGTTACTTTTATTGTTATTAAATGGAGATTAGCGCCAGTGTGACTCTATATATAGGACAACAAAAAAATTGGTGATCAAGATTTTCATAGTTTTTATACGTGAATTCTTGAGTTAGTGTTTATATTAGGTCTACGTCTCGTCGCCTGCTATAACATTTTTTAACGTTAATATTGATAGTCTAAAAGCTAAATACAAATTATTTGTTTCAATAGCTCATTAGTGTGTACATAATATTAGAATTTGCATGCAACAACATAGAATCACCATTTTACAATGTTAAAATGGTAATTTTTATGGTTTTGTTTTGGCAACAAAACAAAACCATAAAAATAATTATATTACAATAATGCTATTCTAGACGTCTACGTTAACCTCAGTAAATAATAAAAAAATAAGGTTTTAAACAAAACAGATAGGTAGGTTCCATACAACGAGCAAAAACAGGCGCATTCCTCATACACGCGTAGGTACGTGCGGCGATCCAGTCGCAAGTGCACTTGCACTCGCTATACGTGATACGTGTCAGTGTGTGCGTGCGTTTTCACTCGTTGTTTGGAGTCGACCTTCTTTACTTTGTAGTATTTATATAACTAACAATAAAATGAACTGCATTATTATACTTGCCATAACTAGAGTAAACGAAAGGTTTTATTATATTAATTAACAAACAAAGGGTAATTAAATGCTTTGTTCGATACTAAACTTTGCACAGCTTCGTGCTTTGCACTTTGCGTTTTGCTTTGCTTTGTTTTACGTGGGTTAATTAAAAAAGACCTTTGATAATTTTATAAAAATAATACAAATACTGTAAAATTTTAATTTTGAGAACTTTGCCATTTTCTTTGATAGATCGATGCTAAATTTAGCTTAGTGAGTGATCATAAGATATTGTTACCTCCAAAACCCTCCCTGGTATTCACGCGATAACAACAAAAACCAGCCAAGTGCGTGTCGGACTACGTAAAATTAAGGGTTCCGTAGTTGAGATGAATTTATCACAAGAACAAACTTAACATTGTAGTTGAAAAAGATGTTGTCCTATACATTCCAACGGCAAATATAAAATTGGACGCACAATATTGAGAGATTTACCATGTTATTTTAAGACCATAGACTTTTTATAAGTTTTCCTGTAATCTATAGGTATAGAACTATTTTCTGTATTTTTTTTTCAAAAGTTTCGGAAATAAAGGGGGAATGATCAAATTTCGTCTATTTTCTAAATTTATAACAATTTATTTTAAAATTATAATATATATATATATATATACGGTTTGTAAAACTATTTTTTCCATTTTCTTATTTGCCCCCTAAAATTGACCCCTATATTCAAAATTCATTTATTTACTTTACACGTCCGTAAAATGATAAATGATAAATGATTTTTATTTCTGTAAGTAGGTTTGTACAAACACTTTTACAAGTCAATCATGTTTTTTTTTTTTAAACTAGGTAGATGAGGTCGGCGTTTCCTATCTGACTACTCTGAGAAGAAAGGCCGAAACAAACTCAGAGGTCACAGTCTCTTATAAAGTCCAGACATAATCTTGGTCACTTCATGTGAAGACCATGTAGATTGGTGTCTGAAATGGTCTTTTGAGGAAAGAACCACACAGATTGAGAGGACCTGTCCAGTCAGTGCACGCATTTGTCAGTATTTGGGTCACAGAAATTCATAAGTGAACCAAATTTCAACTTAATCAGTCCATTAGATTCGGAGCAAATTGGCTGTGACAGACACACGAGTGATCCTATACGGATTCCGTTTTTCCTTTTGAGGTACGGAACCCTAAAAAACTCTTTTACAAACTGACATTTATCAAACAAACCATAATAAGTCGTGTATTCCCTTCTTCCCACTGCCGACATCCCACTGGTGAGACGTGGCGACGACGGCAGTGGGACGAATGGGAATACCCGTGATAACTTACCAATATTTGACACAGATTCTAAACTTTTCTTTAAACCTCTTATTCCACATCTGGGCAAAGGCCTCTTCATTTGTTCCACTCTTCTTGATGTTACATTTCTGTCATGATTTTCGGCAAATATTAATCCTTACCCTATTGCTATGATATACATTGTTAGTTTACACGAGGGATTTACTTTAAGGGGTCATTGTACTCATCATTATGAAAAACTTTGACTATGGGACCAAACCTGAAATCACGAAAAAAATTCTGCTGTTTACTGTAGTATTGTGTGGCATAATTACGTCAAAATCTAGGGAGCAGCGGATTTCAGGTTTGGTCCCATAGTAAAAGTTGTTCATAATGATGAGTACAATGATCCCTTAAAGTAAATCCCTCGTTTAACCCATCACTTTGTATAAACAATACATTTTCCATCATCAAAAAATTCCAGTTTCAATCAGTATTTTCATCCCGATTATTTCAAAAATATCGATTTCAGTACAGACATATCGCCTCAGATATAATGTTTATCGAACAATACAAGTGTATTGTATCTACGTGTGCGTTTCAGGTCAATTGTAGTTGCGTCACATTATGCAGAATCACGGAATGTGAAGGCAGTTTTGTTGGATAGCGGACATAGGGTACAGCATATAGCGAGTGTCAGTTTTAGTATGGTGTACCAACTTAGTGGGGATGTTAGATGTATGAGATTTTTTTTGTGATGTACTTATCATAAAGAAAGAAAGAAAATATGTTTATTCGGCACATGCCATCAGTGCACACAACAAAAAAAATCTGCCTAGCCTTTTTCCAACTATGTTGGGGTCGGCTTGCAGTCTAACCGGATGCAGCAGAATACCAGTATTTTACATGGAGCGACTGCCTATCTGACCTCCACAACCCAGTAAATGGGTAATACGATACTCCTTGGTAAGACTTTCGGGTTCCTGACGACCCGTAACGACTGTCAAAGATCCACGAATGACAGCCGGGACCAACGGCTTAACGTGCTTTCCGAGGCACGGAGGAATCTCGGTATGAAAAGATGGTCACCCATCCACAGACCAACCCCGGCAAGCGTAGCTTAACCTGATGGATCGACCTGTGCGGCTGGTATTACTTAGCCACAAGCTCCTCCAGTGCACACAACAACCAAATAGAATTTTAAAAAAAAATTAAAAAGCAAAGAAAAAATTTTTTTTATAATAAGCTTATCGACAGCTGAATCGATAGATCGCTACGATGAATAAGCAGGTACTTCGTCATCACTACACTAGGAAAAGAATGCTTTCATCATTTAAACGCTATCCAGCCCAGCTGCAATTAATGCAATCAAAAGTACTCTGTACTTCAATAGCTATAACGTTAACTAATGTTTTTTTACGTAGGTACTTGCAAGTTTAGGTGAATGCAGATGAGAATTTTTGTGTGCGCTGAAAGTGAAAACATAACTATGATTTTTCTAGTTTTACTGACACCATTATCAACTACAGAATCAATTTTGCTGCCTGTTTTTTAACAGAAACGATAATATGAAACATTTCCTATCAATACTCACTCGACTCAGCCCTCATCCTCATCATTGTTCAAAATACAAAACAATCTCGTTGAGTCGTATTGTGTCCGTGCTGATGATTTCGAATGTCGCGCTTTGTGCCGACGGCTACCAAAATTACATATTACTACTACTGACTGCGTTATTCGATGCTTGACTGTTTCGAGTTATTGTGGTTTACTTGCTTTTGTCTGACAACTTTGCTTATGATTATTATTATTATTGAATGTTTATTTATCCATAATATGTTAGTAAAACTAGCTCCTAAACAGTAATAAAATATTCCATTAAAGTAATAATCAGCATTCATATTATATCTGGCTTTATTTGCCACAAGTCTAGTAACGACATAGCCAGAAGAATTGCCAAACTTAAGTGATAGTGGGTAGGGCACATTGGTAGCAGAACAGATGGGTGATGGGGAAGAGATGTTCTGGAGTGTCGACTGCGTACTGGAAGGAATAGCGTTAAAAGACTTTCCACAAGGTGGACCGATGATCTTGTGAATGCAACAGGAATCCGCTGGATGTGAGAAGCCCAGAACCAGTAGATATGGTGACGTCTTGGGGCTTATGTTCAGCAGTGGACGTCTTTTGCTGAAATAATAATGATGATGATAATGATAATAACGACGTCATCCATACATCATCATTTACCTAAGACCATGGCCAAGAACACGATAAATATAACTCCCAGGCTGTTCTAAAAGCTATCTTAACAAAAGATCTTTGGAGAATGTTTGTAAAAATCAGTAGGTCTATCATCGAAACCATTGCGCCCTATTTAGCATTCATATTTAACTCCAGTGTAGACCAAGGAGTCTTTCCAGATGTCATAAAACACAGTAAAGTAATTACATTATTCAAATCCGGTGATAGAAAAGAACTTAATAATTATAGATATGTGACAATCGTGCCAGTTCCCAGTAAGGTGATTGGAAAGTTGACGTTCACTCAAATGTTACGTCGCCTCAATAAATATGAACACTGTACGGTTTCACCAAAGGGCGTTGCACAACTGACACCGCCGCCGGTGTCCCCTTCTAAAAAACATTTTTTAAGCCTGTGATGAAACCATGTCAAGATGCCAATGGAATCTTTTGCAACATCTCTAAAGCATTAGATTGCGTAAATCATGAGACACCTGCTAATACTGAAGCACTATGGGATTAGAAATACAGTTCTTGATTTACTGAGATCATATCTGAAAGATGGGAAGGTTAATGTTCAGGTAAACGGTATAAACTCATAAGGGTTTGAAATAAAAATGGGCGTTCCTCAAGGTTCGATACACAAGACAAGTTTACATTCATGATTTACCCCAATTACATACTTCAAAATCAACCAAAGATTGTGTTATTTGCAGATTATACACCAATGATTTTTAAAATACATCGACATCAACAATGATTTACGGTAAATAATTCGGTGCAAAATGAAAAAAAAAAAAAAAACGTATTTCAATTTTACAAACATTAAAAGTGACAAGTGACAACCCTAACGCTCCCATGGACCATAGGTAATTATTTCAACAATTAGGCCTAGTTTCCATACTGTCCATGTATTTACTGTGCCCCTGTTGCCCTGTTTCATTTTGATAGAGAGTTGAACTTTAAACTGTAAGTTATTTTTTGGAAGTCAGGAAGTAAAAATTGCTTATAGGTATCTCGAAGTTAATCACACTGTCAAAAATTACAATTTTAAAATTACTAGCTCCAATAACCGTCGAACGTAAATAAAGAAATTCAATCAAAAAGGCAGATTATAGCACTCACATTCACAAGATTCCAGCGCCATTATCACAAATTACTTTTTACTGCTGTTCGTAGTTAACCAAGTCAATATTAGGTTCCGCGAAAACTCAGGCTACGATCACTGATATGAAATTAGTTCCTACAGGGCTGGCAACTAGCTAAGTAAATTCCTTGGAAGGCAACTAGTTGGTCCTTGGGTGCAGTTTATTGTGATTCGTTTGAACTGGAATTTCTCAAGGACCAATATTTACGATGGGAGACAATTTTTTTTTTTACAGTATATTACTGCCTTGTTCTTTTTCAAATTGATAACATGACAATGACAAATGTTTTACCTCAAAAGTTTTAACGTAGTCATGCTCTCAGCCACTATGGGTAACTACTAGTTGAGCAGTTGTTGATTAACCAATTTCTAAAATTCATGAAATTAATGATTGTATATTTGCCAATATCTAAGTATCAATTTCATACCTTAGCGAAAGATACAGAAACAATCACAGCAAAAAGTATTTCTCCAATATTTTCAAAAGTCTGTTTAATCATTTCGAAAATTGTTTTATAACCAGAAAGAGACGCGAATAACGAATCTATTAAAAATATAATAATATCATAATCATCATCTCAGTCGAATCATATAGGAATCAAGTTAACTACTTGATATAGGCCCTTCCTCAGATATTGCCACTGCGGCCGGCCATACGCTTGCCTTATCCGGTGGTTTCCCATCTTTGAAAAACTTTGAAAAAAAAGAGCATCAACAGCTTTCATTCGTTGATTATATACCTACATCTTACGTCTACAATCTTCCGAATGACTACATCATTATCTGGATCCTATATCGAAAATTTTCCGCCACACATCCCTAGTTTCCGTGTCTATTCAAATGGAATTTTCTAGGTCTGTTCACGTATTCCATACATTTGTAAACATGATAGCGTTGTGGAAATGATTAGTGTAATTGGTTAAAATGGAGCTTGGCTCGCTTTGTGCTATGTGATTGGGATTTCATGTCGGTACTAAGTAGGTAATCTTGTTTGTTGGCCGACTAAAACCAATTTTCATGCTTTGTAATTTATCATAATATGACAGATGTCTAAAACAATTGGGTACCTTAAATTTTTAATTTCTTTAAACAATTGATTATGTATTTATTTTCAAATGACAATTACATCACCTTTATAGACTTATCCAAGGCGATGTTATAACTCACATGTCTTCACAAGTTTACAAAAATATAATTGTAAGCAAAATTACAAAGTAATAATATACTGATACAACAAATATAAACACAGACAACGTTTATAATACAAGACCTCTTTCAATTATTATGTAGGTAAATTGCGTCAGTATCAAACTTGTATCAAAGATATTGGGATTGGCCCATTATATGTCCATCTTTATAACAACGACGATAAAAGTCGCGTTTCATTTGGCACGGAAACCTCGGCGTGCTAACAATTTACACTCCACCGGTTTCATTTCCCGAGTTCTTTTATAAAGTGCAGTGGCCGCTGTGAATTGGAAGCCACAGGGTGCCGAAAGTACGGAGAGACTATCGTCGCTTGTACGAGTAACGTCTGAGCAATGCAACTTTGTTAGTAAAGAAATAGGCATTCCTGTTATAGGACATTTATCGATAGTTCCTTTCAATATAGATTTTTTTGCTTTTATATTGTCTAGTTTTAGATTACGGGAGACCATAATCATGGACTTGCGGCCAGGTCTCCGGTGGCCTGAAATTATTATCCGGTTTTGCTTAGCTTAGGTAGTCGATGACTGCACAATATTTTTGTTTTATTTCATAAGGATATTGTGGCTAAGTAATTAATTAAATAAAACACACGGGTCAATCGATCAGGTTAAGCTACGCTTGCCGTGGTTAGTCCGTCGATTGGTGACCATCTTTACATACCAAGACGAGGGGTCGAGCCTCGGAAAGCACGTTAAGCTGTTGGTTCCGGCTGTCATTCATGGAATTTTGACAATTGTTACGGGTCGTCAAAAGCCCGAAAGTCTGACAACCAGTCTTACCAAGGGGTATCGTATTACCCTGTAACTGGGTCGTGGAGGTCAGATACTCGTAGGCAATCACTCCATGTAGAATACTGGTACCTATTCAGCTGCATCCGGTTAGAATGGAAGCCGACCCCAACATAGTTGGAAAAAGCCTAGGCAGATGATGATTGTGGTGAGCAAATAAATAAATTGTAAAATTCAATTATATTATTAATTAAATTATTTAATTATATTATTATTTTATTAAATTATATTCAAAGAATGATTTGTCTGGTGGTTGCAACCATTTTTCCATTAGTTTTTTTTTTTTTTGTGGCAACATGGAGTCTGTAGTTATACCTACACGGTTATAGCTACCCTCGCCCGCCCCTTTATAGAAACATTGTGGGCTGGTAAATAGAAAGCAGCGTATCAATTCAGGTAATTATATTTTATAATTCAACTCATAACACAATCAAAAAATCTAGACAGGGTTATTGGTAAAACACCAACAACCTCTTAAGGGGTCATTGTACTCATCATTATGAACAACTTTTATTACGGGATCAAACCTGAAATCGCGAAAAATAAATCAGCCGTTCCCTACATTTATGTTCGCAAAACTCGTCAAAATGTATGAAACAGCAGATTTCTTTTTCGCGATTTCAGGTTTAGACCTATAGTAAAAGTTATTCATAATGATCAGTAAAGACCCCTTAAGAGGTTGTTGGTATTTTACCAATAACCCTGTATAGGATGACAGGTAAATAATGACCGATATTGTCTCAGCCTTAAACACATGATTGCATGATAACAAACAACTTTTACTATGGGACCAAACCTGGAATCGCAAAAAAGAAATCAGCTGTTCCAAACATTTTGACGAGTTATGCGAACATAAATGTAGAGAACAGCAGATTTTTTTTATCAGTTACTAATTATCAGTCAACCTGTATATTAATTCCCGTTTCCTGGAACCATGCGCAATATACAACAATAGAATCAAATTCTACAGAACAGGCTATAAGCATCGACACATAATCGCTTCCTCCGAGTTCATAACAATTCTAAGGAATGTCATATTTACCCATAACATTCTATACAAAAAATTTCCTTACAAATAATTGAAAAAAAAATCCTTGTCTGTCTGTTTGTCACAATCTCACGGCTAAACTACTAAGTCGATTAGGATGAACGGTAAATGAGTATTTCAATAGTATCGATAACAGGGTTCAATCTACTGACAGACAAGGCTACAGAGAGAAAAGAACCTTCTAATAATACGCAACGTGTCCAGGAGTACCACAGTGTGTATGAAGACCTAGAACCAACTGGTTTTTCGAGCCCCTTCAGGTGTTTCCAAGCCACTTGGCTACAACGACTATCATTCCTAAGCTGAGATCACACAGCCTGACAAAATTCAGTGTGAACGTTGGAGATTTGAACGTTGAGGGAGAAATTGGCAAACCAAAAAAATCTTCTACGGAGCGTAATTCTACTAATATTATAAATGCGAAAGTTTGTGAGATGGATGGATGGCTATTTGTTACTCTTTCACGCAAAAACTTTTCAAAACCTATCTGTGTGCCAAATTTCATAAAAATCCCTTATTTTGATAAAATTTGGCACACAGAGTTTATATCCTGCATTACCGCATACGATACTTTTTATTCCAATATTGCCACAGATTCGAGACTTACGCGGGTGAAACCGCGGGGCGCTGCTAGTAATATTATAAATGCGAAAGTTTGGTTGGATCTTTGTTACTCAATCACGCCAGAATGGCTGAACGGATCTGGATGAAATTTCGCATAAAGATAGATTATAGTTTGGAATAGCACATAAGCTATTTGTTATCCCGGAAAAATGTACGGATAATTTCTAACATATATCAACTAAATAAATAGTGATATTATGTGGAGAATAGGAGATGTGATGGTATGGTGTAGTTATTGAATTTTATGTTGACAAAGATATGAAACGAATGACTGAATATATTGGTGTTTCATGTTATTAACCTATTCCCTGAGACATCGTGAATAGGTAATATTGTACAGTTTATACTTTGAGAAATTGGGGTAACGACTTAAAGATCAAAAACAAAGAAACCAGCATACTTAATAAAAATACCCTTGAAACGGGATGTGAAAGTTTTTATGGGAAAATCCGAAAACAAAGTCGCAGGCAAACCCCTAGTTTATTCATATCCAGCCTATTCATCTGTGAATAATAATCACATCACTTATAGGATGAATTCAACCTTCACATTTTGAAGGATGAATTTAAATTTGGGATGAATATCAAAGCTAGGGCTCATGGGAATCAGTGTCTTTCCATTGCACACGCTTAGGGAGTCGGGTGGTAATGCTTTGTAAAGTAGGCTACAACGCTTGAAAGAACATGAAGACGTAATGTGAGGAAATTGGTAAGTGAGTATGTTAATTGGAATGGTATGTGATGCGGAGGAATGAGGAAAATGTCGTCAGGAAAGTTTTAAGTATGAATGTGGATGGCTGTAAGAGTAGGGGAAGACCAAAGAAACGATGGATGGGCTGTGTGAGAGATGATATGGCTAGAAAGGGAGTGACTACCGAATGGAGAAGTATGGAAGAAAAAGACATGTTGCGCCGACCCCAAATAAGGAGAATGATGAGTATATTAATGGAAGTTATTCATGGAGAAGAGTTATAATGTCTAAGGGCTGATTTTTCAATAGTCAGATAATTTTAAACAGAACGATCTGATTTATTTTTGGACAATTTGACATATTATTTTCATTTTCCATACATAAGCTGTAAAACCGCAATATTTATTCGTCAGATTAAAGTTATTAGACTATTGAAAAAGTATCCCTTAGTATCGTGAGTGCGTTACAGATGCTATGTCCTCTCTCATGTGCTGACACATTACCTCGGGACAAATAATACAATTGTCATTGGGTATCAGCTGTTAATTTTTTTTAAAACTTATTAACCAAAACATCAATGTAGCTTATTCCTTAACTACATTATACAAGCTAATAATTCAATATATATATTATGTTTGAACATATTTTTTATTATTTTTTATTATATACATGTGTATATAATAAAAAATAAAAATAAAAGGGGAAAAGCTCACTGGGCATCAAAAAATTCGTCCGCATCGCTGTCAATGGGAAGAGTGCCCAAAAGGCTGGCAGCATTGCCACGTTGGATGGCAATGCTGATCTTTGGGCTAAAAATAGGCAAGCCCTCTGGTCCCGTGAAAAGTCGACCAACCGCTTGGCGATGTCCCGAAATACTCGATGAACACTCGGACCCCAAAGCCCTGGTGTTTCAACCCTCAACTGCTCAAATAGCTAACCAATAAGGTTATTATATTGGTTTATTCCTTGTATTATTTTTAAACATAGCTTGCCAACGAAAAAAATTCATAAGAGTCAGTCGATGGTGTAGTAATTTACACTATTTAACAACAAGCCGGATTAATAGACAATTAAGGGTTATAAGTTATCTGGTTTTACAAATCAGCAACTAGCTCCTTAAATAAATTATCTATCAAACTAACCTACACCTCAACATTATACGAGTAGTAACACTATTCTCAAAACAAATTTCCCCAAAATTTGTTCCGCATACCACATTTCGAGGCGACATGTAAAGCCTTTTATTCTGGCTGACATCACCTAGTATTGTACGTTGCGCTGATAACTGAAGGATTATTGCGTTTTGGACAAACGGAACATTGCCAGTGAGTGTGACAATTAAGAGTGTAAGATAGCGAGCTACGTAATTTTGTTGGGCAAGCAGAAATTTTGGGACAAACGGGATGTCTGTTTTGAAACGTAAATTTCATTTGTGAAATGTTAATGAGTACGTTGATTAGAATGATACTTATATGGTGTGATGATAGAACTTTAATAACTTTGAAATTATAAACAGACATGTTATTAACATTTGTTGTTCTATGTGTATATGGAAAAGGTGAACCTACTTCATAAAACAACAAATGTACGTTCATCAGCTTGAATATGTGTAAGTGTGATCATGCAACTTATGACTGGGTAGATGAGTAGTTAGTTCTAAATAAACATTATTCTAAATATTATAGTCAAGATCCCAGAGCCACCAGACCTTACTTATTTTCTGATTAACAAATTGTATTATGTACTTTGAACGTAAGCATACCTGCTAGCTTGGCCCGATGGCCAATTTTGAGGTTTGCAATTCGGTACGAAAAAAATTCGATAAATGATAAATGATTTTTATTTCTGTAAGTAGGTTTGTACAAACACTTTTACAAGTCAATCATGTTTTTTTTTTAAACTAGATGAGGTCGGCGTTTCCTATCTGACTACTCTGAGAAGAAAGGCCGAAACAAACTCAGAGGTCACAGTCTCTTATAAAGTCCAGACATAATCTTGGTCACTTCATGTGAAGACCATGTAGATTGGTGTCTGAAATGGTCTTTTGAGGAAAGAACCACACAAATTGAGAGGACCTGTCCAGTCAGTGCACGCATTTGTCAGTAATCGCGCAGCTCAACCCAGAACTTAAGGAGCTCAACGATTCGACGAACAATACCAAAGAAAGGACATTGGGGTAGGCCGCATAAATTACTCAAACTGCCAGACGATGATTAAAAATAAATGAGAGAAAAAATAAAACAAACAAAAAAAGCAATGACCTACATAGTCTTCACATTCACAATAAATTAAAATAATATAATACTGTACAAAGTAAATAGTCATGTCAACATTCAGTAGGTATGCAAAAATAAAAGAATAAAATAAAATTTGGAGCAGTTCAATCCCAAGCCTTTTTGTCCTCAATATAATCTTTAACGGTATAATAAGCTTTCTGACACAACTTGCGTTTAATGAATGATTTGAATTTATTAAGGCTCAGATCTTGAACGTGGCTTGGAAGTTTATTATAAAAGCGTATACATTGACACCTGAATGAGCGACCTATTTTCTTGAGCCTTGTTGGAGGTACAACAAATTTGTGTTTGTTCCTAGTATTTATATTGTGGATATCACTGTATTTTTTAAACAATTTAATGTTTTTATGGGCATATAAAAGATTTTCAAAAATGTACTGAGAAGGCAAAGTCATTATACTAATCTCCTTAAATTTCTCTCTGAGAGATTGTCTTGGACTTAATTTATAAATGCATCGAACAGCTCTTTTCTGCAAAACAAAGATAGTCTGAACGTCGGCAGCATTTCCCCACAACAGAATACCGTACGACATTACACTATGAAAATAGCTAAAGTACACTAAATGGGCTGTCTCTATGTTAGTTAAAATACGAATTTTCCTAACAGCGTATGCTGCGGAGCTTAGCTTTTTTGACAATTTATCTATATGTGGGCCCCACTGAAGCTTAGCATCCAAAGTTAAGCCCAAGAATACTGTGCTATCTTCAGGATTCAATTCTTCGCCCTTTATCAACACGTTAGTTTTCACCTGCCTAACGTGAGGTAGCGTAAATTTAATGCATTTGGTTTTTTTTTCATTAAGGAGTAAATTATTAACATTGAACCAGTGAACTACTTTTGAGATCGCTCTGTTTACATCGTCAGTAACCAGCTGCTGACGTTTAAGTTTAAACAAAAGTGAAGTATCATCCGCAAACAAAACTATATCATGATTATCCTTAATGAGGTAGGGCAAATCGTTAATATAAATAAGAAACAAGAAAGGACCAAGAATCGAGCCCTGTGGGACCCCCATTGTTACTATAGATCCGGGCGATCTTTTTCCATTAACGTCAACGCTCTGAATCCTATTACTCAAGTATGAAGTAAGAAGATCCAGAGCGGTGTTCCGGATCCCGTAATGGCGGAGTTTCCTGATTAACGTTTCATGAAGAACGCAATCGAATGCCTTGGACAAATCACAAAAGATGCCCAAGGCATCGCATTTGTCTTCCCATGAATTATAAATATGTCCTAAAAGTTCAACACCGGCATCAGTAGTTGAACGACCCTTTGTAAAACCGAACTGCTTGTTATGTAATAATTTATGTTTATTAAAAAATCTTTGCAATTGGTCTAAAATTAATTTCTCAAAAATTTTACTAAACGTAGGTAGTACTGAAATAGGTCTATAATTTGTGGGGTCTGATGTACTACCTGATTTAAACAAAGGTATTATTTTACTATATTTCATAAGGTCAGGAAACTCCCCACAGTCGATACAGTTATTAAAGATAAGAGCTAAAGTAGGTGCTACAATGTCAATAATAGACTTAGCAACTTCTACAGAATTACCCCACAGATCTGCTGTCTTTTTTACATTTAAAGTGTGAAAGGTTTTAATTATATCTCTACAGGTAATATGTTCAAAATTAAATTCCGAATCGCAAGCATTAACATTTTCCTTAAGCAAAGACTCAGCAACAGAAGCGTTCACTTTTGATTGCTTTGACCAATCTTTGTTGTACCCAGGATTTATTTTAATTTTAAATGTAAACAGATCCTCAATTTAACTTTTATAATAATTTTCCTACCTACTTCAATTGCGTGCGCATACCTGCTAGCTTGACGGCCAATTTTCAGGTATCAGGTACTAAAGTTACGTAAAAATACAATAATAGGTCTTTACCTATGAAGTTGCCGTTTTACAATACTGGCCATTTGAAAAGTAATTTATGTATGGCTGGCAATAAATTCTAAATTAAAAAGAGTTTTATTTTAAAAATATTGATTTCTATTTTTAAATTCAGTCATTTGTTTATTGATTAGTGTTTTGTTTTCACTACATTTGTATCTTTTTTCATCTATATGGACACGATAAAAATACGAGTAATTATGGTATACGAGTTCCATCGCGGTAGCAATGCCACACAAACGGCTCGCAACAATTACGTGTACGAAGTGAACACTACAAACGAACGCACGACTCGTTATTGGTTTGAACGCTTCCGACATGGAAATTTTGATCTTAAAAATGAACCCCGTGGTCACCCTAAAACTAAAGTAAGCAACAACGAATTAAAGACTATAGTGAAAGCTGACGATACTCAATCTACGGCTGAGTTAGCAGAAGCTTTAACGTTAGCATTAATACAAGTATAGTTCATTTGCGTCAAATTGGCAAGGTAAAAAGAACTTGATAAGTGGGTGCCACACGAACTGAACGATCGCCAACGCGACGAACGCGTTGAGGTATGCCTTGCGTTGCTTAACAGACACATAAACGATGGGATTTTGAACCGCAATGTCACTTGTGATGAAAAAAAATTTTTTTTTTGATAATCGTAAGCGGACATCATTTTGGTAAGACCCTGGTTCAGCGCCTAGGCAATGCTCCAAACAAAAACTTACCCCTAAAACAGTCATGGTCACTGTTTGGTGGTCTAGTGTTGGTATAATTCATCACAGATTTTTACCAAATGGCACCAGCATTACTGCGGATGTGTACTGTGAGGAACTGGACACAATGATGGAGAAGCTCGCAAATCTCCGGCCAGTCTTGGTTAATCGCTCATCCCCGCTGCTCCTACACGACAGCACTCGACCTCATATGGCACAACAGCCGGTCTCTAAGCTACAAGATCTAGGGTTGGAAGTTTTGCGTCATTCAACGTTCTCACTAGACCTTGCACCGACAGAGTTCTACTGTTTCCAAAATTTGGAAAACTCGTTGACATGGAAAAAGTTCAATACCCGAGGGACAGTACAAAATGCCTTTGAAGAGTTTGTTGGCTCCCGTACACCTGACTTCTTCAAGATGGTCATTTAAACAATTACCACTGCGCTGGCAGAGATGCATCGAAAACATGGGTGTATATTTTGATTGATGGAAATAAAACATATTTATACAAAAATTACTTTAACTTTCTGCATACTAAACGGAAATTTCATAGGTAAAGACCTAAATTACTCACTTTTCTTAATGTCTGACTACTGATTTTTATGTATGTTTTACAGAATATTGTTAGTAATTAATAACCAATACTGCCAGACACTTCCCGTCGGCGGTTTTTGCCGCCAGACGCATTAAATCTCGCAAAAAATGATGTCATCTTAGTTATAGTTTAAGTCTTAATTTTTATATAATACAAATAGTATTGAAATAGTTCCCCGAGTATCATTATATTCACAATATTTATTATTATTATATGAACAATAGACGCAATTAAAAGGCCGCTGTTTAGAGCGCGAGCGTGATAATTAGATGGTTAGTGTCTGGGGATGTGTGACCACTATGATTGAGGTGGCTGCTTACAAATAATATCGAAATACAATAGTTCCCTGAGTAACAATATCAATCTGCCTAGCCTTTTCCCAACTATGTTGGGGTCGGCTTCCAGTCTAACCGGATGCAACTGAATACCAATATTTCACATGGAGCGACTGCCTATCTGACCTCCACAACCCAGTTACTGGGTAATACGATACCCCTTGGTAAGACTGGTTGTCAGACTTTCGGGCTTCTGACGACCCGTAACGACTGTCAAAAATTCACGAATGACAGCCGGGACCAACGGCTTAACGTGCTTTCCGAGGTACGGAGGAGTCTCGATACGTAAAAATGAGTGAGAAGTAGGTAGTAACACTATTAAAAAAGTTAAATTGAGGATCTGTTTACATTTAAATTTAAAATGATTCCTTGCAACAACAAAGATGGGTCAAAGCAATCAAAAGTGAACGAATTTTTTCTTTCAACCAAAAATCCAGTTTGATACTAACTACTAACCAATTTCACTTTAGCAGAAATGAGTAAATCATTACCAAGTAATTTTTGCCTTCATCACTTTTATTACCTGCTATCAAAGCCATCAATTTTCGAAGCCGAAACCGATTACGTCCTTCTGTGGCCCGCTAATGTGTCCTTCCCTTAAGACCTTGTTGACGATGGGCTCTAAAGAAACTAGGTCGGCAGTTTAAAACTTCCTCAGAGCCTTAGCAGACATGCTATTTTTAGCGTCAACGATTGTCGCTGTTCGGAAACTCAACAGCGACATCTTCTTTGAGAACGATTTGAATCAGATATATATGTCAAATCCTAGTCTTTTCCCAAGTTTGTTGGAGTCGGCTTCCAGTCTAACCAGATGCAGCTGAATACCAGTATTATACATGGAGCGACTGCCTATCTGACCTTCTCAAGCCAGTAGCTGGGTAATACTATACCCCTTGGTAAGACTGGTTGTCAGACTTTTGGGCTTCTGACGAGCCATAATGACTGTCAAAGATCCAACAATCACAGCCGGGACCAACGGGTTAACGTGCTTTTCAAGGCACGGAGGAGTCTCGATACGTAAAAATGAGTCACCACCCATCCAAGGACCAACCCCGGCAAGCTTAGTTTAACCAGATGGATCGACCCATGCGGCTTTTATTACTTAGACACGAGCTGTATACAGATATTTGTATCAAATTGGCAGTTCAGCTGTCCAGGTGTCAACACACTGGTTGGACAATTATTGTCGGATCAAATCCACCTCAACATAAATTGGACCTAAGACGACGGTCGGACTTAGTTCAAAAACTGAAAAATTTATTCGACCTTTTCGTGCATCATCACGCATTCCAAATGTTCTAGCACAGATTTTTCTACTCAGATTTACCCTGCCAGCCCGACCCTGGCCATGAGCTACACGCTCAAGCAACACGCGTTTTGGGCCAACGACTACGGTAAAAACAAATGAAAAAGTTGTTTAGAGCCACGAGTCACCGCGACGCGATTTGCGGAGCGACGGACGGGAACAGGTGACGCTCGCGCGTGTCGCTTGACGCAACCGCAACCCGCATCGCTCGGCCCGTAAACGGGGCCTGATACCTCGCATACTTTTAGCTTCAGCAATCAGCGATTTGGCCGCTATTTGGAAGCTTGATACTAAACTCTGTACTCCCCACACATTCGGATGCCAGTCGATGCTGTTGGCATTTGCGGAACATGCGAAATTTTGATACCGCGCTCAAACGCAACCCGTCTCATTACAAAACGTAGTCCAATCCCAGACTTTTCAGCCACCATTGTATTTCGTTATTACGACCATAGTAAAGTTTTTAATCCAAAATTGACATAGACTGGGGTTCACTTCAGTTTTTGTAATAAGAACTTTAATTTTGTCGAAACAAAGTTTGAAGTTCAAAAATTACGTGATGGCCTGAACC
Organism: Dicycla oo; assembly: GCA_948252095.1. Taxonomy (NCBI): domain Eukaryota; kingdom Metazoa; phylum Arthropoda; class Insecta; order Lepidoptera; family Noctuidae; genus Dicycla; species Dicycla oo. Next base: position 9,368,219 of record OX411733.1, on the reverse strand, counting down.
TAGGTCTAAACATAAACGATGTTTTGTTATAAGGCCGAACGATTCGCCAAAAAGCGATGCAACGCTGCTGAAGACGCAAAATCGCCGACACTAAAATGTCTGCTAAGGATCTAAGGAAAGACAAATTCGTTAGATAATATACCTGTGAATGGTGGTAATTAAGTGGTTTGAGAATTATTACGAGTTGAATTTTGAGTGGAAAGACTAATAGGTGCGGAGTTTAGGTGTTTTTCGACTGCTTGGTTGTTTTGCCGACTAATTTCTGAAGGCGAAATGATATCGTAACGGGGTATAAAATTTTAAAATCTCCTTCAAAGTTAGAGTGAACAGGCTTCTTCTGAGTAAGCTCACTCCATCGTAGACTTTGTCTCTGTCACTTTTGACCTAGACTATAGTCAAGAGAAAACCCATCTCAAATAATAATATTAATAAAGGGATTATCGTCGGTTGGTGCCTTCTCATCATTTAAAATTGTCTAAGGGGCCTCTGCGAGTTGGCTTCGGCCCCTCGTACGCCTTCCAGAGGTCTGGCACCCCAGGGTCCCGAGATGTCAAAAAAAAAAAAAAAAACTCCTTATTTATTTTTAAAATTCTATATGCTCTGTTACATTACAATAAACCCATAATCCCCCTATATATTTAATGGTAAATGTGTAGACGAAATTTTTTACAATCGAATAAAACAGTTTTTATTTTCTCATAAAAATTTTAATTTTGAGGAAACTGCGATTTTTTTGTATCGAGACAAATTTTGTCAATTGTTTTTGGCCCTCATAATTTACAAAAAAAATTCTTCAATCTTAATAATCATGGAAAAGAATGAGACAAATTTGTAGTTTTTAAGGACAAAAATTGATTTCAACTGGATGATCTCTGGAAAAGCAGGAGCACCAATGCCCGTATTCACGAACACTAGACGACTCCTACATTAATCCAAATCAAACATCGCGTTTTTAACCCGTCAACTGTCCGAAAAACCCCAAAGGTTATGAAAGGTCATGTCAAGTGTGCGAAAGTGTCGAATATCCACCGAACCCCATAGGTTCACAACTACTGTAAGCCTGCGGTCGCCATAGGATGATGTTTTTTACGTATATAATATACATTGATATAGACATATTATGTAAAGATATCAAAGATTTTTCAAAGATTTTTTTTACGCACACTTGGTGTTCGCCAGACGTTTGTTAGGTGTTAACTAATGTTACTAAAAACCAATGTCTTGAAACAACTACTGTAAGCCCGCGGTCGCCATAGGATGATGTTTTTTTACGTTTATAATATACGTTGATATATACATATTATGTAAAGATATCAAAGATTTTTCTTACGCAAGCTTGGTGTTCGCCAGACGTTTTTAAGGTGTTTACTAATGTTACTTGTAGAAAGTAGTGTTCGGCGCTATGGTGACCTAACACACCTTTCTCGTATTGATAGGATATGGTAAATGTGGTAAAAGTCAAAATCTTAGATTATAAGGCAAACAGCTGTATTAAATCACTATAAAACTTAGTTACAAGAATTGGTACGAAATGGTAAAATGTAGGTATGGTGAAAATGGTATTGGTAGTGGTTTTGAGTCGTGGTGTCTCTAATGAGATCTGAACGCGAACTGGCCCACGTTTTAGTGAACGACAACGATACTTGCGTTCGATGCAATTATGCATTTTCGTTGAGTGTTGAAACCAAAACACATCAAAACACATTAGTTTGCTTGCAAGTCAGCATTACATAATTACAGTCTAGCTTAACAAAATGTAAAGTCATACCAGTGCGTGAGCAACTTGTATAATAATAATAATAATAACCCCACAGCTGTATCTCTACGTTGACGTTGTGGTGGGGCTTGCGCGCTCCGAACTTTATGTCTGTGCCGGTGGGCATTGGTACTTTGCCGAACGGGACTAGGATGAGGAGCCAGACCAAAAGAGATACAGAAACCCGCAGGGCAGCATGTGGCGAGCTGTTGGGCAGTAGCGACCCCACGGACGCTATCTCCCGGGAGAAATCTTGTCCTCATATCTGGCTTGCCTTTATGGCTGGCTGGAGTAAACACTGACGAGGAACAGAGCTCCCACCTCTTTCTTGCCTTTATTGGCCGGCTTGAGTGGAAATTCGCAAGAGCAAACGTGCTTGGAGGAAGGAAGTATTTGAGGAAGTAAGGTGCTGGTAGGGATCTTGACCGTATTTCCGGGATTGTCCTGATAACCGTGGAATACCTCTCCACTCCTCAAGCACCTCAGGAAGAGTTGCCCCTTGTCACTACGTCACTATGTGCTAGCGGCCGTTTCCAAGGGCCCATTATTGATTGTGGAAGTCACCCCCTGCCATATTATCCGTGTATAATATATAACATTGGTCAGGCAGGGCACATATTTCTTCCATAGTTCAAGTGACCCAATCCACTTTAGCCACCCAGACACATAGCCCAATATGTTTTGTTTCCACGTACAACAATAGTCCAGCCAGTATATTCTGTACAAATCTCTTAGGTGAAGTGAGCTGTCATTCCACCAGATGCTAGGGATTGACACTATTGACGGCTCACTCCACGCTCACCTCACCTGAGTTTTTACGGTGAGATTTGTACAGAATAGCACTGCTGCACCATCCGGGGGTTGTCCTTGGGTGCACTTGCATAGTGCATACAGGGATAATCGTCAGTTGGTGCCTCCTTATCATTTAAAATTATTTAAGAGGCCTCTGCGAATTGGCTTCGGCTCCTCGTACGCCTTCCAAAGGTCCGGGATCCCTGGGCCCCGCGAAATGTAAAATAAAAAAATACCAGACTTTTAAAGTCCCACTGTAGGGCAGGGGCCTCTCCTCATATAAAGGAAGGCACGAGCATTGATCACCACGCTTGCTCCAGACGGGTTGGCGATTTCAGACTTACATATATTTATCTACGTATATAAGTCCAGGTTTCTTCACGATGTTTTCCGTCACCGATGTCAATAATGTCTAAGATAAACTCAGAAAGTACATATGAATTGAAAAAGTCACATTAGTACTTGCCCGGATTTGAACTCACAATCTGTATGTGAGGCGAGGCCTTAACCACTGGGCCATCACGACAAAACTTGCATAATAGTCTTCATAATGCAACTTGAAAGTAGGTAGCTAGAAAAACCAAGCAAATTGAGCTTAGGGCCAGTTTTTTGATCCGTAGTTACTCAACCCCTGTTCTCGAAATAATATTACCTACAGCCGCGCGGTATGTAAACACGCGATAGGGCTGCCCGCCTACATTGTTTTAATTTCATCAACCTACTTGAGTTTCTTTCTAGTTTTGTGATTGTAAATATTATATGTTTTATTCAATAAAAAAAAAAAAAAAAACTGCTGTCATCGAAGGTTACCAAACTCCAATTACAAACTACAACACCTACCTACTCAAGCAAAATGCAAGAAACAGCTGACGAGTGTAAATGAAAGATTCCATAAATAGCTCAGAAAACATATTTACTTCATAATATCAAAACATCACAGTAAAATAGCATAAGGTAAACATCACAGTAAAATAGCATTATTACCTTAAAATCAACACCAAGTAAACGCGTACACTGTTTCCTTTTTATGTTCACTAGGGACCGCTTGACGATAGAATTAATACTGAATACCGAATTCCCGACATGATTCCCCTCACAACTCCAAACGCCCGCCAAAACGCGTGCTTCGCTCCGATTGGTTAGCTATGCACTAATTGAAACCACGGACCAATAAGAGCGATTCGGTGTTGCCAGTTAATAAAAATTGAAGTCTGATAAGTGAAATGTTGCCAGAAAATAAATAATAAGGTGTAATATAAAGTACAGATGCTAACAGCTCGGCCATCCTGCGAAAAGCGAGTCCCTTCGCGATACAAAAAAAAAAACAACATTTACATGTAAAATTCTATTTAATATATAAGATCCATCAGATTTAACTACATGATCTAAAAATAATTTTAATTTGATAACCTAGTTGACTGCTTTATATTTAACCACCGGGAATTCATCTTAAATCAAACTATGACATTAACGAACAGTTATTTATATATAAACATCTGGACTCATTATTATATAAACATTACATAATATTAAGATGATATTAATTCTAATAATATTATCTTAAGTATTATATCAATGCGTTGTACATACTTTACTTTATTAAATATTAGATTATTTATTATATTTCATGAATCAATCTATTCCAATCTAGATGTACTCTCGTTAGTATATGGTACTAATTGGTAGGTTCATTACAATCCTGATTAGCATTGTCTTCAGACTCAGACTCTGTGGAGTCATAATTCCTATCGAAAGTGAGCCACGGCTTAATTCTATCTATCGCTATTACATTTTCATATCGACGTTGGCCATGATTGCGGGTTAACGGCGTATCTTCTATTAAAAACCTATCGTTAGGCAGTACTTTCAAAATTCGGTATGGACCCTGAAATTTTGCCGCTAGTTTTTTCGATTTGCCATCGCTTGGCACCTCTCGCTTTATGCTAACTAAATCACCCGAGTTATATTTGTATGCGCGCTTATGTCTAGTATCATATCGGATTTTGTCTTTAACCTGTTGTTCGGCAATGCGTGTAGCTGCTTTGGATCGTACCTGGTCCAAATCATCTGTGGAAAATTCTCTAACATCGTCTATAATATCGCTTAGAGCATTTTCGGAGCTGAACATAATATATTAAAAATGGCTGCACGACGGAAACTACATTTAGCCGTTTTAATGTTCTGTATAATACACACAAACCGGAATACCTCTTTAAAAAAAATTGTTGGAGGCACGAGCACTACAGCTGCTACTCTGTTCGTTCCACGTCCAATCCGATCTCGATGCCTCGCCATAGGACTACTGCCTTCAGAAGATGTTTCAAGTATGCCGCTTCTCGATGCTGGAATGATATACCACCTCCCATAAGATCCCTGAAAACAAAACAAAATTTTAAGTTACATCTGAAAAAAAACCTATTAGAAAAACAAAAGTATGAGCAGCAAATATTTTATAAATGAATACTCACATAATTTTATAGAAAATAAATAATAAGGTGTAATATAACATACAGACGCTAACACGAGTAATTATCGGTTTGGCTAATAAGTAATGAGCGTTTTAGTTTATAATTTCTAGAATTTTCGGAAAGGTTCGAGAACGTTCTGTAGCAGAGGGTATATAAAGAGCGAGTCGCGCTCATGCGCGTTATTGATAGTTTGGCTGTTAGTGCGTTAAAGTTCACAAAGAAATGAGTGATATTAAAACCCACGTACGACATTCGTTTATTATATGAGTTTCAATCTGGGCTTTCTGCTGCAAAAGCTACACGTAATATATGTGAAAGGATAGCTCACGATGCAGTCTCCGAAGCAACAGCAAAGCGCTGGTTCCAACGGTTCAGCTATAACGATTTTTCCTTAACCGATCAACCAAGGTCTGGGCGCCCCGTGGAAATTGTCATGTAGTAGATGTAAGTAGTATATAACATTGTTTAATCCAATAAATGAGTAGTCTTATAACAGCAACGACTCGTTTCACTTGTCTCCCAAGTAGCTACCTTTCATGGCGACCCTGCCTGTAACAGGAGTGCTTGTGAGTGCGCGCGTGTTACCTTAAAAGGATTTATTTTGATAAACATTGTTACACTCTGTGCGGACTAACGGACAAAATGGAACATTCCATTGCAAGTTGTTTTGCTGTCGTAACGCGTAACAGTTGGTGTGCTTCAAAAATTACAAAGACCTTGACACAAAATGGGTGGTTCGAGCTCTAAAGAAGAGGTGGTCATCGCCCAAACGGCTGGAGTTGGGTCAAATTCTGCTCGCACGGAACAGCTACACGTGACCACTAACACAATTTTAATTATTATTTGCACGATATTAGCGGTTGGAATTATTATCATTGTCTACAAACTTTACAAGCGATGCCATGCAAAGCAGATTGAACGGCAGATAGACGTGATGCGGCTGAGGAGATACTCTAGTATCCTCAGGAAAATACAAGGAAATAACAGCAGTCCAGCAGGCCAGCTGGGGAAGCCAGAGGTCATCGTGTGAACGGAATCATTAGCGTATCAACGTCGCGACTTCACCAGCAACATTCGCGAGTGTGTTGTAAGCAGTGATAAAATAGTGTATTCAGTGCCGGTCAAAAAGTAATTACGGTTCGGTTCCGCGAGTGAATTGCGATCAGCATAAAAGAACTGTAAGTAGATTAAGTACTAATGAACAATTTCTGTAATGCTAATCTGGTAAAAAGGTAAAAGTACTATGTAACTAGCTTCGTGTTCTCTACCTGATGACTACTATTAATGAAATTTAAGTAATTTAGTAACAACAATTATGGTAGTGTTAACTAATGTGTTATGGCCGAAGAATTAGTTTTAATAGGTACTGGATGAACTCAAAAACATTAGAAAATATTTAATAAAAATTGGGCCCAGCCGTAGAGTAGGCGCGATATTAGAAGCTAAAAGGAACGAAGCGAATAATGTATTAAATAAATATAATAAATATTTAGATGCTTATAAAAGTGCAATAAAAAAAGGTAAAATCCCAAGAGAGGAGACAGCATTGATTAATCGCATTTGTGAAGAATTCAGTCGCTTATTTTCAGAAATTATTTCATTGTGTAGTGAGGAAACGAAAGAGGAAAAATCCCCTACTAAAAACATGGCTGGAGAGACTTTTAACTTAAAAATTGCATTGAGTCTTTTACCAACAATGACAAATACTGATGAGAACACAAAGCAGTTAATAGAGAGCATTGAATATTACGAATCCTTATTGGAGCAAGTCGAATGTAAAAATAAATTAATCCAATTTGTACTAAAGAATAGATTATCGCAACAGGCAAAATTGTCGCTATCCCAGAAATACGGCACCGTTGATGAACTTGTCAGGGATATGCGGAAGCTACCTACCTTACCTAAGAAAAGCCACACAGCTTTGCAAGCTAAGCTACAACAGTGTAAGCAAAATAATAATACTATTTCGGAATTCGGAAAGGAAATAACCGAGATATTTGTGGATATGACAATCTCGCAAGCCGACGGAAACTCATCTAATTACAATGTTTTAAAACCATTGAACGAAAAGATAGCCATAAAGAGATTCGCCGACGGATTACGAGATCGTCGTCTGAGTACTATTATTGCGGCGCGTAATTTTACTTTATTGGCAGAAGCTATCCAGGCAGCACAAGACGAAGAGGTAACATCACCGAGTAGCTCAGAGGAGACCGTGGGTATGTACCAACAATTCAATTACTCATCTAGGAGGCCGCAGCGAGGATACCGAGGCAACCGTAATTTTGGTTCGAGAGGTTCATCGCAAAATGGAAACGCGCATCAGCAGCATGATCAACAGACGCAGGTACCGTCATTTAATAGTTATCGCAGAAATGATCATAACGGGCATTATCGCGCTAGGAATAAACAGAACTATAATCACCGCCGAGGAGCCCGACCAAGTAACAACGTCAACCTGATAGGCGGAGATCACGAAGTAGCGATAGATCGCGAGAGAGCAACAGATGAAACAGTAGCGTCAGATGATGTAAATGCAAACTCGTTAAATCATTTTTTTCGAGCCTAAAGTAATATATTCATGCAATAACTTAAACAAAGTCACCATTAGTATCAAACAGTGTAAACACGATTGGTTAATTGACACCGGGGCATCAGTTTCTGGAATCAAGATTGATTGTTTGGAGCGTTTACACATACCATACCATAAAGAGAGAGTTACTGTCAAAGGTATAGGTGGCGATGTATCCTCCGAGGGATATGTTTATCTTACTTTAAATTATAACGCAATTAATTTTACAAACAGGTTTCTGGTTTTTAAAAATTTACCTTGCAAAACCGACGGAATTATAGGCCAGGATTTTCTTACAAAGCACCGAGCTGTACTGAACTTCGAATTAAATACAGTAAAATTAATGACAGAAAATTCAAAATACGTTACACTAGGAATAGAACGCGGGCCACCCACTAGGAATAATTATAATTTAATCGCACCAGCACGAAGCGAATCGGTGCATTACATAAAAACAGATATTAATGAAGAGTGCGTAGTGTCAAGTCAGCAGTTATGCGACGGCGTTTTCTTAGCTAATACCATAATTAAACCAGAACAAGGAAAAATCCCCATACGCGTATTGAATACTAGGGACGCCGATGTCACAATAAACCATTTTCAGATAAACTTTAGTAAATTAAGTGATTACTTTATATGCCAATTTGAAAAACCAAGAATTAGCTCCGACAGAGTAAAGAGACTGTTTGCATCATTAAATTTAAAAGGACTGACAGAAGAGGAACAAAAGTCAATTGAAAATATTTGTGCCAAATATAGGGATCTATTTTATATAAAGGGAGACAAACTATCCACAACATCGGTGTACGAGCAGACAATTGAGTTAAAGCAACATAGCAGCCCCATTTACAGCAAACCGTATCGGTTACCATATACACAAAGGTCAGAAATAGATAAACAAATAAAAAACATGCTAGATGATGGCATAATCGAAGAGGCAAGGAGCCCGTGGTCGAGTCCCTTACTGCTAGTTCCAAAAAAGCTTGACCACTCAGGAACTAAAAAATGGCGCGTTGTAATCGACTACCGTAAATTAAATAATCAAATACAAGATGACAAATTCCCTTTGCCTAATATATCGGAAATATTGGACTCTTTGTCGGGGGCTATGTACTTTACACATTTAGATTTATATCAAGGATTTTATCAGGTTTGTCTTAATAAAAACAGTCGACCTTGTACGGCATTCACAACAGGCAAAAATCAATTTCAAATGACTAGAATGCCAATGGGGCTAAAATTTAGTCCAAATAGCTTCAGTAGAATGATGACAATCGCAATGCCAGGTTTAAATTACGATAAATGCCTCATATATCAAGATGACCTTGGAGTCATGGGGCGCAGTTTAGACATTCATAACCATAATTTAATGGACGTCTTCAGTAGATTGCGTAAAGCTAATTTAAAATTAAATCCTGTCAAATGCAATTTTTTACAAAAAGAAATTCTATACTTAGGACACATAGTGTCAGGTACTGGAATATTGCCCGATCCAGAGAAAACAATTGCCTTAAAAAACTATCCAAGGCCACAAAATACAGATGACAGTAAGCGTTTTGTAGCCTTTGCGAATTACTACCGAAGGTTTATTAAAAATTTCGCCGAGTTAGCGTTACCTTTTAATAAAATGTGTTGCAAACATGCTACATTTTCGTGGACAACTGAGTGCGAACATTCATTTCAAGCCCTAAAATCAGCCTTAGTGAAACCGCCCGTGCTTCAATATCCAGACTTCTCGGAAAACAACGAATTTATATTGCAAACCGACGCATCGGGAAGTGCTGTAGGCTCAGTTTTATGCAACAGTGATGGCCGACCCGTGGCTTACGCCAGCCGAAGTCTTAATAAAGCCGAAACAAATTATCCCACTATTGAAAAAGAATTATTAGCAATAGTGTGGAGTGTAAAGCATTTTCGACCGTATTTATACGGTCGACGATTCAAGATACAGACCGATCATAGACCGTTAGTTTACCTATTCTCTATGCGTGATCCGTCTAGTAGGTTATTAAAGTTTAGATTATTACTGGAAGAATACAATTTTACTATAGAATATATAAAAGGGAAACTAAATTCGGCAGCAGATGCGTTATCGCGGATTATTAATATTTCATCGGATGACCTCAAAGTTATAAATGAGCACGTGGTTAATGTGCTGACCAGGTCACAAATACGTAGAATAAAAATGAGCGAGGGCGAAAACAGCAACAAGTTATTAACGGAGAATACAGAGGCTAGGTCGGAAGCAGATAGGCCGAGAGTTGTAGAAATAATTAAGAAGCCCAGAAATATTACTGAACTATCCTTAATTAATGATAGGAACCTAAAAAAGGTATTAAAAATGAGTTATTAGTTCAAAAGTATAAATGTTTTACATACATGCCCAGTAAGTCTATAATATATATACTCGTAGATACAATATCTCAATCGCTGATCACGCCAGACGTATTGGTGAGAGATTTGTTAAATATGTGTAAAAAATACGCAATTAGTGAAGTTTGCATACTTAGAAATGAAATAAATAAAGAGTTTGTAAAAAGACTTACAGGAAAAATAAAAACATACTCGGAATGGTCCGGACCACGTGTGTGTATAGTAAATAACGTGCAAAGAATAAACAATTTAGATGATAGACGGGTCATACTAAATGACTTTCACTTATTGCCAACGAGTGGCCACGCTGGAATTAGACGAATGACAAATAATATAAAAAAATATTATTTCTGGCCGAGTATAGAAAAAGACGTTACCAAATACGTTTCCAAGTGTGACTAATGCAAAAAGCAAAAACATTCAATAAAAATAAAACAACCTATGACGATAACAACTACCGCTAATTCAGCATTTGAAAAGGTGTATTTAGATATAGTAGGACCCCTCCCAAGGGACAAGAACAATTGCAATTACATTCTGACCCTTCAATGCGAGCTGACAAAATTTACCGAAGCGTACCCACTACACAGCAAAGATGCGGTAAGTGTACCTCGTTCATTTGTTGATAATTTCATTTTAAGGTTTGGCATACCTAGAGCGATAGGGACCGATCGAGGTTCGGAATTTATATGTAGTACTATGAAAGAAATATGCCAACTCTTGAAAATCAATCATCTTAGCTCAACTGCGTACCATCATGAGAGCATTGGAGCATTGGAAAACACACATAAAACGATGGGTGCGTATTTAAGAATTAATTGCGAAAACCAAACGGCATCGTGGAGTAGTTGGTTACCGTATTGGTGTTTTGCTTACAATAACACGGTTCATACCCAAACTAAATACACGCCACACGAGTTGGTGTTCGGTAAGCGGTGTATACTACCTGGCAATTTTGGCGACGGTGTCGTAGATCCCCTGTATGCGCACGACAATTATGCATTAGAGTTAAAGTACAGGCTACAGGTATCACACAAAGATGCTCGCGATAATCTATTGCGTAGTAAGGCTATTATGAAGAGTAAGTACGATGAAACTATGAACCCTGTATATTATAAAGAGGGTGATTTATTATTGTTAAAAAATCCATCCGACAATAAAATGGAACCAATTTATTTAGGCCCGTACTTAGTTTTAAAGGATATGGATTGCAATGTCAAAATTTTAAAGAAGGGCAAAATAGATGTTGTGCATAAGAATTGCACTAAACTGTATAACGGTGCGTCATGATTTCATGAACCTATGTAAGTAAAGTATATTATAGTAAGTACATATATTAATGTAATACATTCATAATTATTTTGTTATTTCAAACTGTAACATTATGTTTAATTAAAAAAAAAAGGAATTTTAATCTTAATGATATTGGAATTATTCTTTTTTTTTTCTTTTAATGGGGAGGTGTCATGTAGTAGATGTAAGTAGTATATAACATTGTTTAATCCAATAAATGAGTAGTCTTATAACAGCAACGACTCGTTTCACTTGTCTCCCAAGTAGCTACCTTTAAAACAAAGCTAGATAAATTAAAACTATTAAGATCCTCGAAGAACTACACGCGATTTGGCTGTTCAGCTCGAGTGCTCTCATGGCACCATAGAAAATCATTTACATGGTTTGGGAAAGACTTACAAATATAGTGTCTGGGTACCCCATCAATTAAGTGAAGATCAGCTGACCTACCGAGCTGAGATTTGTGCACAACTTTTATCTTTCCGCCGCACCTTTAATTGGTTAGATCATCTTGTCACTGGAGATGAAAAGTGGGTTCTCTGAAACACATTTAGCCAAATTTCAACCATTAGTTATGAGTTAACTGTGGATCAAAAAAGCAGCCGTTAGTAATTATCTGCCTAGCCTTTTTCCATGTATGTTGGGTTCGGCTTTCAGTCTAACCAGATGCAGAGCTGTGTGTGTGTGTGTGTGTGTAAATGTAATGGCTTATATATTATGGTCATTGCAAACATTTGACTAACAGCTTGTTGGCCATAGCCTGTACCATAATATTTAATTTCGTCGGCAATCCAAAACCTTTACGAGCCGTCGGTTGTTAGATTACGACCGGTCAAATGGAATACAAAAACGAAATGGACTATTATTTTGAGTGTATAGTGTCAATACTGAGTATTTTTTGAGTACTTACTGGAAAAAAGGAATTGTGACACACTCTACAGCAGTTTTTTTTTTTGGAAGTATAAAGTCATTATCATATTATGCGTAGACTAGCTTTTGCCCGCGGCTTCGCCCGTATGGATGTCGGAAAATATCCCACGGGAACGTACCACCGGGATTAAAATTACCCTATGTGTTAATCCAGGTAACCAATGTGTTAATTCCTTAATACTTTGTTTTCATATAACTCTATTGGTTTACGCAGCGCACGCCAGTAAAGCTCCCAGTCGGCAGGACTTTTTTCCGAAATCTTTAATAATCATCGTCATATTTCAGCCAATTTACAAACAAACCTTTTATTAATTACACACTAAAACCTTCCTCATGAATCACTCCGTCTATTGGATCATTGGATTGGAGTGTAGTGCGATTCGCCTTTGCAATCGGACGCGCTTACGTTGTAAGCGGAAATTATTATTTTGCGCCGAGCGCGGCAAGTGTCGCTGCCACCATGCATTCGGAAGAACTTGTGGCGAACGAGGTCCTGGCATTCCTGCAGTACCAGCTGGATGTTATGGACGAGATCAATGTGATCCAGATCTGCAAATCCAACTTCAATGCGTATCGGGTGAAAACACTGCTGTATGAGTCGCTACATATGGCCGACCGAATGCAGTCTCGCAGGAGGGATGAAAAGGGAGAGAGAAGTCTCCAAGATATTATAAAAGTGTTGAAGGCGATCGACCCGGACGACGTGCCGACTTTCATGGCGAAGGATTTGCGCAAGCTGCCCCCCGTCACATTCGACCACGTCGACGTCACCAGACGGCTGTGGGACATCACAACCCTAAGAGCAAGCCTGGTCGAGATGCAGTTGAAGTTGGAAGCATCGCAATCCACCATGGATAACTGATAGAACTGATCTAAGTTCTGAGGTAACAGATTTATGCAACACGGTATGTAGGTCACACGAGTCAGCTACTAACGTCAACACATGTTACGGCGCATCCAATGCATCGCAGCTGAGTTTCGAGTCAGCAAAATTCGACTCATCGCCGGCAGCCATCGTTGCTCAATCGCGGTCCCCACGTCCCCCATCGTTGGGACGCCGACCTATATTAGCTCGTCAACACCGGGACGTGCTTATTCGGCTGCTGTTATTAAAGCTCCCGCAAATCATCAGCGGCAACCTAATAAAACGAGGGGTGCCTAAAGGCCCGCGGTGTAAAAAGCCAAGAGCAGGTCGATGAAGAAGGTTTCATTCGCGTGGAGAAAAGAAGAAGAAGCCTGCTTGTCGAAATCAGCGCGGTACCGCATGGACTGGTCCCGACATCTTACTGCGTCCCGCTATTCCATCGACGCAGCTGTACGTGTCAATATTACATCACTCCACGAAGGTAGAGGATGTCGTGGAATACATTAGGATGAAGACCTAGTTCATCTTGAGAGTCGAGTAATTGGAGTCACGTGATAACATTAACTTCAAATATTTTGTAGTGTTGGTTCCGACTCATCACCTGTATGTAAACTTTTATGAAGGAGGAATTTTGGCCGATGTGTGTCGTGTATCGGCGTTTTCGCAGAAGGCTACATGACACCATGACTCAGCGCAATACGTCGCCGACCCAACGTAGTAAATAGATTTTGTAGTGATGTTTTTATTATGTATTAGTTTATTTTTTTGTAAGATTATTTTATGGGCCCTTAGTAGCCTGGAAATAAAGCAATTATTATTATTATTATTATAATTATTGGTGAAAACCGTATGAAAATATGTTCGAGAGTTATTGAGTTTATCGCGTTCAGACAGACAGACAGAAGCGGCGGCGGGGAGACTTTGTTTTATTGACGGAAAATTTCAAAATGATCTCCTGCCACTCTGTATGGTAGTGATATCAAATGCAAAGTTAAGTTTGATATTCAATCTGGGATCGGAAATTCATAGGTCGTGCCTTGAAGTAACTTTAGCCTATTTCATTTAAATCGATCCTCTATAAATAGAGTAGTCTATTTAAAGTTCTTTTTGAACTGAAAGGTTAAGCTAATCCTTCATCTGGAATTGGAAATTCGGAAAGCCGAGCGAGCACAGCTTTGAAACGGAACCTTCAGCGCGCGAGTCCTACTTACTTACTTGAGACTTGCTCTGTTTTTTTTTTTTTTAATAAAACAGGTTTCATGATTTTAAATTATTCATTTTAATAATAATATCAGCATCCATTTGTTATATCGATTCTAGTCCCGCCATTGAACACATAATACCTACTACATGTTAGAAAGGTCAATCTGTCACTTTAAACAGTTTAGACCGAGTAGGCCGATTTTAATGAAATAAAGAAATGTTAACTAAATGTTACTTCAAGATATGGACTATGACTTTATTTCCAATCCCTTATATTTAGGAATAATATCGTCGTTGTAGTGTGAGAAGTCACTAAGTGACATTTTTAGCCAAAATGAGTTAATGATGTCAAAATGTTTTTAATTCCATTATCTACCTTATGAAAAGGTAAATGTCAGAAGTACGTAACTACTTGTTAAGGCAAAAATCAGTTTATGAAAATTAACTAACGGTACTTGAGTAATTTATGATTTTTTTTTAATAACATTTTCTCAATTACTGGGGCTGTACTACTCATTAATGTTACTTAGTTACTTTTCGCATACAATTTATTCGACGAGAACCACTGATAATGTCTCTTAGTTATTTCTTACAGACAAAAAGCTTTGAATGAATGCATTTCTGTTGTCCGGTAAAAGTCACCAACAGATCTTAAGTAATTTATAAATCAAAGTAATCGCGCGTTTTTCGGTCACTACGTTCTTAATCTTAATAAAGCAAAACCACTCATATTTTGAATTCGAATTCAAATTGAGTTATTTTAAAATACAAAATTTCCATAGTTCAACGTAGAAAGAAAGAAAAACATGAGCTGATGAAGTTAAACGGCGTGATAAGGAAAGATCGCAAAACGATACCACATTTTTATCTGTTACTGCAGATCTTCAAAGTGTATCGCAAATACCAAGCGGAGAGGTAGGAAGTTGTATTATACACGAAAGTTGTGCGTGTACAATTTTACAATCCACGAGTCCAAACCACCCAATAAAGGGTTCTGCTTTATGTGGAACAAAATCAGTGGGAAACGGGGAGTTCAGAGATTGCCTCTTGTTTGTCTAAGTGGATAAATATTATGATTTATGAGGTTTCCGTTTTTTCCAACACTTGTTCAGGGCAAAATAGGACTGCATTTAATTCAGACGTTGCACCTAGATGTAATAGAACAGAAATATTTAGAGTCTGGATCTGAACACACAATGATGAAAGTTTGCGTCAATGCATTCCGCTATATAATCTGAAAGAAAGAGAACTTTTATCTTCTCTATGAATGCCTAGAAGAATGTGGCAAAGTGGGCTCGATCTAGTAGACATAGAAAGGACGCACCACCTTATGAAGTTAATGAGTTAAAATATAATGACATCATCGACACAAAGAGTTATCTGCAAGATTGATTTAAGAACAAACACGATTGTTCGTGTTTGTTCTTAACCTCTTAACGTAACCATCTCGATGATTACGAACAGCTCAAGATGGCAAGAAGGTAATGTGACTTAAAGTTAAAAGTCTGAGATTCGAAAAAAAGAATCCTGGCGTAATAAAATTCAGATACGGCTATGATGGTGAGTACTCAAAACAGGATACAACCAAAATATAAGACGTAAGAATGGACCTGGTGCTCCGGGTACATCTGGTGAGGTGATTGTGCCGAAAGCGTCAACCTTACCAATTACACAATAAAAAAAAAATCTGATAAACCTATGCCGAACGGAAATCATACCAGTTGAATTCCATTCATGGTTCCAATCTTTGTCAGTTAACAACCCTGGATAGGCAGCCAGAACCAGACACCGTCGAAGATACTGATGGAAAAGATACTTAAAGATTAGATTGTGAATGATGATGATGATGATGATCATGATTGTGTTGATTGAATAAAGCTAAGATTGATAAGAATTTGTTTGTACAACGATGTGTTGCGTTTTTGATTAGCTTCTTTATTTTGTAAATCGTTTTCGGTGTGTTTATTAATAAATCTTTGCTTACTTGATTTTGCATGAATGTACTTTGAAATTACTTAAGTAAGTACTTTACTATGTTTTAAAATGAAACGGCTCTAAATCGCGTATTGTTTAAATTAAAAGGTTGAATGTATACTATAGTCACAGGTTGACTGACACGGTCGGTGTAACCACAGAAACATCAGGAAGTTAAAAATAAGAAAATAAATTAATTATTATAAACAGTTCGCCATTTAGAGCCGTTGGAATTACTTATAATTATAAACTATTAAAAATGGTTTATTTTGTATTGTTTTTTCTTTGTATATTAGTGTGTTGTGTTATTATTATTTTTTTTTTGTATTAAATACCTGTTTTTTTACTTTGAACGCACCTTTGAGCTATAGTCACTAATTGCTTACCAATTGAAGAAAAGCTGTACCAAGAATTAATTAAGTAACACAAAAAGTTAATTAACTAACACCAAATTACATTTTTTGAGTACGCTAGAATTAACTATCTTACTTTTTATTATATTTTTCAGTAAAGGTAAAAATATTTACATAATTTACTGAATATTAGAGTGCAGGGTAAACATGTCAATATTTTGTTCATAAAAAGCATTTTTTAACGATAAGCGTTAATGTGTTATATCGATTATAAGGACAAAAAAACTTTAAAACGCGGTTATCTCGAAACTAGCATTTTTCTCTTAATTACAACGACGATATGGTGTCGTGTTGTGGACGTTTGCGATGGATGTCAAGCTTCAGTTTTTCGAGTTGATCACAATATACTGTTGCTGTAATTGTAGTAAGAATTCCCACTTATTACTCCATGTATATCCCACCAAACAGAATGCATTACCTTGCGAGGATGAAGATCACCTTTTGACGTTGGTTTTCCCTGTTCTTTACATCCCAGCCACTGGCGCTTGCGTGTGTGATTAACATAGAGAACCCACTTTTCATCTCCAGTGACAAGATGATCTAACCAATTAAATGTGCGGCGGAAAGATAAAAGTTGTACACAAATCTCAGCTCGGTAGGTCAGCTGATCTTTACTTAATTGATGGGGTACCCAAACACTATATTTGTAAGTCTTTCCCAAACCATGTAAATGATTTTCTATGGTGCTATGAGAGCATTCAAGCTGAACAGCCAAATCGCGTGTAGTTCTTCGAGGATCTTCTTCGATTAATAGTTTTAATTTATCGATATCTATTTCCACGGGGCGCCCAGACCTTGGTTGATCGGTTAAGGAAAAATTGTTATTCCCGGTTCCCGTTAGAACCAGCGCTTTGCTGTTGCTTCGGAGACTGCATCGTGAGCTATCCTTTATATTACGTGTAGCTTCTGCAGCAGAATGCCCAGATTGAAACTCATATAATAAACAATGTCGTACGTGGGTTTTAATATCACTCATTTCTTTGTGAACTTTAACGCACTAACAGCCAAACTATCAATAACGCGCATGAGCGCGACTCGCTCTTTATATACCCTCTGCTACAGAACGTTCTCGAACCTTTCCGAAAATTCTAGAAATTATAAACTAAAACGCTCATTACTTATGAATGCCACCCCGATACTTATGAATTTATAATAAGGATGAATACTATGTAAAATACGACAATGGACAGTATACGCCTGCTTTCTTGATTTGTCCAGAGCATTTGACCTGGTTTCGTATGATATGCTGTGGAAAAAGCTAAAGGACCACAAGATTGCACCAGAAATAATTAACATCTTCCAGCACTGGTACAGGAACCAGGTCAATAATGTAAAATGGGCGGGAGCTCTGTCGGACTCGTACAGGTTGAGTTGCGGGGTGAGGCAGGGAGGGTTGAGCTCACCAACGTTCTTCAATCAGCAGTGATATTCTGTACAAATCTCACCGTGAAAACTTAGGTGAGGTGAGCGTAGAGTGAGCTGTCAATAGTGTCAATCTCTAGCAGCAGGTGGAATGACAGCTCTCTTCAAGCTAACTTCACCTAAGTTTTCACGCGGTGAGATTTTTACAGAATAGACCGGCTGTACATGAATAAGCTTATTGTCGCGCTCAGCAACTGGCTGCCATGTTGATGATTTTTGTTTTAATAATATCAGCTATGCCGACGACATAGTGCTGCTTAGTGCGTTTGTATGTGGACTCAGCGAGCTTATGCGCATGTGCGAGGTGTACGCTTACGCACATGGCCTTAAGTATAACGTTATGAAAAGTGTGCTCATGGTCTTCCAAGCTGGGGCCAACTGTCCGACAGAGGTTCCAGCAGTCAAGTTGTGTAGCGTACCTTTGGCGCGGGTACTTAGTCTTAAGTATCTGGGCCACGTTATGATGCCCGGCCTGAAGGATGATGCCGACATTGAGCGGGAAAGGAGGGCACTGTCGGTGAGGGCGAACGATAGCTCGCAGGTTTGCTCGAAGCTCCAAGGAAGTAAAGATCACCTTGTTTCGAGCCTACTGCACTTCTTTTTATACGAGTGGCCTGTGGGTGTCATACTCTCAAAAATCCTACAGTGCCCTTCGCGTTCAATATAATAATGCTCTGAGGGCACTGTTGCGGCTGCTTCGCTTCTGCAGCGCATCTGGAATGTTTGCCAATCTGCGGGTAGACTGTTTTTATGTCAACATACGCAGGAGAGCGGCCTCGATGGCGGGCAGGGTGCGGGACAGCGACAATAGTCTCCTTGCTGTCATCGCTGTCAGGTTGGACGGGCCATTTCAGAGGCATTGGCTAGCCCTTCATTCGCCCGTTCATAAAGTGTGGGATAGGTAATTTTATGTATTGTAAAGACTTTTGAGTTCCTTCCTGCGATGATACCTACTCAGTCATTATTATTGCAGCAATTTTAACGCATCGCAATACTTGAGAGCCAAGGCACAGTAACTAAATACTTTATTATACTATGGATAAGGCGAATTAAAGTCAGGCAGGCAGATAGATATCTATCTAACTCTTTACCCAAAGAAACATTAAAAAAGAAAGGATTATTACACAAAAAACCGGCCAAGTGCGTGCCGGACTATGCATAATAAAGGGTTTCGGATTTGGGATGAATTTATCCCAAGAGCAAGCTTAACTTTATAGCTGAATTCTCCAATGCAAAAGTAAGTTTTAAATCGCAAAAAAAAAATGTGATAAAACAACAAATTAAAGATTTTTATTTTTTCCTTTCCTTGTGCTGTGAGATCTTGCTTCTTGCCAAACATGGTTGTAGGTCAACGGGAAGTACCCATATAGGGTACTTCCCGTTGACCTAGACCTTTAGATTTATTTGCGAGTATCGAAATATGTCGCATAAATGTCCTATTTTTATTGCGTTGACTTTGAAACTTGATTTTTTTAGAGCTCCAAGGGACCGTAGACCTACGTATTTGATATTATTTTCAATTAGTTACAACCAGGCGTTCCTGAGAAAAAGGGTCTTGACAGACAGACAGACGGACGGATAACGAAATGTTCCTATAAGGGTTCCTTTTTTAACCGACTTCCAAAAGGAGGAGGTTATCAATTCGTCTGTATGTTTTTTTTTTTTTTTTGTATGTTTGTTACGCGATTACTCAAAGACGGATGGACCGATTTGGAAAATTCTTTTTTTTGTTTGAAAGGGTATACTTCCGAGGTGGTCCCATATAAATTTTATTACTTTTGCTCGAGGAGTTTTTGAGTTAGCTTCAATAATGCGTATATTTCCCACTTATTTTATATGGATGTTGTGATGGTGTTTTAATAACTTCGTATCACTGTTACATGGCTATATCTACAATTATTGTGCTCAATTATGTATTCGAATTTGTGTGGGGTAGGTTCCACAACTAAAAAGTGAAAAATAAAAACTTTTTAGCAAAAAATAAAACCGACTTCTAAAACAAAACACTACAAAGTGAAAAATAACTTTAATTTCGGAAGTCGGTGGCAAAAAACGAAAATACAAAACCAAAGACACCGACTTCCGAAATTAAAGTTATTTTTCACTTTGTAGTGTTTTGTTTTAGAAGTCGGTTTTATTTTTTGCTAAAAAGTTTTTCGTTTTAAGGTACGGAACCTTAAAAAAACCTTTTAACATGCATAGCCAACACTGGTAACAATAACAATGAAATATTCATAACTACACGAAGATTAATGACATATAATTTCAACCTAAATTCGGTTACCTAAATTCAAGTCATCAAGGCATTCAAAAGAATAGTGATCTAGCCTAATGTCTGTATTGAAGCAAAATTGCTGTTTTCACGTTTTTAGGCTATAATGATAATTTCTTTGGTGCCTTGTGCCGTGCCTTAATACCTTTTGTGAACGTATCACGGATGTAAGAATTGTACTGGAAATTATTTAGGCTATGAATGTTTTAATTTTGTTTGGGATTTTAGTGATTCGAATCAAAATTTCAAAATTGGAACTCACGTCATAGTGAAGAATGTTTTTACTATTTTGGGTGTACGGCATGCAGTTTTCCTAAAAAAAAAAAATTGCAGGCGCAGTTCAAGACTGCGGCGTTTGTTTTCGTGAAAACAGATTGAAATTTTAGTACGGTTTCCGATACTATGTAGCCATTTTATTTGCTCGACATTAGACTTTTTAGGCTCATTGCATTCCTTTTAATACAAGCTTTCTTGGATTGGGGTTTTTCATTTCTGAGCAGACTTACGGCCTATATGAGACGACATCCGACATTATTTTGCTATTGTCTACTTTACATTAATTTTTAACCCTTTTTGGTCAATAATTCTGTGGTTTCTCTCTAGAGCCTGGTAGTGCTTTGTCAACTCTTGACAAAGACACTAGAATAACTGATCTAGCTAAACACGTTTTTGCGCTATACGAATTGATATTTCGACACATAGTAAAAAGTAGAAGGTCGCACGCGTGCGCGTGCCCTCGCAGTGTGACGTCATGGGCAAATTATATCCTGCCCTAAAATTGTTATAAATATGACCTATGTTTTGAATGCTCAACAAGCACTTTAGCAATAGGTCTCATAGTTATTAGCGGTTGAAATCTTACATGTTTATTTCAGTCAGTACACCACGAGTACACCGAGCGAAAAGACGTTTTTACGTCAAAACTCAAAATAAGGAACACTTGGCCAGACCTCCATTTTTCGTGAATTCAAAAGAAAAAATAATAAGAGAAGAACGACATGACAATCTTTATTGGAAAGGGAATAAAAACCGCAATAAAATTGACTAGATTAACATAAACTATTGAGTAATGAGATCCACTGGTATTATTGGCATCCATTTTATTATTTGTATTCTCCTTTAATCGCTTTTCCCAACTATGTTGGGGTCGGCTTCCAGTCTAACCGCATGCAGCTGAATACCAGTATTTTATATGGAGCGACTGCCTATCTAACCTCCACAACCCAGTTACTGGGTAATACGATACCCCTTTGTAAGACTAGTTCTCAGTCTTTCGGGATTCTGACAACCCGTAACGACTGTCGAAGATCCACGAATGACAGCCGGGACCAACGGCTTAATGTGCTTTCCGAGGCACGGAGGAATCTCGGTATATAAATAGGGTCACCCATCCACCGACCAACCCCGGCAAGCGTAGTTTAAACCTGATGGATCGACCCGTGCGGCTGTTATAACTTAGCCAGGAGCTCCTCAATGCTTCAATCGCTTAATAGAAGTCATAAATCTGCAGACGAGATTTTTATTTTAAGGTTGTACAGTGCTATAAAAGAATTGCTCTAAAACTCTGGCTCTTACATAAACGCGCGTTTTTTTTTTTTTAACTGACATATTTATCTAAAATATGTATGTAGTGTTAAATACGGTACGCTATGGAACCCTTCCATGTGCTAGTCCGACTCGCACTTGGCCAGTTTATCCAAACTAATATTATAAATGCGAAAGTGACTTTGTATATTAAGTTATCACGATAAAACGGCTGAACGGATTTGGATGAATATTTGGCACATGGGTAGACCATGACCTGGAATAGGAAGGACAAAAGGATACTTTTTACCCCAGTAGTACGTTCCCGTAGGATATCCCTATCCCAATATTCCCAATATCCACGCGGGCGAAGCCGTGGGCAAAAACTAGTTATTTCATAAGATAAAGACCTCAGTACTCGCGTACTCAGAGATCTACTCCAAAAATAGTTCAGATAGTTAGACCGAGCGAGTTTCCACGTAACGTTTTCCTGCAGAAGCATAAGTTCGGACACTACTTAAGCAAACGCTTGTAACGAAACCATAGCGAGATCTAATTCGATTCCAGCGCCATCTATCGAGCTATGTGACAACTCTGATTCGTGGTGTAAAGCTTTTTTTGTACGTATTTCTTTTTGCTATTAAGTATAGAAAATATAAAATTGTATTGAAGAAAAATATTGTTAACTTTATTTTTTAAATCTATACTAATATAATAAAGCTGAAGAGTTTGTTTGAACGCGTTAATCTCTGGAACTGCCAGTCAATTTGAAAATTTCTTTTTGCGTTTGATAGCCCAATTCTTGAGGAAGGTTATAGGCTATTTAACATCACGCTACGACCCTTAGGAGCCGAGTAAAAAGAAAAAAGTCTGAAAACGAAGTAATAGCGCGGTCGGGCCATAGGATCCGACGCGGTGGGTCGAGGGCCGAAATTTCACGCGAACGAAGTCGCGGGCAGAAGCTAGTATTTTACAATTGACTACAAATCTATGAATTTTTTCACAGAATAAAATACCTAGGTTGTTCCGAAAATTGTTAGCCACAGAATAAATACAAACTTTTTTTCTCGAAACTACGGCTAATTTCAATACAAATCTCCTTGGTGAAAATCATTTGGCCACCTATGTATAGTTCTTTTTATAAATATTTTTAAAGATTATCTGTCACTCTTCTTTTGTTTGCAACAATAGACGTCTCGCAGGAAGCTTTTGTGCTATGACTTTTTTATGATTATAAACAAGGGTTAACCTTCAGCGCGCGTTTTGATAACATGAATTATTTCGCGCCGTCATCGCACAGCAGCCGCGCGGCGGCCACACGACGGTCGCGCGGCGGCTGCGCGGCCGAAAGAATTTCAATGTTGTGTCCTAGTTTAAAAACATAAATTGCTATGACTGAACACATAGCACGCAGCGGCTGCAAGAAATTTTTCGCGCCGTCTAACTGCGGCCTCAAGGAATCTCACGAAAATTTACAAACTGCATTTGGGGAGTGTGCTCCTGAGTTAGAACAGTTACTTATTGGTTTCGTGAATTTAAACGTGGTCGCGAGAACCTAAACGATGACCCCAGGCCCGCCCGACCTACAACTACAGGAACTCATGAAAATGTCATCAGGGTAGAGTGGCTATTGTGGGAGAATAGACACATTATACATCGAAAGACTCAGGCTGAATTGAAGATTGGACTACAGGCAGTTTCCTTCATCCTGCATGAACACCTTAAAGTTAGGAAGCTTGCTTCGCGATGGATATCTCATTCTCTCACTAAAGAGCAAAATCTCGTCGTGTTGATTGGTGCAGATTTATTATGCTAGAAAATTTCGAAGGAGGAACTTCGCAAAACGTATCCTACATCCTTACAACTGTCGAATCTTGGATCTACAGCTCTTACGAAGCAACAATCCACGCAATGCGTGTTTGAAGAAGACAAGTTGTCCACAAAGGTTGTTCCTTTGTCTTCTTGTCTTCTTCAAAAACGCATTGCGTGGATTGTTGCTTCATAAGAGCTGTAGATCCAAGATTCGACAGTTGTAAGGATGTAGGATACGTTTTGCAAAATTCCTCCATCGAAATTTTCTCCACAAGTTGTCCACAAAGGTTGTTCGCGGTCGGAGCTTTAATAAAAAAATTATAACGGTTTTTTTTGGATCATGCTTATGTAGCAGTAATTCCGCTAGAAGACCGTAGAACAGTTACTAGTGAATGGTATTGCGTGCAGAATATAAGTGTAAACATACCCATTATTTTGTTCGGAACGCGGCACGTGTAATTGACGACATGTTATTGTTAAGCTTCTGGGATGAAAAAAGTGTATGAGGAGGTGTGTTCTTTTGATTGCCTTATGTGAAATAATGTATATTTATGGAAATTAATAACTTTTTGGTATATTTTTAAAATAATGGTTTATTTTTTTAATTATACCTTTACACAAGAAACTGGGAAAAAATTCCTCACACTGAACATACATTACGATTACTAATAAATAACAAGTCAAAACTACACTATGCTATACATAATTTGTTAGCAAATTTAATAACGATTCCAACGTCATAATTTTTAGGGAGCTACCTATCGTAACTTTACAGTTATCGTCGTTTTAATCAGACGCGCCGTAATCGCGCGGGTCCACCCAAAAGTACCGACACAGAGGCGGCGTTTTGCGCGCAATATACGCCACAGACGAAGGGATAAGTGCATTGGTGTTGGAGGGATGTATTTTGGAAAGCTTTAATTTTTTTTTTATATTCTAACTATTTTTCATAGCACTAATAATTGTTGGAACAGCCCACGTAATATATTATTGAGCGCACTCTTATCTGAAGCACCTAAATCAATCGTGTTGGCACATCCAGATACCAATTTTCACCTGAACTTTCTCGGGCGGTGTTCTATGAAAAATATATTAACAATAGGCGCTGCCCCGTTCTGTACGCTGATTTATAGCCATAATACAGAACGCTATTTATTATAAGCTTCCCAAAGATTTAAATCGTTACGTTCGCCCGACTGCGTCAAGAGGTGGTTGACGTTTCTCTTTCGTTAACAATGGCATTTGAATAGTAGTTGTCTTTCTCACTCATACTAAAAATAGTATCTGTGGTTCCATGCGGGACGTGTAAGCTCACTCTGCTCAGTATGGACAATTTTTCGCGCCACCAAGCACGGTGGTGAGGGCAAATCGAACGATTTAAATCTTTGTAGCTTCCGACAAAATTGAACTGGATATTATTCTAGATTTTTGTTGGCAGTAATGTGAAATATTCACAACACGTCAGGAAATAAAAGGCATTGTCGTTAGGTGCTTTCAAAAGGCAGGTACGATCTTTTGTATTTATATTAAATTGTGCCGAATTCTATGATAAATGACGTTAAAACGGATCATGGTATGGTTGTATGATGAATTTATAAATATAGTATTGACATGAAAAATGCTTTAATCTAAATTACATTATTGATCAAACAAAGTAAGAAAGAAAGAAAGAAAAATAATTTTATTTGTCACAGAAATACGTGCGTACAAAAAGATAATTATCACGAATTTTACAAAAAGAAAAATAAAACAAAATAGATCCTCAATACAAATCACGAGCACAAAACAAAAGTCGCGGCAGCTGCTGACACGTCACGACTGTGACAAAGTTTTCCCTCAGCATGATGCTGTGCTATGGGGGGCCCACAGCACAGCACTGATTTGCAATGGTCACCCGAAAAAGACGTACGAAAGCCAAATCAGGTTAAATGATTTGTACATGTATAACAAAATAAATAAAATAAAACAAACAGTACTCTAAAATATTATAATGCAATTATACTTACTTATATAAAGCCACAACCAATTATAAATATATTAAATAACATAAGAAATTAATCCGCAGGCATCACCGTGCGTGCTTAATAATGTAACCACCTAAATACAGCTACACATGAACATCCAGTGCTTTGTCTCGCTCCCTCCCTCGCAATGTGCACAGACATACAAGTTGCTAAACAGCTGCTTGCAATTATTACAATAATTTTAGTGAAGAATATGGGTACAGACTATAACACAATTACCTATCTATAGGCGATTAAGGCTAAGAAAAGATAATACATTTATTTTAGGTAACACAATGAATATATCCACCCACCCAAACTAAATAGACTACTCAAAAGTTTATACAAAAACTACCTTTCTTACAAAACCCACAAGTAAGTTTCCTATGCAAACCTTTTTCGCGATAAGTAAGACACGTAACGTTGACGTCGCTTCTTTCAATAGTTCTGAAAGTATATAAATTATAAGCACGTAGTATGTTCCGAAGTTTTTCAAAGAAGATTTTGGTAAGTTTCGATTGAGAACCAAGGTCATTACTGAGTTTGTGAGATTTGATTATCAGTTTATCGTCATTTGTTTTGTATGTAATCTTGTTTCGATTCTAGGAATAGGATGGCTTGTTTATCGAAAGAAATGTTTGCTTGTGTCATGATTTATTGTATAATACTATGTTCTGGAATTTAATTGGCAACACAGCCAACTGCCATGGCGTTGAATAGCGAATGGTTGGGAAAAAAGGCGAAAGCCGAGACGAACGCTCACTCAGGCGCGCGGGCAGTTCGCAGTGAGCGGTCGACCTAATAAGACGTGGTTAAACATAGTCGAAGTTGTTCTTATTATAATAACATATTGATCTTATAATACAGTCTCCAGAACAGGTAAAGTGGTTTTCTTTATACTTGTATAATTGTTTATTAATTATTATGCTGGTTCCAACACTTTTATTGAATTAGGTTTATTGAATCTTTATTTCTCATAAGAACATGAAATTCACTTACATGAAATTTAAATTTTAACATAAATAATAGTCGTCTAATGACGAAGTATGCAGGTGTAGAATAAGTAAAAATTATAATAACAACGTATGAGATCAATAGCAAAAAAAGCTAAAGTATCGGTCGTTACATATAAAAAAAATGTAGGTATTCACTTGTTTTCTTGCTGGCCAATTTGACACCAAATTACCTTGATTCGAGTACGTACTGATTATTCACTTTGTGTGGAACACCGAACTACTGTGTGATTGTGTTTGTGTGTGCTAGCATGTTGTGTGCATGTGTACGATAACAATAGTCTAGGAAACCGTTGATCATTTTTAATTTTGTTCTGGTTGTATGGGTACCTAAGTATTTTATATTGTGTTGTTGAAATTACTTTTTGCGTAATATAATCCTTTAGTTTTCTTTTGTAAATATTAATACTTTTGCACTCTTTGATTTCGGCTAAGTTTTGCACTGTCTGACGTATAGTTGGAAGTCCATATTGTTTACGGAAAAATCATATTATTAGAATTAGCCTCCATGTAAAGTATTTAAGTTGAGGAAATAAATAGTTTACGAGAAAAAAAATCAAAATAGCAGAAATTTAGTAATATTTTGTCAGTTTTGACATTTGTCTCGTCATTGAACGTTTCGTTTCGTGTAAGGTCAATACACTAAAATGTTTTAATTCGTATTAATTGTGAAATAAAAATGTATATTTAGTAATTTATATAGTTTTTATGCATATGTTAATAGATTCCATATATTTCGCTGATTTAAATAAGTGCTAATAAATTAATACTTATAATAATTTACCGACTATTGCCGATATGTGAACCCAAACGTAAAACAACGCATTGTGTGGTCCCACTTCATGATTAAAATAGGTCAAACCTGTTCCAAAACTGAATTGCGGCACCCCGACTCTATGTAGTCTTTTGGCTTCTACCCCTATGTAAACCCGAAATTGGTAGTTACTGATTTTCGTAGGTAAACCTATGATGTTATTGGTTTATTTATGAGAGACTGCACTTTACCGAGCCTAAGTAAAATGTATTAGGTAAAAACTGTAAGGAAAAAAATAATTAAACAAATACCTCCAGATACAATACAAAGTTAAATCTAAAAATGCTAAACTAGAGGTACGAGTACACAACCATCTTAATGTGGGCGATCAAACTATTACACAAACTCTTCCCTTATTTAAAGATAAGTACTAGCTCGAACATACCCCGTCTCCGTAACAGTGTATGTTAAGGCAAGTACTGGCTTGAGACATAACAAAGGATACTCAAGATCGCTTTTGAGGGTCTGAGAGGTGGCAACTGAATAACTTCTAGCTCAATCAGGTAAATTCTCAGAACTTATCGGTTGCGCTCATAAAATGAATTTAAATATTAAGAAAGTAAACTGGAGACGCTACCGTTCACATCAATATTATAATAACTGGGTATTACCTAATTCTTTACATAAGGCTTAATTCCCTTAGAATTCCCTTAAGAATATTTTGATAAGGTCATGTACCTTATCAAAATATTCAGTAAAAAAGTCATAATAACAACAATCTCTCTCTCACCCGAGATTAATCCCAAACATTAGAAGCGACTCTAAGGGCTCATAAATAGGCAACTTCAGACGGAATAAACTCAATCACACAATTAAACTCTCAATAAGCTCTCAATAAACAGAGTCAAAATGAACTCTAGTAAACTCTCAACTAGCAAAACAAAAGCCCTTGGCATCGAGGTCCGCTACAAAGCTGGAGCTCCCGCGCTGCTGTTACGTCCGACGGGCTAGTTGTCGACGAGATCAAATCGCTTTCATACCTGGTGATCAAACGGTTTTCTAGCACGAGATGTACATGTACAGCCTTCCTTTCGTTGTGGAACGGCCCACACACAACCATGGGTCAGATCCAAACTGTATTCTGCTCAAACACACAATTAGTTGTGGGTAATGGGATAACTATTAATTAACAAAGAACTAGTAGCAGACTATTTAGCTGAAGTAAGAAACCACTATTGAATTTCAACTAATGACCCTAACGCCATCTCTACTGCTGTAATGGAACTGAAGACAGATCGATGTCAATAGGTTACTTTAATATCAACAGATGTCGCTAGCAGCCATACAATTTTGCAACGTCACACCTAGAGTGTATATAAAAATCTGGAGGCGCGAAGGGAGGCCAACCTCCGCCCGCCGGAGGCGACCAGCAAGCCGAAACTGTGGCATATGATTATTATACAGAGTGTTAGATTAAACGAGGGATTTACTTTAAGCGGTCATTGTAAACAACTTTTACTATGGGACCTAACTTGGAGTCGCGAAAAAAAATCAGCTGTTCAGTACATTTATGTTCACATAATTCGTCAAAATGTGCAGTAGATTTTTTTTCCCGATTTCTGGTTAGGTTAGGAAAAGTTGTAGTAGATACAATGATCCCTTAAGAACTTGTCACTTATTACAAGCTTTTATTTAGTTTCACCTGTCCCGATGTATCTGTCTGTCTGTCTGTAATCGAATCTTGCAAGTTATATTTGACCCACTTTCCAGTTACCGATTGAGCTGAAATTTTACATTTATATGTAAATCGGATGACAATGCAATATTATTATGACATGGAGCTGATCTGATGATGGAGCTGGAAGGCGGCCATGCGATCTCAGTAATAAAACGACGCAACCCTATCGAGTTTGGACTCGTTTGATTTGTCTTGACAAGGATTCTGTTTTAAATGATATCCAGATTAATACAATAAAAGCTAGTTTAAAAAAATACACTTTTTTTTTTAAATTACGCATTCTATATTGGTTTGTAAGGCATGTGTCTATGGACTGGATGGATTTATTTATTTATAGCTGGAACGACTTCTTAACAAGACATCCTATTACTAAATATCAGTACCATTTGACCTAGAGCCCATACTCGACCTTTGGCACGAGCATTCTCTCTTGTGCCAAATCATAGCCTGGTAACATGACTATAAATTAGACCTACACACATGAGTACATGCACAATTTAGTGCTGGTGTATTAACAAACATGTTTGGTTCAGTGATTCCGGGAGTTCAAGGAAACGGAGCGAGGGAATGGAACCGTTTTAAAGTTTGAATTTAGTGTTTATTTAACTTGGTTTTGAAGCAATCGGATCTTTAAGCAGTAGTAGTAGAGTTTATTTTTAATGGCTCGTCTGGGGAAGAAGTAATTTTGAAGCTTGATTTAAACGGTTCGATTTAATTGCCTGTGGTATACCATAAGTAGAAGCATCAATAAAAGTTGCACCGTCTAAATAGTGTGAAAACGACCACGTTAGTTGTAGCTTTAATTTTATTGTATGCTACAGGCAAGAAACTTGAATCGTGAAAATAGGGCTTTAAGTTGCCTATGTTGTTTTTAAGGATTAAAACTATCCTGATAAAAAAAAACGTCATTATCTGGTCAGCAGTTTAGACATGAAAATGTCGCAAACAGATAGTTTGTAGTGTAGAGCGCTTTGTGAAAGAGTTCGCCAGGGTAAAAAATTCTATCATTATACCGGATGACTTTTTTTACAGTCTTGAAAAAATAGGGTATAATAGGTGAAAGGAGAAGATGCCTATGGTTTAGATTTTCTTGTTTTTTAATAACGGAAATAAATTCATCTATCAATATCTACATTTGAAGTAAACTTTTTATACTAGAACACTAAAAACACAAATTTTGAATAAAATATTAAATCGAAATTCAAATCATGCGCACCTTACGGCTTCTACTCAATTTACATCCGCGCAACATGTCTCTTTCTTCCATACTTCTTTATTAGTAGTCATCTCAGTAGTCACCCCCTTTCTAGCCATATCATCTTTCACACAATCCATCCATCGTTTCTTTAGTTTTCCCCTACTCTTATAGCCATCGACATTCAGACACAAAAATTTCATCACGACATTTTTCTCATTCCATCACTACTCCGTTCACCTATTTTTTCAAGACGGTAAAAAGTCATCCGGTATACCTACCTACCTATTTCTGCTACCAAACAGCGTCGCTGTGTTCCGGTTTGGGCGTTGATGTTCTTACAGGCACATAACACAATTTTAATAGGTATCTGGTAAGGTTATATACGTACTCGTATTATATACCTGCGATAACTCTGGTATTGCAGATGATTACAGGTTAAACACTACTTTCTATATTCCTTGGTAGAAAGAGATAGGAAGTAGTGTGTATACTAACCAAATGGACTAGGTATAGTATGAGGCCGATACAAAAGATTTTTTTTTTTATATTTCAGCCTTGATAATTTTATCTACGTATATACAATATCAAATGTCGATAATTCAATATTGGCATTCATTTGTTTAGAGTTTCATTTTACAGTTGTATTGTGGAAAATGCTAATTATTATCCGTATTGGATTACGTTGAAATCCGACTTCATTTTCATTTTATAATTCGACAAAACGCTATATTAATAAAGACCAAGTTAGGATTTAGATCCAATTATGTAGTATTAAAAGCGTAATAATAATTTTTAAAACACTAAGGTTGAAGTTCACTGACTTTTAAAACGGCTGTTTAGATATTTAATCAGTTAGGAAATTTAAAATTTGACATAAACCAACTGCTTAAATAGCTAACCGGTGGTTTGAATGTTGGTGAACACAGGCCTAAGTGCCGGTTTTTTGATCCGTAGTTAACTCAACCAATAGTTAAAAAATAGTAACTTATGGCATTTCGGCAAACACATTTAGCCAAAATTCAACCATTTTAGTTACAATGTTTAATCATTGGTTGAGTTAGCTACGGATCAAAAAACCGGCGATCAGAAAAAATTTATCTGAAGAATAAATATGACAGTTTGACATATTTTCTATACAAAAGCTGTCAAACCGCCATATTTATTCCATAAATAAAAGTTATCTGACGATTGAAAAATTATCCTAAGATATAAGGTAGGTAATGATGTATTGTGGTCATAAACAGATGAATAATGATACGGTAATCGAAATAAAAAAAATGTCAGTCTGTTTGTTCTGGCTAATCTCCGAAACGGCTGGACTGATTTTGACAGGACTTTCACTGAAAGGTAGCTGATGTTATAAGGAGGAACTTAGTCTACTTTATTTTAGATAAAGAATTATGGTTCCACGCAAAAAAAAAAACCATGAAATTGTAAACAAAATCCGATTCAAATAGGGAAATATTGACATCCACGCGGACGAAGCTGCGGATAACAGCTAGCTATTAGTATTAATATAGATATAGATTTATCTAGCATCTTTTACAGCTTTATACTTTGGCCAGTTTTAGAAATCTAATGGTCTAAGCGAGCGATGCCCTGGGCACATATATTTTTATCATAATTACTAATCTATTCTTACCCAAACCAGCAGCGAATTACAACAGCCCAATTCATCACAAGACCTAACATTTATCGTTCCAAAATCTAGTCCCATATCAGCAAATTAACGTCCCATAAATTATATCCCACATTTGAGTCACAGCCATCAGATACCAGCAAATCGAATTTTGCTCTCACACGTCGTAGTCCTACATACTCGTAGCTCTGCCACTTACTGGGCCAATTAATAAACGAGCCAAATGCAAATTCAATATATCTCTTGGTTCGAGCCAATTTGAGCTTTCATGAATGATATTAGCCATTGAATAATAGTGGTTTATTAGTGTCTGGATGATTGATTTTAGTGAAGAATTTTAGAATCACACTAATAATTACTATATAGGCGAAAATTTGTGAGTGTGTTTGCATGTTTGTTACTCTATCACGCAAAAACTACTGAACGGATTTTGGTGAAATTTAGCATACATATAGTTTATAACCTGGATTAACACACAGGATACTTTTTGTCTCGGTGGTACATTGTATGCATACAAGACGGTATTGTGTTCACGAAACGTAGTGCACAATTTCTGAGCAGTAACCGAACAAAAAGTACTAGGCTGGCATGAATTCAAGATATTACATACATATTACAATCATTAGTGCACAATTTTGGAGAAGTAACCCTAACAAAAAGTACTAGGCTTGCATGAATTCACGATGGTATTTCAATTATTAGTATTATGCTTCTAATAGGATTATAATTTGTAACCAGGATCCTTTATTCTCGGTAGTACGTTTACGTAGGTTAATTTCTAACCTCCACGCGGGCGAAGCCGCTGGAAAAAGCTAGTAGGATATAATTGTAGGCTGTTTGGAAGCTGGGTGCAAAGCTTTAAGGGCCTAATAGTTGACATTTTAAGCCATACATGTCTAAGGCGCACTTGCACGTTTACAATAAATGTAGAGTTTGTAAACTCGAAGTTACGTATCTGAAAATGTCTAATTTTTAACTCTTAATACGCGTTGCGCCACTAAAAAGTAACACCGGGTTAGTTAATCTGGCATTAGTGTTTTTAGGGTTCCGTACCAAAATGGTAAAAAGGAACCCTTATGGTGCGACTCAGTCTGTCTGTCTGTTACAGCTGGATATCTCAAGAACTATTAATGCATCAACTTGAATTATGGAATATTTTTAGATGACGTTTGTTCATCTATTTTGTAAATAAGAAAGAAATAAAAATACAGATATTTTTTTTGCAACAGTTACTGAAAGGGGTTTTTAAAAATTCGAAGTGAGACTAATAGGGCATGTCGGGTATCATATGAAAGAGCGCCGTTTGCACATTCATAAACATTCTTTTTAGGCCGCATAGTTTTCGACTTTTGATGAAAACTGTAAAAAAAATACCGTCCCTCCCCTTATCTCCGAAGTTTGCATAGAGAAAAATATGAAATTATTCTATGGAATAGAGAAATTTATGTAAAGATTACAGTAAAAATAAAACGATGTCTCTAAAAGCACACTTTTTTTAAAATATATGATGGTACGGAACCCTCGTTGGGCGAGTCCGACTCGCTCTTGACCGGTTTTTGAGTTGGGAACATTGCTATTCAACAGACGAAACATAAAAGAGAATTGCAATATCTTTGCCCTGGTATGTAATCCGATCAAAAATGAATGAATGGAAATTGTATACCCATCTCTTTTACTCTATATTACGATGCGTAACACTTTCTTGCTCACTGCCGCGTCCTCGCGGAGGCGATCGGTGACAGCGATCTCTCACATCTGGCCCTAGTCCTGACCATGATACGGAGCGAGAGTGCATAGAAAGCCCTTCCATAGGAAGCTAGCCATGCATAGGAAGCTTCCTTCTGCAAATCAGTAATGCTCGCGAAGGAGGAGGCGGAACGCGTAGGGAGAGGCAATCTTTGCGTCCTCATGCCCCTAGTGCCCCCCGCCGCAGGAGACGCCCTGGGCGTCGGGAATTGAGAGCCGATTCCCGGCTCACCGTAGGCGCGGGCTTGTAGACGGCGAGCAAAATGGGTAGCTCGCCGTCGGGTAAAGACCAGGTCCGGGTCGACGGCGCGTTGTGTTCCACGCGCGCCTCAAAGAGATGTCAGCACTAGCTGAAGGAGTCCGCTAGGGCTGATGCCTGTCAGGGTCGCGGGGTGTTTCAAAGAGTCACCGTGGCCCTTACACAGGCAACTGTAGGAACATGGGTGGGTTTTAGTCAGTAAAAGTTTGACACGCCCTCCCGCTCCGCCCAGAGCGGCAGAAGTTATTTGGTGATTTTCCACCTAAAAAAGAAAGAAAAATTCTGCTGTTCGCATGTAATGTCCATTATGTGGTACATGGGATGGGGCAGATATCAGTATAATCTGACTCCGCCGGCACAATTTTTAGATACGATTATTCGACATGATATTGATAAGGAAATGGACGAAGAGAGTTAAAAAAAATGTTTTTACTTATCATCTGGAAAGAGCACAAAGAGCTGTTCTCAAGGTTATGACTAAAAAGACCTTTCGATACCCAACAGCTAAACTTTATAGTGACACAGCTGTTCTAACCGTGAGACAGCTCTTTATTCACCAAACAATAATTAGGAAACACTCAACGCTAACTTTTGACCCTTCAATCTATAAATGCAAGCGTCGCTCGGATAGAGTCTGCCCCCCAATCAGACACAGAACGACAATGGCTAAACGGCATTACAAAGTTATTAGCAGTTTCCTGTACAATAAAATTAACAAAATCCTGAACCTGTACCCCTTAAGAAAAATGGAGTCAAAAAGAAAATTAAAATCTTGGCTTCTAAAACTAAATTACACAGCTACTGAAAACCTCCTTAATCATCACGAATAAAATTTTATTAACTCAATCGCTTTGGAATCTTAATAAAATATTGATAGTATAATTAAATAATAAAATAAAAACGCGCCCGTTGCCGTTTACCGTAAACAATAGCCTAATTTAGTTGTCATCAGTCATAACATAACACAAACACATAACAGCACACCCTCACCAGCACTCACTCTCTCACACATAGTACATACAAACACACACTCTTGCAAGTCGTGATAGTGGCACATCCATACTTTTGTATTTTAGTACCTTTATATGGATTCCCTATATACAGGCATGCCTAATTTGGGAATCCAGTAAGTCAATAATTTTTTTTACTGCGGACGTTTGAGGTAATATTTCTAGTGAGACGATGGAGCGGCCCTAGCGTCTGTAACACAGGTTAATTCCTAGCACGGAACTGGGTTTTTGCTCCGCTATCCACTATAATATTTTTATCTGTCACTCGTGATGTAGTATTTAAGTTAACATGTACTCAAAGTTTTGTTAATAAAGATTATTATTATTATTATTATTATTATTATTATTATTATTATTATCTAATAAAATTTAATAAAGTATAATAAAGTGTTTTAATTATTTCCCAAGACCCAATACTAACGTGACATTGACAGAAGGTCGTAAAACAGTAAAGACAATTTCTAATACCAACCTTCTAAAAACATAACTAAGACTTCTTTACGCAGGACAATAATTGAAGTATGTATATTGACGACCGTATTTAAAATATTCAAATGCAAATATCTCAGCTTCAGTATCAGTTAGGGCAAAAATAATTTAACATATATTTATGTATAATTAACACAGCACAACAAAGTAACATGAAAATTATTGGTGGCCGCTGAAAAAAAAAATGACACCACTAGTCCATACAAAGTTACTCAAACCCCTTTGTCAAAAAACTTAAAAAAAAAAAACAGAAATTGGGCTAATAAAAAAAATAAAACAAAAGTTTGCGGTTAAAATTAAAATAACGTACTTCGTCTAAGAAATGTATGGCTCAAAATGCTCTAAATGGTGGTCTGGGTGGTCTCTATTGACGAGTTAAAAACATAAATGTTGATATTTTCAGCAGCTGATATTTTCTGGTTTAGCCCCATAGTAAAAGTTGTTCAAAATGATGAGTACAATGACCCTTGAAAAGGATAACGGTGTTTATAAGGACATAGGACATACAGTGTGGACACACACTGTATGTCCTATAGAAAGAGAACGCCTCTTCTCAAAACAAAATTAATAAAAAAATAAAAAATAAAATTAACATTATTATAAAATTAAATTAAAATTTCACGATCAAACTCTTAAACAAACCCATAACAACTCAGCGACGCTACGCCTTTTTTTTTTTTTTTTTTTTGTGGATGGGAAATCATCAAATAACTTCTCCCGCTCTGGGTGGAGCGGGAGGGCGTGTCAGACTTTTACTGACTAAAACCCACCCGTGTTCCTTCAGTTGCCTATGCCAGGGCCACGGTATCTTTTTCAAACAACCCGCGACCCCAGCGGCATTGGCCCTATTGGACCCCATCTTTTGCTGACATCTCTTTGAGGCGCGCGTGGAACACAACGCGCCGTCGACCCGAGCCTGGTCCTCACCGGACGGCGAGCTACCCACTACTCACCGTCCGCAAGCCCGCGCCTACGGTGGCCGGGAATCGGCTATCAATTCCCGCCGCCCAGGGCGTCTCCTGCGGCGACTGAGGGCGTGAGGCTGCCTCTCCCTCACGCGTTCCGCCTCCTCCTTCGCGAGCATTACCGCTTCGCAGAAGGAGGTGACGGCCTCCCATGCACTCTCGCTCCGCACCATGGCCTGGACCAGGCTCGGACGCGAGAGATCGCCGCCGCCGATCGCCTCCGTGAGAACACGGCGGTGCTCTGCCCAAGCCGGGCAGACCTCCACTGTATGCTCCACCGTGTCCTCTGGGCGATCCACACAATGGTGACACCCGGGCGTTTCCTCCCGCCTTATGCGAAACAGGAACCTCCCGAAACAACCGTGTCCGGTGAGGACCTGCGTCAGGCGGAAGGTGAGGACGCCGTGGCGCCTCTCTAACCACTCCTCAAAGAGGGGACTTATCGCCGCAATTGTGGCGTGCCCAGCGCTGGGCTGCGACAGTCGCACTCTCCATGTCGCCATGAGATCCCGCCGGAGCTCTGTCCGCTGTACCGTGATTTCTCGCGGCAGCGGAGTTACGCCCCGGCGTTTCGCCTCCTCGCGCCACTCCCACACGTGCGCGAGGACTTTCGCCTCCAGATCCCACGGCGGCAATCCGGCAAGGAGGCTCGCCGCCTCACCGGAGACCGTGCGGTAACCCCGGACTAGCCGAATGGCCATGACCCTCTGGGACTCGTTCAACCGGCGGACTGGCCGCAGCCTCAGGGAACGCGCCCACACCGGTGCCCCGTAAAGGGCCATGGACCGCACGACCCCCGCGTAAAGCCTCCGGCAGGAGGCGTTTGGACCACCTAGATTGGGCAGGAGCCGCTTCAAGGCAGCCCCAGCCCGCTCCAGTCTGGGAGCCAAACGTCGGAAATGCTCCACGAAGTTCCACCGGCTGTCGAGGACGAGTCCCAGGTACTTCATCGTCGACTCGACTCCGATGCGAACCCCTCCTACCGTTATTTGGGAACCCGACGGTGGCGCATTCCGAGGACCATGAAAACACATGGCCTCGGACTTGTGCAGGGCCACCTCGAGTCCCAACTGCCGGATCCTCTCAACGACTATCGCAACCCCGCGTGTCGCTAATTCAGCCGCCGCCTGGTGCGACCTCCCCTGCGCCAGGACCAGCGTGTCGTCAGCGTAACATACTACGCTGACGCCGCTAGGGAGGTCGGCGCGCAGCACCCAGTCGTACCCGATGTCCCACAAATGCGGCCCCAGGACCGATCCCTGTGGGACACCGCACGACATCTCTCGCCGGTTCCACTCTCCCTGATGACCGGGGTAGATGACGGCCCTATCCGTCAAATAGGCCTCAACCACTCGACAGAGGTAGGTCGGCATCCGGTGATACCGGAGTGCCTCCCTGATGCAACTCCAGGGCAGGGTATTGAAGGCGTTGGCGATGTCTAGAGACACCGCCAAGACGACCCCACCCCGGGCCACAGCATCCCCCGTCGTGAGGGCTCGCACGCGCATGATGGCGTCCACCGTAGAGCGCCCCCTGCGGAAACCAAACTGGCTCTCCGCCAAATCCGGCCCCTCCTGCACCAGCCACCCGACGAGGCGGTCTGCAATAACTCTTTCAAAGAGCTTGCCCACCTCGTCGAGCAGCACGATGGGTCGGTAAGCGGACGGAGAGTCCGCAGGGCGCCCCGGCTTCTTAATGAGGACCAGTTTCCCCGTCTTCCAACGAAGTGGGAACTGGCCCCTCTCCAAGCATGCGCTTAGGAGCCCCCCTAGTCGAGGCCCGAGAGCCCCAAAGGCCAGAACCCAGGCTCTTCCAGGTAAGCCGTCGGGTCCTGGGGCGGCATTTTTGGCACTCAGCCTACGTACCGCCGCTCTCAACTCTACCTCGGTCACTTCCGGAGCATCGTCGTCGTCGTCGGTGATGTGGTCCGCAATGGGCACCGCAGGAAGCGGAGCCATGGGCGGGGGAGTATGTTCCCCTCGCGAAGGGAACAGAGCGCTCACCACGTCCTCCACGAGCTGGGGCCGGAGACTCTGCGTCAGCGGGGGCGCCCATGGGCGGAGTTTATTCCGCACCATTTTATAAGGGCGTCCCCATGGGTCCCTGTTTAGAGTCTCCAGCGACTCCTCGCGAGCCAGATCCCTGGCCCGCAAGATCTCCGCTCGGAGGGCGGTCTTCGCCGCTCTGTACCCCTCGTACAGCTCCGCCTGAATGGCTTCCGTATCCGGAGGGCGGATACGGAGCCTGCGGTGCCTGGTGTACCGGTGCCGCGCAGCAACGCACGCCTCGCGCAGAGCCGCCAGCTCCGGCGACCACCAATACACCTGGCGCCAGGCGCGACCGGGCTGGACCCGGGGCATTGCCACGTCACATATTTCGGACATGGCCTCCCGGAACCACTCCGCCTCGTCGTTGATGTCGGCAGGCCTGTCCGGTGGTGACACCCAGGCCTGCACGATCGAGGCTTCCAGGAGGAGCTCCCGGTCCAGCTTCTTCAGCGCCCACCGCGGACCACTCGGGGCCTGTCGGACCGGCGCGCTCGAGGTCTGGGCGGAGACATCAAACCGGATGTACCGGTGGTCGGAGTAGGTCTCCACCCCCTCTATGACGCGCCAGTCAACAACATGTGGCAACAGAGCGGGGCTGGCGAACGAAATGTCCACCACTGATTCGCCCCGCATCCGCACACACGTGGGGACAGAACCCCGGTTTAGGATGACCAGGCCTGTCTCCAGAGCCCAGTCCTCCACCATCCTGCCCCGTGTGTCCGTATACCGGGAACCCCAAGCCACATTCTTGGCGTTGAAGTCCCCGAGGACGAGCACGGGAAGGGAACGAAACCCGACGACGACGTTTTTTAACTCCGCAAGGGAGTTGTGGAACTCGGCGAGAGTTCGGTTCGGGGAGAAGTATACCCCTACCACGACAATCCCCCCGAACCGTGCTGCAACGCAACCTTGTCCCCTCTTGACGGCTTCGAGGGACAGGGTACCGGCGGCGGCCGACGAAATGAGGGTCACTGAGCCGCTCAGGTCCTCCACCCAGTAATCACTGGGCGGGACAAAGTACGGCTCAGCGACCACGGCGATGTTAATCGACCACTGCGCCATGCTCTGGAGCAACAGATCCTGAGCGGCGACGCAGTGGTTGATGTTCGCCTGGAGGAGGCGTAATGGGGCCATTACTGGCACTCCATATTAGCCCCCCCCTGAGCCTCCTGTGAGGGCTCTGCCGCAGTGAGTACGGCGGCGACGGTAGTGGAGGCGGCAGCGACGGCGGCCGTGGCGGCGGCTGCGGCCGTGACGGCGGTAGCGGAGGCGGAGGGCTTGCCCCTGCCCCGGGCTTTGGTGGGTGGACCACAGCCCTTGCTTCCAGCCCGGTGATCGGCCGGCTTGCCAGCTGCCGCACATAGATAGCAGTGCGGCGTGGCATTGCACGAGCCGGCCTTGTGACCGGGCTGACCACAACGGAAGCAGTGACTGCTGCGATCCACCTCCGAGGTGCATTTTGCCCCCACGTGGTTGCCCACTTGGCAACGGAAGCACCTCAGAGGTCTGGGTTCCAGCAGTTTCACCCGCGTGGAATCCCAGCCCACCTGGAACCTTCGGCCCTCCCCAACTATTTTGTGGGCCGCCGATACGGGGCAGCTCACCGTAACGGCTCGCATCCCCGTGAGGTCAGGACGGATGGTGCCTACCTTCACCTGTTCGAAGGCACACCCCCCAGTCTTGACCACGGCGGCCACCACCTCTCGCTCCGTCACGGAGTCGTCCAGACCCAGGATGCGCAAGTCAACGCACTTGGCGGGTCTGGACACTTTTTTTTTAATAATAATAAAATATTTTATTGACATAAAAATAGATGTAACATCTTCAATTGAAGCCCTAACTCCTGAGCTAGGTGGTACCTGTGTTACAGGAGTCAGTGTCTTCACCCGATTTTAGAACATTAATTAATTATGCAATAAAATTAAAACATCATAAAACGAAGGGAATTTAGTGCATACATGCTCTTGAGTGGTGTTAGTGAGTGTTGTGTTTATGTGTGTGTGTATATGTGTGTGTGTGTGTGTGAGAGGGTGTGCATGTTGTGTGAGTGTTTGGGTTTTATGACTGGGCTATGGGTTATTATCTGAGTTTGTTTGTCTACATTACTGTTTAGTTATCACGTGTATAGTTCTTTCAGTAAGTTTTCTGTCTGTGGGTAATCCAGTGTTTGAAGCCATATGTTTAGTTTCATCTTAGTTTTATATTTTATTAGTGGGTTGACGTTGAGAATTTTATGTACTTTATTATAAATATAAGTAGCTAGGTATGGGCGCTGCCGTCGAGCGGATGCGGTTTTACATTTGACTGCGCGACATACATTGTTGATAGTTCTCTTATGTTTCATTGCGTGATTTACAGGTGTTATTTCATGCTGTTGCATTATTAGCTTGAGAAGGTATAGTTGTCTCACTGTAAGTACTTGACAACTTTCATATAGGGTTTTTGTAGGGAACCGGTACGGTTTGAAGGTCATGACTTTTAACAAAGATCTTTGGGCTCTCTCGAGGTGTATCATATAGGTTTTACAAGCACCTCCCCATGCCGTGATACAGTAACCTATGATTGACTGTGCTAATGCCAGGTACACCACACGGAGAAGCTTAAAGTCGGCCACTTGCCGTAGTCTTTTAAATACCCATATAAGTTTCCTAACTCGGGAGGCAGTCTGCTCTATGTGGGGATGCCAGCCAAGTCTCTCATCCAGAATCACACCCAGGTACTTCATTGTCTTTTTTTGTGTAATTGGAAGGCATGAGCATGGAAGATTGTGGTTGGAGTCATTACAGGAGTGCGCTTTAAGGTTTATTATTGTAGGTTTCGTTTTAGCGAAGGTAAATTGCAGAAATGAGGTTTTAGAAATATTAAGAGTTAGTAAGTTAGCTTCCAGCCAGTGGATTATTTTACCTAAGCCTTTCTCTGCAGCTTGCCGTGCCACATCCCAACTCTCTCCATGAAATATAAGTACGGTGTCGTCTGCATAGCTAAATATTTTACCCTTAGTAAGAGACTGCTGGCATAGGTCATTCACATAGAGCAGGAAAAGACTCGGGGATAGGCAGCTACCCTGAGGCACACCATAATCAACTCTAGCTTCATTGCTAATGACCTCACCGATCTTTACTTTTTGTGTACGGTCATTGAGAAAGTCTGCAAATATGCTTAAAGCCCTTCCCCGAATACCAGCATGTTCTAACTTGGTCACAAGGGTTGGAATACAGACAGTGTCAAACGCCTTGGCTAGGTCCAGAAAAACACCCAGACATTTTAGCTTTGTGTCCACTTTTCCAGTCACGTAATCAACGAGTTGATTTACTGCGTCTGCGGTGCTTTTCCCGGACCTAAAACCAAATTGTGTGTCCGATAATATTTTATAGTGTTCTAGATATTTCATTAGTCTACGGTTCAATAATTTTTCCAATATTTTTGATAGTGCTGACAGAACTGAGATAGGTCTATAATTTTTAATATCGTCCTGGTTTCCACCCTTGTGAACAGGTGTGATTAAAGCTTTCTTAAAAATTCGGGGAAAAACTCCTTGCTCAAAACAGGCTGCAACAAGCTTTGTAAGAGGTGGAACTAATATATCTTTACCCAGTTTGAGGAGTAATGCCGGAATAGAGTCCCATCCTGAGGCACAATCATTTTTTAGGTTGTTAATTACCGTTTCTACTTCAGCTTCGTCCGGAGAAAGTAGAACCATAGAATCACGCGCAGGGGGTGTTCCAATTTTGTATGGGGCAAGTGAGGAATTTTGGTTTTTAATAATATTATCCGCCAGTCGCTTACCAACATTCGAAAAATAATGGTTTATTTGCTCAATGGCAATATGCGTATCCGCAACATCAGTGGCAGGTAGAAGTTTGTCAGCTGATATTGGTTTCCTGTTTTCGTTGGTTATGGATTTTATAATGTTCCATGTTTCTTTATTGTTTTTTGAGGATCTTAAAGCGGAGCTTTCGTGATCGTTTCTTAGCTTCCTAAGTAATAGATTACAGTGATTACGATATCTTTTGTATGATAACTCGACAATGCCGTTTTTTGGGTCTGCAAGGAATTTCCGGTGGAGGTTATCCCTATGTCGAATACACCGTAAGAGGCCAGGTGTGATCCAAGGCTTAAGGACTAGTTTACGATTAGAGATTTTAGTTAGTTTTGAGTGTTGGGATACCGTGGACATCAGACATTCAACAAACCGTGTGGCGGCTTCGTTTGCATCACAAGTTTGTGAAATAAAAGAAAAATCTGTAGATTTTAATTGTTCAACAGCGCCCTCATAGTTTACTTTTGTAATATATCTTTTCGTATTCCTGTTTTTAGAGGAGGCATTACTTAGACATAGCATTACGGAAGCGTGGTCGCTGACGGTGGAATCTATGACCATGATTGTTGCATAAGTGGTGGTAGTAATCATTACGTGATCGAGGCAATTATGCAGTCTTGTAGGATGGGTGTGTCCCGTTAAAAGGCCTAATTCTGCAGTTAGATTTAGATAGGATGAACTATTTCTATCTGAACTATTCGGTTTTATGTCTATATTGATATCACCTATCAGGATGATGTTCTTCGCTTTTAATTTACCTAAAATGCTTTCCAGTGAGTTAAGGAAGCTATCAGTACAATATATTGATGGGGATCTATAGGAGGCTAGAATACAAGTATCGGGATCAATTTTTAACAGAAGAAAATTAGCACCTATTGGGTCCGGTTCTTCAACCGTACATTTGAGATTGCTTTTAACAAATATCGTAATACCGTCGTTTTGATTTAGACATTTTTTGCTATAGTATGTCACATAATTTTGTATGGTCGGTATAGGCTTTTCAGCATTTAGCCAACACTCTGTCAAGATTATGACGTCGATCTCACACGATAGCCTAGCCAGTTGAGCCTGA
This sequence comes from Dicycla oo, assembly GCA_948252095.1. Lineage (NCBI taxonomy): Eukaryota > Metazoa > Arthropoda > Insecta > Lepidoptera > Noctuidae > Dicycla > Dicycla oo. The sequence continues at coordinate 9,324,796 of OX411733.1, read as the reverse complement.
AAACCATCTAAGTTTTTATAGATACTTCGGATGTTTTGAGTTATAATTTTTAGCGATGGCTTAGAGGTTTTTATGATCTCGTTACAGGCGTCTGTATCACAGTGATGAGAAGATGCCACAGTAAAGCTATCCATCAATGATGATATAATAGTGTTCGTATTAGCCATTGAAAAACCGTATATATTTTTTGTTGCTTGTTAGGAAGCGTATTTCTGTGATAGACGTGATGAAAATAAGAACTGAATGATTGATGTTAGGTATACCCATACGAGAACATGAACATTTAAGTATGTGAGTGATGTCAATGTTTGTTAGATGTATAACGTGTAATTGTATTCTGGTAATAAATGATTTTGATTGAATGTGTTTGATTGGTTTTTGTTTATGTGTTTTACAAAAAGGGAGCAATTGCAGATAAAAAAAAAGACAATAAAACAAATAACATTTTGTAAGTGGTACTTGTAAATCCTCGATCCAGTCATTGTGGTAATTTGGGTTTTAGATCAGCCTCGCTTTTAACATGTATGTATTGATCTCCTTCCTTTTGTCGAATAAAGACTTTTCCAAGTGAGGTCCAGCAGAACTTAAAGCCATTCTCGCTCGTAAATTTCCTCGCAAGATAGAACAAACGTTGTGCCTTCAAAGTCAAGCTCTCCGATAGATAAATTGGTTTTAATTCACCTGGTATATTTATATGGGATGTGTTGAATTTAGCTTGGGCCTTATTGCGATTGAAGTTACGGACTTTCTGTAGAATGTTTTCTTTCGTAGATACCGAGACAAAGTCGACTATAATAGTTGACCCTCCACCTTTTTTATTTACGCGGAAGATATCCTTAATGTCCTGTTGGTCGAGAGAGATATCTAGAACTTTAGCTGTATCTGATACAAAGCGATGCAGATCCTCTTTATTTTCTCCTTCCTTCTTTGGGATATTTCTCATCTCTATTTTTGTAAGACATAATATTCGCTCCAGATTCTCTACTTTAACTTCGAGCTGATTAATATAGGCATTATCGATATTTCTCTCTCTTTCGATATCGGCTATTTTAATTATTATGTCATCGTATTGTTTAGTAACGAAGGCTAGAGATTTTTTCATTTCCGAGTTCTGTGCTATAATTTCGCTCATTGAATCCTGTAAAGCTTTAAATTTACTTTCCGATTGAGCGGTAGCTGATTGTAATAAGTCCCGTATCTCTTGCATAAAAGCGACCATTTCTACTTCATGTTTTCGTTTATTGCGGGTCGTGACATTTGCATCTATGCTGCTTAGGTTTGGGGCAGATCCAGTAAGTGAGACAGTTGGGATTCTCACTTGAAGAGTCCCAGAGTCGCTAGCTACAGAGGTTGCTGGCGATTGTGGTGGCGTACGCCTCATGTTGTCAATGTTTATGTAAACTCGTAATACCTTGTAACGGTGGCCGTCGTGTGCGCGTAGCTCTCTTGAAGCAACGTACTATGTAGTACGGAGTGGTAGGCGGTGACGGTGAATCACGGCGCGCGCAGTCGCGTATTGTATTGTAGATAAGGATCGGCACAGATCGACACAGAACGCGATCCTTTCCAGCTGCCGTTCACTGTGCGACACAGTGTTAGGTGGGCGGAGCTTACCGCTGCGGTCGTCCGTCGCGGTGACACGCTGAGACACAGATCGGCACAGAACGCGGTCCTTTCCAATTACGCGACACTGTGTTTTTTCTCAATAGTTCGTTATTCAAATTTTGAGATTTGTTTTTGTGAATAACTTGATTATCACTTATTATTTTTTAGTTCTGATTTCACAGTCACACAGATAGTTCTAACAGGCACACCGCAGTATATTTTACTTATCACTAGTTTGGCTTTTACGTAAAAATAGAATTTAAAATCGCAGCACTCGTTTCAACCGTGTTTACTTTCAAAGTCGTACCCGAGTGAAGTGATGACACTCGGGCCTCGTCCGCATTTAAGGACGCCCTGAGCCTTTCGGCCAGAGCGTCAGCGGTCGGGCCACTGGCCGCACCGGGGATCTCGAGCATCCGAGCCCCAGTCGCAGTGACCCTTACCCGCAAGCCCTCGGTAACACCGATCTCCTCCAGGTTCACCGCCGCCCTCGCCTTGGCGAGCACGTCGCGGTAGGACACGCCCTTCTTCTCCGCCTCCGGCTGTAGTGTGATCACTACAGCTGCGGACTTTGGGGCACGTAACCTCGCCGCGACGCTTCGCTCTTTGCGCCGCCGCCGCCTCTCCCTCCGCTTGGCCGACCTTGCCGCCTTGCCCTCCTTCCTCTTCTCCCCAGCTACCTGCCATTCGGCGTCAGCCGGAGGAGATTTGGGAGGCGGGGGCAGCCGCTTCGTCACCGCCACAGCTGGGGCCCTCTCAGGCGCCTTCGCAGCCGCCTTCGTGGGCGCCTTCGCAGGCGCCGTTGCAGGCGCCTTCGCAGCCTCGGCCCCGCCCTTAGCCTGCCCTGCCGACCCTGGTTTGGCCGTGGCAGCCATGGCGGCATACGAAGCCGCCTTTGGCTGGCCCGAGGCCGCCGGTCGGCCTAGCGGGGGCCGCAGGACGATTCCCTCAAGGACCGAGAACCGGTTGCTAAGGGAAGCCAACTCCTTCCGCACCAAGGCCAGAACTCGGTCCTCTGCAGGCCCGAGGCCGCCTTGCCCCTGCTGTACCCCCTCCTGAGCGCCGGCTCCGCGGAGCCTGGCCAGGTCTGCTCGGAGCTCCTCATTCTCCTTTCGGAGAAGCTCCATGGCGGCTGTCAAGCGGGCGACCTCCGCCCGCATTTCGGACATTCCGTCCGACGGAGGCCCTTGGAGTAGAGCCTCCGCTGCCGCCATAATGGAGGCCTTGGCTGCGGGTATGGCCTTGTCTTTAGATGACTGCTTCTTCTTCAAGGCCACACCCTTGACTGCAGCGGACACGACCTCCTCAAACCTGGCCCGGTCCGAATTGGAGCCACCAGCGGCGTCCGACTCATCGCCAGACGCCTCCACGGCGCTCCCCTCGGCCGACCCGGCTGAGCCGTCCTCTTGTGCGGCGTTTACCCGGCTCTTGCTCTTCCGGCCTAGGCCCCGGCGAGCATATTTTGGAGCCGATTTAACTCCGCCGTCCGAGGAAGACTCCTGGGCATCTCCCGGATTTAGGGTCCGCTTCAGGAAAGCATTTTTCCTTCCAGCGGCCCCCACCACTACGCACTCCGGGCTCTTAAAAATGCCCCTCGCGCCCTTCACTCCCGATGCGGCGTCGGACTCCGACCCCGCATCACTCCTCTCCCTCTCCTCTTCTCGTCCATTGTTTCTAGTTGGTTCCATATTTGTTCCCACGAGTAAAAACTTTATCACTGGCTCAAAACTGTGGTTCGCACTAGAGATTAATTTAGCTACCCATTAATCAAGCTACCAACCTCCCTCACGGTGCGCCGCCGCTTGAAGGTTTGGGGTAATTTTTTTATAGAGGTTTTCTTCCTCGCGGTCCGGGCGGTTAAGCCAAGACCCTCGACCCCCGTCAAAAGTCAGAGACATGACCTTGAACAATCTTCGGGGCTACGAGACTAACGGTGGCAGAAGGAAATGACTTCCTCCTGCCTGCCCGGCGGCAGGGTTAGTGCACACCGAGCCCGCTCTTACTCCGCCGCTGTGCGTCTCTGCTTAGAGCAGAGGGACACACGTTGGAGCGTACCTCCGACAGGATATTGGCATACGGGCAACAAAACCCCTTAGGCACACGTGCCTAAGGGGAACCATTGCCCGCACCCCAGGGTGCACCGTCCCGGAGACTGGCCTTCCCCCCTGACGTATCCGTAAGGGAACTCCAGCCCACGGGCACTCGGGGAGGTTTCCTGTCCACGCACCCCAGCGACGCTACGCCTACGCGCATCTAAGGAGAACGCTCCCCGAAATTACGTCACACAAGGGGCACCCTCCTGCCTAGACTATTAGTGATACAAAGGTCCGGTTTTTTTTAAATGTAGCCCAACTTAATAGAGGCATTTTTTCATTATTTCGATATAGATATCGAATTTAGTTTTTGAGATATAGTTGATTTTATGACAAAAGGCCCTAAAAAAATGATCGAATTTTTCACATTTTTGCGATTTTCAAGAAAAGTATTTGACATTTTCAATTTTTTTTCACCATATTTTAGCCCTTGTTACGCGTCTTTTGACAACACCAAGGCGATGTCACACTTTGAGCGAAAATGGGGGCTATACTGAAGCGATCGAAAAAACATTTTCAATGTTAAAACGTATGAAAATTTGAATTTCGCGGGCTACCTGGAGCTTCCCCCTTAATATTATTTAGGCACGAATTTAACACTACAGGCTTCGCAGTGAAGGGCTGGCTCGAGCATGGATTGGGGTCTCGTTGTATGGAGCCGCGCTTTTATACGTATATAATATTTTGTGCTGCTCCAGTCAATCCCGCATAGAAATTGAATTGCGTTCAACGTTCAGTGCCAGTGTTGCGGCTTGCGGCTTTCTGCCATTTGAGGGTGAGATAAGTGGTTCGATGAACTTAGATTGTTATAGTTTTGTGAATGAGTTATTAATTTTATGTTTAGAATACTAAATGTATGGTATAATATATGTATATGCTATATTAATTTATGGCAGTAAGATGTCGAAATAGATTATAATGCATTAGTGCACAAACGAGATGAAAAAAAAATGATGACTATTATTCTAATTACATTATAATTTGTGGCACAGATTTAGAGCGGCATTTGTTTTAGCAGTTTTAGTACAATATGCATGTTTACTAACAAGTTCTGTAGTAAAAACTGAGCTAAATAAAAATGTGTCATAACAAATATTTAAATGCGCAATTAAATAAATAATTAAGTAGTAAAATTACTGAACGGGCACGTGTGGGCACTTAATAAATCGGAATTAGTCGGTAAGAAATCTATCTTAGAAGTAACGCTCGCCAGCCGTTGCCGCGGCACCGCTCGCTTCGCTCACTCGGCTCGCCCGCGGTTGGTCATAGTTCTAACCCAACCTAACTTATTTTGTCGGGGTGCCCTGGCTTAGTTACTGCGACCAACTCGGCTCGCGCGTGGTTGGTCACAGTTCTAACTAACCTATGAACTGTCGTACTATTTATCTAACTGCCCATTCCTACGTTTTTACTGGCCATTCATTTATTACATTACTTGAGTATTGTAGGATGAAATAACTGATCAATTTTCTCTTTAATTACTGTTTATATTTACTGTGACACTAATTTACCAACCGCCGGAAAATTTAATGACTGCCCGTTATTTTTTTCAATTGATCATAATAATGTTTAAATAACAGTTGTAAAAATAATTACCCATAATTTTTGAAGTGAATTTTGAAATTAATGAAATGATTCAATTGTCTTTAGGCGCACTTTCTAAGCAGTGAACGAATCTGAACCGTCACGCTCGGGTCAGTGACGTTGAATCGGGTATACTTGGCGCTGAATCGCGTATACTCGGCTCCAGTCGTCATCAGCTGTCATCAGCCACGGTTTTTGTAAGTTATCTCTATCGTGTGGTCATAAGCCCACACCCTCTTTTTAGAAATGGTTTCAAGGCTCCCACAGACAGGCGCGACACGACGGTGCGATGCGATTCTGGTAGAAAAAATTCCATGAAGTTTTCATAGAAATTGTTCTACTAGAGACGCATCGCGCTGTCGCGTCGCGCCTGTCTGCGGAAGCCTTGAATGTAACAATGCACAATAGATTTTGTTGTGCTACTTAGAATGGGAAAAACCAATAACACTTTGCTTCTAACATTTATTTTTAGGTTCAGAGGAGCTCGTGGCTAAGTAATAACAGCCGCACGGGTCGATCCATCAGGTTAAGCTACGCTTGCCGGGGTTGGTCTGTGGATGGGTGACCATCTTTACATACCGAGACACCTCCGTGCCTCGGAAAGCACGTTAAGCCGTTGGTCCCGGCAGTCATTCGTGGATCTTTGACAGTCGTTACGGTTCGTCAGAAGCCCGAAAGTCTGACAACCAGTCTTACCAAGGGGTATCGTATTACCCAGTAACTGGGTTGTGGAGGGCTGATAGGCAGTCGCTCCATGTAAAATACTGGTATTCAGCTGCATCCGGTTAGACTGGAAGCCGACCCCAACATAGTTGGGAAAAGGCTAAGCAGATTGATTGATTTATTTTTAGGTTCAGTATAGAATCTACTATTGTAAAATTGACCTATTTCCAATTTCAACCAGAGGCCGTTATCCAAAACTAAGATCATAACATAACATCACGCCTTGTTGCCCCGAAGGGTTAGGCAGAGGTGTACCTATCGTAGGTGTACACCCACATTTTGCCAGTTATGATTAAGTCCCATGTAATAGGGGACGAGCTTATTGCCATCAACCGGGAACAAATCCAAATTCCGGGCTGCTAGTGAAAATTTTCTTGATAGAAAAACCCAATAACACTTTGTCCGACCTGGGAATCGAACCCAGGACCTCATGCTCAGCAGTAGCGCTTGCGACCACTAGATCAACAAGACAATCAAAAAGTAAGATCATTTGTTTGAAAGCTAGCTGGTCGGACAACCAGTGATTATACCGCCAGATACACATAAAGAATCATTAGTATAATCCCTCATCCCAGTTCTACAATATAACTAGAGTTATTCACGGATTTATTCACTGTCTACACTGAAAACAGCAGCTCGGAAATGTAGCGCAATATGTAAGTTCGTAATTACTATGTCACTGAATTCAAAAATTATTTAGCCCGTTCTAGACAGGAATGCGATGCTAATGCTTTAAAATTAATTGCCGAATGTATGTAATCGCATCACTTCGGAAAGGCTGCACCTATTTGGCTAATTCTTTTTTTGTTGTCTTTGTAATTATCAGAACCGGGAAGTTGCCGGGAAAATTGGAAAATTCGGGAAAACTGAAAGTGCATTTTCTATGGGAATTTTGTTTACATTATTGAAATTTTTGTCGGGTCAGCTAGTATTTTATAATGTAGTGTGCTTTGCGAGAGGACATTTATAGATAAATCTTTCCAAGGTACGGATTTTGGTCAGGTCAGGCTAATGTATAAAACCGATAATGATATTGGAGCTTTAAAAATGGCCAAGTGCGAGACTGATACAATTACAGCCAATGATCATGCTAGGCTGAACCAATAGTAATGATAAAAAAATAATATTTAAATGAATAACTCTTCAATATGTTAACTATTCAAATAAATGTACCTCCCGGGAATTGTGGTATATTTATAATATTTTTTATGCTTTTTTTTTAATTTATTTACGATGGGTTTGCTCTTGACTCTAGTCAAGGTCGGAAGCGACAGAGACAGAGTCGATGATGGAGTGAGCTTACCCAGAAGAAGCCTGTTCATTCTCACTTTGAAGAGATTAGGGTTGAATGCGCTCGGAAACACATACGCAGGTAGTGAGTTCCATTCTTTTGCTGTGCGCATTATAAAAGACATTTGGAAACGCTAAGTGCGAATTGGTGGAATAGCAACCAGGTAGGGATGGTAACTGGCAGTGCGTCTAGATGTCCGATGGTAGAAGGGGGCCGGCGGAATGAGGTCGTGGAGTTCTTGAGCACACTCACCGCAGTACAATCTGTAGAAGACAGACAAGCAGGCAACCTTGCCGCGATGAGCTATGAAGCTATGAAGCTTGGCAACCACCAGTTTTACGTCGCCAATGAGCCGCTTAGCTCTACGTTCCACCGAGTCAAAAGCGGCTAGTTGGTACTTAGCTGATCCATCCCAAAAGTGGTTGCAATACTCCATGCAGGAATGAACATGCGCTTTGTAAAAACTTAAAAGCTGTCCAGGCGTTAAGTATCGCTTCACCCTTGCTGACTTAGTGGGTAAATAAGCAAGCAAAAAAAAGTTTAAATATACAGGGTGTAAGTGTAAGCAGTGGGCACCTTTTAAGGGGTCATTGTACTCATCATTATGAACAACTTTTACTATGGGACCAAGCCTGAAATCGCAAAAAAAAAATCAGCTGTTCGGTACATTTATGTTCGCAACATTCGTCAAAATGTACTGAACAGCTGAATTTTATTTTGCAATTTCGGGTTTGGTCCCATAGTAAAAGTTGTTCATAATAATGAGTACAATGACCCTTTAAGAGTTTGCTGGTGTTTTACCAATAACCCTGTATACAATATGTAACAAAAAACCTGTTGTTCCTTTTAACACATGATTGTACTCATGATAACAAACAACTTTTACTATGGGTCCAAACCTGTCATCGCAAAAAAAAAATCAGCTGCTCTACATTTTGACGAGTTATGCGAACATGAATGTATGGGACAGCTGATTTTTTTTTCGCGAATCCCGGTTTGGTCCCATAGTAAAAGTTGTTTGTTATCATGAGTACAATCGTGTGTTAAAAGGAACAACCAGGTTTTTGTTACATATTGTATAAGAGAAGATTCGAGTTTCATCAATATTTTCATCTTCCTACAAAGGATCGGCTGACAACTTGTCCCAACTTGTCTAATATCCGGAAATTAAAACAGAACACGTTGCAGCAACATGTCGCTACGAACGACGCGACGTTTACACCGAGGTCCAATGCATTAAATACGTGAGCTAAATACACACTTTGGCAAGGAACTTTTTGTTCAGTGGGCCGAAAACGTAAAACCTATCACTACTTTTTTTTTATATCTCCCTAATGACCTTTAAATTAACAAGAGTAAAAATAACAAAATTATGTCCATTTTAACCGACTTCAAAAAAAAGCTAATGTTATCATTAGCCGAATTCAAAAAAAAAAAAAGAAGTTGTATCAATTCGTCACGTATGTATGTAATATTATTGGAACTGCAATATATTCACATATCGCACGCTTAATGCAATACTGTCAGTATCCAAAATTTTACCAATCGACTTTTTAATGCCATCAAATCAAATTAAATATTTTTTTTATGCACAAATTTGAGAAAGTACCTTTACCCATTATTTCTATAACAAAGAATAAGTAAATTGTGCATGGATTCATTCTTACGTATCACTCATATTCATACTACAATAAAAAAAGTAATTCAAAAAACTAAAAAACCCGGCTGCGGTAAAACTGAAAAGCTAAAAACAAGCCCATTTTAAATTAAATAAAAGTTGGAAGCAGGCAACTCAAATGGGTCCCCCATTTGAGTTTGAAAATATAATAAGGAACGGGTCCTGCCTGCTTTCAACTTTTATTTAATTTAAAATGGGCTTGTTTTTAGCTTTTCAGTTTTACTGCGGTAAAACTGAAACGCTAAAAAAACCGGGTTTTTTAGTTTTTATTTACTTTTCTTTTATTTCCAGCTTTTTAGTTTACAAATGTAAAAGATTTCGCAGATGATTTAGTACTTGAAGGAGTTTTGGTCGTGAGGGTTACTTAAAAGCTTTTTTTACGATTTGTCACTTCGAATTACTTTTAACCATACAAGTTGTATATATTTTTGTAATCACCTTTTAAAACTCTTCATTTTGATACCCCACTCAATGGTATTAGAAGAAAAAAAAATTTCAAACTACACAAAATGGCACCCCAAATCCGCCATTTTACTTTGTTTTTTTTTTATTATTTTAAAGTAGCTAGTGACACTTGCGCTACCAAGATAAATCTAAAGACGTATAAATTATCCAAATCCGTTCATTCGTTTAGGAGTTACGAGGGAACAAAGAAACGGACATATGTACAGACATACATACCTACAGGTCAAACACGTAACCCTCGGGTAAAAAACGTTTTTTTGGCGCTCCTGAAAAGGTTAACTTTTTAAAGATAGTGACAGTATTGGTTTAAGCATGCGATATATATATATATATATAAACCTAATTAATCTATTAGGGTTTCCAAACAAATATACACAATTTTATAGATGTATGTATGATTGTATGTTGGTATGTTTGTATGTATGTATGTTTGTCCACGCATTTTAATCAGATCGTGACCATTTAATTATTATTGGCTTACATTTACTTCAATTTAGGGAACAGTAAACTTTTATCAAAATCGGTTCAGTAGTTTTTAATATAATGGACTAATACGTGTAAGTGTGACAGCCTGGCTTATTAATACGAGCTACGGGTGTGGTTTCAAAGGGAAAACATCTCAAAACCTTGGTAAATTATAGTGCAATATTTATAACAAAACTATTAACTACTTATTTACAAACAAATATTCCAATTTTTACTAAAAACTAAAAATTACAAAATAAAAATAATTTAAAAAATTAAATCGACTTCAAAAAGAATTTAACTCAAAATTATGAAAAAACTTTAATTTTGGAAGTTGCTGTCTTGGGATCTGTATTTTAGTTTTGTGTCACCGACTAATTTTTGAAGTCGATTTAATTTTTTTTTTATTGCGATTAAAAATTGACCGTGACGTATATCAATGTATGGGAGAACATGTTTTTCAACTATAATGTTAAGTTTATTTTGTAATGGTTTAAATTCAGAATTAAAATAATATTTACGTAAATAGTAACTTATACCTAATTAATTAATAATAAAAATAACTAAATTATATACTATAACTAAACTAAAACTATTCACAAACTAAAATATGGCGTCGAAAAATTCATCCGCATCTCTGTCAACCCAAAAAAACTGGCGGAAAAAAACTTACCACGTTGCATGGCAATGCTTAGCCTCTGGCCAAGGTAAAAGTCAGCCCTTGGGTCATCGGAAGTGTCGACCAGCCGTTTCAAGATTTCCTTAAAGAGAACTGCTTGTAGGAACATATTCGGAAGAAAAGTATATTCTGTAAAGGCGCATTAATTTACAGAACTGATCAAACTGGGGTTCAAAATTGTATGTGAATAACATCACGGGCAACAGCCAGCGAATGGCGATTGTATAAAATGGATATATGCAACATTTGTTTGAATAAAAACTATTTTAAAATACGTGTTGCTGGTCTTCGACAGTTCAGCAGAGGAGCAAGCTCGAGATTTGCTAGCGAGCGATAGAGCGCAGTATCCTCGGAGTTCGTCTTACCGACCGGACACAGAACACGATACTGCGCCCTAAGACACAAATCGGAGACGTCACCTAAAAAGCAGCCAAGCTCAAATGGGACTGGGCCGGACAAGTTTGTCGCATGTCGGATGCATTGTAGGCTAAGACCACCACAACATGGGTTCCTGAAAACGTCCAACGGCATCGCGGAAGACCCAGGCGTAGATGGCGGGACGAACTTGACGCTTATTGGAGGGATTGGTCCATATGGCTCAGGATCGAGTTGAGTGGAAAAAGGAAAGGGAGGCTTTTGCCCTGCACTGGGACAATAGGCTGAATATTATTCAATCAATCTGCCCAGTCTTATCCCAACTATGTTGGGGTCGGCTTCCAGTCTAACCGGATGCAGCTGAATACCAGTATTTTACATGGAGCGACTGCCTATCTGACCTCCACAACCCAGTTACTGGTTACTGGGTAATACGATACCCCTTGGTAAGACTGGTTGTCAGACTTTCGGGCTTCTGACGACCCGTAACGACTGCCAAAGATCCACGAATGACAGCCGGGACCAACGGCTGAATATTATTATATGTATAAAAGTATTTGTTATGTCAAATCTTTCAGGGTCTCTTACTCTCAATATTTAGCTTACGATCCTGAATCCTGACAAAAGGAATAAAACTTACTTCAGAATCCCCACATTACAAAAACTGATAGTTTATTCTGTAGTTTCTGCCTAGCCCAACGCGCAACGGGAAGAACCGTCAGTTTGTTTGGACGCAGATAGGGTATGCAAAAATGAGACGCAAATGCAGGGTTGAGTGTGGAATGAATATACTTCCAAAAATCGGTCCCTTATATACAATATCTGCTTCAATAATCAATACATAGTGGCTACATATAAAATGTTAGCTAGAACAGAATAGAAATACCCTACGTGCTGCATTTAACAAGTGAGTAGGTATTAGTAATATACATATAAGGTAAGTATCAAAGGTAGGTATACTATTCCGCTACAATTTATATATGTTATGTTATCGCCAAAATCAAACACAAACCAAGACGACATCAATTCATCGCATCAGCTAAAGAAATATCTTACTCTATACCCATTCTTACAGTTTTCCTTAACGGATCGGCAACTCAAATAATGTGCCACCTGTGTGCGCCAAGTCTATTTGTATGGCCTTTGACACAAGAGCATACGTAAGTTTGAAGTCTGAATATTTGTTCCAGACGGTTCGCTGTATTTATTGGGGCCTTGGATAAAGTAAACTTTAGTGTAGCTATGCTAGTGTTTATGTTCCATCTCAGTGTTTTAGGACTTTGATCTCGATGTTATGATCACCTAATTCTAAGGTTAGGTAAGGTTTTCTGTTATTTAACGTACTAGAAAAATACGTATAAATTATCAAAAAAAAAAAAAATACCGGCGTTACCGACATAGCTTGCAGAGTAAACAAGGTGAAGTGGCAGTGGGCTGGCCATGTTTGAAAGACCGATGGCTGGTGGAGCAGACGAGTCCTGGAGTCGAGACGGCATATTGGCAACCGTAGAGTGGGACACCCACCCAGTGGGAGTGGGTGGCTAGATGGACTACGGAAGATAAAGCCTGGGAGAGGCCTATAAGCAGCAGTGGACTGCCATGAGTTAATTGATTGAAAGTACTAGAGAAAAAAACAGGAATGCAATAAATCTATCTTAAAATGAGCCTTCACTTTCATTTAAAATAATAATAATAATAACAATAGGCTGATATAACATACTTAACAGGTAGATTACATAACTGGAAATCTCCTGGAATAGACAAAATCCACAACTTTTGGTACAATAAGTTAACTTAATTATACAAACCCTTAGCAAAAAACTGAACCGAAATAATATTAGGACAACAAAATATACCCGATTTTATTGCAACAGGTATAACATACATGCTGCCTAAAACTAAAAATTCACCAGAACCTTCCCAATATAGACCAATCACATGCCTACCCACGATATATAAAATATTAACATCAGCAATAACAACGAAAATTAACTCACACATTGAACACCACAACATAATGGCAGAGAAGCAGAAGGGATGCAGGCGGGGCCATATGGGATGCAAAGAGCACTTAATTATTGATTCTACTATCCATAAACATGCGAACACAAAGAATAGAAATCTTCATTGTACATATGTATATCGATTATAAAACAGCTTTCGACAGTGTGCCACATTCCTGGTTAATACAAATACTAGAAATTTATAGGATAAACTCAAAAATAATAGATTTTCTACGAAAAATTATGCCATTGTGGAAAACCACACTTAAAATAAATTGCAATCAAAACAATGTTACAACGCGACAAATAGCTAACAAAAAGGGTATCTACTAAGGTGATTCACTGAGTCCCCTATGGTTCTGTCTCGCACTAAACCCTCTGTCTCATCTGCTGCAGCGCTGTTGGGCCGGATATTGTTTCAAACACACGACAGAACAAACAACAGTCTCACATCTCATTTACATGGACGATATTAAACTACTCGTATATGCCCAAACTGAAAAAGATATGAAGAAACTATTAGAAGCTACAGCAGAGTTTAGCCTAGATATAAACATGCAATTTTGTCTGGATAAATGTAAAACATATCATATCATTCGTGGCAAAGTTCGACCCGGCAGATATGTAGTAAATAACACAGACACCATAACAGCAATGGAACCAACCGACTTATATAAATATTTAGGGTACACGCAACTAAAGGGACTTGATCATGTTAGGATTAAAGAATCACTTGCTGCAGAGTACAGAAGGAGGCTTAACGCCATATGCAAAACACAACTTTCTAGTAAAAATCTCATCAAGGCCTTAAATACATTTGCCATCCCCATATTAACATACTCATTCGGAGTTATTAACTGGACGAAAACAGACACAGAACAATTAGAACGAACTACACGCACCACTCTTACAAACATAACAACTTACACATTAAATCTGCAATAGAAAGACTTACTATCAATAGACAAAACGGAGGGAGAGGCCTAATAGACATCCAGCATCTTTGGCGGAAACAAGTCTGTCAATTAAAAACATGTTTTCACTCAAAATCCCGCACTAGTAACATTCATAAAGCCATAGCTCAAAATTATATAAACTACACCCCACTTAAAGGAAAAGCCAGATACTCCACAAAATACTAGCGATGACCTACAAAAACAAAAAATTGAGGACTGGAAGAAAAAGGTGCTTCATGGCCGACATCCTCATGACCTAGAGCAATTCCATGTGGACAAAGAAGCTTCTAATAAATTTCTTAAAATAGGCAATTTATTCCCAGAAACTGAAGGATTTATAATTGCGATACAGGACCAGATTATTAACACTAAAAACTATAGAAAATCTATTATTAAAGACCCTTCAGTAACAAATGACAAATGTCGTTAATGGCATATTCAACCAGAAACAATTCAGCACATAACAGGAGCTAGGCACAATCAGGTGGCAAATGTGATTCATCAAAAATTAGCAGTAAAATACACACTCACACAAGACTCTAACACTCTTTACTACAACTACACACCACAAACTATCCTAGAAAATAACACATGTAAAATTTACTACGATCGCGCCATTCTCACCGACAGAACAATTCACACAATCGACCGGATATAACCCTGCAGGATAAACTAAATAAAGTTACTTATCTAATAGATATTGCCGTTTCCAACACACAAAACATTCAGAAGACAATATCTGAAAAAATAAGTAAATATGCAGAACTCAAAGATGAGGTAACTAGAATATGGCGCCAACAAAAAGTTTACGTGGTCCCTATAATCCTCTCCACAACAGGCGTCATCCCGAATCACCTTCTCCATAGCCTTAAATTACTAAACCTAAAAGAAACCCTCTATATCACCCTACAAAAAGCTGCAATTTTAAATACATGTCGCATTGTCAGAAAGTTCATGCAAGTAGATGAAAACGAAATAGGTCCTCATCATAACACATCTTCAACATAAAACACCACACGCTGCATTTACTTGACTATGGTCCATAAATGTTGCAAAAACCAGCCAAAGAGCTGAGAAGAAAAAACACTCTACAAAAAAAAAAAAAATTATATCTTAGGACATTGTTCACACACGGTCATCTGATCTCAAACTAAGCAGAGCTTGTACTATGGAAACCAGATAACTGATAAACTACATACACTACTCTTTTTTTTTTTGTAAATACATACTTATATAGATGTTCATGCACACAAATGTTTGTCCTGGATGGGAATCGAAACCACGACAAGCGGCATGCAGGTGGTATCTTAACCAACCACGCCATCTTATATGCAACGCTTCAATGTCATATCACGAGTGACAAAAGATAACACAGAAAGTCGGGATACCTAGTCGTATTCTCGAATCCTTAGTTGATTCCTAGAACATTTAATTCCTCGTCACAATTCAACATCATTTAAAAAGAGGTTGTCAAAATCATTAGTCCGTCTACCACACGATTGCTTTGAGAAATCACTTCTAAAGCTAACTATGACTTGTGTGTGTGTGAGGGTGTGTGTTATGTACTTATGTATGTAACGTTGATCATTATTAATGTAAGCAACTAAACTAAAATGTAATAATCAATCTGCCTAGCCTTTTCCCAATTATGTTGGGGTCGGCTTCCAGTCTAACCAGATGCAGCTGAATACCAGTATTTTACATGGAGCGACTGCCATCTGACCTCCACAACCCAGTTACTGGGTAATACGATACCCCTTGGTAAGACTGGTTGTCAGACTGTCAAAGATCCATGAATTACAGCCGGGACCAACGGCTTAACGTGATTTACGAGGCACGGAGAATTCTCGGTAAGTAACGAAGGTCACCCATCCACGGACCAACCCCGGCAAGCGTAGCTTAACCTGATGAATCGATCCGTGCGGCTGTTATTCCTTTGCCACCAGCTCCTCAAAACAAAATGTAATAATAATGCTCATAAATAAAACAGTGTTGATTTATATTTTATAGTATTTTTACGAAGAGAATTTCGGCGCAAAATTCTTAGAAGACTTTTACGAAAGTTTTTTTCGTGTTACATTATGAAGTTACATTATTTATGTGACGTGTATGAAAATTATAGTAGTTTATGTATATTTGACTATAGTGTGGATATAAAATACTACTAAAATAATATATTACTGAGATCGACATGAATATGATATAACTAGCGACACGCCCCTGCTTCGCACGGGGTACAATGGAAACTTTGAGATTTCTTTGCTAAATCCGAGTTAAATATAATTATGAATGTTCTTTCAGAATAAATGATAGTGGAAACCACATTAAAAAGTCTTAGCGGTCACACAGGCAGACACGAAAAGCTACTTTGTTTGATACTATTCATTCATATAGACTATAATTATATAATTCTATCTATACTTATAATAAATCTGAAGAGTCCGTTTGCTTTTTTATTTGATCGCGCTAATCTCAAGAACTTCCTGTCGGATTTGTTAAATTCTTTTTGTATTTGATAGCCTGATTCATGAAGAAGGTTGTAGGCTATTTAGCATCTCGCTACGATCCTTAGAAGCCGAGCAAAAATAAAAAAAGTCAGAATGAATAAATAGCGCGGGTGAGCGATGCAATGCGACGCGGTGGCACAAGGGTCAAAATTTGTCGCGAGCAGTAGCTAGTAATATCAGTCGCACGCGCGCAGTCATATGTGCATGGCGTGTTTACCGTTTTCGCGACGCGTGAGTGTTGGTAAAATGACGAAAGTTATAAAATGTGCCCAGTGTAACATCGTAATAGATGAATTGCTATCCTATATTCAAAATAAAATATCGGTAATAGACGAGGATACGTTAGTGCGCGTATGTACATCAGCATTCACGAGTGACGAAATTCAAGCTTCAAAGTCGTTGATATTTGAATCGCTTCCAATGACTCAGCGAAAAATAGTTCGAAAGTGTAAGGGAAAAGAAAAGCGTGACCTTAACGATATAATAAACATTTTTAAGACAGTGGACCCAGATATTATACCAGTGTTTGTGGCTCGTCAGTTGGAAAAACTACCTCCAATTACTTTCGATCACTTGGACTGTACCAAGCTCTTAAAGGATCTCACTTTTCTAAAGGGAGAAATTGAGGATGTAAAATCAAGGTATGCTACAACGAAGGAACTGGCAGAACTTAAATTGGATATGCAACAAATTAAATGTTTGCCTTTAGTAATGTCACCTAGTTGCAATGTGAATAATAAACGAGGGGCTTCATGTTTGGGCAGTGACTGCGTGGAACTCCCTATTTCTTTAAGTTCCTCATCAAACAAAACCGATATTTCTGTAAATCTTGATAATAGTGGAAAAATATCGGGTAGTTCAGAAGTGCTAGTTCTTGCGTCCGCGCCAACCGACGGATTGCCGAGTGCACGCGCACCGAATAGTTCGCTTGCCGGCAGCCAGTTGATGAGTCAGTGTGCGTCAGCTGTAGCGGCGGACTGTGTGCTCGTGAGTGCGCAGCAGTCAAGCAGCGCCGGTTGTAACAATATGCGATGCGAGCAGACGCCGCAGCCGACGGTTACGAATTATAAGTCATTAGCGGAGGTAGTAGTAAGTAATCTACAAAAAGATACGCAGTTTACTGAGTTAATTGATGAACCACGGAACAAAAATGCGAATGACTGGCAATATGTTAGTTGGAAGAAAAAACCTAACTACCGGTACAGAGGGCAGACTGGTGTCGCGTGCGAGACGACCGGTTTTAAGGCTGCTAGTAAGAAAACACCAATATTTATAACCAATGTACACCTTGACACGTTGGAGGTCGATATTGTCAATCACATTCAATCTAAGACGCAAGAGATAGTTTTCTTAGAGAAAATTAATGCTAAAAAACAGATGGACCACAAGGCAGGTTTTTCGTATCTGAGCACAAAGTACCGTTATTTTTAGATGAAAACTTGTGGCCTCAAGGCATAATTTTTAGAAGATTTGTGCATTATAAACAGAAACACGATAATAATAATGTTTTGAATAGCGACGGCCATGGTACAAAACATAATGAATAAACTGTACAGAATGGTATCGTTTAACTGTAAAAGTGTAAAAAGGTCTATAAACAGCATTAGAGAACTGTGTAGAACTTCCGACATAATTGCTTTGCAAGAGACGTGGTTGCTGCCGGAGGAGATACCATACCTTCGCACCATTGACGACAACTTTAGTGCCACGGGGACGTCGGCTGTTGACACAACGACCGGCATGTTACGCGGAAGACCTTATGGCGGTGTTGCTCTGTTATGGAGGAGTAACGAAGTTCAAAATGTGTCAGTGTTACAGTGCAATAACCCTCGTGTGTGTGCAATAAAAATAGTAACGAATAATAGGCCGATTGTTGTGATGAGTATCTATATGCCTACCGATATGCGTGACAACTTACCGGACTTCACGGACTGCCTCGGTACGGTGAGTGCTGTAGTAGATGACTGTAGTATAGAATCAGTATTTGTTATGGGGGATTTTAATGCGCACCCTAATACTTTGTTCATGAATGAGTTGACAAACTTTTGTGAGGAACAAAAATGGATTTGTGTTGATATAAACAAGCTGGGGTTAACGAGTGATACTTATACCTTTATGAGTGAAGCTCACGGCTCCAGGCGATGGTTGGACCACTGTATAGTCACACACTCAGCGCTAAGTTCCGTGATTAATGTTTACGTAAAAAACGACGTGCTGTGGTCTGACCATTACCCTCTGATATTGGAATGTAAATTTGATTTGTTAACACCTAAGATTCCTGATGTTATAATTGCTCATAATCAAGTTATTTGGGGAGAAAGAACCAAGGAGCAAGTTAATGTTTATTTCAATGAATGTAACAAGCGGTTAAAGTTGGTTGATTTTCCTGTAGAATTAACGGGCTGTGGTGATACTTTTTGCCGTGAAGTTGACCACAGGATTGTTATTGATAAGCTGTATTCGGATATTGTTTGTGCGCTCAGTGAGTCGTCGATTTGTAGTTCAAGTGTTAGTCGTAAGACAAAGGCTCAAGTCACAGGCTGGAATAAGCACGTCAGTTGCGCTCACAGGTTGGCTAGACAGAATTTCCTCTTATGGATGTCGTGTGGAAAACCATCAACCGGCCGAGTGTATGATGAGATGCGGGATAGTAGAGCATTTTTCAAGTCGCGGCTTAAATGGTGTCAGAACCACGAAGACCAAATAAAGATGGACATTATAGCCTCTAAGCATGCAAAGCATGATTTTCGCGGCTTTTGGAAGGGCACAAATAAATTGAATATTCGGCCAGGTCTGCCTGTTAGCGTAAATGGTGTAAGTGATAAAAAGAACATTGCAAACCTCTTTAAAAATAATTTTGTTGTGAAATCGCCGTTGGGGAGCTCGCGTGTGGTGCGGGATGCTGAGCCTTGTGGTGGGGAGGTGGGCACACGCTTTACTGCCAAAGATGTGGCTAAGGTCATAAAGTCTATGACTAAAGGAAAGTCCCCTGGTCACGGCGGGCTCAGTATCGAGCATTTTCAACACGCTGGTCCTCACTTACCAAGGGTTTTAGCATTATTATATAATTTATGTATTGGTCATTCATACTTGCCCCCCGATCTAATGAAGACGATCGTGGTGCCTATTGTTAAAAGCAGAACAGGCGATCTTTCGGATAAAGAGAACTATAGACCTATTTCTCTAGCGACTACAGTCGCAAAAGTACTTGATGGTCTGCTTGATGCACAACTGAGCAAACATCTTGTGCTGCACGATAACCAGTTCGGGTTTCGGCCCGGACTCTCTACAGAAAGTGCAGTTTTGTCTCTCAAGCAGACCGTCAGGTATTACACAAAACGAAATACGCCTGTTTTCGCTTGCTTCCTGGATCTGTCTCGGGCTTTTGACCTGGTCTCCTACGATATACTATGGAAGAAGCTTGAGGCTGTAGGCTTGCCTTTCGAGCTTATAGGTAT
Organism: Dicycla oo; assembly: GCA_948252095.1. Taxonomy (NCBI): domain Eukaryota; kingdom Metazoa; phylum Arthropoda; class Insecta; order Lepidoptera; family Noctuidae; genus Dicycla; species Dicycla oo. The sequence goes on along the minus strand of OX411733.1, from coordinate 9,304,914 downwards.
CTTTAAGCACTGGTATGGAAACCAGGTCAATAATGTTCGGTGGGCGGGTGTGCTATCGGAGCCATATCAAATGAATTGCGGGGTGAGGCAGGGGGGGTTAACGTCCCCTGCCCTTTTCAATTTGTATATGAATGCCCTGATTGAGGCGCTTAGCAGTAACCATGTCGGCTGTCATATAGACGATGTCTGTGTTAATAACTTTAGCTACGCGGACGACATGGTGCTGCTGAGTGCGTCAGTCAGCGGTATTAGGACTTTACTGTCTACTTGCGAACAGTACGCAATAGAACATGGGTTGATGTACAACGTCAAAAAAAGTCAGTACATTGTTTTTGAGGCGAGGACCAAATACCAGCTTAACGTGCCCCCTATACGGCTAAACGGCGTTCCCCTTGAGCGTGTGGAACAATTTAAATACCTCGGGCACATGGTTACCACCGACCTTAAAGACAATGCTGACATTGAAAGGGAACGGAGGGCTCTGTCCGTACGTGCGAATATGATAGCCCGCAGGTTTGCACGGTGTACTACAGACGTAAAGGTGACGCTCTTTAGAGCGTTCTGTACTAGCTTTTACACGTGCAGCTTGTGGGAGAATTATTCGCAAGCGGCGTATGGAGCCCTCCGTGTCCAATTCAATAACGCTTTTCGCAAGTTGATGGGCTTGTCATGGCGTTGCAGTGCGTCAGGGATGTTTGCGGCGGCGCATGTAGATTGTTTTTATACAACAATGCGCAAGCGCGCAGCATCAATGGTGGCACGAGTCATGGCCAGCCCTAACAGGGTTCTGAGCATGATAGCTGACAGAGTGGATTGTCCGTATATAATTCACTGCTGTCAGTTACATGTCTCAGCGTGTATTATTGTAAACTAACACTAGGTTTAAGAATATTGTTACTAACCCTATGTGAGTATTGTGAGTCTGTGTCGAGTTGTTTTATTGTCTACTAACACTTAGCTTTAAGAACAATGTTACTAACCATATATGAGTCTCAGCTCGAAATAAAGTTTATTATTATTATTATTATTATTATATACGTATATAAATATAGAGTATAGATAAATAAGTAAACCTTTTTAGGGTTCCACACCCAAAGGTTGCCAACGGGACCCTATTACTGAGGCTCCGCTGTACATCCGTCCGTCCGTCCGGTCAGAGCGCTGTATATTTTGAACCGTAATAGGTAAACACTTGAAAATTTCATAGAACGTGTACTACTATAGCCGCTATAACAAAAAAAAGGTGTGAGTGGGTGTCGGACTACTCACAATGAAGGGTTCCGTAGTAACACAATTAACATTGTAGTTGAAAAATATTTTCTCCCATACATTCCAACTGCAAATATAAGTTTGTACGCACAATATTGAAAAATTTACCATGTTATTTTAAGACCATAGACTTCTTATAAGTTTTCCTGTAATCTATAGGTATTGAACTATTTTTTATATTTTTTCAAAATTTTAGGCTCAGTATTTTCGGAGTTATGGGGAGAATTGACAATTTTCGTCTATTTACTTAAATAACTTTAAAACAATATATTTTAAAATTATAAAAAAAAAAAATTAAGACCCTCACAGTATGCCCTTTCATTTGATACAGTTTACAGTACAGTTTACGAAACTTTTTTTAACTTTTTTATTTGCCCCCCCAAAATTGACCCTCATATTCAAAATTCATTTATTTATGTTACACGTTCATGTTTGGGTCACAGAAATACATAGGTGTAGCAAATTTTAACTTAATCGGTCCATTAGATTCAGAGCTAATTGGCTGTTACAGACGGACAGACAGACAGACCGACAAACACGAGTGATCCTATTAGGGTTCCGTTTTCCTTTTGAGGTACGGAACCCTAAAAATAATAAAGTTAAAAATTAAAAGTAGTCCCATACACGTGCTGAAGAAATATTTCCACAAAAGAGTACGGGAGTGCATACTTCGAAGACAAACATCGGAGGCGTCGTCGCTGCGCCATCTACGACGGAGACACCATGGCTTGTTTACGTGAAGTGACGAACTCTGGACTACTAGTAAATCTTCGTACAGCAAGTGTAGATCGTGATTTAAGGGCAGTAGCATCCACCGCAGCAGCCACCACATCAGCCACAGCCTCCACACATTTTTCCCTATGAAAGGTAAAGAGTACTTTAATGAGCCTAAAATAGGTCGGAATTAGACCAAAGTTGTGGAAAGTCTCTTTTTTTCTTTTTTTTTTTAAGATACTAAGAAGGTTCTAGGACTTTTTAGTTTGTGTGTATTACGCGAGGGATTTTATTGTGCTAAATATTGTAGAGTGATAAAGAGTGACAATATCTACGTATGCGCAAAACCACCCCCCACCACTCCGAGCGCTCATAGTTTGTGCCGGCAGATATATGGAACCCTTCGTGTCCGAGTCCGACTCACACAAGTGGCCGCTTTTTATGTGCGTGTTCAGCTCAATGATGACAATGAACATTTTGGTGTCAACACTGTGTTTAAACTAAATGTAGCTTAAAAGCTTTTAAAATTGGAGCTTTCATTCATGCATTGCAACCAAAGAGATTTAAATATACCAACGGTATACGGGACAAAGCAAACAACAATAATTATTGTAAATAATTACAATATGACTGGCCCGTTGGTCTAGTGGTCGCAACCGCATCTGCTGATCATGAGGTCCTAGGTTCGATTCCCAGGTCGGGCAAACTTTTATTGGGTTTTTTTATCTGGAATTATCTGGGTAGCAGCCCAGAGTCTGACTTTGTGCCCGGTTGATGGCAATAGACTCGCCCCACAAACCACAATTGAGGAGCTCCGGAACAAAAGCCGATAATTCCACGCTTCGTATTTTTACAGGAAATATAAAATAATGATTTACCTACGTATGAATGATTATGTTGTTTGTTAAACTAATTTACCGTCAATTTGGCTTGTAGTAAGGGCTTTCAAATAGGTAAGATTAAAAAAAAAGTGTTGATAGTTTCTCCACAATTATGGTAAAAAAAAAAAAAAATTGGGCATAAAGTGAATCTATCGGCTTTTGAACAATTTTTTAAAGTCTCAGAATAAAATATTTTTATATTATTATTTCCTTTATTTCAATTCTTTACATATAAATTATATTTTTAAATATTAGAATACAAAAATAAAAACATTTAAAAATATAAATCCACCGGCCTGGGGAACAGGGTCCAAGCTATCGGTGGTTCGGGCCCCAGAGACAGGAACCTCCTCACAATATGCGCCGTATCAAGGGAGACTGCCTTCTGAATCAGGCCCTTTACCTAGCCACCCAACGAGAGCCTCTTGAGATGTTGGTCGAGGCTCTTGGCGATAAGGCCATTCACCGTTACGACTATTCGTACAATGATTGCCGAGTCCACATTCCACATGGCGACAACCTCGTGAGCTAAGTCGAGAATGATATTTCAATAATAATTGTTTCTCCTTCTCAGCCTTCAGGAGGTTCTCGTCATGCGGGATTGTGACATCGATTATCATTGTGCGGCGCACTGATCGATCTATTACCACTATATCAGGCTTATTGGCTACAATAGACCTGTCAGTGATAATAGATCGATCCAGGTAAAACGTGACATGGTCATTCTCGAGAACTGGGTCGGGCACATACCTGTAATACGGTACCTCAGATTCCACAAGGCCGTATTTCAGAGCAAGTTGCTGATGGATTATCCTGGCCACTTGGTTATGCCTGTGCAAATACTTGTCGTTAACCAAACGAGAACACCCAGAAGTAATATGTCTGATAGACTCACCGGGACAATGGCATGCCCGACATAATAGGTTGGGGAAAAAGTTTCTTCGCATTTTTTAAGAAAATTCAAAACATTTTTTAATATAGTTTATTTACATTTAACTAAAGTATGTAGGTACCATTTTGTTCGATAAATTTTTGCCATCTTGTAGGTAGGGACATGATCCCATTGCTATAGAAATTTTGGGACTTCTGGTCAAAATACCGCGACAAGTGGTTTTGGCAGTCCTCTCGTGATGTTAACCTGACACTGCCTAAAGAATTCTGAAGAGACCGAAACAGGTGGAAATCTGAAGGTGCAAGGTCAGGACTATACGGCGGATGCATTAACACCTCCCAGCCAAACTCTCTTAATTTTTGCTGAGTGGCTAAAGATGTGTGAGGTCTAGCGTTATCATGATGAAAAACCACACCCCTTCTGTTGATTAATTCCGGCCGCTTTCTCTCAACTTCTTGCTTTAATCTCATCAGTTGTTCGCAGTAGAGTTTAGAATCGATGGTCCTACCTGGTGGTAACAGCTCATAATGAATAATGCCCTTCCAATCCCACCACACACACAGCATCACATTGTTGCGAGTTAACCCGGGTTTCGCCACAGTCTGTGAAGCCTGACCGGCCTTTGACCACGACCTTTTTCGCACGTTCTTGTCATACGTGATCCACTTTTCATCACCAGTTAGCAGCTTCTTCAAAAATGGTTCGGTTTCATTACGTCGTAATAAAGAATCACAAATGAGTACACGGTTCATTAGGTTTCTTTCAGTGAGCTCGTGAGGTACCCAAATGTCGAGCTTTTTTGTGTACCCAGTTTTTTTAAAATGCGCCAAAACTGTTTTGTGATCAATTTCCAGTTCTTCAGCTAAGTCGTAACTACTGATATGCCGATCTTGCTCCACTTTTTCAAAAATGGCATCCATTTTATCCGTAATAGGGCGACCAGAGCGACGTGCATTTTTGACATCAAAATTTCCGGATTGAAAACGCTTAAACCAAATTTGTGCTACTCTCACAGACACTAGACTAGGTCCATAATCGCAATTTTTTTTTCGCGGCTTGCGTTGCATTTTTACCTTTTTTGTAGTAAAATTTTAAAATGTATCGAATTTCTTCATTAGATTCACTCATCTTGACGGTACGAAAAACAAATGAAAATCACACATTTTCCTAATTTGAATTTGGAATTATATTCTTTAAAATTTAAACTTTCAATGATACCAAAACCAGCCAGATAAAAATAAAACCGGCTTCCAAAACAAAACACTACAAAGTGAAAAATAACTTTAATTTCGGTAGTCGGTGTCTTGGGTTTTGTATTTTCCTTTTTTTGCCACCGACTTCCGAAATTAAAGTTATTTTTCACTTTGTAGTGTTTTGTTTTGGAAGTCGGTTTTATTTTTTGCTAAAAAGCTTTTATTTTTCACTTTTTAGTTGTGGAACCTACCCCACACAAATTCGAATACATAATTGAGCACAATTATTGTAGATATAGCCATGTAAATAACAGTGATAGGAAGTTATTAAAACACCATCACATCATCCACATAAAATAAGTGGGAAATATACGCATTATTGAAGCTAACTCAAAAACTCCCTAAGCTAAGTTAATAAAATTTATATGGGACCACCTCTGAAGTATACCCTATCAAACAAAAAAAGAATTTTCTAAATCGGTCCATCCGTCTTTGAGTAATCGCGTAACAAACATACAAAAAAAAAAAAACAAAAAAAAATACAGACGAATTGAGAACCTTTTCCTTTTGGAAGTAGGTTAACAAATAGTATAGTCAAAGAGATTTTATTACAAGTTCATACATACTATAATGCGAAAAGACTTTTTCCCCAACCTAAAAGTCGTAATCGTCCTTCTCGCGGGGAGAAGCTCGTAATAGAGTGGGCCCTTCGCATCCCATCAAACGGAGAGAAGATGCTTACCTGAGTGACGGTTCGGCTTTGACTGCGTTGGTGGCTCTGCATCGTAAGGAAGCCAGACGGCGTACCGTGTGTTGATATCATAAAGAATCCAGCTCTCATTGCCGGTTACCAGATCTTCATGAAACTCTTTCCGATGTGGCTGAAAAAGAAGCGATTCACAAATACTAACACCGACTTTACGATGACTGTCAGTTAGTTGATGTGGAATCCATCGTGCCATTACTTTACGATAGCCGAGTTTGTGTAAATGAACCTCGACGGTCGAATGATGACAGCCAAGAGTCTCTGCCAAATCACGCGTATTTATTTCTGGATTAGCCTTTAAACAGCGGAGTAATTCCTCATCGTCGAAGGTGGACGTTCGCCCAGATCACTCGTGATCTTCAAGAGTTATATCTCCCGATGCAAAGCGAGCAAACCAGCGGCTTATCTTCCATCGCGATAGAACACCTTCACCAAACACTTTGCTGATGTTAGCGGTAGCCACAGTCACGTTGTGTCCCTGACGCCACTCGTAAAAGATGATCGTTCGCAGTTGATGTTCACTAATCATTTTCACAAACTAACCAAATCCTCACTAGCGCCCCTTTATATACCCTTGATGTGATTGCTTCGAGAACCTTCTACAATATTCTTACGTAACCCAGATCAATACTAAATATTCCGGAAAATTTAGTAATTTACAATTTCTTGTGCAATATTTTTCCGCCAACCTGATACTTCCGGTAGTTATTCGATATATATTATTATTATTTGAAAAATTTACACCTTGCGTATTTTCTATAAATTATATTATTTTTATAGGTATTGTTATGAAATTTAATTATTTACAATTAAGTTTTCATTCCGTCAAAAAAAAAAAAACAAAATGAAATTGGAGCGTGTAGTAAGCTTCAAGCTGAGCGTGTGTTCAATTTCATTGGTGAAATCCGCACTTGGTTACAAAACTTTAAACAAGATAATAGGTAGGACTACACGACGATCATAATTATTTTGCCATAGCTTTTTCGATATTTTTTGCAACAATCACTATTTTTGCTATCCTCTCTTTACTTATAAGAATCAATGATGGAAGCAATCAGTTTTCAATTTTATGTTATGCTACATATAGGTACAGTAACAGTCAGAAGTCGACTAGCAATCTCACAAAACTATGGCATAGCAATATTAGTTGTACTTATGACCTTCTTCTATAAGAACGTTTGTATATATACTACACATTGGCAACTTTGGCACCCCGTATAGCACAGGCGATAATGGTCATTGCGGTGTAAGTGGACTTCTAGGCGTTGCGTTGACTGTACATACAATAGGTATATAACTGTGAAATGCAATTGCTATCACATGCAAACGTCAAAAAATGTAGGTACAGAAGCGAGTTGTCAATTTAAAAATAAAATTATAGTCTGAGACCTAGGAAAAAAATGGTTAATTTACCTTTTTGGTAATAGTGGTGGTGTGATAGCTGAATATACAGTGTATCGACCCCTTAATGTTTGACCACTATTTACGACACACTCTGTATACATAATATACCTCTTTTACTTACCGTATAGTATCAATCAACGTAGCCTTTTCTCAACTATGTTGGAGTCGGCTTCCAGTCTAACCGAAAGCAGCTGAATACTAGTAGGTATTTTACATGAAACAACTGCCTATCTGACCTCCACAACCCATAAACTGGGTAATACGATACCCCTTGGTGAGACTGGTCGTCAGAGTTTCGGGCTTCTGACGACCTGTAGGTAAAGACTGTCAAAGATCCCCGAATAATAGCCGCGACCAACGGCTTAACGTGCATTCCGAGGCACGGTGAAGTCTCGGTTGTAAAGATGGTCACTCATCCACGGACCAACCCCGGCAAGCATAGCTTAACCTGATGAATCGACCTGTGTGGCTGTTATTACTTAGCCACGAGCTCCTTAGCGTACAGTAAGCTTAATAATGATATATTAGCAACAATATGCTTCTTTACTAAATAAAAGGGTCTTAACTACACGGAAGTTCATGTAATATAACCTAAACATGTGTTTATTAGTCCAGTGGACGCTCGTAAAAACTGCTTTCTTGCAATAAAAACTTGTAATAAAAAGACCAGGAAAACAAACAAGAGTATTTTTCGTGCTTGTAGGGTATTTTGTTAAGTTCAGATCGGTCCTTATGTACAATGTTTTTACTGGCCTTTGATGGCCTGTTTTTTTCTTATTAATAATATCGAAATTCAAATCACATACACACATACGATATTTTTAACGATCGATAATTTTTTTTCAAAATTTCTGTTTTTATTGTTCTAGTTTACTTTAAATGTGTAGAGTTTATTGATAGAGCAATTTCTGTCTAAGCCATTGAAAAAACAAAAAAAAAACTAGGTATGCCATATGCTTCAACTCCGTTCACCTATTGTACCCTATTTTTTTCAAGACGGTAAAAAAAAACATCCAGTATACTCACTTCTGCTCGCCACTTCGTCCGCGTGAAATTTCTTGTTTTAACATACCTTTGACAATCGGCAATACTAGCTTCCCATGCATCGTCTTCATCATAATTTCGGCCGAAAGACGTCCCCTGCAAGACATAGGCGTCCACCCCCAAACATCGCCACTTCGACCAGTTGTATGCTTCTCGCATCCAGTGGATGCCTGCGGCTTCCCATTTGTGGAAGATTTGTTCGGAGTCAGATCGAGTAGTTCCGTAGATTACCCCCTACATAGGTACGAATTCAAAAAAATGTACCTATTCATAATCCATACTAATATTATAAATTCGGAAGTAGCTCTAGTGTCTGTGTGTCTGTCTATGTGTCTTTCTGTATGTTCCCTTTTCACGCCTAAACCGCTGAATGGATTTCGATAAAATTTGTCAAGGAGTTAGATGGCATCCCGGCAACGGACATAGACTACATATTTTCATAAAAATAATCATACAGGGGGTGTTATAGGGGATGAGAGTTTGTTTAAGAAACCAATGATTTCTAAAGTTAGGGATTTGACAGTTTAAATTTAAGCTTTTGATAACGAATTAAGAATATATAATAAATGTTTTAGTGTTTTTGTAAAATCACCCCTTAAAATAAAATAAAAAAATAGGGGTAAAATAGGGGTGATTTGAAAATTCACATTTAGGTAATATTGAAATTTTTGTGTATCTCTTTTTTCTCAGATTATAGGGATTGAAAATATTGTCATAGTCCGTAACTTGAAGTAACTTTTAGTCTTTGTTTCATTAAAATCGACCCACTCGGTTAATAGTAATTACATATTATATTTAAAGTCACAAAATAATTTGCCTGACACGTAAACATACACTTGCGTGGTCATCGGCGGCGCTAGAGTATTTCCAATTGATGTTGATATTATTAGACATTCATAATCATAAAACCTGATATTTAAAAAAAAAAAATCATTACATTGTGCAAAAAATCGTGAACGGTACCTAAAGGTCGTTTGTTTTTTTTTTTTTTTTGCCCTGGTAGGTACTGATAAACACAAATCCGGAAAGGTAAAAGAGTTGCTAATGCAGTAGCTCCTTTGGAATAGCTGCCACGTTGCTAAATAGCCGTGCGGCACTTTTGGTAAGTACTTGAATAGTAATTAAACTTAGCTCATGAGTAAATGCCAATTTCTAATAGTAAAAACAGTGAGTAGGGACGAATGTTGCAGCAATATAAACTGTTCGTTTGGAATTAATGTACGATGCCTTACAAAAATGTAATCGAAGCACTAAATCGAACTATCAAAGATATCAAGAGTTACTAAAGTATCACGGATTATTTATGGTAGTACTGCTAGACGGTGATTTTAGACTATCTCTCTCTGGGTATAATTTCCGACCTCCACGCGGGCGAAGCCACGTGCAAAAGCTGGTATGAGTAGTATATTATGTAGATAACGATATCTATATTAATAGCCCAGATATCAATAACGAAAGAGAAAAATAAAGGTACAGTCAACCGCACTTGAATTACGAAAACTGCTCTTACTGCTTCCACATAAAGTCACAAATTGTTAACACTCTTCTGCGATTCAGTGTAGGTAGATCCAACGCAGTAACAAGATTTCATATTCAAATAACAACCAAACTATTCCTACATTTGAATCAACCTCACACACAGCCTACCTTGGGAATATAATCCATGTCTCTAGTTACCAAAACCCACATTCACTTACACTAGAACGAAACAATAGATCCATTGAGATCCCAGAGGTACGAGTTTACCTTGAACGTGTATGTTATATATGTAACTATATTGCAAGGTATACCTGAATTAATCAGGCCCTACACGATTAAATTAACAGAGTACCGGAGGAAAAGGTGTTTTATACCCTTCGTTGCTTATTTAATTTTCAAGTTCATTTTCCCACATTTACTTCTTGTAAAGAGAACGTTGTGTGAATATTTTTGTGATTTTTTTTTTTTTTTTGTTTCTCTGGGTTAGCATAATAAATTGTGGCCGCACGGGTCGATCCATCAGCTTAAGCTACGCTTGCCTGGATTGTTCCGTGGATGTTCCGTGAAAATACGTTAAGAGGGTACCGAGCGCGCAGTGGCGCCCTCATTGTTTGATTGGTTATTCATTTTATTTCAGAATGAAAATGCAGAAAATAAGCATCTTAAGTTGTGCTCAAAAACCCTATACGTTATTATTATTACAAACAGTAGTTTTATATTGTTATAAGTGTTTTTGTAATCCTAAAAACGGAAAATAGTAGCCACTAAGCTCCGTTTTAACGATTATAATAAAACTTCTCGTTTGTAATAAAAATAACATAAAGTCTTGTGGAACACAACTTAATATGCTTATATTCTGCATTTTCATTCTAAAATAAAAGAAATAACCAAACAAACGATGAGGGCGCCACTGCACACTCGGTACCCTCTTAAGCCGTTGGCTGTATGAACTACGCAAGCTTCGGGGCCTCTTAAGAGGCCCACGAAAAGGACATTGATTTGAAGGCGAAATATGAGGAATTAAATTTTTTTTATAGAAAACTTATTTTTCTCATATTTTCTGTTTAAATCAATGTACCGTAATTTGGTCCTACTTTGCTCCAATATTTGCTCCAAATGTTGAAAATTATGATTATTTTTAGAAAATCAACTATACAATTTACTTAATGTATTATTTTATGGATATATAGCTTATTTGACAAGTATTTATATAGGGAAATAGATATTATGAAGTATATTATGAATTTATTTTTGACAAATAATACTGAGCAAAATTACCCATGGTGTTGGGTATCTTTGCTCCTAGATATAGTTTCTATGTAATCTCCATTGTTAAAGCTGTTGGAGCAAATTAATGCTTAACTCTGCTCCAGTTATAATATGTTTTGCTATTTTGGATGATATAAATTGGTGAGATATGGGTAAAAACGAAAAAATGGATAAAAACGGATGCGTTCATAATTTAATTAATTGTTGCAAAAATTTTAACGTAGAATAGGCGAAAACATTTTACAGAACAGGAGCATAATTACACGTAGAGGAGCAAAGTAGGACCAAATTACCAGTACTTATTTAATATATATTTGGGAACCTAGATATTCTGTAATCTAATCGGAATAACTACCTTTACAATATGTTTGATTTACAAATTATTTTGGTATTTCGTTTGTATGAACTACGCATGCTCCGCGGGCGTCTTAAGATTGTGTGATAGAAAGTGGTGTTAAGTAATTGCGGTGCTGAAAAGAGTTATATTTAGAGGTGGATGTTATCATAATCGAATGAATTCGAGCAAGGTTAGTTACTTTGGCAGTTGGCTTATCAAAATAACTATAGATTTCAATTTTAATGCCAAATGCCAATTAAGGTGATATGTTGAAAAAAATGTGGTTTTTCTATTTCGTGTAACTTGTTAAATATGTGGAATAGGGATTTAACATTTTAGTATATGTTTTCTGACCCTTTAGTCTAGTATCATGTAAAAGGAATACACGATTCAATGAATTTTTCTCGATACAAAAAAATTGCAAAGTTATATCTATTTTTTTACATTTTTCGACATCACGGCGTAACGCTTAAGAGTTATTAAATAAAATTTACTTTAAAACATAGATAATTATAATATTAAAGTTTACTCAAAGTAGTTTTAAATTTAATTAATTTATTTTGTTAAAAAAGGAGTAATTTCGTGTTGGCACATACGTCGTTTAATTTCGAGCGCACGCACATTATAGCCTTCTCTTCTTTTGCGTTTCAAAAGTAATTGCATCACTTTCGCTCGCTTACTGGATCAGTCGCCCGGTGCACTTCATCGACGGCGAATCTGTCATTTTTTGACAGATCGGTGCTATCGGATTTTCGTGATTTTAATAAATGTTTATATAGTAAAAGCTAGTAAATTGTTAGTTAATTAGTGTAGAAGTGATATATAAAGACTTCTTGTGATTGAACAGTACCTATAAAGTATCGTGTTTCTATTTGTGACGAGTTTTTAATGATTTATAAATTAAAATGGGAAGAAATAGGAAACCAAAACTAAATAAAGTACAACGTTTAGAGTACCTGAGGGTGAGGGCTCAAAAAATGAGAGAGAGCAAAAGTAAGTATATAGTTATGTACAATAGTTTCTACTTTATCAGTTATGGGTACGTTCTTGACTGCAATCACTGCCCGATGGAAGACAAAGATGACATCGGATATATATGTAAATAATGAGTTGCGCTCGCGAGTTACTTCTTTTGTGATTTTTTTGTTGTTAGATCCTATATTCCTAACCACTTGTCCGGTTTTTATCAATGGACTCATTTTACAGGAAATCAGTATCAATAGCTGATAATAACAAATAATCGAAGTCGCCACCTTCGCTCATAAATTTGGATAATCAGCTACAACCTATCCTCGCCTCGCAAAGTAATAATGGGTAAGCATTCTATTTGCTAGAACAAAATATCTGTTTTAATTTTTGTAAGTTACCTATAATTGTGTACCTATCTAATGAAAAAGGCTAAAATGTAATTATAATTAATTTTAGGTTAGAAATATGTCAACAATACATCGGTCATACGTCAAGTACTATTACTGCGTGTGACAGACTAAGAGCACAAAAAGCAATGGAGCCGCATTTGAATTGCGAAAAAAGGTGAGTTTAGTCGAAATTATTTTTTGATCTTTATTAAAGTATGGATTATTGTGTGTGATTTGATATAATAGTTTATTTTAGTTTTTTTTAAACATTTTAGTTTCCTTTCCAACAAGTGTTGTTTTTTTTGTGATTTATAAAAGTCGTGGAACAAAAGTTATCAAACAAAAAAAAAAAAATCTGCATGAATTTGATTATGCTAGCTCAACTTGAATGTTGATGAACGTTTTTATTGCAGAAATAAAAGGAAGCAACAACCACTGCCATACGAAATCGAACTTGAAGAAAATGTGAGTTCTCTTATTTTATTTATTATGTACTATGAACTTTATACTATAGAGCTTGGCATAAATATCATTTTTCCATGTTGACTTAGGTATACTTTTTCTTTCAGGAGTCCAAAACTGCCGACATCAGTGGCCACAGAGTTGTTGATGTAAATTACTTTTTTAATGATTTAGTTAAAATATTGAGTCACGAATCAATGTTCCAATGTGGCCTTACCACCATCAAATTAGAATCCGAAAAAGTTTCTGGCCTTACATCTGAGTTTACATTTTCTTGTACATTATGTAAAATAAAGTTTAAAATACAGAACTCAACACACAGGTTGAATAAAATGGCGGCGGCCGGGATAATGTCAGCTGGTTGTGTTGCAGATGTCGATTTACCATCCTTGTCGGAATATAGGTACAAAATCGTACAAGATGAAGTATGTGACGGCATGAGAAGAGACGAGGAAAGCGGGGAAGCGGGAGAAAGAAGCGGCAGTCAAAGAAACAAAGCTTACTAAAGATGGCATACCAATAATAGATGTAATCTTAGATGGTTGTTGGGCTAAACGTTCATACAGAACTAATTATGCTGCACTATCTGGCACTGCGACAATTATAGGTAGACGATTTCGTCAAGTTCTTTCATGGCAGTCAAAAACAAATATTGTTGTATTTGTGCTAGAGCGGAAAAACGAAATGAGATAGTAAAACAGCATGAGTTTTTTAAAAAATATAGTGGATCTTCCACAGCTATAGAATCCACTATTATCGCCGAATGATTTAAACAGTCCATAGAAATGCATGGCATTATCTATGGAAGATACATAGCTGATGGAGACAGTAGCACTTAGGCAAAAATACTTGACACTCGACCATATCCCTCAATCACGGTCGAAAAGATTGATTGCAAAAATCACATATTAAGAAATTTTTGTAACAAATTGATAAATTTAAAAACGGATACAAAATATGCTGTAACAGAAAAGAACATAATAATTACAAATAAGATTTTAAAGATACGAAAGTACATATGTAACGCCATAAAATATCATGGCTTACAAAATCTACAGTAATCAGACAAAATAAAAAATCTGCACCAAGATATTACGAATGCCATTTATCATGCATTTGAGCACCATGATTCTTGTGATAAAAATATTTGTAGTGAAAATACAAATGAAGAATCAAAAAATATTTGTAACACACTACAGATGAAATATATTTTAATCTACAATGTTGCATCACACTCAAGGATCTAATTGAAAATGTAGACAGCAACATTGTAGAGAATTTTAATGGAGTAGTTGCCAAATTAGTTGGCGACAAAAGAGTCAACTACACTCTTAAACGGTCTTATCAGGCAAGATGCGCAGGGGTAGTAGTATCATTAAAAAAAAAAAAAAAACTTATTTTGCAGTTTCATTATAACTGAAAATTTGATTATTTAATTTAAAGAATATAAAAATAAAAATACGAGTAATCTTTACGAAAATTGCCCTGATTAAATACGGCGAACACTAACAAAATTAAAATAATATAAATTTGAAAAATATTTAACCGATTTTTTAAAAAAGGTGTTACTAAGAAGTATAAAATAACAAAAATTGTCAACCTATTGTGATTCTGAAGTAATAGAAATCTATAAACTGTTATGACTTTCAGTTGATACTTTTTAGTTCAAAGCTTCTTTTTAGTTCAAAGACGGTTCAAATTCGGCTATTTTATTTTAAATGTTTTAGTATTCGCCTTTTTCAGTCAAGGCAATTTTCCATGAAATTACTTACTCATATTTTAATTTTTTATTTAATTTGTTGTGTGGAGCTCTGTCATATTTATGTCTATAACTTTGTTAATAAGATTGGCATCTTAATATGTTGTAGGTACACTAAAACCATACTTGAAGTACCTAGATTATACCAGTGAAAGAATTATCAAAATCGGTTCAGTAGTTTACTAGAAAATTGCGAACATATATGTTTATACATAAAACACGAGTTTTTTAAAGTAGTTTAATTTTTGTAAAATTAAAATAATTCATTAATCCTACTAATATTATAAGTGTGAAAGTTTGTATGTTTGGATGTTTAGATGTTTGTTACTCAATCACGCAAAAACAGCTGAACGGATTTGGATGAAATTTGGTATACAGATAGTTTATAACCTAGATTAAGACATAGGATACTTTTCATCCCGGTAGAAGGTTCCCGTGGGATAATTTCCGACATACACGCAGGCAACAGCTAGTATATTAAGACATAGGATACTTTTCATCCCGGTAGAAGGTTCCCGTGGGATAATTTCCGACATACACGCGGGCGAAGCCACTGGCAACAGCTAGTATATTAAGACATAGGATACTTTTCATCCCGGTAGAAGGTTCCCGTGGGATAATTTCCGACATACACGCGGGCAACAGCTAGTATATTAAGACATAGGATACTTTTCATCCCGGTAGAAGGTTCCCGTGGGATAATTTCCGACATACACGCGGGCAACAGCTAGTATATTAAGACATAGGATACTTTTCATCCCGGTAGAAGGTTCCCGTGGGATAATTTCCGACATACACGCGGGCAACAGCTAGTATATTAAGACATAGGATACTTTTCATCCCGGTAGAAGGTTCCCGTGGAATAATTTCCGACATACACGCGGGCGAAGCCGCTGGCAACAGCTAGTATATTAAGACATAGGATACTTTTCATCCCTGTAGAAGGTTCCCGTGGGATAATTTCCGACATACACGCGGGCAACAGCTAGTATATTAAGACATAGGATACTTTTCATCCCGGTAGAAGGTTCCCGTGGGATAATTTCCGACATACACGCGGGCGCAGCCGCTGGCAACAGCTAGTATATTAAGACATAGGATACTTTTCATCCCGGTAGAAGGTTCCCGTGGGATAATTTCCGACATACACGCGGGCAACAGCTAGTATATTAAGACATAGGATACTTTTCATCCCGGTAGAAGGTTCCCGTGGGATAATTTCCGACATACACGCGGGAAACAGCTAGTATATTAAGACATAGGATACTTTTCATCCCGGTAGAAGGTTCCCGTGGGATAATTTCCGACATACACGCGGGCAACAGCTAGTATATAAAGACATAGGATAATTTTCATCCCGGTAGAAGGTTCCCGTGGGATAATTTCCGACATACACGCGGGCGCAGCCGCGGGCAACAGCTATATATTAAGACATAGGATACTTTTCATCCCGGTAGAAGGTTCCCGTGGGATAATTTCCGACATACACGCGGGCAACAGCTAGTATATTAAGACATAGGATACTTTTCATCCCGGTAGAAGGTTCCCGTGGGATAATTTCCGACATACACGCGGGCAACAGCTAGTATATTAAGACATAGGATACTTTTCATCCCGGTAGAAGGTTCCCGTGGGATAATTTCCGACATACACGCGGGCGCAGCCGCTGGCAACAGCTAGTATATTAAGACATAGGATACTTTTCATCCCGGTAGAAGGTTCCCGTGGGATAATTTCCGACATACACGCGGGCGCAGCCGCTGGCAACAGCTAGTATATTAAGACATAGGATACTTTTCATCCCGGTAGAAGGTTCCCGTGGGATAATTTCCGACATACACGCGGGCAACAGCTAGTATATTAAGACATAGGATACTTTTCATCCCGGTAGAAGGTTCCCGTGGGATAATTTCCGACATACATGCGGGCAACAGCTAGTATATTAAGACATAGGATACTTTTCATCCCGGTAGAAGGTTCCCGTGGGATAATTTCCGACATACACGCGGGCAACAGCTAGTATATTAAGACATAGGATACTTTTCATCCCGGTAGAAGGTTCCCGTGGGATAATTTCCGACATACACGCGGGCGCAGCCGCTGGCAACAGCTAGTATATTAAGACATAGGATACTTTTCATCCCGGTAGAAGGTTCCCGTGGGATAATTTCCGACATACACGCGGGCAACAGCTAGTATATTAAGACATAGGATACTTTTTATCCCGGTAGAAGGTTCCCGTGGGATAATTTCCGACATACACGCGGGCAACAGCTAGTATATTAAGACATAGGATACTTTTTATCCCGGTAGAAGGTTCCCGTGGGATAATTTCCGACATACACGCGGGCAACAGCTAGTATATTAAGACATAGGATACTTTTCATCCCGGTAGAAGGTTCCCGTGGGATAATTTCCGACATACACGCGGGCAACAGCTAGTATATTAAGACATAGGATACTTTTCATCCCGGTAGAAGGTTCCCGTGGGATAATTTCCGACATACACGCGGGCAACAGCTAGTATATTAAGACATAGGATACTTTTCATCCCGGTAGAAGGTTCCCGTGGGATAATTTCCGACATACACGCGGGCGCAGCCGCTGGCAACAGCTAGTATATTAAGACATAGGATACTTTTCATCCCGGTAGAAGGTTCCCGTGGGATAATTTCCGACATACACGCAGGCAACAGCTAGTATATTAAGACATAGGATACTTTTCATCCCGGTAGAAGGTTCCCGTGGGATAATTTCCGACATACACGCGGGCGCAGCCGCTGGCAACAGCTAGTATATTAAGACATAGGATAATTTTCATCCCGGTAGAAGGTTCCCGTGGGATAATTTCCGACATACACGCGGGCGCAGCCGCGGGCAACAGCTATATATTAAGACATAGGATACTTTTCATCCCGGTAGAAGGTTCCCGTGGGATAATTTCCGACATACACGCGGGCAACAGCTAGTATATTAAGACATAGGATACTTTTCATCCCGGTAGAAGGTTCCCGTGGGATAATTTCCGACATACACGCGGGCGCAGCCGCTGGCAACAGCTAGTATATTAAGACATAGGATACTTTTCATCCCGGTAGAAGGTTCCCGTGGGATAATTTCCGACATACACGCGGGCAACAGCTAGTATATTAAGACATAGGATACTTTTTATCCCGGTAGAAGGTTCCCGTGGGATAATTTCCGACATACACGCGGGCGCAGCCGCTGGCAACAGCTAGTATATTAAGACATAGGATACTTTTCATCCCGGTAGAAGGTTCCCGTGGGATAATTTCCGACATACACGCGGGCAACAGCTAGTATATTAAGACATAGGATACTTTTTATCCCGGTAGAAGGTTCCCGTGGGATAATTTCCGACATACACGCGGGCAACAGCTAGTATATTAAGACATAGGATACTTTTCATCCCGGTAGAAGGTTCCCGTGGGATAATTTCCGACATACACGCGGGCGCAGCCGCTGGCAACAGCTAGTATATTAAGACATAGGATACTTTTCATCCCGGTAGAAGGTTCCCGTGGGATAATTTCCGACATACACGCGGGCGCAGCCGCTGGCAACAGCTAGGATATTAAGACATAGGATACTTTTCGTCCCATTAGAAGGTTCCCGTGGGATAATTTCCGACATACACGCGGGCAACAGCTAGTATATTAAGACATAGGATACTTTTCATCCCGGTAGAAGGTTCCCGTGGGATAATTTCCGACATACACGCGGGCAACAGCTAGTATATTAAGACATAGGATACTTTTCATCCCGGTAGAAGGTTCCCGTGGGATAATTTCCGACATACACGCGGGCAACAGCTAGTATATTAAGACATAGGATACTTTTCATCCCGGTAGAAGGTTCCCGTGGGATAATTTCCGACATACACGCGGGCAACAGCTAGTATATTAAGACATAGGATACTTTTCATCCCGGTAGAAGGTTCCCGTGGGATAATTTCCGACATACACGCGGGCAACAGCTAGTATATTAAGACATAGGATAATTTTCATCCCGGTAGAAGGTTCCTGTGGGATAATTTCCGACATACACGCGGGCGCAGCCGCGGGCAACAGCTATATATTAAGACATAGGATACTTTTCATCCCGGTAGAAGGTTCCCGTGGGATAATTTCCGACATACACGCGGGCGCAGCCGCTGGCAACAGCTAGTATATTAAGACATAGGATACTTTTCATCCCGGTAGAAGGTTCCCGTGGGATAATTTCCGACATACACGCGGGCGCAGCCGCTGGCAACAGCTAGGATATTAAGACATAGGATACTTTTCGTCCCATTAGAAGGTTCCCGTGGGATAATTTCCGACATACACGCGGGCGCAGCCGCGGGCAACAGCTATATATTAAGATATAAGATACTTTTCATCCCGGTAGAAGGTTCCTGTGGGATAATTTCCGACATACACGCGGGCAACAGCTAGTATATTAAGACAAAGGATACTTTTCATCCCGGTAGAAGGTTCCCGTGGGATAATTTCCGACATACACGCGGGCAACAGCTAGTATATTAAGACATAGGATACTTTTCATCCCGGTAGAAGGTTCCCGTGGGATAATTTCCGACATACACGCGGGCAACAGCTAGGATATTAAGACATAGGATACTTTTCATGCCATTAGAAGGTTCCCGTGGGATAATTTCCGACATACACGCGGGCAACAGCTAGTATATTAAGACATAGGATACTTTTCATCCCGGTAGAAGGTTCCCGTGGGATAATTTCCGACATACACGCGGGCGCAGCCGCGGGCAACAGCTATATATTAAGATATAAGATACTTTTCATCCCGGTAGAAGGTTCCTGTGGGATAATTTCCGACATACACGCGGGCAACAGCTAGTATATTAAGACAAAGGATACTTTTCATCCCGGTAGAAGGTTCCCGTGGGATAATTTCCGACATACACGCGGGCGCAGCCGCTGGCAACAGCTAGTATATTAAGACATAGGATACTTTTCATCCCGGTAGAAGGTTCCCGTGGGATAATTTCCGACATACACGCGGGCAACAGCTAGTATATTAAGACATAGGATACTTTTCATCCCGGTAGAAGGTTCCCGTGGGATAATTTCCGACATACACGCGGGCAACAGCTAGTATATTAAGACATAGGATACTTTTCATCCCGGTAGAAGGTTCCCGTGGGATAATTTCCGACATACACGCGGGCAACAGCTAGTATATTAAGACATAGGATACTTTTCATCCCGGTAGAAGGTTCCCGTGGGATAATTTCCGACATACACGCGGGCGCAGCCGCTGGCAACAGCTAGTATATTAAGACATAGGATACTTTTCATCCCGGTAGAAGGTTCCCGTGGGATAATTTCCGACATACACGCGGGCGCAGCCGCTGGCAACAGCTAGTATATTAAGACATAGGATACTTTTCATCCCGGTAGAAGGTTCCCGTGGGATAATTTCCGACATACACGCGGGCAACAGCTAGTATATTAAGACATAGGATACTTTTCATCCCGGTAGAAGGTTCCCGTGGGATAATTTCCGACATACACGCGGGCAACAGCTAGTATATTAAGACATAGGATAGTTTTCATCCCGGTAGAAGGTTCCCGTGGGATAATTTCCGACATACACGCGGGCAACAGCTAGTATATTAAGACATAGGATAATTTTCATCCCGGTAGAAGGTTCCCGTGGGATAATTTCCGACATACACGCGGGCAACAGCTAGTATATTAAGACATAGGATACTTTTCATCCCGGTAGAAGGTTCCCGTGGGATAATTTCCGACATACACGCGGGCAACAGCTAGTATATTAAGACATAGGATACTTTTCATCCCGGTAGAAGGTTCCCGTGGGATAATTTCCGACATACACGCGGGCGCAGCCGCTGGCAACAGCTAGTATATTAAGACATAGGATAATTTTCATCCCGGTAGAAGGTTCCCGTGGGATAATTTCCGACATACACGCGGGCGCAGCCGCGGGCAACAGCTATATATTAAGACATAGGATACTTTTCATCCCGGTAGAAGGTTCCCGTGGGATAATTTCCGACATACACGCGGGCAACAGCTAGTATATTAAGACATAGGATACTTTTCATCCCGGTAGAAGGTTCCCGTGGGATAATTTCCGACATACACGCGGGCAACAGCTAGTATATTAAGACATAGGATACTTTTCATCCCAGTAGAAGGTTCCCGTGGGATAATTTCCGACATACACGCGGGCGAAGCCGCTGGCAACAGCTAGTATATTAAGACATAGGATACTTTTCATCCCGGTAGAAGGTTCCCGTGGGATAATTTCCGACATACACGCGGGCGCAGCCGCGGGCAACAGCTATATATTAAGACATAGGATACTTTTCATCCCGGTAGAAGGTTCCCGTGGGATAATTTCCGACATACACGCGGGCGCAGCCGCTGGCAACAGCTAGTATATTAAGACATAGGATAATTTTCATCCCGGTAGAAGGTTCCCGTGGGATAATTTCCGACATACACGCGGGCGCAGCCGCGGGCAACAGCTATATATTAAGACATAGGATACTTTTCATCCCGGTAGAAGGTTCCCGTGGGATAATTTCCGACATACACGCGGGCAACAGCTAGTATATTAAGACATAGGATACTTTTCATCCCGGTAGAAGGTTCCCGTGGGATAATTTCCGACATACACGCGGGCAACAGCTAGTATATTAAGACATAGGATACTTTTCATCCCAGTAGAAGGTTCCCGTGGGATAATTTCCGACATACACGCGGGCGAAGCCGCTGGCAACAGCTAGTATATTAAGACATAGGATACTTTTCATCCCGGTAGAAGGTTCCCGTGGGATAATTTCCGACATACACGCGGGCGCAGCCGCGGGCAACAGCTATATATTAAGACATAGGATATTTTTCATCCCGGTAGAAAGTTCCCGTGGGATAATTTCCGACATACACGCGGGCGCAGCCGCTGGCAACAGCTAGTATATTAAGACATAGGATACTTTTCATCCCGGTAGAAGGTTCCCGTGGGATAATTTCCGACATACACGCGGGCGCAGCCGCTGGCAACAGCTAGGATATTAAGACATAGGATACTTTTCGTCCCATTAGAAGGTTCCCGTGGGATAATTTCCGACATACACGCGGGCAACAGCTAGTATATTAAGACATAGGATACTTTTCATCCCGGTAGAAGGTTCCCGTGGGATAATTTCCGACATACACGCGGGCGCAGCCGCGGGCAACAGCTATATATTAAGATATAAGATACTTTTCATCCCGGTAGAAGGTTCCTGTGGGATAATTTCCGACATACACGCGGGCAACAGCTAGTATATTAAGACAAAGGATACTTTTCATCCCGGTAGAAGGTTCCCGTGGGATAATTTCCGACATACACGCGGGCAACAGCTAGTATATTAAGACATAGGATACTTTTCATCCCGGTAGAAGGTTCCCGTGGGATAATTTCCGACATACACGCGGGCGCAGCCGCTGGCAACAGCTAGTATATTAAGACATAGGATACTTTTCATCCCGGTAGAAGGTTCCCGTGGGATAATTTCCGACATACACGCGGGCAACAGCTAGTATATTAAGACATAGGATACTTTTCATCCCGGTAGAAGGTTCCCGTGGGATAATTTTCGACATACACGCGGGCGCAGCCGCTGGCAACAGCTAGTATATTAAGACATAGGATACTTTTCATCCCGGTAGAAGGTTCCCGTGGGATAATTTCCGACAAACGCGCGGGCAACAGCTAGTATATTAAGACATAGGATACTTTTCATCCCGGTAGAAGGTTCCCGTGGGATAATTTCCGACATACACGCGGGCAACAGCTAGTATATTAAGACATAGGATACTTTTCATCCCGGTAGAAGGTTCCCGTGGGATAATTTCCGACATACACGCGGGCGCAGCCGCGGGCAACAGCTATATATTAAGACATAGGATACTTTTCATCCCGGTAGAAGGTTCCCGTGGGATAATTTCCGACATACACGCGGGCGCAGCCGCTGGCAACAGCTAGTATATTAAGACATAGGATACTTTTCATCCCGGTAGAAGGTTCCCGTGGGATAATTTCCGACATACACGCGGGCGCAGCCGCGGGCAACAGCTATATATTAAGACATAGGATATTTTTCATCCCGGTAGAAAGTTCCCGTGGGATAATTTCCGACATACACGCGGGCAACAGCTAGGATATTAAGATATAGGATACTTTTCATCCCAGTAGAAGGTTCCCGTGGGATAATTTCCGACATACACGCGGGCGAAACCGCTGGCAACAGCTAGTATATTAAGACATAGGATACTTTTCATCCCGGTAGAAGGTTCCCGTGGGATAATTTCCGACATACACGCGGGCGCAGCCGCTGGCAACAGCTAGTATATTAAGACATAGGATACTTTTCATCCCGGTAGAAGGTTCCCGTGGGATAATTTCCGACATACACGCGGGCGCAGCCGCGGGCAACAGCTATATATTAAGACATAGGATACTTTTCATCCCGGTAGAAGGTTCCCGTGGGATAATTTCCGACATACACGCGGGCAACAGCTAGTATATTAATACAAAGGATACTTTTCATCCCGGTAGAAGGTTCCCGTGGGATAATTTCCGACATACACGCGGGCAACAGCTAGTATTTTAAGACATAGGATACTTTTCATCCCGGTAGAAGGTTCCCGTGGGATAATTTCCGACATACACGCGGGCGCAGCCGCTGGCAACAGCTAGTATATTAAGACATAGGATACTTTTCATCCCGGTAGAAGGTTCCCGTGGGATAATTTCCGACATACACGCGGGCAACAGCTAGTATATTAAGACATAGGATACTTTTCATCCCGGTAGAAGGTTCCCGTGGGATCATTTCCGACATACACGCGGGCGCAGCCGCTGGCAACAGCTAGTATATTAAGACATAGGATACTTTTCATCCCGGTAGAAGGTTCCCGTGGGATAATTTCCGACATACGCGCGGGCAACAGCTAGTATATTAAGACATAGGATACTTTTCATCCCGGTAGAAGGTTCCCGTGGGATAATTTCCGACATACACGCGGGCGAAGCCACTGGCAACAGCTAGTATATTAAGACATAGGATACTTTTCATCCCGGTAGAAGGTTCCCGTGGGATAATTTCCGACATACACGCGGGCGCAGCCGCGGGCAACAGCTATATATTAAGACATAGGATACTTTTCATCCCGGTAGAAGGTTCCCGTGGGATAATTTCCGACATACACGCGGGCGCAGCCGCTGGCAACAGCTAGTATATTAAGACATAGGATACTTTTCATCCCGGTAGAAGGTTCCCGTGGGATAATTTCCGACATACACGCGGGCAACAGCTAGTATATTAAGACATAGGATACTTTTTATCCCGGTAGAAGGTTTCCGTGGGATAATTTCCGACATACACGCGGGCAACAGCTAGTATATTAAGACATAGGATACTTTTCATCCCGGTAGAAGGTTCCCGTGGCATAATTTCCGACATACACGCGGGCGCAGCCGCGGGCAACAGCTATATATTAAGACATAGGATACTTTTCATCCCGGTAGAAGGTTCCCGTGGGATAATTTCCGACATACACGCGGGCGCAGCCGCGGGCAACAGCTATATATTAAGACATAGGATACTTTTCATCCCGGTAGAAGGTTCCCGTGGGATAATTTCCGACATACACGCGGGCAACAGCTAGTATATTAAGACATAGGATACTTTTCATCCCGGTAGAAGGTTCCCGTGGGATAATTTCCGACATACATGCGGGCAACAGCTAGTATATTAAGACATAGGATACTTTTCATCCCGGTAGAAGGTTCCCGTGGGATAATTTCCGACATACACGCGGGCGCAGCCGCGGGCAACAGCTATATATTAAGACATAGGATACTTTTCATCCCGGTAGAAGGTTCCCGTGGGATAATTTCCGACATACACGCGGGCGCAGCCGCTGGCAACAGCTAGTATATTAAGACATAGGATACTTTTCATCCCGGTAGAAGGTTCCCGTGGGATAATTTCCAACATACACGCAGGCAACAGCTAGTATATTAAGACATAGGATACTTTTCATCCCGGTAGAAGGTTCCCGTGGGATAATTTCCGACATACACGCGGGCAACAGCTAGTATATTAAGACATAGGATACTTTTCATCCCAGTAGAAGGTTCCCGTGGGATAATTTCCGACATACACGCGGGCATTAGCTAGCATATTAAGACATAGGATACTTTTCATCCCGGTAGAAGGTTCCCGTGGGATAATTTCCGACATACACGCGGGCGCAGCCGCGGGAAACAGCTATATATTAAGACATAGGATATTTTTCATCCCGGTAGAAAGTTCCCGTGGGATAATTTCCGACATACACGAGGGCGCAGCCGCTGGCAACAGCTAGTATATTAAGACATAGGATACTTTTCATTCCGGTAGAAGGTTCCCGTGGGATAATTTCCGACATACACGCGGGCAACAGCTAGGATATTAAGACATAGGATACTTTTCATCCCGGTAGAAGGTTCCCGTGGGATAATTTCCGACATACACGCGGGCAACAGCTAGTATATTAAGACATAGGATAATTTTCATCCCGGTAGAAGGTTCCCGTGGGATAATTTCCGACATACACGCGGGCGCAGCCGCGGGCAACAGCTATATATTAAGACATAGGATACTTTTCATCCCGGTAGAAGGTTCCCGTGGGATAATTTCCGACATACACGCGGGCAACAGCTAGTATATTAAGACAAAGGATACTTTTCATCCCGGTAGAAGGTTCCCGTGGGATAATTTCCGACATACACGCGGGCAACAGCTAGTATATTAAGACATAGGATACTTTTCATCCCGGTAGAAGGTTCCCGTGGGATAATTTCCGACATACACGCAAGCGCAGCCGCTGGCAACAGCTAGTATATTAAGACATAGGATACTTTTCATCCCGGTAGAAGGTTCCCGTGGGATAGTTTCCGACATACACGCGGGCAACAGCTAGTATATTAAGACATAGGATACTTTTCATCCCGGTAGAAGGTTCCCGTGGGACAATTTCCGACATACGCGCGGGCAACAGCTAGTATATTAAGACATAGGATACTTTTCATCCCGGTAGAAGAATCCCGTGGGATAATTTCCGACATACACGCGGGCAACAGCTAGTATATTAAGACATAGGATACTTTTCATCCCGGTAGAAGGTTCCCGTGGGATAATTTCCGACATACATGCGGGCAACAGCTAGTATATTAAGACATAGGATACTTTTCATCCCGGTAGAAGGTTCCCGTGGGATAATTTCCGACATACACGCGGGCGCAGCCGCGGGCAACAGCTATATATTAAGACATAGGATACTTTTCATCCCGGTAGAAGGTTCCCGTGGGATAAATTCCGACATACACGCGGGCGCAGCTGCTGGCAACAGCTAGTATATTAAGACATAGGATACTTTTCATCCCGGTAGAAGGTTCCCGTGGGATAATTTCCGACATACACGCGGGCGCAGCCGCGGGCAACAGCTATATATTAAGACATAGGATACTTTTCATCCCGGTAGAAGGTTCCCGTGGGATAATTTCCGACATACATGCGGGCAACAGCTAGTATATTAAGACATAGGATACTTTTCATCCCGGTAGAAGGTTCCCGTGGGATAATTTCCGACATACACGCGGGCGCAGCCGCGGGCAACAGCTATATATTAAGACATAGGATACTTTTCATCCCGGTAGAAGGTTCCCGTGGGATAATTTCCAACATACACGCGGGCAACAGCTAGTATATTAAGACATAGGATACTTTTCATCCCGGTAGAAGGTTCCCGTGGGATAATTTCCAACATATACGCGGGCAACAGCTAGTATATTAAGACATAGGATAATTTTCATCCCGGTAGAAGGTTCCCGTGGGATAATTTCCGACATACACGCGGGTAACAGCTAGTATATTAAGACATAGGATACTTTTCATCCCAGTAGAAGGTTCCCGTGGGATAATTTCCGACATACACGCGGGCGAAGCCGCTGGCAACAGCTAGTATATTAAGACATAGGATACTTTTCATCCCGGTAGAAGGTTCCCGTGGGATAATTTCCGACATACACGCGGGCGCAGCCGCTGGCAAAAGCTAGTATATTAAGACATAGGATACTTTTCATCCCGGTAGAAGGTTCCCGTGGGATAATTTCCGACATACACGCGGGCAACAGCTAGTATATTAAGACATAGGATACTTTTCATCCCGGTAGAAGGTTCCCGTGGGATAATTTCCGACATACACGCGGGCGCAGCCGCTGGCAAAAGCTAGTATATTAAGACATAGGATACTTTTCATCCCGGTAGAAGGTTCCCGTGGGATAATTTCCGACATACACGCGGGCGCAGCCGCGGGCATCAGCTAGTATATTAAGACATAGGATACTTTTCATCCCGGTAGAAGGTTCCCGTGGGATATTTTCCGACATACACGCGGGCAACAGCTAGTATATTAAGACATAGGATACTTTTCATCCTGGTAGAAGGTACCCGTGGTATAATTTCCGACATACACGCGGGCAACAGCTAGTATATTAAGACATAGGATACTTTTCATCCCGGTAGAAGGTTCCCGTGGGATAATTTCCGACATACACGCGGGCGCAGCCGCTGGCAAAAGCTAGTATATTAAGACATAGGATACTTTTCATCCCGGTAGAAGGTTCCCGTGGGATAATTTCCGACATACACGCAAGCGCAGCCGCTGGCAACAGCTAGTATATTAAGACATAGGATACTTTTCATCCCGGTAGAAGGTTCCCGTGGGATAGTTTCCGACATACACGCGGGCAACAGCTAGTATATTAAGACATAGGATACTTTTCATCCCGGTAGAAGGTTCCCGTGGGATAATTTCCGACATACGCGCGGGCAACAGCTAGTATATTAAGACATAGGATACTTTTCATCCCGGTAGAAGAATCCCGTGGGATAATTTCCGACATACACGCGGGCAACAGCTAGTATATTAAGACATAGGATACTTTTCATCCCGGTAGAAGGTTCCCGTGGGATAATTTCCGACATACATGCGGGCAACAGCTAGTATATTAAGACATAGGATACTTTTCATCCCGGTAGAAGGTTCCCGTGGGATAATTTCCGACATACACGCGGGCGCAGCCGCGGGCAACAGCTATATATTAAGACATAGGATACTTTTCATCCCGGTAGAAGGTTCCCGTGGGATAATTTCCGACATACACGCGGGCGCAGCCGCTGGCAACAGCTAGTATATTAAGACATAGGATACTTTTCATCCCGGTAGAAGGTTCCCGTGGGATAATTTCCGACATACACGCGGGCGCAGCCGCGGGCAACAGCTATATATTAAGACATAGGATACTTTTCCTCCCGGTAGAAGGTTCCCGTGGGATAATTTCCGACATACATGCGGGCAACAGCTAGTATATTAAGACATAGGATACTTTTCATCCCGGTAGAAGGTTCCCGTGGGATAATTTCCGACATACACGCGGGCGCAGCCGCGGGCAACAGCTATATATTAAGACATAGGATACTTTTCATCCCGGTAGAAGGTTCCCGTGGGATAATTTCCAACATACACGCGGGCAACAGCTAGTATATTAAGACATACGATACTTTTCATCCCGGTAGAAGGTTCCCGTGGGATAATTTCCAACATATACGCGGGCAACAGCTAGTATATTAAGACATAGGATACTTTTCATCCCGGTAGAAGGTTCCCGTGGGATAATTTCCGACATACACGCGGGTAACAGCTAGTATATTAAGACATAGGATACTTTTCATCCCAGTAGAAGGTTCCCGTGGGATAATTTCCGACATACACGCGGGCGAAGCCGCTGGCAACAGCTAGTATATTAAGACATAGGATACTTTTCATCCCGGTAGAAGGTTCCCGTGAGATAATTTCCGACATACACGCGGGCGCAGCCGCGGGCAACAGCTATATATTAAGACATAGGATATTTTTCATCCCGGTAGAAAGTTCCCGTGGGATAATTTCCGACATACACGCGGGCGCAGTCGCTGGCAACAGCTAGTATATTAAGACATAGGATACTTTTCATCCCGGTAGAAGGTTCCCGTGGGATAATTTCCGACATACACGCGGGCAACAGCTAGGATATTAAGACATAGGATACTTTTCATCCCGGTAGAAGGTTCCCGTGGGATAATTTCCGACATACACGCGGGCAACAGCTAGTATATTAAGACATAGGATACTTTTCATCCCGGTAGAAGGTTCCCGTGGGATAATTTCCGACATACACGCGGGCGCAGCCGCGGGCAACAGCTATATATTAAGACATAGGATACTTTTCATCCCGGTAGAAGGTTCCCGTGGGATAATTTCCGACATACACGCGGGCGCAGCCGCTGGCAACAGCTAGTATATTAAGACATAGCATACTTTTCATCCCGGTAGAAGGTTCCCGTGGGATAGTTTCCGACATACACGCGGACACAGCTAGTATATTAAGACATAGGATACTTTTCATCCCGGTAGAAGGTTCCCGTGGGATAATTTCCGACATACACGCGGGCGCAGCCGCTGGCAACAGCTAGTATATTAAGACATAGGATACTTTTCATCCCGGTAGAAGGTTCCCGTGGGATAATTTCCGACATACGCGCGGGCTACAGCTAGTATATTAAGACATAGGATACTTTTCATCCCGGTAGAAGGTTCCCGTGGGATAATTTCTGACATACACGCGGGCGCAGCCGCGGGCAACAGCTATATATTAAGACATAGGATACTTTTCATCCCGGTAGAAGGTTCCCGTGGGATAATTTCCGACATACACGCGGGCGCAGCCGCTGGCAACAGCTAGTATATTAAGACATAGGATACTTTTCATCCCGGTAGAAGGTTCCCGTGGGATAATTTCCGACATACACGCGGGCGCAGCCGCTGGCAACAGCTAGTATATTAAGACATAGGATACTTTTCATCCCGGTAGAAGGTTCCCGTGGGATAATTTCCGACATACACGCGGGCAACAGCTAGTATATTGAGACATAGGATACTTTTCATCCCGGTAGAAGGTTCCCGTGGGATAATTTCCGACATACACGCGGGCAACAGCTAGTATATTAAGACATAGGATACTTTTTATCCCGGTAGAAGGTTCCCGTGGGATAATTTCCGACATACACGCGGGCAACAGCAAGTATATTAAGACATAGGATACTTTTCATCCCGGTAGAAGGTTCCTGTGGGATAATTTCCGACATACACGCGGGCGAAGCCGCTGGCAACAGCTAGTATATTAAGACATAGGATACTTTTCATCCCGGTAGAAGGTTCCCGTGGGATAATTTCCGACATACACGCGGGCGCAGCCGCGGGCAACAGCTAGTATATTAAGACATAGGATACTTTTCATCCCGGTAGAAGGTTCCCGTGGGATAATTTTCGACATACACGCGGGCAACAGCTAGTATATTAAGACATAGGATACTTTCATCCCGGTAGAAGGTTCCCGTGGGATAATTTCCGACATACACGCGGGCAACAGCTAGTATATTAAGACATAGGATACTTTTCATCCCGGTAGAAGGTTCCCGTGGGATAATTTCAGACTTATACGCGGGCGCAGCCGCTGGCAACAGCTAGTATATTAAGACATAGGATACTTTTCATCCCGGTAGAAGGTTCCCGTGGGATAATTTCCGACATACACGCGGGCAACAGCTAGTATATTAAGACATAGGATACTTTTCATCCCGGTAGAAGGTTCCCGTGGGATAATTTCCGACATACACGCGGGCAACAGCTAGTATATTAAGACATAGGATAATTTTCATCCCGGTAGAAGGTTCCCGTGGGATAATTTCCGACATACACGCGGGCAACAGCTAGTATATTAAGACATAGGATACTTTTCATCCCGGTAGAAGGTTCTTGTGGGATAATTTCCGACATACACGCGGGCGCAGCCGCTGGCAACAGCTAGTATATTAAGACATAGGATACTTTTCATCCCGGTAGAAGGTTCCCGTGGGATAATTTCCGACATACATGCGGGCAACAGCTAGTATATTAAGACATAGGATACTTTTCATCCCGGTAGAAGGTTCCCGTGGGATAATTTCCGACATACACGCGGGCGCAGCCGCGGGCAACAGCTATATATTAAGACATAGGATACTTTTCATCCCGGTAGAAGGTTCCCGTGGGATAATTTCCAACATACACGCGGGCAACAGCTAGTATATTAAGACATAGGATACTTTTCATCCCGGTAGAAGGTTCCCGTGGGATAATTTCCAACATATACGCGGGCAACAGCTAGTATATTAAGACATAGGATACTTTTCATCCCGGTAGAAGGTTCCCGTGGGATAATTTCCGACATACACGCGGGTAACAGCTAGTATATTAAGACATAGGATACTTTTCATCCCAGTAGAAGGTTCCCGTGGGATAATTTCCGACATACACGCGGGCGAAGCCGCTGGCAACAGCTAGTATATTAAGACATAGGATACTTTTCATCCCGGTAGAAGGTTCCCGTGAGATAATTTCCGACATACACGCGGGCGCAGCCGCGGGCAACAGCTATATATTAAGACATAGGATATTTTTCATCCCGGTAGAAAGTTCCCGTGGGATAATTTCCGACATACACGCGGGCGCAGTCGCTGGCAACAGCTAGTATATTAAGACATAGGATACTTTTCATCCCGGTAGAAGGTTCCCGTGGGATAATTTCCGACATACACGTGGGCAACAGCTAGGATATTAAGACATAGGATACTTTTCATCCCGGTAGAAGGTTCCCGTGGGATAATTTCCGACATACACGCGGGCAACAGCTAGTATATTAAGACATAGGATACTTTTCATCCCGGTAGAAGGTTCCCGTGGGATAATTTCCGACATACACGCGGGCGCAGCCGCGGGCAACAGCTATATATTAAGACATAGGATACTTTTCATCCCGGTAGAAGGTTCCCGTGGGATAATTTCCGACATACACGCGGGCGCAGCCGCTGGCAACAGCTAGTATATTAAGACATAGCATACTTTTCATCCCGGTAGAAGGTTCCCGTGGGATAGTTTCCGACATACACGCGGACACAGCTAGTATATTAAGACATAGGATACTTTTCATCCCGGTAGAAGGTTCCCGTGGGATAATTTCCGACATACACGCGGGCGCAGCCGCTGGCAACAGCTAGTATATTAAGACATAGGATACTTTTCATCCCGGTAGAAGGTTCCCGTGGGATAATTTCCGACATACGCGCGGGCTACAGCTAGTATATTAAGACATAGGATACTTTTCATCCCGGTAGAAGGTTCCCGTGGGATAATTTCTGACATACACGCGGGCGCAGCCGCGGGCAACAGCTATATATTAAGACATAGGATACTTTTCATCCCGGTAGAAGGTTCCCGTGGGATAATTTCCGACATACACGCGGGCGCAGCCGCTGGCAACAGCTAGTATATTAAGACATAGGATACTTTTCATCCCGGTAGAAGGTTCCCGTGGGATAATTTCCGACATACACGCGGGCGCAGCCGCTGGCAACAGCTAGTATATTAAGACATAGGATACTTTTCATCCCGGTAGAAGGTTCCCGTGGGATAATTTCCGACATACACGCGGGCAACAGCTAGTATATTGAGACATAGGATACTTTTCATCCCGGTAGAAGGTTCCCGTGGGATAATTTCCGACATACACGCGGGCAACAGCTAGTATATTAAGACATAGGATACTTTTTATCCCGGTAGAAGGTTCCCGTGGGATAATTTCCGACATACACGCGGGCAACAGCAAGTATATTAAGACATAGGATACTTTTCATCCCGGTAGAAGGTTCCTGTGGGATAATTTCCGACATACACGCGGGCGAAGCCGCTGGCAACAGCTAGTATATTAAGACATAGGATACTTTTCATCCCGGTAGAAGGTTCCCGTGGGATAATTTCCGACATACACGCGGGCGCAGCCGCGGGCAACAGCTAGTATATTAAGACATAGGATACTTTTCATCCCGGTAGAAGGTTCCCGTGGGATAATTTTCGACATACACGCGGGCAACAGCTAGTATATTAAGACATAGGATACTTTCATCCCGGTAGAAGGTTCCCGTGGGATAATTTCCGACATACACGCGGGCAACAGCTAGTATATTAAGACATAGGATACTTTTCATCCCGGTAGAAGGTTCCCGTGGGATAATTTCAGACTTATACGCGGGCGCAGCCGCTGGCAACAGCTAGTATATTAAGACATAGGATACTTTTCATCCCGGTAGAAGGTTCCCGTGGGATAATTTCCGACATACACGCGGGCAACAGCTAGTATATTAAGACATAGGATACTTTTCATCCCGGTAGAAGGTTCCCGTGGGATAATTTCCGACATACACGCGGGCAACAGCTAGTATATTAAGACATAGGATAATTTTCATCCCGGTAGAAGGTTCCCGTGGGATAATTTCCGACATACACGCGGGCAACAGCTAGTATATTAAGACATAGGATACTTTTCATCCCGGTAGAAGGTTCTTGTGGGATAATTTCCGACATACACGCGGGCGCAGCCGCTGGCAACAGCTAGTATATTAAGACATAGGATACTTTTCATCCCGGTAGAAGGTTCCCGTGGGATAATTTCCGACATACACGCGGGCAACAGCTAGTATATTAAGACATAGGATACTTTTCATCCCGGTAGAAGGTTCCCGTGGGATAATTTCCGACATACACGCGGGCAACAGCTAGTATATTAAGACATAGGATAATTTTCATCCCGGTAGAAGGTTCCCGTGGGATAATTTCCGACATACACGCGGGCAACAGCTAGTATATTAAGACATAGGATACTTTTCATCCCGGTAGAAGGTTCCCGTGGGATAATTTCCGACATACACGCGGGCGAAGCCGCTGGCAACAGCTAGTATATTAAGACATAGGATACTTTTCATCCCGGTAGAGGGTTCCCGTGGGATAATTTCCGACATACACGCGGGCAACAGCTAGTATATTAAGACATAGGATACTTTTCATCCCTGTAGAAGGTTCCCGTGGGATAATTTCCGACATACACGCGGGCGAAGCCGCTGGCAACAGCTAGTATATTAAGACATAGGATACTTTTCATCCCGGTAGATGGTTCCCGTGGGATAATTTCCGACATACACGCGGGCGCAGCCGCGGGCAACAGCTATTTATTAAGACATAGGATACTTTTCATCCCGGTAGAAGGTTCCCGTGGGATAATTTCCGACATACACGCGGGCGCAGCCGCTGGCAACAGCTAGTATATTAAGACATAGGATACTTTTCATCCCGGTAGAAGGTTCCCATGGGATAATTTCCGACATACACGCGGGCAACAGCTAGTATATTAAGACATAGGATACTTTTCATCCCGGTAGAAGGTTCCCGTGGGATAATTTCCGACATACACGCGGGCGAAGCCGCTGGCAACAGCTAGTATATTAAGACATAGGATACTTTTCATCCCGGTTGAAGGTTCCCGTGGGATAATTTCCGACATACACGCGGGCAACAGCTAGTATATTAAGACATAGGATACTTTTCATCCCGGTAGAAGGTTCCCGTGGGATAATTTCCGACATACACGCGGGCGCAGCCGCGGGCAACAGCTAGTATATTAAGACATAGGATACTTTTTATCCCGGTAGAAGGTTCCCGTGGGATATTTTCCGACATACACGCGGGCAACAGCTAGTATATTAAGACATAGGATACTTTTCATCCCGGTAGAAGGTACCCGTGGTATAATTTCCGACATACACGCGGGCAACAGCTAGTATATTGAGACATAGGATACTATTCATCCCGGTAGAAGGTTCCCGTGGGATAATTTCTGACATACACGCGGGCAACAGCTAGTATATTAAGACATAGGATACTTTTCATCCCGGTAGAAGGTTCCCGTGGGATAATTTCCGACATACACGCGGGCGCAGCCGCTGGCAAAAGCTAGTATATTAAGACATAGGATACTTTTCATCCCGGTAGAAGGTTCCCGTGGGATAATTTCCGACATACACGCGGGCAACAGCTAGTATATTAAGACATAGGATACTTTTCATCCCGGTAGAAGGTTCCCGTGGGATAATTTCCGACATACACGCGGGCAACAGCTAGTATATTAAGACATAGGATACTTTTCATCCCGGTAGAAGGTTCCCGTGGGATAATTTCCGACATACACGCGGGCAACAGCTAGTATATTAAGACATAGGATACTTTTCATCCCGGTAGAAGGTTCCCGTGGGATCTTTTCCGACATACACGCGGGCAACAGCTAGTATATTAAGACATAGGATACTTTTCATCCCGGTAGAAGGTTCCCGTGGGATAATTTCAGACATATACGCGGGCAACAGCTAGTATATTGAGACATAGGATACTTTTCATCCCGGTAGAAGGTTCCCGTGGGATAATTTCCGACATACACGCGGGCAACAGCTAGTATATTAAGACATAGGATACTTTTCATCCCGGTAGAAGGTTCCCGTGGGATAATTTCCGACATACACGCGGGCGCAGCCGCTGGCAACAGCTAGTATATTAAGACATAGGATACTTTTCATCCCGGTAGAAGAATCCCGTGGGATAATTTCCGACATACACGCGGGCAACAGCTAGTATATTAAGACATAGGATACTTTTCATCCCGGTAGAAGGTTCCCGTGGGATAATTTCCGACATACACGCGGGCGCAGCCGCGGGCATCAGCTAGTATATTAAGACATAGGATACTTTTCATCCCGGTAGAAGGTTCCCGTGGGATATTTTCCGACATACACGCGGGCAACAGCTAGTATATTAAGACATAGGATACTTTTCATCCTGGTAGAAGGTACCCGTGGTATAATTTCCGACATACACGCGGGCAACAGCTAGTATATTAAGACATAGGATACTTTTCATCCCGGTAGAAGGTTCCCGTGGGATAATTTCCGACATACACGCGGACAACAGCTAGTATATTAAGACATAGGATACTTTTCATCCCGGTAGAAGGTTCCCGTGGGATAATTTCCGACATACACGCGGGCGCAGCCGCTGGCAAAAGCTAGTATATTAAGACATAGGATACTTTTCATCCCGGTAGAAGGTTCCCGTGGGATAATTTCCGACATACACGCGGGCAAAAGCTAGTATATTAAGACATAGGATACTTTTCATCCCGGTAGAAGGTTCCCGTGGGATAATTTCCGACATACACGCGGGCAACAGCTAGTATATTAAGACATAGGATACTTTTCATCCCGGTAGAAGGTTCCCGTGGGATAATTTCCGACATACACGCGGGCAACAGCTAGTATATTAAGACATAGGATACTTTTCATCCCGGTAGAAGGTTCCTGTGGGATAATTTCCGACATACACGCGGGCAACAGCTAGTAT
This sequence comes from Dicycla oo, assembly GCA_948252095.1. NCBI lineage: Eukaryota > Metazoa > Arthropoda > Insecta > Lepidoptera > Noctuidae > Dicycla > Dicycla oo. The sequence goes on along the minus strand of OX411733.1, from coordinate 9,268,626 downwards.
ATTAAGACATAGGATACTTTTTATCCCGGTAGAAGGTTCCCGTGGGATAATTTCCGACATACACGCGGGCGCAGCCGCGGGCAACAGCTATATATTAAGACATAGGATACTTTTCATCCCGGTAGAAGGTTCCGTGGGATAATTTCCGACATACACGCGGGCGCAGCCGCTGGCAACAGCTAGTATATTAAGACATAGGATACTTTTCATCCCGGTAGAAGGTTCCCGTGGGATAATTTCCGACATACACGCGGGCAACAGCTAGTATATTAAGACATAGGATACTTTTCATCCCGGTAGAAGGTTCCCGTGGGATAATTTCCGACATACACGCGGGCAACAGCTAGTATATTAAGACATAGGATACTTTTCATCCCGGTAGAAGGTTCCCGTGGGATAATTTCCGACATACACGCGGGCGCAGCCGCTGGCAAAAGCTAGTATATTAAGACATAGGATACTTTTCATCCCGGTAGAAGGTTCCCGTGGGATAATTTCCGACATACACGCGGGCAACAGCTAGTATATTAAGACATAGGATACTTTTCATCCCGGTAGAAGGTTCCCGTGGGATAATTTCCGACATACACGCGGGCGCAGCCGCTGGCAAAAGCTAGTATATTAAGACATAGGATACTTTTCATCCCGGTAGAAGGTTCCCGTGGGATAATTTCCGACATACACGCGGGCGCAGCCGCGGGCATCAGCTAGTATATTAAGACATAGGATACTTTTCATCCCGGTAGAAGGTTCCCGTGGGATATTTTCCGACATACACGCGGGCAACAGCTAGTATATTAAGACATAGGATACTTTTCATCCTGGTAGAAGGTACCCGTGGTATAATTTCCGACATACACGCGGGCAACAGCTAGTATATTAAGACATAGGATACTTTTCATCCCGGTAGAAGGTTCCCGTGGGATAATTTCCGACATACACGCGGGCAACAGCTAGTATATTAAGACATAGGATACTTTTCATCCCGGTAGAAGGTTCCCGTGGGATAATTTCCGACATACACGCGGGCGCAGCCGCTGGCAAAAGCTAGTATATTAAGACATAGGATACTTTTCATCCCGGTAGAAGGTTCCCGTGGGATAATTTCCGACATACACGCGGGCAACAGCTAGTATATTAAGACATAGGATACTTTTCATCCCGGTAGAAGGTTCCCGTGGGATAATTTCCGACATACACGCGGGCGCAGCCGCTGGCAAAAGCTAGTATATTAAGACATAGGATACTTTTCATCCCGGTAGAAGGTTCCCGTGGGATAATTTCCGACATACACGCGGGCGCAGCCGCGGGCATCAGCTAGTATATTAAGACATAGGATACTTTTCATCCCGGTAGAAGGTTCCCGTGGGATATTTTCCGACATACACGCGGGCAACAGCTAGTAAATTAAGACATAGGATACTTTTCATCCTGGTAGAAGGTACCCGTGGTATAATTTCCGACATACACGCGGGCAACAGCTAGTATATTAAGACATAGGATACTTTTCATCCCGGTAGAAGGTTCCCGTGGGATGATTTCCGACATACACGCGGGCAACAGCTAGTATATTAAGACATAGGATACTTTTCATCCCGGTAGAAGGTTCCCGTGGGATAATTTCCGACATACACGCGGGCGCAGCCGCTGGCAAAAGCTAGTATATTAAGACATAGGATACTTTTCATCCCGGTAGAAGGTTCCCGTGGGATAATTTCCGACATACACGCGGGCAACAGCTAGTATATTAAGACATAGGATACTTTTCATCCCGGTAGAAGGTTCCCGTGGGATAATTTCCGACATACACGCGGGCGCAGCCGCTGGCAAAAGCTAGTATATTAAGACATAGGATACTTTTCATCCCGGTAGAAGTTTCCCGTGGGATAATTTCCGACATACACGCGGGCAACAGCTAGTATATTAAGACATAGGATACTTTTCATCCCGGTAGAAGGTTCCCGTGGGATAATTTCCGACATACACGCGGGCGCAGCCGCTGGCAAAAGCTAGTATATTAAGACATAGGATACTTTTCATCCCGGTAGAAGGTTCCCGTGGGATAATTTCCGACATACACGCGGGCGCAGCCGCGGGCATCAGCTAGTATATTAAGACATAGGATACTTTTCATCCCGGTAGAAGGTTCCCGTGGGATATTTTCCGACATACACGCGGGCAACAGCTAGTATATTAAGACATAGGATACTTTTCATCCTGGTAGAAGGTACCCGTGGTATAATTTCCGACATACACGCGGGCAACAGCTAGTATATTAAGACATAGGATACTTTTCATCCCGGTAGAAGGTTCCCGTGGGATAATTTCCGACATACACGCGGGCAACAGCTAGTATATTAAGACATAGGATACTTTTCATCCCGGTAGAAGGTTCCCGTGGGATAATTTCCGACATACACGCGGGCAACAGCTAGTATATTAAGACATAGGATACTTTTCATCCCGGTAGAAGGTTCCCGTGGGATAATTTCCGACATACACGCGGGCGCAGCCGCTGGCAAAAGCTAGTATATTAAGACATAGGATACTTTTCATCCCGGTAGAAGGTTCCCGTGGGATAATTTCCGACATACACGCGGGCGCAGCCGCGGGCATCAGCTAGTATATTAAGACATAGGATACTTTTCATCCCGGTAGAAGAATCCCGTGGGATAATTTCCGACATACACGCGGGCAACAGCTAGTATATTAAGACATAGGATACTTTTCATCCCGGTAGAAGGTTCCCGTGGGATAATTTCCGACATACACGCGGGCGCAGCCGCGGGCATCAGCTAGTATATTAAGACATAGGATACTTTTCATCCCGGTAGAAGGTTCCCGTGGGATATTTTCCGACATACACGCGGGCAACAGCTAGTATATTAAGACATAGGATACTTTTCATCCTGGTAGAAGGTACCCGTGGTATAATTTCCGACATACACGCGGGCAACAGCTAGTATATTAAGACATAGGATACTTTTCATCCCGGTAGAAGGTTCCCGTGGGATAATTTCCGACATACACGCGGACAACAGCTAGTATATTAAGACATAGGATACTTTTCATCCCGGTAGAAGGTTCCCGTGGGATAATTTCCGACATACACGCGGGCGCAGCCGCTGGCAAAAGCTAGTATATTAAGACATAGGATACTTTTCATCCCGGTAGAAGGTTCCCGTGGGATAATTTCCGACATACACGCGGGCAAAAGCTAGTATATTAAGACATAGGATACTTTTCATCCCGGTAGAAGGTTCCCGTGGGATAATTTCCGACATACACGCGGGCAACAGCTAGTATATTAAGACATAGGATACTTTTCATCCCGGTAGAAGGTTCCCGTGGGATAATTTCCGACATACACGCGGGCAACAGCTAGTATATTAAGACATAGGATACTTTTCATCCCGGTAGAAGGTTCCTGTGGGATAATTTCCGACATACACGCGGGCAACAGCTAGTATATTAAGACATAGGATACTTTTTATCCCGGTAGAAGGTTCCCGTGGGATAATTTCCGACATACACGCGGGCGCAGCCGCGGGCAACAGCTATATATTAAGACATAGGATACTTTTCATCCCGGTAGAAGGTTCCGTGGGATAATTTCCGACATACACGCGGGCGCAGCCGCTGGCAACAGCTAGTATATTAAGACATAGGATACTTTTCATCCCGGTAGAAGGTTCCCGTGGGATAATTTCCGACATACACGCGGGCAACAGCTAGTATATTAAGACATAGGATACTTTTCATCCCGGTAGAAGGTTCCCGTGGGATAATTTCCGACATACACGCGGGCAACAGCTAGTATATTAAGACATAGGATACTTTTCATCCCGGTAGAAAGTTCCCGTGGGATAATTTCCGACATACACGCGGGCGCAGCCGCTGGCAAAAGCTAGTATATTAAGACATAGGATACTTTTCATCCCGGTAGAAGGTTCCCGTGGGATAATTTCCGACATACACGCGGGCAACAGCTAGTATATTAAGACATAGGATACTTTTCATCCCGGTAGAAGGTTCCCGTGGGATAATTTCCGACATACACGCGGGCGCAGCCGCTGGCAAAAGCTAGTATATTAAGACATAGGATACTTTTCATCCCGGTAGAAGGTTCCCGTGGGATAATTTCCGACATACACGCGGGCGCAGCCGCGGGCATCAGCTAGTATATTAAGACATAGGATACTTTTCATCCCGGTAGAAGGTTCCCGTGGGATATTTTCCGACATACACGCGGGCAACAGCTAGTATATTAAGACATAGGATACTTTTCATCCTGGTAGAAGGTACCCGTGGTATAATTTCCGACATACACGCGGGCAACAGCTAGTATATTAAGACATAGGATACTTTTCATCCCGGTAGAAGGTTCCCGTGGGATAATTTCCGACATACACGCGGGCAACAGCTAGTATATTAAGACATAGGATACTTTTCATCCCGGTAGAAGGTTCCCGTGGGATAATTTCCGACATACACGCGGGCAACAGCTAGTATATTAAGACATAGGATACTTTTCATCCCGGTAGAAGGTTCCCGTGGGATAATTTCCGACATACACGCGGGCGCAGCCGCTGGCAAAAGCTAGTATATTAAGACATAGGATACTTTTCATCCCGGTAGAAGGTTCCCGTGGGATAATTTCCGACATACACGCGGGCAACAGCTAGTATATTAAGACATAGGATACTTTTCATCCCGGTAGAAGGTTCCCGTGGGATAATTTCCGACATACACGCGGGCGCAGCCGCTGGCAAAAGCTAGTATATTAAGACATAGGATACTTTTCATCCCGGTAGAAGGTTCCCGTGGGATAATTTCCGACATACACGCGGGCGCAGCCGCGGGCATCAGCTAGTATATTAAGACATAGGATACTTTTCATCCCGGTAGAAGGTTCCCGTGGGATATTTTCCGACATACACGCGGGCAACAGCTAGTATATTAAGACATAGGATACTTTTCATCCTGGTAGAAGGTACCCGTGGTATAATTTCCGACATACACGCGGGCAACAGCTAGTATATTAAGACATAGGATACTTTTCATCCCGGTAGAAGGTTCCCGTGGGATGATTTCCGACATACACGCGGGCAACAGCTAGTATATTAAGACATAGGATACTTTTCATCCCGGTAGAAGGTTCCCGTGGGATAATTTCCGACATACACGCGGGCGCAGCCGCTGGCAAAAGCTAGTATATTAAGACATAGGATACTTTTCATCCCGGTAGAAGGTTCCCGTGGGATAATTTCCGACATACACGCGGGCAACAGCTAGTATATTAAGACATAGGATACTTTTCATCCCGGTAGAAGGTTCCCGTGGGATAATTTCCGACATACACGCGGGCGCAGCCGCTGGCAAAAGCTAGTATATTAAGACATAGGATACTTTTCATCCCGGTAGAAGGTTCCCGTGGGATAATTTCCGACATACACGCGGGCAACAGCTAGTATATTAAGACATAGGATACTTTTCATCCCGGTAGAAGGTTCCCGTGGGATAATTTCCGACATACACGCGGGCGCAGCCGCTGGCAAAAGCTAGTATATTAAGACATAGGATACTTTTCATCCCGGTAGAAGGTTCCCGTGGGATAATTTCCGACATACACGCGGGCGCAGCCGCGGGCATCAGCTAGTATATTAAGACATAGGATACTTTTCATCCCGGTAGAAGGTTCCCGTGGGATATTTTCCGACATACACGCGGGCAACAGCTAGTATATTAAGACATAGGATACTTTTCATCCTGGTAGAAGGTACCCGTGGTATAATTTCCGACATACACGCGGGCAACAGCTAGTATATTAAGACATAGGATACTTTTCATCCCGGTAGAAGGTTCCCGTGGGATAATTTCCGACATACACGCGGGCAACAGCTAGTATATTAAGACATAGGATACTTTTCATCCCGGTAGAAGGTTCCCGTGGGATAATTTCCGACATACACGCGGGCAACAGCTAGTATATTAAGACATAGGATACTTTTCATCCCGGTAGAAGGTTCCCGTGGGATAATTTCCGACATACACGCGGGCGCAGCCGCTGGCAAAAGCTAGTATATTAAGACATAGGATACTTTTCATCCCGGTAGAAGGTTCCCGTGGGATAATTTCCGACATACACGCGGGCAACAGCTAGTATATTAAGACATAGGATACTTTTCATCCCGGTAGAAGGTTCCCGTGGGATAATTTCCGACATACACGCGGGCGCAGCCGCTGGCAAAAGCTAGTATATTAAGACATAGGATACTTTTCATCCCGGTAGAAGGTTCCCGTGGGATAATTTCCGACATACACGCGGGCGCAGCCGCGGGCATCAGCTAGTATATTAAGACATAGGATACTTTTCATCCCGGTAGAAGGTTCCCGTGGGATATTTTCCGACATACACGCGGGCATCAGCTAGTATATTAAGACATAGGATACTTTTCATCCCGGTAGAAGGTTCCCGTGGGATATTTTCCGACATACACGCGGGCAACAGCTAGTATATTAAGACATAGGATACTTTTCATCCTGGTAGAAGGTACCCGTGGTATAATTTCCGACATACACGCGGGCGAAGCCGCTGGCAACAGCTAGTATATTAAGACATAGGATACTTTTCATCCCGGTAGAAGGTTCCCGTGGGATAATTTCCGACATACACGCGGGCGCAGCCGCGGGCATCAGCTAGTATATTAAGACATAGGATACTTTTCATCCCGGTAGAAGGTTCCCGTGGGATATTTTCCGACATACACGCGGGCAACAGCTAGTATATTAAGACATAGGATACTTTTCATCCTGGTAGAAGGTACCCGTGGTATAATTTCCGACATACACGCGGGCGCAGCCGCTGGCAAAAGCTAGTATATTAAGACATAGGATACTTTTCATCCCGGTAGAAGGTTCCCGTGGGATAATTTCCGACATACACGCGGGCGCAGCCGCGGGCATCAGCTAGTATATTAAGACATAGGATACTTTTCATCCCGGTAGAAGGTTCCCGTGGGATATTTTCCGACATACACGCGGGCAACAGCTAGTAGACATAGGATACTTTTCATCCTGGTAGAAGGTACCCGTGGTATAATTTCCGACATACACGCGGGCAACAGCTAGTATATTAAGACATAGGATACTTTTCATCCCGGTAGAAGGTTCCCGTGGGATAATTTCCGACATACACGCGGGCAACAGCTAGTATATTAAGACATAGGATACTTTTCATCCCGGTAGAAGGTTCCCGTGGGATAATTTCCGACATACACGCGGGCAACAGCTAGTATATTAAGACATAGGATACTTTTCATCCCGGTAGAAGGTTCCCGTGGGATAATTTCCGACATACACGCGGGCGCAGCCGCTGGCAAAAGCTAGTATATTAAGACATAGGATACTTTTCATCCCGGTAGAAGGTTCCCGTGGGATAATTTCCGACATACACGCGGGCAACAGCTAGTATATTAAGACATAGGATACTTTTCATCCCGGTAGAAGGTTCCCGTGGGATAATTTCCGACATACACGCGGGCGCAGCCGCTGGCAAAAGCTAGTATATTAAGACATAGGATACTTTTCATCCCGGTAGAAGGTTCCCGTGGGATAATTTCCGACATACACGCGGGCGCAGCCGCGGGCATCAGCTAGTATATTAAGACATAGGATACTTTTCATCCCGGTAGAAGGTTCCCGTGGGATATTTTCCGACATACACGCGGGCAACAGCTAGTATATTAAGACATAGGATACTTTTCATCCTGGTAGAAGGTACCCGTGGTATAATTTCCGACATACACGCGGGCGAAGCCGCTGGCAACAGCTAGTATATTAAGACATAGGATACTTTTCATCCCGGTAGAGGGTTCCCGTGGGATAATTTCCGACATACACGCGGGCAACAGCTAGTATATTAAGACATAGGATACTTTTCATCCCGGTAGAAGGTTCCCGTGGGATAATTTCCGACATACACGCGGGCGAAGCCGCTGGCAACAGCTAGTATATTAAGACATAGGATACTTTTCATCCCGGTAGATGGTTCCCGTGGGATAATTTCCGACATACACGCGGGCGCAGCCGCGGGCAACAGCTATTTATTAAGACATAGGATACTTTTCATCCCGGTAGAAGGTTCCCGTGGGATAATTTCCGACATACACGCGGGCGCAGCCGCTGGCAACAGCTAGTATATTAAGACATAGGATACTTTTCATCCCGGTAGAAGGTTCCCATGGGATAATTTCCGACATACACGCGGGCAACAGCTAGTATATTAAGACATAGGATACTTTTCATCCCGGTAGAAGGTTCCCGTGGGATAATTTCCGACATACACGCGGGCGAAGCTGCTGGCAACAGCTAGTATATTAAGACATAGGATACTTTTCATCCCGGTTGAAGGTTCCCGTGGGATAATTTCCGACATACACGCGGGCAACAGCTAGTATATTAAGACATAGGATACTTTTCATCCCGGTAGAAGGTTCCCGTGGGATAATTTCCGACATACACGCGGGCGCAGCCGCGGGCAACAGCTAGTATATTAAGACATAGGATACTTTTTATCCCGGTAGAAGGTTCCCGTGGGATATTTTCCGACATACACGCGGGCAACAGCTAGTATATTAAGACATAGGATACTTTTCATCCCGGTAGAAGGTACCCGTGGTATAATTTCCGACATACACGCGGGCAACAGCTAGTATATTGAGACATAGGATACTTTTCATCCCGGTAGAAGGTTCCCGTGGGATAATTTCTGACATACACGCGGGCAACAGCTAGTATATTAAGACATAGGATACTTTTCATCCCGGTAGAAGGTTCCCGTGGGATAATTTCCGACATACACGCGGGCGCAGCCGCTGGCAAAAGCTAGTATATTAAGACATAGGATACTTTTCATCCCGGTAGAAGGTTCCCGTGGGATAATTTCCGACATACACGCGGGCAACAGCTAGTATATTAAGACATAGGATACTTTTCATCCCGGTAGAAGGTTCCCGTGGGATAATTTCCGACATACACGCGGGCAACAGAGCTAGTATATTAAGACATAGGATACTTTTCATCCCGGTAGAAGGTTCCCGTGGGATAATTTCCGACATACACGCGGGCAACAGCTAGTATATTAAGACATAGGATACTTTTCATCCCGGTAGAAGGTTCCCGTGGGATAATTTCCGACATACACGCGGGCAACAGCTAGTATATTAAGACATAGGATACTTTTCATCCCGGTAGAAGGTTCCCGTGGGATAATTTCAGACATATACGCGGGCAACAGCTAGTATATTGAGACATAGGATACTTTTCATCCCGGTAGAAGGTTCCCGTGGGATAATTTCCGACATACACGCGGGCAACAGCTAGTATATTAAGACATAGGATACTTTTCATCCCGGTAGAAGGTTCCCGTGGGATAATTTCCGACATACACGCGGGCGCAGCCGCTGGCAACAGCTAGTATATTAAGACATAGGATACTTTTCATCCCGGTAGAAGAATCCCGTGGGATAATTTCCGACATACACGCGGGCAACAGCTTGTATATTAAGACATAGGATACTTTTCATCCCGGTAGAAGGTTCCCGTGGGATAATTTCCGACATACACTTGGGCGCAGCCGCGGGCATTAGCTAGTATATTAAGACATAGGATACTTTTCATCCCGGTAGAAGGTTCCCGTGGGATATTTTCCGACATACACGCGGGCAACAGCTAGTATATTAAGACATAGGATACTTTTCATCCTGGTAGAAGGTACCCGTGGTATAATTTCCGACATACACGCGGGCAACAGCTAGTATATTAAGACATAGGATACTTTTCATCCCGGTAGAAGGTTCCCGTGGGATAATTTCCGACATACACGCGGGCAACAGCTAGTATATTAAGACATAGGATACTTTTCATCCCGGTAGAAGGTTCCCGTGGGATAATTTCCGACATACACGCGGGCGCAGCCGCTGGCAAAAGCTAGTATATTAAGACATAGGATACTTTTCATCCCGGTAGAAGGTTCCCGTGGGATAATTTCCGACATACACGCGGGCAACAGCTAAAGTATATTAAGACATAGGATACTTTTCATCCCGGTAGAAGGTTCCCGTGGGATAATTTCCGACATACACGCGGGCAACAGCTAGTATATTAAGACATAGGATACTTTTCATCCCGGTAGAAGGTTCCTGTGGGATAATTTCCGACATACACGCGGGCAACAGCTAGTATATTAAGACATAGGATACTTTTTATCCCGGTAGAAGGTTCCCGTGGGATAATTTCCGACATACACGTGGGCGCAGCCGCTGGCAACAGCTAGTATATTAAGACATAGGATACTTTTCATCCCGGTAGAAGGTTCCCGTGGGATAATTTCCGACATACGCGCGGGCAACAGCTAGTATATTAAGACATAGGATACTTTTCATCCCGGTAGAAGGTTCCCGTGGGATAATTTCCGACATACACGCGGGCAACAGCTAGTATATTAAGACATAGGATACTTTTCATCCCGGTAGAAGGTTCCCGTGGGATAATTTCCGACATACACGCGGGCGCAGCCGCGGGCAACAGCTAGTATATTAAGACATAGGATACTTTTTATCCCGGTAGAAGGTTCCCGTGGGATATTTTCCGACATACACGCGGGCAACAGCTAGTATATTAAGACATAGGATACTTTTCATCCCGGTAGAAGGTACCCCGTGGTATAATTTCCGACAAACACGCGAGGGCAACAGCTAGTATATTGAGACATAGGATACTTTTCATCCCGGTAGAAGGTTCCCGTGGGATAATTTCTGACATACACGCGGGCAACAGCTAGTATATTAAGACATAGGATACTTTTCATCCCGGTAGAAGGTTCCCGTGGGATAATTTCCGACATACACGCGGGCGCAGCCGCTGGCAAAAGCTAGTATATTAAGACATAGGATACTTTTCATCCCGGTAGAAGGTTCCCGTGGGATAATTTCCGACATACACGCGGGCAACAGCTAGTATATTAAGACATAGGATACTTTTCATCCCGGTAGAAGGTTCCCGTGGGATAATTTCCGACATACACGCGGGCAACAGCTAGTATATTAAGACATAGGATACTTTTCATCCCGGTAGAAGGTTCCCGTGGGATAATTTCCGACATACACGCGGGCAACAGCTAGTATATTAAGACATAGGATACTTTTCATCCCGGTAGAAGGTTCCCGTGGGATAATTTCCGACATACACGCGGGCAACAGCTAGTATATTAAGACATAGGATACTTTTCATCCCGGTAGAAGGTTCCCGTGGGATAATTTCAGACATATACGCGGGCAACAGCTAGTATATTGAGACATAGGATACTTTTCATCCCGGTAGAAGGTTCCCGTGGGATAATTTCCGACATACACGCGGGCAACAGCTAGTATATTAAGACATAGGATACTTTTTATCCCGGTAGAAGGTTCCCGTGGGATAATTTCCGACATACGCGCGGGCAACAGCTAGTATATTAAGACATAGGATACTTTTCATCCCGGTAGAAGGTTCCCGTGGGATAATTTCCGACATACACGCGGGCGAAGCTACTGGCAACAGCTAGTATATTAAGACATAGGATACTTTTCATCCCGGTAGAAGGTTCCCGTGGGATAATTTCCGACATACACGCGGGCGCAGCCGCGGGCAACAGCTATATATTAAGACATAGGATACTTTTCATCCCGGTAGAAGGTTCCCGTGGGATAATTTCCGACATACACGCGGGCGCAGCCGCTGGCAACAGCTAGTATATTAAGACATAGGATACTTTTCATCCCGGTAGAAGGTTCCCGTGGGATAATTTCCGACATACACGCGGGCAACAGCTAGTATATTAAGACATAGGATACTTTTCATCCCGGTAGAAGGTTCCCGTGGGATAATTTCCGACATACACGCGGGCAACAGCTAGTATATTAAGACATAGGATACTTTTCATCCCGGTAGAAGGTACCCGTGGTATAATTTCCGACATACACGCGGGCAACAGCTAGTATATTGAGACATAGGATACTTTTCATCCCGGTAGAAGGTTCCCGTGGGATAATTTCCGACATACACGCGGGCAACAGCTAGTATATTAAGACATAGGATACTTTTCATCCCGGTAGAAGGTTCCCGTGGGATAATTTCCGACATACACGCGGGCGCAGCCGCTGGCAAAAGCTAGTATATTAAGACATAGGATACTTTTCATCCCGGTAGAAGAATCCCGTGGGATAATTTCCGACATACACGCGGGCAACAGCTAGTATATTAAGACATAGGATACTTTTCATCCCGGTAGAAGGTTCCCGTGGGATAATTTCCGACATACACGTGGGCGCAGCCGCGGGCAACAGCTAGTATATTAAGACATAGGATACTTTTCATCCCGGTAGAAGGTTCCCGTGGGATAATTTCCGACATACACGCGGGCAACAGCTAGTATATTAAGACATAGGATAATTTTCATCCCGGTAGAAGGTTCCCGTGGGATAATTTCCGACATACACGCGGGCAACAGCTAGTATATTAAGACATAGGATACTTTTCATCTCGGTAGAAGGTTCTTGTGGGATAATTTCCGACATACACGCGGGCGCAGCCGCTGGCAACAGCTAGTATATTAAGACATAGGATACTTTTCATCCCGGTAGAAGGTTCCCGTGGGATAATTTCAGACATACACGCGGGCAACAGCTAGTATATTAAGACATAGGATACTTTTCATCCCGGTAGAAGGTTCCTGTGGGATAATTTCCGACATACACGCGGGCAACAGCTAGTATATTAAGACAAAGGATAATTTTCATCCCGGTAGAAGGTTCCCGTGGGATAATTTCCGACATACACGCGGGCAACAGCTAGTATATTAAGACATAGGATACTTTTCATCCCGGTAGAAGGTTCCCGTGGGATAATTTCCGACATACACGCGGGCGAAGCCGCTGGCAACAGCTAGTATATTAAGACATAGGATACTTTTCATCCCGGTAGAGGGTTCCCGTGGGATAATTTCCGACATACACGCGGGCAACAGCTAGTATATTAAGACATAGGATACTTTTCATCCCGGTAGAAGGTTCCCGTGGGATAATTTCCGACATACACGCGGGCGAAGCCGCTGGCAACAGCTAGTATATTAAGACATAGGATACTTTTCATCCCGGTAGATGGTTCCCGTGGGATAATTTCCGACATACACGCGGGCGCAGCCGCGGGCAACAGCTATTTATTAAGACATAGGATACTTTTCATCCCGGCAGAAGGTTCCCGTGGGATAATTTCCGACATACACGCGGGCGCAGCCGCTGGCAACAGCTAGTATATTAAGACATAGGATACTTTTCATCCCGGTAGATGGTTCCCGTGGGATAATTTCCGACATACACGCGGGCGCAGCCGCGGGCAACAGCTATTTATTAAGACATAGGATACTTTTCATCCCGGTAGAAGGTTCCCATGGGATAATTTCCGACATACACGCGGGCAACAGCTAGTATATTAAGACATAGGATACTTTTCATCCCGGTAGAAGGTTCCTGTGGGATAATTTCCGACATACACGCGGGCGAAGCCGCTGGCAACAGCTAGTATATTAAGACATAGGATACTTTTCATCCCGGTTGAAGGTTCCCGTGGGATAATTTCCGACATACACGCGGGCAACAGCTAGTATATTAAGACATAGGATACTTTTCATCCCGGTAGAAGGTTCCCGTGGGATAACTTCCGACATACACGCGGGCGCAGCCGCGGGCAACAGCTAGTATATTAAGACATAGGATACTTTTTATCCCGGTAGAAGGTTCCCGTGGGATATTTTCCGACATACACGCGGGCAACAGCTAGTATATTAAGACATAGGATACTTTTCATCCCGGTAGAAGGTTCCCGTGGGATAACTTCCGACATACACGCGGGCGCAGCCGCGGGCAACAGCTAGTATATTAAGACATAGGATACTTTTTATCCCGGTAGAAGGTTCCCGTGGGATATTTTCCGACATACACGCGGGCAACAGCTAGTATATTAAGACATAGGATACTTTTCATCCCGGTAGAAGGTACCCGTGGTATAATTTCCGACATACACGCGGGCAACAGCTAGTATATTGAGACATAGGATACTTTTCATCCCGGTAGAAGGTTCCCGTGGGATAATTTCCGACATACACGCGGGCAACAGCTAGTATATTAAGACATAGGATACTTTTCATCCCGGTAGAAGGTTCCCGTGGGATAACTTCCGACATACACGCGGGCGCAGCCGCGGGCAACAGCTAGTATATTAAGACATAGGATACTTTTTATCCCGGTAGAAGGTTCCCGTGGGATATTTTCCGACATACACGCGGGCAACAGCTAGTATATTAAGACATAGGATACTTTTCATCCCGGTAGAAGGTACCCGTGGTATAATTTCCGACATACACGCGGGCAACAGCTAGTATATTGAGACATAGGATACTTTTCATCCCGGTAGAAGGTTCCCGTGGGATAATTTCCGACATACACGCGGGCAACAGCTAGTATATTAAGACATAGGATACTTTTCATCCCGGTAGAAGGTTCCCGTGGGATAATTTCCGACATACACGCGGGCAACAGCTAGTATATTAAGACATAGGATACTTTTCATCCGGGTAGAAGGTTCCCGTGGGATAATTTCCGACATACACGCGGGCAACAGCTAGTATATTAAGACATAGGATACTTTTCATCCCGGTAGAAGGTTCCCGTGGGATAATTTCCGACATACACGCGGGCAACAGCTAGTATATTAAGACATAGGATACTTTTCATCCCGGTAGAAGGTTCCCGTGGGATAATTTCAGACATATACGCGGGCAACAGCTAGTATATTGAGACATAGGATACTTTTCATCCCGGTAGAAGGTTCCCGTGGGATAATTTCCGACATACACGCGGGCAACAGCTAGTATATTAAGACATAGGATACTTTTCATCCCGGTAGAAGGTTCCCGTGGGATAATTTCCGACATACACGCGGGCGCAGCCGCTGGCAACAGCTAGTATATTAAGACATAGGATACTTTTCATCCCGGTAGAAGAATCCCGTGGGATAATTTCCGACATACACGCGGGCAACAGCTAGTATATTAAGACATAGGATACTTTTCATCCCGGTAGAAGGTTCCCGTGTGATAATTTCCGACATACACGCGGGTGCAGCCGCGGGCATCAGCTAGTATATTAAGACATAGGATACTTTTCATCCCGGTAGAAGGTTCCCGTGGGATATTTTCCGACATACACGCGGGCAACAGCTAGTATATTAAGACATAGGATACTTTTCATCCTGGTAGAAGGTACCCGTGGTATAATTTCCGACATACACGCGGGCAACAGCTAGTATATTAAGACATAGGATACTTTTCATCCCGGTAGAAGGTTCCCGTGGGATAATTTCCGACATACACGCGGGCAACAGCTAGTATATTGAGACATAGGATACTTTTCATCCCGGTAGAAGGTTCCCGTGGGATAATTTCCGACATACACGCGGGCAACAGCTAGTATATTAAGACATAGGATACTTTTCATCCCGGTAAAAGGTTCCCGTGGGATAATTTCCGACATACACGCGGGCGCAGCCGCTGGCAAAAGCTAGTATATTAAGACATAGGATACTTTTCATCCCGGTAGAAGGTTCCCGTGGGATAATTTCCGACATACACGCGGGCAACAGCTAGTATATTAAGACATAGGATACTTTTCATCCCGGTAGAAGGTTCCCGTGGGATAATTTCCGACATACACGCGGGCAACAGCTAGTATATTAAGACATAGGATACTTCTCATCCCGGTAGAAGGTTCCTGTGGGATAATTTCCGACATACACGCGAGCAACAGCTAGTATATTAAGACAAAGGATACTTTTTATCCCGGTAGAAGGTTCCCGTGGGATAATTTCCGACATACACGTGGGCGCAGCCGCTGGCAACAGCTAGTATATTAAGACATAGGATACTTTTCATCCCGGTAGAAGGTTCCCGTGGGATAATTTCCGACATACGCGCGGGCAACAGCTAGTATATTAAGACATAGGATACTTTTCATCCCGGTAGAAGGTTCCCGTGGGATAATTTCCGACATACACGCGGGCGAAGCCACTGGCAACAGCTAGTATATTAAGACATAGGATACTTTTCATCCCGGTAGAAGGTTCCCGTGGGATAATTTCCGACATACACGCGGGCGCAGCCGCGGGCAACAGCTATATATTAAGACATAGGATACTTTTCATCCCGGTAGAAGGTTCCCGTGGGATAATTTCCGACATACACGCGGGCGCAGCCGCTGGCAACAGCTAGTATATTAAGACATAGGATACTTTTCATCCCGGTAGAAGGTTCCCGTGGGATAATTTCCGACATACACGCGGGCAACAGCTAGTATATTAAGACATAGGATACTTTTCATCCCGGTAGAAGGTTCCCGTGGGATAATTTCCGACATACACGCGGGCAACAGCTAGTATATTAAGACATAGGATACTTTTCATCCCGGTAGAAGGTACCCGTGGTATAATTTCCGACATACACGCGGGCAACAGCTAGTATATTGAGACATAGGATACTTTTCATCCCGGTAGAAGGTTCCCGTGGGATAATTTCCGACATACACGCGGGCAACAGCTAGTATATTAAGACATAGGATACTTTTCATCCCGGTAGAAGGTTCCCGTGGGATAATTTCCGACATACACGCGGGCGCAGCCGCTGGCAAAAGCTAGTATATTAAGACATAGGATACTTTTCATCCCGGTAGAAGAATCCCGTGGGATAATTTCCGACATACACGCGGGCAACAGCTAGTATATTAAGACATAGGATACTTTTCATCCCGGTAGAAGGTTCCCGTGGGATAATTTCCGACATACACGCGGGCGCAGCCGCGGGCAACAGCTAGTATATTAAGACATAGGATACTTTTTATCCCGGTAGAAGGTTCCCGTGGGATAACTTCCGACATACACGCGGGCAACAGCTAGTATATTAAGACATAGGATACTTTTCATCCTGGTAGAAGGTACCTGTGGTATAATTTCCGACATACACGCGGGCAACAGCTAGTATATTAAGACATAGGATACTTTTCATCCCGGTAGAAGGTTCCCGTGGGATAATTTCCGACATACACGCGGGCAACAGCTAGTATATTGAGACATAGGATACTTTTCATCCCGGTAGAAGGTTCCCGTGGGATAATTTCCGACATACACGCGGGCAACAGCTAGTATATTAAGACATAGGATACTTTTCATCCCGGTAGAAGGTTCCCGTGGGATAATTTCCGACATACACGCGGGCGCAGCCGCTGGCAAAAGCTAGTATATTAAGACATAGGATACTTTTCATCCCGGTAGAAGGTTCCCGTGGGATAATTTCCGACATACACGCGGGCAACAGCTAGTATATTAAGACATAGGATACTTTTCATCCCGGTAGAAGGTTCCCGTGGGATAATTTCCGACATACACGCGGGCAACAGCTAGTATATTAAGGCATAGGATACTTTTCATCCCGGTAGAAGGTTCCTGTGGGATAATTTCCGACATACACGCGGGCAACAGCTAGTATATTAAGACATAGGATACTTTTTATCCCGGTAGAAGGTTCCCGTGGGATAATTTCCGACATACACGCGGGCAACAGCTAGTATATTAAGACATAGGATACTTTTCATCCCGGTAGAAGGTTCCCGTGGGATAATTTCCGACATACGCGCGGGCAACAGCTAGTATATTAAGACATAGGATACTTTTCATCCCGGTAGAAGGTTCTGTGGGATAATTTCCGACATACACGCGGGCGAAGCCACTGGCAACAGCTAGTATATTAAGACATAGGATACTTTTCATCCCGGTAGAAGGTTCCCGTGGGATAATTTCCGACATACACGCGGGCGCAGCCGCGGGCAACAGCTATATATTAAGACATAGGATACTTTTCATCCCGGTAGAAGGTTCCCGTGGGATAATTTCCGACATACACGCGGGCGCAGCCGCTGGCAACAGCTAGTATATTAAGACATAGGATACTTTTCATCCCGGTAGAAGGTTCCCGTGGGATAATTTCCGACATACACGCGGGCAACAGCTAGTATATTAAGACATAGGATACTTTTCATCCCGGTAGAAGGTTCCCGTGGGATAATTTCCGACATACACGCGGGCAACAGCTAGTATATTAAGACATAGGATACTTTTCATCCCGGTAGAAGGTTCCCGTGGGATAATTTCAGACTTATACGCGGGCGCAGCCGCTGGCAACAGCTAGTATATTAAGACATAGGATACTTTTCATCCCGGTAGAAGAATCCCGTGGGATAATTTCCGACATACACGCGGGCGAATCCGCTGGCAACAGCTAGTGTATTAAGACATAGGATACTTTTCATCCCGGTAGAAGGTTCCCGTGGGATAATTTCCGTCATACACGCGGGCGCAGCCGCGGGCAACAGCTAGTATATTAAGACATAGGATACTTTTCATCCCGGTAGAAGGTTCCCGTGGGATAATTTCCGACATACACGCGGGCGCAGCCGCTGGCAACAGCTAGTATATTAAGACATAGGATACTTTTCATCTCGGTAGAAGGTTCCCGTGGGATAATTTCCGACATACACGCGGGCAACAGCTAGTATATTAAGACATAGGATACTTTTCATCCCGGTAGAAGGTTCCCGTGGGATAATTTCCGACATACACGCGGGCAACAGCTAGTATATTAAGACATAGGATACTTTTCATCCCGGAAGAAGGTTCCCGTGGGATAATTTCCGACATACACGCGGGCGCAGCCGCTGGCAACAGCTAGTATATTAAGACATAGGATACTTTTCATCCCGGTAGAAGAATCCCGTGGGATAATTTCCGACATACACGCGGGCAACAGCTAGTATATTAAGACATAGGATACTTTTCATCCCGGTAGAAGAATCCCGTGGGATAATGTCCGACATACACGCGGGCAACAGCTAGTATATTAAGACATAGGATACTTTTCATCCCGGTAGAAGAATCCCGTGGGATAATTTCCGACATACACGCGGGCGAAGCCGCTGGCAACAGCTAGTATATTAAGACATAGGATACTTTTCATCCCGGTAGAAGGTTCCCGTGGGATAATTTCCGACATACACGCGGGCAACAGCTAGTATATTAAGACATAGGATACTTTTCATCCCGGTAGAAGGTTCCCGTGGGATAATTTCCGACATACACGCGGGCGCAGCCGCGGGCAACAGCTAGTATATTAAGACATAGGATACTTTTCATCCCGGTAGAAGGTTCCCGTGGGATAATTTCCGACATACACGCGGGCAACAGCTAGTATATTAAGACATAGGATACTTTTCATCCCGGTAGAAGGTTCCCGTGGGATAATTTCCGACATACACGCGGGCAACAGCTAGTATATTAAGACATAGGATACTTTTCATCCCGGTAGAAGGTTCCCGTGGGATAATTTCAGACTTATACGCGGGCGCAGCCGCTGGCAACAGCTAGTATATTAAGACATAGGATACTTTTCATCCCGGTAGAAGAATCCCGTGGGATAATTTCCGACATACACGCGGGCGAAGCCGCTGGCAACAGCTAGTGTATTAAGACATAGGATACTTTTCATCCCGGTAGAAGGTTCCCGTGGGATAATTTCCGTCATACACGCGGGCGCAGCCGCGGGCAACAGCTAGTATATTAAGACATAGGATACTTTTCATCCCGGTAGAAGGTTCCCGTGGGATAATTTCCGACATACACGCGGGCGCAGCCGCTGGCAACAGCTAGTATATTAAGACATAGGATACTTTTCATCTCGGTAGAAGGTTCCCGTGGGATAATTTCCGACATACACGCGGGCAACAGCTAGTATATTAAGACATAGGATACTTTTCATCCCGGTAGAAGGTTCCCGTGGGATAATTTCCGACATACACGCGGGCAACAGAAGAAAGAAAGAAAGAAAGAAAAACAGTTTATTCGCGTGAAAATGACGCACACAAACTATACAAGAAAAGCGAAACACAAAATAATAAAACATAACAAACCACACAAAACAAAAAACATAAGTACACACAATAAAGTTTTTGGAAATGTGCGTCACTACCCCGCGAAACGGCTACACGCTCAGCATAATGCCGCGGCCCGTGCACGAAGGCACGAATCCACGGCGCTGGTTTTCAGCGTAAGCCGGCGGTGTGTATCGCTGTCAGAGACCATTAAAATAAGTAACTAAAAAAAAACAATAAAAATATATAATATGTACAGACATAAACAATAAAATATGTGGCAACATTTCAACGCGTCTCAAACCACAGACAATAAAGTTTGTCTGTCATCGTTCGTTGTCTAGAGATAGGTTTTATTTTCTGTGCTTGCGTTGCGCAACAGTTTGACAAATGAGCCATGCGTCCGACCAACCACATCGTACGAGAATTGGAGTTATGTAATGTAAGCTTGAACATCAATGGCGTCAGGAAAATGATGATGTAATGAGTGCCACTGTGCTACAGCAATGATTGTGTCAATGTTTATAGTGTTTATGAGTGAAATGTTGAATAAGAGTATGATGATGAACCTACGGAGTTGGAGGGAACCCGTGCAATGCACATGTGCCACGCTTACAAAAAGTACTATGGTAAGAGAATAAAAATTATATAAATAATATGTTTAAACAGAGATATGGAAATAATAATTGAAATCAAATTGTATTTAATAATAAATTGTATATATAATAGAATGGATATTTATAAGAAATAGTATGATTATAGAAATAACACAAATTGTACTATCTAACAGGTTTACAAACCACATAGAACTGGGACAGAGAATCACTGCCAGCAATCCCAGCAGACATGAGGCAGAAGCGATGCCACAGCGCTGCTGGATCCAAAACCAAGGACTATAGGCCATAACCCGTGAGGTAAACACCATAAAGATGTATCTAGAATTAAAGTAATGAGAGTTGTGCATGCAATAGTAACTTTTTATGTTGATATTTAAACGACTGTATTGTTTTCAGGCCTCGCATCGGTGGTGGAAGATCATTCCAGCAGCGGGTGGCTGCAAATCTGAAACTGCCCCTGAAAGCTGTGGTTCTATGTCGCGGTGCCCTTAGCGGGCCAACCACAGAACGAAGACCATACTTATAATGAGTTTCTCGCCAAGTGAGTTTTTCATATAAATAGTGCGGCTTATGGGTTGTTACAATGCCAAACATTAAACTCGCTAGATGAAGCTTCCGCCTGGCAGCCATTTTTAGTGTCTTGAGTTGGTTTATGTATGGAGTCACATGATGCCTACGAGGGACATGAATGCAAAAACGAACACAGGCATTCTGGATTCGCTGAATTAACCTATCTGTTCGAGCAAGCAGGCAAGGCCCATAGACAGTGTCACAGTAGTTTAGCCTAGATAGGACCAGACTGTCTACCAGTTGTTTTCTGAGTGGTACGCTAAGAAAATTACGTATACCGTATAATACCTTCAGCCTATAAAAACAATTTCTTATTACGGTGTTTATATGAGCCTCGAATCGCAGCTCTGGATCTAAGATTAGACCCAGACTACATGCCTGTTCCACTCGTTCAATTTTCTTCCCTTTAATCACAACCTCCGGATTGGCAGACAATATTGCAGCAACTTGTTTTTTTGTTCCCAGCACCATGAACTTAGACTTCAGTGGGTTCAGAACCAAAGAGTTCTCCTCAGACCAGGTCACTACTCGATGCAGGTCCTCATTCACCCTCCGCACTGCCAATGCTGCATCATCCCCTTTGAACGAAATGTACAGCTGAATATCATCTGCATACATGTGATATTTGCAGTTTACAAAGGATCCAACAACATCAGCACTGTAGAGGATGTACAGCAAAGGGCCCAGGATGGATCCCTGCGGGACGCCTCTAGACACATGGAGTGGGGGGGATGACACGGTTGATCCATCTTCCTTGTGGATCTGCACATACTGGGACCTATCAGTCAAATAACTATTAAACCAATCCACAGCGTCTCGGTTAAAGCCATAGTATGCTAGCTTGGACAGCAGTAGATTGGTATTAATAGCGTCAAAAGCCCGTGAAAAATCCAGTAGGACCAGGATCGACCCCTCCCCCCGATCACGTGCCTCCAGGATATTGCCCACCACATCAATCAGAGCCGTTGCAGTGCCTCTACCTTTACGGAAACCCGACTGAAGGTCAGGGAGAATGTTGTTAACCTCCAGATATTCAATAACTTGTAGATACACTACACGCTCCAGAATCTTCGACAGGCAAGGCAGAATACTAATTGGCCTGAGGTCTTTCAAATTGGCTGGATCACTGATCTTTGGGATAGGGCGAACAATTGCCCGTCGCCAAAGGCCGGGGAATGTGCGCGATTCTATTGATCTGTTGATGATATCAGTGATAGCTTGAAGGGTGTTCGGCAATGTGAGTTTTAACATATCCAAACTGATACCATCAACACCCTGTGCATTCGATCCTAGGCTCCTGATTATCTTCAGAACTGTCTCCTGGTTGGTTGTAGTGAGCGAGAACTCAGCGGCACCGTGCCTACGAGATTTGAAGTAGAGCATTTGTGAGATGTTATCATTACAATTTCCCGGAACGTCCAAAAAAGCCGCATTGATACTGTCTGGGTTATCAAAATGACTTGGCAGTAGCCTTTCTTTGTGGTCTGGAAGTACATCAGATTTCAAATTACGCCACAATAGTTTAGGATCCTTACTGTGATTGTTAATGTTATTTGTAAAATATGCTGTCTTTTCCCTCAATAATGCAGCGGTGGCCTCATGTTTAAGATCCTTATAGTACTGCTTATGAGTTGGACTCCTTGTATTACGACATCTGTCTCTAGCTTCATCTCGCAACTTGAACATCAGACGCACATTGTCAGTGATCCAAGGTGTGGGACGCTTATAAAAGGTCTTTCTCCTTATAGGAGCATGGAGATCAAAAAGCTGGATCATGAATGAGTTGAAAGTATGTACCATGGTATCAACATCACTTATTTCTCCTATAATAGACCATGGTATCATGTTCAAGTCAATATGGAAGTGATCCAGCAAGATGTCTGAAAGGGGGCGAAACTCAACCATCCTAGGTTTAACCTTGGGTTTCCTAAAAACAGTTTCGCATGTAATGAAGGAGTGATGGCCAAGCTCCCTAATATAGTTCACCCCAACATTGCGTGTTGTAGCGTCAGTGCATACAATGTCAATGAGTGTACTACTGTTACCCACGAAGTGCGTCGCAGTTCTCACTAATTGAACAAGGTTTAAATAATTAAAAAAGTCCATAAGCTGTTTTGATTTAGAGCTACTACCATCCAATAGATCAACATTTAAGTCACCCAACAGCACCAGATTATCATATGGGGCTAATGCACTAATACTGGCAGTTATGGCGTCAAGGAAAAGCTCCAAGTCCTGCCAGGGCGGACGGTACGCGGTCCCAACAAGAATCCTTTTCTTGTTTATGGTTAGGCCCAGCCAGAGCTGCTCTACATTAGGGTGTTTAGGATGAGCTCTTACACGCGCGTTAATGCCATTCTTTATATAGAAAGCAACTCCTCCGCCACGCCCACCTCGCGTAGTCAGAGGTCGTGGTACGTGCCTAAATTTGTACCCAGCTACACTAGGAGCCCGGTCCTCTTCCCCCTTGCGTAACCATGTCTCATTGATAGCCATGATATCCACAGAGTGGTTGCCCATGGCTATCAAGAACTCATCCTGATTTGTTCCTAGAGAGCCTGCATTTAGTAGACCAAACTTAATATGCTTACTTGGAGCCATTAGTGCCAGTAGGTGTGGGTATTAGACATACAAGTGTGTAGATATGGTACCAATATAAATGAGAGTATGGGGTTATTATGTGGTGGTTTAGTTGGACACTATTTACAACTGTAAGCTGCCAGTAGGTTGTATGAGTGAGTGATTTCATAACTCTGTAACTATAGTAAGAGTATATATGTATAGTCATAAATGTGAAAAGTACGATGATTGGAAATACTACTTGTATATAATTAGGATTAAATAGATTAAGTGTAAATAGACTTTGTACATGCAATATATATAAATATAGTATAAGAGTAAAATAATATAACATAGATAGGTAAGCTCTACGCACATCCTGTCCATGGCTGAGCACACAATGTGAGTTGCGACGCACATTTCCAGACGCATAAAAAAGAAAATAATTTACATATAGATAGACACAATAATAATTAGACCGTAACATTTCCAGTTCCGAAGACACGGGATAAGTCCTCCTCAGTACGGATCCTCTGCGCCTTCTCTCCTGGCATCTTCCTGGCAAGGATGCGGCCCTGTTTGGTCCATACAAACTTCCAGTCGAGGAGACTGGCAGCGTCCCGTGCCCTACGAAACAACAGCCGGTTGACTTTCGTCAGGCGCTCGTTTAGGAAGAACCTCTGCGATGGAACGGGCATGTCGAGGTCGGCAGTGGTCGCCCCACGTCGCACTCGCGCGCTTGCCAGAAGCTGGTCGCGTAGGTCACGACGAGCAAGGCGCACGACAATCGGCCGCGGACGAGATTCAGTCGGTCCAGCTGAGTTTGTCGCGTTGAGCTGCCTTCCACCAACGCGCTCTGCACTAACGATGTCACGATCGTCAAGGCTGACCCCTAGCTTATGGCCTATGACCTTGATTACGTGAATTGGGTTTTCCATTTTTACCTCTGGCAAATTTGACACCTCTATATCATTAGCAAGAAGATCCTGGTCCCTGTCGTTGATCTCTCGCCTCAGCTCCTCCACAATCTGGTCAACGTTGGTCGAGTTTGCTGAGCCCGAAGTAGCACGTTGTTCCAGTGCGTCCACCCTTGCCTCTAGACCATCGATACGCGTACTGCAGGTATTTAAGGTGGTTTTCAGCTCCGCCATTTCCACCTCCATCTCCTTTCTGAAAACCTGAATCTCCGCACGTACTGCCCTCAACTCCCCAATGATCACCTGCAGGTCGGTACTAGCTACAGGCGACAGTTCCCTAGTGGTGACGTCGGCACTTGCAATGTCAGACGGCGGGGGAGTCACGGCCGCCTTAACAGGACTGAGACTGTTAGGTGTACTAGAGCCCGCCATAACTGCTATCCCAGTGTTATCAGTGGGAGAGCTCTGCGCGGGACCTCTGACAGGGGTTTCGGACCTGTTGTCTCGAGCAATATTCTTCTTGCACTCGGGACAACGCCAGTTAGGTGTTATGGTGGCCTTTGTAGGGACACCCACACACACTCTGTGATATAGCGCCTGGCACTTGCCACACCGAGCACCCTCTGTCGTAGATATGAAGCGTCCGCAACCCCCACACTTGTTGCCCGGCATGTTTTGTGACGACTAGTGAACTTGCTTAGCAGATGGTTTCAGGGATGTTCTCTAGTTTGCGGCATCAACGATTCCCGTCACGGATCTATAGGTCGTTTGCCGCCAGCAAGACAGATAGCTCACATACAACAGCTAGTATATTAAGACATAGGATACTTTTCATCCCGGAAGAAGGTTCCCGTGGCATAATTTCCGACATACACGCGGGCGCAGCCGCTGGCAACAGCTAGTATATTAAGACATAGGATACTTTTCATCCCGGTAGAAGAATCCCGTGGGATAATTTCCGACATACACGCGGGCAACAGCTAGTATATTAAGACATAGGATACTTTTCATCCCGGTAGAAGAATCCCGTGGGATAATGTCCGACATACACGCGGGCAACAGCTAGTATATTAAGACGTAGGATACTTTTCATCCCGGTAGAAGGTTCCCGTGGGATAATTTCCGACATACATGCGGGCAACAGCTAGAATATTAAGACATAGGATACTTTTCATCACGGTAGAAGGTTCCCGTGGGATAATTTCCGACATACACGCGGGCGCAGCCGCGGGCAACAGCTATATATTAAGACATAGGATACTTTTCATCCCGGTAGAAGGTTCCCGTGGGATAATTTCCGACATACACGCGGGCGCAACCGCTGGAAACAATTAGTATATTAAGACATAAGATACTTTTCATCCCGGTAGAAGGTTCCCGTGGGATAATTTCCGACATACACGCAGGCAACAGCTAGGATATTAAGACATAGGATACTTTTCATCCCGGTAGAAGGTTCCCGTGGGATAATTTCCGACATACACGCGGGCGAAGCCGCTGGCAACAGCTAGTATATTAAGACATAGGATACTTTTCATCCCGGTAGAAGGTTCCCGTGGGATAATTTCCGACATACACGCGGGCAACAGCTAGTATATTAAGACATAGGATACTTTTTATCCCGGTAGAAGGTTCCCGTGGGATAATTTCCGACATACACGCGGGCGCAGCCGCGGGCAACAGCTATATATTAAGACATAAAAAGAAAATGACGACTTAGAAAGAATTGCCACCTGGTCAGATGAGAATTGCTTGGCATTAAACCCACTGAAAACCAAGTACATGTTGTTTGGTACGAGGCAGCAGTTGAGGAAGATACCTTTAAGCCTTAATATAACTCTAATGGGTGAGCCTATTGACCGTGTGAATGAGGCGCGGAACCTTGGCTTATATATGGACAACAGCCTTAGATTTGAGAAACACGTTGCTAACTCCGTAAGAAACTGCTTCTATCGCCTGAAACTGCTCTACAAAATGAGGCCGTTCTTGTCCGAAAAGCTTCGCGAACAGCTAGTCGAAACCCTTGTTCTGTCTAAATTAAACTATGCTGATACGGTTTACGGCCCGCGCTTGCTGGCTCGTACCGATCGACTAATACAAAGAGTACAAAATGCATGTGCGCGCTTCTGTTACTCAGTTCCTCCGAGAAGTCATGTCACCCCATTTCTTAACAAACACTTTATTCTCAAGATGAAGTCGAGACGAAAGTTACACCTAGCGTGCCTGCTTTTTGGTGTCGTTAAGTCCAAACAACCGAAGTATTTGTACGATAAGCTTAGTTGGATGGCTAGTAGACGAGATTGCGCGCCCAGGCAATGTGCACAACAACTGGCAACACAGTCTCATAGGACAGCGGCTTTCAGAGGCACTTTCCGATACGCTGCATCTAAGGTGTGGAATAATATCCCACCACCATTAAGGGCACTGGGCACTATCCACACTTTCAGAACATGTTTACGGCAGTATCTGATAGATTCACAACAGAAACTTGATATGGTCGCTCTTAATGTATCACTTATATGAACATATAATATCGTGGCAGACTGGTGCCTAAACTAAGCTCTAGGCTTGTATTACAGGACTCCAAAACTAAAGTATTTATTATTGTTTTGTATCTTAGTTTTTATTATCAAATTATTATTAAGTATATATAACTATTAGATTTTTTTTTTATTCACAAAGAACCCACTTAGTTTATTTATTTATTGATTTAAGTATAAATATAAATATTATGTAGGTAATAGGTAATACGGGCTGGTATCCGCAAACACGTCAATGCGAACCTAGCGTACTAAAAATATTATGTCTTAAGTATGCTGAAACTGTGTGTACTCCCCGTCACTTGTCCCTAAAGGTTCATTAGAAAACCAGCGTCAGACAGCATCTGTCTGGCATTAATGCTGAAATGAACCTTTTTGATGCAGCCGTGAGGCACACACTGGTGATTAAACATTTTTTTTTTATTTCTTATTTGTATTTTGTGTTTCACGAACTGTGTCAAATAAATGTTATTCTTTCTTTCTTTCTTTCTTTACATAGGATACTTTTCATCCCGGTAGAAGGTTCCCGTGGGATAATTTCCAACATACACGCGGGCGCAGCCGCTGGCAACAGCTAGTATATTAAGACATAGGATACTTTTCATCCCGGTAGAAGGTTCCCGTGGGATAATTTCCGACATACACGCGGGCAACAGCTAGTATATTAAGACATAGGATACTTTTCATCCCGGTAGTAGGTTCCTGTGGGATAATTTCCGACATACACGCGGGCAACAGCTAGTATATTGAGACATAGGATACTTTTCATCCCGGTAGAAGGTTCCCGTGGGATAATTTCCGACATACACGCGGGCAACAGCTAGTATATTAAGACATAGGATACTTTTCATCCCGGTAGAAGGTTCCCGTGGGATAATTTCCGACATACACGCGGGCGCAGCCGCTGGCAACAGCTAGTATATTAAGACATAGGATACTTTTCATCCCGGTAGAAGAATCCCGTGGGATAATTTCCGACATACACGCGGGCGAAGCCGCTGGCAACAGCTAGTATATTAAGACATAGGATACTTTTCATCCCGGTAGAAGGTTCCCGTGGGATAATTTCCGACATACACGCGGGCAACAGCTAGTATATTAAGACATAGGATACTTTTCATCCCGGTAGAAGGTTCCCGTGGGATAATTTCCGACATACACGCGGGCGCAGCCGCGGGCAACAGCTAGTATATTAAGACATAGGATACTTTTTATCCCGGTAGAAGGTTCCCGTGGGATATTTTCCGACATACACGCGGGCAACAGCTAGTATATTAAGACATAGGATACTTTTCATCCCGGTAGAAGGTACCCGTGGTATAATTTCCGACATACACGCGGGCAACAGCTAGTATATTGAGACATAGGATACTTTTCATCCCGGTAGAAGGTTCCCGTGGGATAATTTCCGACATACACGCGGGCAACAGCTAGTATATTAAGACATAGGATACTTTTCATCCCGGTAGAAGGTTCCCGTGGGATAATTTCCGACATACACGCGGGCGCAGCCGCTGGCAAAAGCTAGTATATTAAGACATAGGATACTTTTCATCCCGGTAGAAGGTTCCCGTGGGATAATTTCCAACATACACGCGGGCAACAGCTAGTATATTAAGACATAGGATACTTTTCATCCCGGTAGAAGGTTCCCGTGGAATAATTTCCGACATACACGCGGGCAACAGCTAGTATATTAAGACATAGGATACTTTTCATCCCGGTAGAAGGTTCCCGTGGGATAATTTCCGACATACACGCGGGCAACAGCTAGTATATTAAGACATAGGATACTTTTCATCCCGGTAGAAGGTTCCCGTGGGATAATTTCCGACATACACGCGGGCGCAGCCGCGGGCAACAGCTAGTATATTAAGACATAGGATACTTTTTAACCCGGTAGAAGGTTCCCGTGGGATATTTTCCGACATACACGCGGGCAACAGCTAGTATATTAAGACATAGGATACTTTTCATCCCGGTAGAAGGTTCCCGTGGGATAATTTCCGACATACACGCGGGCAACAGCTAGTATATTAAGACATAGGATACTTTTCATCCCGGTAGAAGGTTCCCGTGGGATATTTTCCGACATACACGCGGGCAACAGCTAGTATATTAAGACATAGGATACTTTTCATCCCGGTAGAAGGTTCCCGTGGGATAATTTCCGACATACACGCGGGCGCAGCCGCTAGCAAAAGCTAGTATATTAAGACATAGGATACTTTTCATCCCGGTAGAAGGTTCCCGTGGGATAATTTCCGACATACACGCGGGCAACAGCTAGTATATTAAGACATAGGATACTTTTCATCCCGGTAGAAGGTTCCTGTGGGATAATTTCCGACATACACGCGGGCAACAGCTAGTATATTAAGACATAGGATACTTTTCATCCCGGTAGAAGGTTCCCGTGGGATAATTTCCGACATACACGCGGGCAACAGCTAGTATATTAAGACATAGGATACTTTTCATCCCGGTAGAAGGTTCCCGTGGGATAATTTCCGACATACACGCGGGCAACAGCTAGTATATTAAGACATAGGATACTTTTCATCCCGGTAGAAGGTTCCTGTGGGATAATTTCCGACATACACGCGGGCAACAGCTAGTATATTAAGACATAGGATACTTTTCATCCCGGTAGAAGGTTCCCGTGGGATAATTTCCGACATACACGCGGGCAACAGCTAGTATATTAAGACATAGGATACTTTTCATCCCGGTAGAAGGTTCCCGTGGGATAATTTCCGACATACACGCGGGCAACAGCTAGTATATTAAGACATAGGATACTTTTCATCCCGGTAGAAGGTTCCCGTGGGATAATTTCAGACATATACGCGGGCGCAGCCGCTGGCAACAGCTAGTATATTAAGACATAGGATACTTTTCATCCCGGTAGAAGAATCCCGTGGGATAATTTCAGACATACACGCGGGCGAAGCCGCTGGCAACAGCTAGTATATTAAGACATAGGATACTTTTCATCCCGGTAGAAGGTTCCCGTGGGATAATTTCCGTCATACACGCGGGCGCAGCCGCGGGCAACAGCTAGTATATTAAGACATAGGATACTTTTCATCCCGGTAGAAGGTTCCCGTGGGATAATTTCAGACATATACGCGGGCGCAGCCGCTGGCAACAGCTAGTATATTAAGACATAGGATACTTTTCATCCCGGTAGAAGAATCCCGTGGGATAATTTCAGACATACACGCGGGCGAAGCCGCTGGCAACAGCTAGTATATTAAGACATAGGATACTTTTCATCCCGGTAGAAGAATCCCGTGGGATAATTTCCGACATACACGCGGGCAACAGCTAGTATATTAAGACATAGGATACTTTTCATCTCGGTAGAAGGTTCCCGTGGGATAATTTCCGACATACACGCGGGCAACAGCTAGTATATTAAGACATAGGATACTTTTTATCCCGGTAAAAGGTTCCCGTGGGATAATTTCCGACATACACGCGGGCAACAGCTAGTATATTAAGACATAGGATACTTTTCATCCCGGTAGAAGGTTCCCGTGGGATAATTTCCGACATACACGCGGGCAACAGCTAGTATATTAAGACATAGGATACTTTTCATCCCGGAAGAAGGTTCCCGTGGGATAATTTCCGACATACACGCTGGCGAAGCCGCTGGCAACAGCTAGTATATTAAGACATAGGATACTTTTCATCCCGGTAGAAGGTTCCCGTGGGATAATTTTCGACATACACGCGGGCAACAGCTAGTATATTAAGACATAGGATACTTTTCATCCCGGTAGAAGGTTCCCGTGGGATAATTTCCGACATACACGCGGGCGCAGCCGCGGGCAACAGCTAGTATATTAAGACATAGGATACTTTTTATCCCGGTAGAAGGTTCCCGTGGGATATTTTCCGACATACACGCGGGCAACAGCTAGTATATTAAGACATAGGATACTTTTCATCCCGGTAGAAGGTACCCGTGGTATAATTTCCGACATACACGCGGGCAACAGCTAGTATATTGAGACATAGGATACTTTTCATCCCGGTAGAAGGTTCCCGTGGGATAATTTCTGACATACACGCGGGCAACAGCTAGTATATTAAGACATAGGATACTTTTCATCCCGGTAGAAGGTTCCCGTGGGATAATTTCCGACATACACGCGGGCGCAGCCGCTGGCAAAAGCTAGTATATTAAGACATAGGATACTTTTCATCCCGGTAGAAGGTTCCCGTGGGATAATTTCCGACATACACGCGGGCAACAGCTAGTATATTAAGACATAGGATACTTTTCATCCCGGTAGAAGGTTCCCGTGGGATAATTTCCAACATACACGCGGGCGCAGCCGCTGGCAACAGCTAGTATATTAAGACATAGGATACTTTTCATCCCGGTAGAAGGTTCCCGTGGGATAATTTCCGACATACACGCGGGCAACAGCTAGTATATTAAGACATAGGATACTTTTCATCCCGGTAGTAGGTTCCTGTGGGATAATTTCCGACATACACGCGGGCAACAGCTAGTATATTGAGACATAGGATACTTTTCATCCCGGTAGAAGGTTCCCGTGGGATAATTTCCGACATACACGCGGGCAACAGCTAGTATATTAAGACATAGGATACTTTTCATCCCGGTAGAAGGTTCCCGTGGGATAATTTCCGACATACACGCGGGCGCAGCCGCTGGCAACAGCTAGTATATTAAGACATAGGATACTTTTCATCCCGGTAGAAGAATCCCGTGGGATAATTTCCGACATACACGCGGGCGAAGCCGCTGGCAACAGCTAGTATATTAAGACATAGGATACTTTTCATCCCGGTAGAAGGTTCCCGTGGGATAATTTCCGTCATACACGCGGGCGCAGCCGCGGGCAACAGCTAGTATATTAAGACATAGGATACTTTTCATCCCGGTAGAAGGTTCCCGTGGGATAATTTCAGACATATACGCGGGCGCAGCCGCTGGCAACAGCTAGTATATTAAGACATAGGATACTTTTCATCCCGGTAGAAGAATCCCGTGGGATAATTTCAGACATACACGCGGGCGAAGCCGCTGGCAACAGCTAGTATATTAAGACATAGAATACTTTTCATCCCGGTAGAAGAATCCCGTGGGATAATTTCCGACATACACGCGGGCAACAGCTAGTATATTAAGACATAGGATACTTTTCATCTCGGTAGAAGGTTCCCGTGGGATAATTTCCGACATACACGCGGGCAACAGCTAGTATATTAAGACATAGGATACTTTTCATCCCGGTAGAAGGTTCCCGTGGGATAATTTCCGACATACACGCGGGCAACAGCTAGTATATTAAGACATAGGATACTTTTCATCTCGGTAGAAGGTTCCCGTGGGATAATTTCCGACATACACGCGGGCAACAGCTAGTATATTAAGACATAGGATACTTTTCATCCCGGTAGAAGGTTCCCGTGGGATAATTTCCGACATACACGCGGGCGCAGCCGCGGGCAACAGCTAGTATATTAAGACATAGGATACTTTTTATCCCGGTAGAAGGTTCCCGTGGGATATTTTCCGACATACACGCGGGCAACAGCTAGTATATTAAGACATAGGATACTTTTCATCCCGGTAGAAGGTACCCGTGGTATAATTTCCGACATACACGCGGGCAACAGCTAGTATATTGAGACATAGGATACTTTTCATCCCGGTAGAAGGTTCCCGTGGGATAATTTCCGACATACACGCGGGCAACAGCTAGTATATTAAGACATAGGATACTTTTCATCCCGGTAGAAGGTTCCCGTGGGATAATTTCCGACATACACGCGGGCGCAGCCGCTGGCAAAAGCTAGTATATTAAGACATAGGATACTTTTCATCCCGGTAGAAGGTTCCCGTGGGATAATTTCCAACATACACGCGGGCAACAGCTAGTATATTAAGACATAGGATACTTTTCATCCCGGTAGAAGGTTCCCGTGGAATAATTTCCGACATACACGCGGGCAACAGCTAGTATATTAAGACATAGGATACTTTTCATCCCGGTAGAAGGTTCCCGTGGGATAATTTCCGACATACACGCGGGCAACAGCTAGTATATTAAGACATAGGATACTTTTCATCCCGGTAGAAGGTTCCCGTGGGATAATTTCAGACATATACGCGGGCGCAGCCGCTGGCAACAGCTAGTATATTAAGACATAGGATACTTTTCATCCCGGTAGAAGAATCCCGTGGGATAATTTCCGACATACACGCGGGCAACAGCTAGTATATTAAGACATAGGATACTTTTCATCCCGGTAGAAGGTTCCCGTGGGATAATTTCCGACATACACGCGGGCGCAGCCGCGGGCAACAGCTAGTATATTAAGACATAGGATACTTTTTAACCCGGTAGAAGGTTCCCGTGGGATATTTTCCGACATACACGCGGGCAACAGCTAGTATATTAAGACATAGGATACTTTTCATCCCGGTAGAAGGTTCCCGTGGGATAATTTCCGACATACACGCGGGCAACAGCTAGTATATTAAGACATAGGATACTTTTCATCCCGGTAGAAGGTTCCCGTGGGATATTTTCCGACATACACGCGGGCAACAGCTAGTATATTAAGACATAGGATACTTTTCATCCCGGTAGAAGGTTCCCGTGGGATAATTTCCGACATACACGCGGGCGCAGCCGCTAGCAAAAGCTAGTATATTAAGACATAGGATACTTTTCATCCCGGTAGAAGGTTCCCGTGGGATAATTTCCGACATACACGCGGGCAACAGCTAGTATATTAAGACATAGGATACTTTTCATCCCGGTAGAAGGTTCCCGTGGGATAATTTCCGACATACACGCGGGCAACAGCTAGTATATTAAGACATAGGATACTTTTCATCCCGGTAGAAGGTTCCCGTGGGATAATTTCCGACATACACGCGGGCAACAGCTAGTATATTAAGACATAGGATACTTTTCATCCCGGTAGAAGGTTCCTGTGGGATAATTTCCGACATACACGCGGGCAACAGCTAGTATATTAAGACATAGGATACTTTTCATCCCGGTAGAAGGTTCCCGTGGGATAATTTCCGACATACACGCGGGCAACAGCTAGTATATTAAGACATAGGATACTTTTCATCCCGGTAGAAGGTTCCCGTGGGATAATTTCCGACATACACGCGGGCAACAGCTAGTATATTAAGACATAGGATACTTTTCATCCCGGTAGAAGGTTCCTGTGGGATAATTTCCGACATACACGCGGGCAACAGCTAGTATATTAAGACATAGGATACTTTTCATCCCGGTAGAAGGTTCCCGTGGGATAATTTCCGACATACACGCGGGCAACAGCTAGTATATTAAGACATAGGATACTTTTCATCCCGGTAGAAGGTTCCCGTGGGATAATTTCCGACATACACGCGGGCAACAGCTAGTATATTAAGACATAGGATACTTTTCATCCCGGTAGAAGGTTCCCGTGGGATAATTTCAGACATATACGCGGGCGCAGCCGCTGGCAACAGCTAGTATATTAAGACATAGGATACTTTTCATCCCGGTAGAAGAATCCCGTGGGATAATTTCAGACATACACGCGGGCGAAGCCGCTGGCAACAGCTAGTATATTAAGACATAGGATACTTTTCATCCCGGTAGAAGGTTCCCGTGGGATAATTTCCGTCATACACGCGGGCGCAGCCGCGGGCAACAGCTAGTATATTAAGACATAGGATACTTTTCATCCCGGTAGAAGGTTCCCGTGGGATAATTTCAGACATATACGCGGGCGCAGCCGCTGGCAACAGCTAGTATATTAAGACATAGGATACTTTTCATCCCGGTAGAAGAATCCCGTGGGATAATTTCAGACATACACGCGGGCGAAGCCGCTGGCAACAGCTAGTATATTAAGACATAGGATACTTTTCATCCCGGTAGAAGAATCCCGTGGGATAATTTCCGACATACACGCGGGCAACAGCTAGTATATTAAGACATAGGATACTTTTCATCTCGGTAGAAGGTTCCCGTGGGATAATTTCCGACATACACGCGGGCAACAGCTAGTATATTAAGACATAGGATACTTTTTATCCCGGTAAAAGGTTCCCGTGGGATAATTTCCGACATACACGCGGGCAACAGCTAGTATATTAAGACATAGGATACTTTTCATCTCGGTAGAAGGTTCCCGTGGGATAATTTCCGACATACACGCGGGCAACAGCTAGTATATTAAGACATAGGATACTTTTCATCCCGGTAGAAGGTTCCCGTGGGATAATTTCCGACATACACGCGGGCAACAGCTAGTATATTAAGACATAGGATACTTTTCATCCCGGAAGAAGGTTCCCGTGGGATAATTTCCGACATACACGCTGGCGAAGCCGCTGGCAACAGCTAGTATATTAAGACATAGGATACTTTTCATCCCGGTAGAAGGTTCCCGTGGGATAATTTTCGACATACACGCGGGCAACAGCTAGTATATTAAGACATAGGATACTTTTCATCCCGGTAGAAGGTTCCCGTGGGATAATTTCCGACATACACGCGGGCGCAGCCGCGGGCAACAGCTAGTATATTAAGACATAGGATACTTTTTATCCCGGTAGAAGGTTCCCGTGGGATATTTTCCGACATACACGCGGGCAACAGCTAGTATATTAAGACATAGGATACTTTTCATCCCGGTAGAAGGTACCCGTGGTATAATTTCCGACATACACGCGGGCAACAGCTAGTATATTGAGACATAGGATACTTTTCATCCCGGTAGAAGGTTCCCGTGGGATAATTTCCGACATACACGCGGGCAACAGCTAGTATATTAAGACATAGGATACTTTTCATCCCGGTAGAAGGTTCCCGTGGGATAATTTCCGACATACACGCGGGCAACAGCTAGTATATTAAGACATAGGATACTTTTCATCCCGGTAGAAGGTTCCCGTGGGATAATTTCCGACATACACGCGGGCAACAGCTAGTATATTAAGACATAGGATACTTTTCATCCCGGTAGAAGGTTCCCGTGGGATAATTTCCGACATACACGCGGGCAACAGCTAGTATATTAAGACATAGGATACTTTTCATCCCGGTAGAAGGTTCCCGTGGGATAATTTCCGACATACACGCGGGCAACAGCTAGTATATTAAGACATAGGATACTTTTCATCCCGGTAGAAGGTTCCCGTGGGATAATTTCCGACATACACGCGGGCAACAGCTAGTATATTAAGACATAGGATACTTTTCATCCCGGTAGAAGGTTCCCGTGGGATAATTTCCGACATACACGCGGGCAACAGCTAGTATATTAAGACATAGGATACTTTTCATCCCGGTAGAAGGTTCCCGTGGGATAATTTCCGACATACACGCGGGCAACAGCTAGTATATTAAGACATAGGATACTTTTCATCCCGGTAGAAGGTTCCCGTGGGATAATTTCCGACATACACGCGGGCAACAGCTAGTATATTAAGACATAGGATACTTTTCATCCCGGTAGAAGGTTCCCGTGGGATAATTTCCGACATACACGCGGGCAACAGCTAGTATATTAAGACATAGGATACTTTTCATCCCGGTAGAAGGTTCCCGTGGGATAATTTCCGACATAAACGCGGGCAACAGCTAGTATATTAAGACATAGGATACTTTTCATCCCGGTAGAAGGTTCCCGTGGGATAATTTCCGACATACACGCGGGCAACAGCTAGTATATTAAGACATAGGATACTTTTCATCCCGGTAGAAGGTTCCCGTGGGATAATTTCCGACATACACGCGGGCAACAGCTAGTATATTAAGACATAGGATACTTTTCATCCCGGTAGAAGGTTCCCGTGGTATAATTTCCGACATACACGCGGGCAACAGCTAGTATATTAAGACATAGGATACTTTTCATCCCGGTAGAAGGTTCCCGTGGGATAATTTCTGACATACACGCGGGCAACAGCTAGTATATTAAGACATAGGATACTTTTCATCCCGGTAGAAGGTTCCCGTGGGATAATTTCCGACATACACGCGGGCGCAGCCGCTGGCAAAAGCTAGTATATTAAGACATAAAATACTTTTCATCCCGGTAGAAGGTTCCCGTGGGATAATTTCCGACATACACGCGGGCAACAGCTAGTATATTAAGACATAGGATACTTTTCATCCCGGTAGAAGGTACCCGTGGTATAATTTCCGACATACACGCGGGCAACAGCTAGTATATTGAGACATAGGATACTTTTCATCCCGGTAGAAGGTTCCCGTGGGATAATTTCTGACATACACGCGGGCAACAGCTAGTATATTAAGACATAGGATACTTTTCGTCCCGGTAGAAGGTTCCCGTGGGATAATTTCCGACATACACGCGGGCGCAGCCGCTGGCAAAAGCTAGTATATTAAGACATAGGATACTTTTCATCCCGGTAGAAGGTTCCCGTGGGATAATTTCCGACATACACGCGGGCAACAGCTAGTATATTAAGACATAGGATACTTTTCATTCCGGTAGAAGGTTCCCGTGGGATAATTTCCGACATACACGCGGGCAACAGCTAGTATATTAAGACATAGGATACTTTTCATCCCGGTAGAAGGTTCCCGTGGGATAATTTCCGACATACACGCGGGCAACAGCTAGTATATTAAGACATAGGATACTTTTCATCCCGGTAGAAGGTTCCCGTGGGATAATTTCCGACATACACGCGGGCAACAGCTAGTATATTAAGACATAGGATACTTTTCATCCCGGTAGAAGGTTCCCGTGGGATAATTTCCGACATACACGCGGGCAACAGCTAGTATATTAAGACATAGGATACTTTTCATCCCGGTAGAAGGTACCCGTGGTATAATTTCCGACATACACGCGGGCAACAGCTAGTATATTGAGACATAGGATACTTTTCATCCCGGTAGAAGGTTCCCGTGGGATAATTTCTGACATACACGCGGGCAACAGCTAGTATATTAAGACATAGGATACTTTTCATCCCGGTAGAAGGTTCCCGTGGGATAATTTCCGACATACACGCGGGCGCAGCCGCTGGCAAAAGCTAGTATATTAAAACATAGGATACTTTTCATCCCGGTAGAAGGTTCCCGTGGGATAATTTCCGACATACACGCGGGCAACAGCTAGTATATTAAGACATAGGATACTTTTCATCCCGGTAGAAGGTTCCCGTGGGATAATTTCCGACATACACGCGGGCAACAGCTAGTATATTAAGACATAGGATACTTTTCATCCCGGTAGAAGGTTCCCGTGGGATAATTTCCGACATACACGCGGGCAACAGCTAGTATATTAAGACATAGGATACTTTTCATCCCGGTAGAAGGTTCCCGTGGGATAATTTCCGACATACACGCGGGCAACAGCTAGTATATTGAGACATAGGATACTTTTCATCCCGGTAAAAGGTTCCCGTGGGATAATTTCCGACATACACGCGGGCAACAGCTAGTATATTAAGACATAGGATACTTTTCATCCCGATAGAAGGTACCCGTGGTATAATTTCCGACATACACGCGGGCAACAGCTAGTATATTGAGACATAGGATACTTTTCATCCCGGTAGAAGGTTCCCGTGGGATAATTTCTGACATACACGCGGGCAACAGCTAGTATATTAAGACATAGGATACTTTTCATCCCGGTAGAAGGTTCCCGTGGGATAATTTCCGACATACACGCGGGCGCAGCCGCTGGCAAAAGCTAGTATATTAAGACATAGGATACTTTTCATCCCGGTAGAAGGTTCCCGTGGGATAATTTCCGACATACACGCGGGCAACAGCTAGTATATTAAGACATAGGATACTTTTCATCCCGGTAGAAGGTTCCCGTGAGATAATTTCCGACATACACGCGGGCAACAGCTAGTATATTAAGACATAGGATACTTTTCATCCCGGTAGAAGGTTCCCGTGGGATAATTTCCGACATACACGCGGGCAACAGCTAGTATATTAAGACATAGGATACTTTTCATCCCGGTAGAAGGTTCCCGTGGGATAATTTCCGACATACACGCGGGCAACAGCTAGTATATTAAGACATAGGATACTTTTCATCCCGGTAGAAGGTTCCCGTGGGATAATTTCCGACATACACGCGGGCAACAGCTAGTATATTAAGACATAGGATACTTTTCATCCCGGTAGAAGGTTCCCGTGGGATAATTTCCGACATACACGCGGGCAACAGCTAGTATATTAAGACATAGGATACTTTTCATTCCGGTAGAAGGTTCCCGTGGGATAATTTCCGACATACACGCGGGCAACAGCTAGTATATTAAGACACAGGATACTTTTCATCCCGGTAGAAGGTTCCCGTGGGATAATTTCCGACATACACGCGGGCAACAGCTAGTATATTAAGACATAGGATACTTTTCATCCCGGTAGAAGGTTCCCGTGGGATAATTTCCGACATACACGCGGGCAACAGCTAGTATATTAAGACATAGGATACTTTTCATCCCGGTAGAAGGTTCCCGTGGGATAATTTCCGACATACACGCGGGCAACAGCTAGTATATTAAGACATAGGATACTTTTCATCCCGGTAGAAGGTACCCGTGGTATAATTTCCGACATACACGCGGGCAACAGCTAGTATATTGAGACATAGGATACTTTTCATCCCGGTAGAAGGTTCCCGTGGGATAATTTCTGACATACACGCGGGCAACAGCTAGTATATTAAGACATAGGATACTTTTCATCCCGGTAGAAGGTTCCCGTGGGATAATTTCCGACATACACGCGGGCGCAGCCGCTGGCAAAAGCTAGTATATTAAAACATAGGATACTTTTCATCCCGGTAGAAGGTTCCCGTGGGATAATTTCCGACATACACGCGGGCAACAGCTAGTATATTAAGACATAGGATACTTTTCATCCCGGTAGAAGGTTCCCGTGGGATAATTTCCGACATACACGCGGGCAACAGCTAGTATATTAAGACATAGGATACTTTTCATCCCGGTAGAAGGTTCCCGTGGGATAATTTCCGACATACACGCGGGCAACAGCTAGTATATTAAGACATAGGATACTTTTCATCCCGGTAGAAGGTTCCCGTGGGATAATTTCCGACATACACGCGGGCAACAGCTAGTATATTGAGACATAGGATACTTTTCATCCCGGTAAAAGGTTCCCGTGGGATAATTTCCGACATACACGCGGGCAACAGCTAGTATATTAAGACATAGGATACTTTTCATCCCGATAGAAGGTACCCGTGGTATAATTTCCGACATACACGCGGGCAACAGCTAGTATATTGAGACATAGGATACTTTTCATCCCGGTAGAAGGTTCCCGTGGGATAATTTCTGACATACACGCGGGCAACAGCTAGTATATTAAGACATAGGATACTTTTCATCCCGGTAGAAGGTTCCCGTGGGATAATTTCCGACATACACGCGGGCGCAGCCGCTGGCAAAAGCTAGTATATTAAGACATAGGATACTTTTCATCCCGGTAGAAGGTTCCCGTGGGATAATTTCCGACATACACGCGGGCAACAGCTAGTATATTAAGACATAGGATACTTTTCATCCCGGTAGAAGGTTCCCGTGAGATAATTTCCGACATACACGCGGGCAACAGCTAGTATATTAAGACATAGGATACTTTTCATCCCGGTAGAAGGTTCCCGTGGGATAATTTCCGACATACACGCGGGCAACAGCTAGTATATTAAGACATAGGATACTTTTCATCCCGGTAGAAGGTTCCCGTGGGATAATTTCCGACATACACGCGGGCAACAGCTAGTATATTAAGACATAGGATACTTTTCATCCCGGTAGAAGGTTCCCGTGGGATAATTTCCGACATACACGCGGGCAACAGCTAGTATATTAAGACATAGGATACTTTTCATCCCGGTAGAAGGTACCCGTGGTATAATTTCCGACATACACGCGGGCAACAGCTAGTATATTGAGACATAGGATACTTTTCATCCCGGTAGAAGGTTCCCGTGGGATAATTTCTGACATACACGCGGGCAACAGCTAGTATATTAAGACATAGGATACTTTTCATCCCGGTAGAAGGTTCCCGTGGGATGATTTCCGACATACACGCGGGCGCAGCCGCTGGCAAAAGCTAGTATATTAAGACATAGGATACTTTTCATCCCGGTAGAAGGTTCCCGTGGGATAATTTCCGACATACACGCGGGCAACAGCTAGTATATTAAGACATAGGATACTTTTCATCCCGGTAGAAGGTTCCCGTGGGATAATTTCCGACATACACGCGGGCAACAGCTAGTATATTAAGACATAGGATACTTTTCATCCCGGTAGAAGGTTCCCGTGGGATAATTTCCGACATACACGCGGGCAACAGCTAGTATATTAAGACATAGGATACTTTTCATCCCGGTAGAAGGTTCCTGTGGGATAATTTCCGACATACACGCGGGCAACAGCTAGTATATTAAGACATAGGATACTTTTCATCCCGGTAGAAGGTTCCTGTGGGATAATTTCCGACATACACGCGGGCAACAGCTAGTATATTAAGACATAGGATACTTTTCGTCCCGGTAGAAGGTTCCCGTGGGATAATTTCCGACATACACGCGGGCAACAGCTAGTATATTAAGACATAGGATACTTTTCATCCCGGTAGAAGGTTCCCGTGGGATAATTTCCGACATACACGCGGGCAACAGCTAGTATATTAAGACATAGGATACTTTTCATCCCGGTAGAAGGTTCCCGTGGGATAATTTCAGACATATACGCGGGCGCAGCCGCTGGCAACAGCTAGTATATTAAGACATAGGATACTTTTCATCCCGGTAGAAGAATCCCGTGGGATAATTTCAGACATACACGCGGGCGAAGCCGCTGGCAACAGCTAGTATATTAAGACATAGGATACTTTTCATCCCGGTAGAAGGTTCCCGTGGGATAATTTCCGTCATACACGCGGGCGCAGCCGCGGGCAACAGCTAGTATATTAAGACATAGGATACTTTTCATCCCGGTAGAAGGTTCCCGTGGGATAATTTCAGACATATACGCGGGCGCAGCCGCTGGCAACAGCTAGTATATTAAGACATAGGATACTTTTCATCCCGGTAGAAGAATCCCGTGGGATAATTTCAGACATACACGCGGGCGAAGCCGCTGGCAACAGCTAGTATATTAAGACATAGAATACTTTTCATCCCGGTAGAAGAATCCCGTGGGATAATTTCCGACATACACGCGGGCAACAGCTAGTATATTAAGACATAGGATACTTTTCATCTCGGTAGAAGGTTCCCGTGGGATAATTTCCGACATACACGCGGGCAACAGCTAGTATATTAAGACATAGGATACTTTTCATCCCGGTAGAAGGTTCCCGTGGGATAATTTCCGACATACACGCGGGCAACAGCTAGTATATTAAGACATAGGATACTTTTCATCTCGGTAGAAGGTTCCCGTGGGATAATTTCCGACATACACGCGGGCAACAGCTAGTATATTAAGACATAGGATACTTTTCATCGCGGTAGAAGGTTCCCGTGGGATAATTTCCGACATACACGCGGGCAACAGCTAGTATATTAAGACATAGGATACTTGTCATCCCGGAAGAAGGTTCCCGTGGGATACCTTCCGACATACACGCGGGCGAAGCCGCTGGCAACAGCTAGTATATTAAGACATAGGATACTTTTCATCCCGGTAGAAGGTTCCCGTGGGATAATTTCCGACATACACGCGGGCAACAGCTAGTATATTAAGACATAGGATACTTTTCATCCCGGTAGAAGGTTCCCGTGGGATAATTTCCGACATACACGCGGGCAACAGCTAGTATATTAAGACATAGGATACTTTTCATCCCGGTAGAAGGTTCCCGTGGGATAATTTCCGACATACACGCGGGCAACAGCTAGTATATTAAGACATAGGATACTTTTCATCCCGGTAGA
The DNA here is from genome assembly GCA_948252095.1 of Dicycla oo. Lineage (NCBI taxonomy): Eukaryota > Metazoa > Arthropoda > Insecta > Lepidoptera > Noctuidae > Dicycla > Dicycla oo. Next base: position 9,225,361 of record OX411733.1, on the reverse strand, counting down.
AGGTACCCGTGGTATAATTTCCGACATACACGCGGGCAACAGCTAGTATATTGAGACATAGGATACTTTTCATCCCGGTAGAAGGTTCCCGTGGGATAATTTCCGACATACACGCGGGCAACAGCTAGTATATTAAGACATAGGATACTTTTCATCCCGGTAGAAGGTTCCCGTGGGATAATTTCCGACATACACGCGGGCAACAGCTAGTATATTAAGACATAGGATACTTTTCATCTCGGTAGAAGGTTCCCGTGGGATAATTTCCGACATACACGCGGGCAACAGCTAGTATATTAAGACATAGGATACTTTTCATCGCGGTAGAAGGTTCCCGTGGGATAATTTCCGACATACACGCGGGCAACAGCTAGTATATTAAGACATAGGATACTTTTCATCCCGGAAGAAGGTTCCCGTGGGATAATTTCCGACATACACGCGGGCGAAGCCGCTGGCAACAGCTAGTATATTAAGACATAGGATACTTTTCATCCCGGTAGAAGGTTCCCGTGGGATAATTTCCGACATACACGCGGGCAACAGCTAGTATATTAAGACATAGGATACTTTTCATCCCGGTAGAAGGTTCCCGTGGGATAATTTCCGACATACACGCGGGCAACAGCTAGTATATTAAGACATAGGATACTTTTCATCCCGGTAGAAGGTTCCCGTGGGATAATTTCCGACATACACGCGGGCAACAGCTAGTATATTAAGACATAGGATACTTTTCATCCCGGTAGAAGGTACCCGTGGTATAATTTCCGACATACACGCGGGCAACAGCTAGTATATTGAGACATAGGATACTTTTCATCCCGGTAGAAGGTTCCCGTGGGATAATTTCTGACATACACGCGGGCAACAGCTAGTATATTAAGACATAGGATACTTTTCATTCCGGTAGAAGGTTCCCGTGGGATAATTTCCGACATACACGCGGGCGCAGCCGCTGGCAAAAGCTAGTATATTAAGACATAGGATACTTTTCATCCCGGTAGAAGGTTCCCGTGGGATAATTTCCGACATACACGCGGGCAACAGCTAGTATATTAAGACATAGGATACTTTTCATCCCGGTAGAAGGTTCCCGTGGGATAATTTCCGACATACACGCGGGCAACAGCTAGTATAGTAAGACATAGGATACTTTTCATCCCGGTAGAAGGTTCCCGTGGGATAATTTCCGACATACACGCGGGCAACAGCTAGTATATTAAGACATAGGATACTTTTCATCCCGGTAGAAGGTTCCCGTGGGATAATTTCCGACATACACGCGGGCAACAGCTAGTATATTGAGACATAGGATACTTTTCATCCCGGTAGAAGGTTCCCGTGGGATAATTTCCAACATACACGCGGGCAACAGCTAGTATATTAAGACATAGGATACTTTTCATCCCGATAGAAGGTACCCGTGGTATAATTTCCGACATACACGCGGGCAACAGCTAGTATATTGAAACATAGGATACTTTTCATCCCGGTAGAAGGTTCCCGTGGGATAATTTCTGACATACACGCGGGCAACAGCTAGTATATTAAGACATAGGATACTTTTCATCCCGGTAGAAGGTTCCCGTGGGATAATTTCCGACATACACGCGGGTGCAGCCGCTGGCAAAAGCTAGTATATTAAGACATAGGATACTTTTCATCCCGGTAGAAGGATCCCGTGGGATAATTTCCGACATACACGCGGGTGCAGCCGCTGGCAAAAGCTAGTATATTAAGACATAGGATACTTTTCATCCCGGTAGAAGGTTCCCGTGGGATAATTTCCGACATACACGCGGGCAACAGCTAGTATATTAAGACATAGGATACTTTTCATCCCGGTAGAAGGTTCCCGTGGGATAATTTCCGACATACACGCGGGCAACAGCTAGTATATTAAGACATAGGATACTTTTCATCCCGGTAGAAGGTTCCCGTGGGATAATTTCCGACATACACGCGGGCAACAGCTAGTATATTAAGACATAGGATACTTTTCATCCCGGTAGAAGGTACCCGTGGTATAATTTCCGACATACACGCGGGCAACAGCTAGTATATTGAGACATAGGATACTTTTCATCCCGGTAGAAGGTTCCCGTGGGATAATTTCCGACGTACACGCGGGCAACAGCTAGTATATTAAGACATAGGATACTTTTCATCCCGGTAGAAGGTACCCGTGGTATAATTTCCGACATACACGCGGGCAACAGCTAGTATATTGAGACATAGGATACTTTTCATCCCGGTAGAAGGTTCCCGTGGGATAATTTCTGACATACACGCGGGCAACAGCTAGTATATTAAGACATAGGATACTTTTCATCCCGGTAGAAGGTTCCCGTGGGATAATTTCCGACATACACGCGGGCGCAGCCGCTGGCAAAAGCTAGTATATTAAGACATAGGATACTTTTCATCCCGGTAGAAGGTTCCCGTGGGATAATTTCCGACATACACGCGGGCAACAGCTAGTATATTAAGACATAGGATACTTTTCATCCCGGTAGAAGGTACCCGTGGGATAATTTCCGACATACACGCGGGCAACAGCTAGTATATTAAGACATAGGATACTTTTCATCCCGGTAGAAGGTTCCCGTGGGATAATTTTTGACATACACGCGGGCAACAGCTAGTATATAAAGACATAGGATACTTTTCATCCCGGTAGAAGGTTCCCGTGGGATAATTTCCGACATACACGCGGGCAACAGCTAGTATATTGAGACATAGGATACTTTTCATCCCGGTAGAAGGTTCCCGTGGGATAATTTCCGACATACACGCGGGCAACAGCTAGTATATTAAGACATAGGATACTTTTCATCCCGATAGAAGGTACCCGTGGTATAATTTCCGACATACACGCGGGCAACAGCTAGTATATTGAGACATAGGATACTTTTCATCCCGGTAGAAGGTTCCCGTAGGATAATTTCTGACATACACGCGGGCAACAGCTAGTATATTAAGACATAGGATACTTTTCATCCCGGTAGAAGGTTCCCGTGGGATAATTTCCGACATACACGCGGGCGCAGCCGCTGGCAAAGCTAGTATATTAAGACATAGGATACTTTTCATCCCGGTAGAAGGTTCCCGTGGGATAATTTCCGACATACACGCGGGCAACAGCTAGTATATTAAGACATAGGATACTTTTCATCCCGGTAGAAGGTTCCCGTGAGATAATTTCCGACATACACGCGGGCAACAGCTAGTATATTAAGACATAGGATACTTTTCATCCCGGTAGAAGGTTCCCGTGGGATAATTTCCGACATACACGCGGGCAACAGCTAGTATATTAAGACATAGGATACTTTTCATCCCGGTAGAAGGTTCCCGTGGGATAATTTCCGACATACACGCGGGCAACAGCTAGTATATTAAGACATAGGATACTTTTCATCCCGGTAGAAGGTTCCCGTGGGATAATTTCCGACATACACGCGGGCAACAGCTAGTATATTAAGACATAGGATACTTTTCATCCCGGTAGAAGGTACCCGTGGTATAATTTCCGACATACACGCGGGCAACAGCTAGTATATTGAGACATAGGATACTTTTCATCCCGGTAGAAGGTTCCCGTGGGATAATTTCTGACATTCACGCGGGCAACAGCTAGTATATTAAGACATAGGATACTTTTCATCCCGGTAGAAGGTTCCCGTGGGATAATTTCCGACATACACGCGGGCGCAGCCGCTGGCAAAAGCTAGTATATTAAGACATAGGATACTTTTCATCCCGGTAGAAGGTTCCCGTGGGATAATTTCCGACATACACGCGGGCAACAGCTAGTATATTAAGACATAGGATACTTTTCATCCCGGTAGAAGGTTCCCGTGGGATAATTTCCGACATACACGCGGGCAACAGCTAGTATATTAAGACATAGGATACTTTTCATCCCGGTAGAAGGTTCCCGTGGGATAATTTCCGACATACACGCGGGCAACAGCTAGTATATTAAGACATAGGATACTTTTCATCCCGGTAGAAGGTTCCTGTGGGATAATTTCCGACATACACGCGGGCAACAGCTAGTATATTAAGACATAGGATACTTTTCATCCCGGTAGAAGGTTCCTGTGGGATAATTTCCGACATACACGCGGGCAACATCTAGTATATTAAGACATAGGATACTTTTCGTCCCGGTAGAAGGTTCCCGTGGGATAATTTCCGACATACACGCGGGCAACAGCTAGTATATTAAGACATAGGATACTTTTCATCCCGGTAGAAGGTTCCCGTGGGATAATTTCCGACATACACGCGGGCAACAGCTAGTATATTAAGACATAGGATACTTTTCATCCCGGTAGAAGGTTCCCGTGGGATAATTTCAGACATATACGCGGGCGCAGCCGCTGGCAACAGCTAGTATATTAAGACATAGGATACTTTTCATCCCGGTAGAAGAATCCCGTGGGATAATTTCAGACATACACGCGGGCGAAGCCGCTGGCAACAGCTAGTATATTAAGACATAGGATACTTTTCATCCCGGTAGAAGGTTCCTGTGGGATAATTTCCGTCATACACGCGGGCGCAGCCGCGGGCAACAGCTAGTATATTAAGACATAGGATACTTTTCATCCCGGTAGAAGGTTCCCGTGGGATAATTTCAGACATATACGCGGGCGCAGCCGCTGGCAACAGCTAGTATATTAAGACATAGGATACTTTTCATCCCGGTAGAAGAATCCCGTGGGATAATTTCAGACATACACGCGGGCGAAGCCGCTGGCAACAGCTAGTATATTAAGACATAGGATACTTTTCATCCCGGTAGAAGAATCCCGTGGGATAATTTCCGACATACACGCGGGCAACAGCTAGTATATTAAGACATAGGATACTTTTCATCTCGGTAGAAGGTTCCCGTGGGATAATTTCCGACATACACGCGGGCAACAGCTAGTATATTAAGACATAGGATACTTTTTATCCCGGTAGAAGGTTCCCGTGGGATAATTTCCGACATACACGCGGGCAACAGCTAGTACATTAAGACATAGGATACTTTTCATCTCGGTAGAAGGTTCCCGTGGGATAATTTCCGACATACACGCGGGCAACAGCTAGTATATTAAGACATAGGATACTTTTCATCCCGGTAGAAGGTTCCCGTGGGATAATTTCCGACATACACGCGGGCAACAGCTAGTATATTAAGACATAGGATACTTTTCATCCCGGAAGAAGGTTCCCGTGGGATAATTTCCGACATACACGCGGGCGAAGCCGCTGGCAACAGCTAGTATATTAAGACATAGGATACTTTTCATCCCGGTAGAAGGTTCCCGTGGGATAATTTCCGACATACACGCGGGCAACAGCTAGTATATTAAGACATAGGATACTTTTCATCCCGGTAGAAGGTTCCCGTGGGATAATTTCCGACATACACGCGGGCAACAGCTAGTATATTAAGACATAGGATACTTTTCATCCCGGTAGAAGGTTCCCGTGGGATAATTTCCGACATACACGCGGGCAACAGCTAGTATATTAAGACATAGGATACTTTTCATCCCGGTAGAAGGTACCCGTGGTATAATTTCCGACATACACGCGGGCAACAGCTAGTATATTGAGACATAGGATACTTTTCATCCCGGTAGAAGGTTCCCGTGGGATAATTTCTGACATACACGCGGGCAACAGCTAGTATATTAAGACATAGGATACTTTTCATCCCGGTAGAAGGTTCCCGTGGGATAATTTCCGACATACACGCGGGCAACAGCTAGTATATTAAGACATAGGATACTTTTCATCCCGGTAGAAGGTTCCCGTGGGATAATTTCCGACATACACGCGGGCAACAGCTAGTATATTAAGACATAGGATACTTTTCATCCCGGTAGAAGGTTCCCGTGGGATAATTTCCGACATACACGCGGGCAACAGCTAGTATATTAAGACATAGGATACTTTTCATCCCGGTAGAAGGTTCCCGTGGGATAATTTCCGACATACACGCGGGCAACAGCTAGTATATTAAGACATAGGATACTTTTCATCCCGGTAGAAGGTTCCCGTGGGATAATTTCCGACATACACGCGGGCAACAGCTAGTATATTGAGACATAGGATACTTTTCATCCCGGTAGAAGGTTCCCGTGGGATAATTTCCAACATACACGCGGGCAACAGCTAGTATATTAAGACATAGGATACTTTTCATCCCGATAGAAGGTACCCGTGGTATAATTTCCGACATACACGCGGGCAACAGCTAGTATATTGAGACATAGGATACTTTTCATCCCGGTAGAAGGTTCCCGTGGGATAATTTCTGACATACACGCGGGCAACAGCTAGTATATTAAGACATAGGATACTTTTCATCCCGGTAGAAGGTTCCCGTGGGATAATTTCCGACATACACGCGGGCGCAGCCGCTGGCAAAAGCTAGTATATTAAGACATAGGATACTTTTCATCCCGGTAGAAGGTTCCCGTGGGATAATTTCCGACATACACGCGGGCAACAGCTAGTATATTAAGACATAGGATACTTTTCATCCCGGTAGAAGGTTCCCGTGGGATAATTTCCGACATACACGCGGGCAACAGCTAGTATATTAAGACATAGGATACTTTTCATCCCGGTAGAAGGTTCCCGTGGGATAATTTCCGACATACACGCGGGCAACAGCTAGTATATTAAGACATAGGATACTTTTCATCCCGGTAGAAGGTTCCCGTGGGATAATTTCCGACATACACGCGGGCAACAGCTAGTATATTAAGACATAGGATACTTTTCATCCCGGTAGAAGGTTCCCGTGGGATAATTTCCGACATACACGCGGGCAACAGCTAGTATATTAAGACATAGGATACTTTTCATCCCGGTAGAAGGTACCCGTGGTATAATTTCCGACATACACGCGGGCAGCAGCTAGTATATTGAGACATAGGATACTTTTCATCCCGGTAGAAGGTTCCCGTGGGATAATTTCTGACATACACGCGGGCAACAGCTAGTATATTAAGACATAGGATACTTTTCATCCCGGTAGAAGGTTCCCGTGGGATAATTTCCGACATACACGCGGGCGCAGCCGCTGGCAAAAGCTAGTATATTAAGACATAGGATACTTTTCATCCCGGTAGAAGGTTCCCGTGGGATAATTTCCGACATACACGCGGGCAACAGCTAGTATATTAAGACATAGGATACTTTTCATCCCGGTAGAAGGTTCCCGTGGGATAATTTCCGACATACACGCGGGCAACAGCTAGTATATTAAGACATAGGATACTTTTCATCCCGGTAGAAGGTTCCCGTGGGATAATTTCCGACATACACGCGGGCAACAGCTAGTATATTAAGACATAGGATACTTTTCATCCCGGTAGAAGGTTCCTGTGGGATAATTTCCGACATACACGCGGGCAACAGCTAGTATATTAAGACATAGGATACTTTTCATCCCGGTAGAAGGTTCCTGTGGGATAATTTCCGACATACACGCGGGCAACAGCTAGTATATTAAGACATAGGATACTTTTCATCCCGGTAGAAGGTTCCCGTGGGATAATTTCCGACATACACGCGGGCAACAGCTAGTATATTAAGACATAGGATACTTTTCATCCCGGTAGAAGGTACCCGTGGTATAATTTCCGACATACACGCGGGCAACAGCTAGTATATTGAGACATAGGATACTTTTCATCCCGGTAGAAGGTTCCCGTGGGATAATTTCCGACATACACGCGGGCGCAGCCGCTGGCAAAAGCTAGTATATTAAGACATAGGATACTTTTCATCCCGGTAGAAGGTTCCCGTGGGATAATTTCCGACATACACGCGGGCAACAGCTAGTATATTAAGACATAGGATACTTTTCATCCCGGTAGAAGGTTCCCGTGGGATAATTTCCGACATACACGCGGGCGCAGCCGCTGGCAAAAGCTAGTATATTAAGACATAGGATACTTTTCATCCCGGTAGAAGGTTCCCGTGGGATAATTTCCGACATACACGCGGGCGCAGCCGCTGGCAAAAGCTAGTATATTAAGACATAGGATACTTTTCATCCCGGTAGAAGGTTCCCGTGGGATAATTTCCGACATACACGCGGGCAACAGCTAGTATATTAAGACATAGGATACTTTTCATCCCGGTAGAAGGTTCCCGTGGGATAATTTCCGACATACACGCGGGCAACAGCTAGTATATTAAGACATAGGATACTTTTCATCCCGGTAGAAGGTTCCCGTGGGATAATTTCCGACATACACGCGGGCGCAGCCGCTGGCAAAAGCTAGTATATTAAGACATAGGATACTTTTCATCCCGGTAGAAGGTTCCCGTGGGATAATTTCCGACATACACGCGGGCAACAGCTAGTATATTAAGACATAGGATACTTTTCATCCCGGTAGAAGGTTCCCGTGGGATAATTTCCGACATACACGCGGGCAACAGCTAGTATATTAAGACATAGGATACTTTTCATCCCGGTAGAAGAATCCCGTGGGATAATTTCCGACATACACGCGGGCGAAGCCGCTGGCAACAGCTAGTATATTAAGACATAGGATACTTTTCATCCCGGTAGAAGGTTCCCGTGGGATAATTTCCGACATACACGCGGGCAACAGCTAGTATATTAAGACATAGGATACTTTTCATCCCGGTAGAAGGTTCCCGTGGGATAATTTCCGACATACACGCGGGCGCAGCCGCGGGCAACAGCTAGTATATTAAGACATAGGATACTTTTTATCCCGGTAGAAGGTTCCCGTGGGATAATTTCCGACATACACGCGGGCAACAGCTAGTATATTAAGACATAGGATACTTTTCATCCCGGTAGAAGGTACCCGTGGTATAATTTCCGACATACACGCGGGCAACAGCTAGTATATTGAGACATAGGATACTTTTCATCCCGGTAGAAGGTTCCCGTGGGATAATTTCCGACATACACGCGGGCAACAGCTAGTATATTAAGACATAGGATACTTTTCATCCCGGTAGAAGGTTCCCGTGGGATAATTTCCGACATACACGCGGGCGCAGCCGCTGGCAAAAGCTAGTATATTAAGACATAGGATACTTTTCATCCCGGTAGAAGGTTCCCGTGGGATAATTTCCAACATACACGCGGGCAACAGCTAGTATATTAAGACATAGGATACTTTTCATCCCGGTAGAAGGTTCCCGTGGAATAATTTCCGACATACACGCGGGCAACAGCTAGTATATTAAGACATAGGATACTTTTCATCCCGGTAGAAGGTTCCCGTGGGATAATTTCCGACATACACGCGGGCAACAGCTAGTATATTAAGACATAGGATACTTTTCATCCCGGTAGAAGGTTCCCGTGGGATAATTTCAGACATATACGCGGGCGCAGCCGCTGGCAACAGCTAGTATATTAAGACATAGGATACTTTTCATCCCGGTAGAAGAATCCCGTGGGATAATTTCCGACATACACGCGGGCAACAGCTAGTATATTAAGACATAGGATACTTTTCATCCCGGTAGAAGGTTCCCGTGGGATAATTTCCGACATACACGCGGGCGCAGCCGCGGGCAACAGCTAGTATATTAAGACATAGGATACTTTTTAACCCGGTAGAAGGTTCCCGTGGGATATTTTCCGACATACACGCGGGCAACAGCTAGTATATTAAGACATAGGATACTTTTCATCCCGGTAGAAGGTTCCCGTGGGATAATTTCCGACATACACGCGGGCAACAGCTAGTATATTAAGACATAGGATACTTTTCATCCCGGTAGAAGGTTCCCGTGGGATATTTTCCGACATACACGCGGGCAACAGCTAGTATATTAAGACATAGGATACTTTTCATCCCGGTAGAAGGTTCCCGTGGGATAATTTCCGACATACACGCGGGCGCAGCCGCTAGCAAAAGCTAGTATATTAAGACATAGGATACTTTTCATCCCGGTAGAAGGTTCCCGTGGGATATTTTCCGACATACACGCGGGCAACAGCTAGTATATTAAGACATAGGATACTTTTCATCCCGGTAGAAGGTTCCCGTGGGATAATTTCCGACATACACGCGGGCAACAGCTAGTATATTAAGACATAGGATACTTTTCATCCCGGTAGAAGGTACCCGTGGTATAATTTCCGACATACACGCGGGCAACAGCTAGTATATTGAGACATAGGATACTTTTCATCCCGGTAGAAGGTTCCCGTGGGATAATTTCCGACATACACGCGGGCAACAGCTAGTATATTAAGACATAGGATACTTTTCATCCCGGTAGAAGGTTCCCGTGGGATAATTTCCGACATACACGCGGGCGCAGCCGCTGGCAAAAGCTAGTATATTAAGACATAGGATACTTTTCATCCCGGTAGAAGGTTCCCGTGGGATAATTTCCAACATACACGCGGGCAACAGCTAGTATATTAAGACATAGGATACTTTTCATCCCGGTAGAAGGTTCCCGTGGAATAATTTCCGACATACACGCGGGCAACAGCTAGTATATTAAGACATAGGATACTTTTCATCCCGGTAGAAGGTTCCCGTGGGATAATTTCCGACATACACGCGGGCAACAGCTAGTATATTAAGACATAGGATACTTTTCATCCCGGTAGAAGGTTCCCGTGGGATAATTTCAGACATATACGCGGGCGCAGCCGCTGGCAACAGCTAGTATATTAAGACATAGGATACTTTTCATCCCGGTAGAAGAATCCCGTGGGATAATTTCCGACATACACGCGGGCAACAGCTAGTATATTAAGACATAGGATACTTTTCATCCCGGTAGAAGGTTCCCGTGGGATAATTTCCGACATACACGCGGGCGCAGCCGCGGGCAACAGCTAGTATATTAAGACATAGGATACTTTTTAACCCGGTAGAAGGTTCCCGTGGGATATTTTCCGACATACACGCGGGCAACAGCTAGTATATTAAGACATAGGATACTTTTCATCCCGGTAGAAGGTTCCCGTGGGATAATTTCCGACATACACGCGGGCAACAGCTAGTATATTAAGACATAGGATACTTTTCATCCCGGTAGAAGGTTCCCGTGGGATATTTTCCGACATACACGCGGGCAACAGCTAGTATATTAAGACATAGGATACTTTTCATCCCGGTAGAAGGTTCCCGTGGGATAATTTCCGACATACACGCGGGCGCAGCCGCTAGCAAAAGCTAGTATATTAAGACATAGGATACTTTTCATCCCGGTAGAAGGTTCCCGTGGGATAATTTCCGACATACACGCGGGCAACAGCTAGTATATTAAGACATAGGATACTTTTCATCCCGGTAGAAGGTTCCCGTGGGATAATTTCCGACATACACGCGGGCAACAGCTAGTATATTAAGACATAGGATACTTTTCATCCCGGTAGAAGGTTCCCGTGGGATAATTTCCGACATACACGCGGGCAACAGCTAGTATATTAAGACATAGGATACTTTTCATCCCGGTAGAAGGTTCCTGTGGGATAATTTCCGACATACACGCGGGCAACAGCTAGTATATTAAGACATAGGATACTTTTCATCCCGGTAGAAGGTTCCCGTGGGATAATTTCCGACATACACGCGGGCAACAGCTAGTATATTAAGACATAGGATACTTTTCATCCCGGTAGAAGGTTCCCGTGGGATAATTTCCGACATACACGCGGGCAACAGCTAGTATATTAAGACATAGGATACTTTTCATCCCGGTAGAAGGTTCCTGTGGGATAATTTCCGACATACACGCGGGCAACAGCTAGTATATTAAGACATAGGATACTTTTCATCCCGGTAGAAGGTTCCCGTGGGATAATTTCCGACATACACGCGGGCAACAGCTAGTATATTAAGACATAGGATACTTTTCATCCCGGTAGAAGGTTCCCGTGGGATAATTTCCGACATACACGCGGGCAACAGCTAGTATATTAAGACATAGGATACTTTTCATCCCGGTAGAAGGTTCCCGTGGGATAATTTCAGACATATACGCGGGCGCAGCCGCTGGCAACAGCTAGTATATTAAGACATAGGATACTTTTCATCCCGGTAGAAGAATCCCGTGGGATAATTTCAGACATACACGCGGGCGAAGCCGCTGGCAACAGCTAGTATATTAAGACATAGGATACTTTTCATCCCGGTAGAAGGTTCCCGTGGGATAATTTCCGTCATACACGCGGGCGCAGCCGCGGGCAACAGCTAGTATATTAAGACATAGGATACTTTTCATCCCGGTAGAAGGTTCCCGTGGGATAATTTCAGACATATACGCGGGCGCAGCCGCTGGCAACAGCTAGTATATTAAGACATAGGATACTTTTCATCCCGGTAGAAGAATCCCGTGGGATAATTTCAGACATACACGCGGGCGAAGCCGCTGGCAACAGCTAGTATATTAAGACATAGGATACTTTTCATCCCGGTAGAAGAATCCCGTGGGATAATTTCCGACATACACGCGGGCAACAGCTAGTATATTAAGACATAGGATACTTTTCATCTCGGTAGAAGGTTCCCGTGGGATAATTTCCGACATACACGCGGGCAACAGCTAGTATATTAAGACATAGGATACTTTTTATCCCGGTAAAAGGTTCCCGTGGGATAATTTCCGACATACACGCGGGCAACAGCTAGTATATTAAGACATAGGATACTTTTCATCTCGGTAGAAGGTTCCCGTGGGATAATTTCCGACATACACGCGGGCAACAGCTAGTATATTAAGACATAGGATACTTTTCATCCCGGTAGAAGGTTCCCGTGGGATAATTTCCGACATACACGCGGGCAACAGCTAGTATATTAAGACATAGGATACTTTTCATCCCGGAAGAAGGTTCCCGTGGGATAATTTCCGACATACACGCTGGCGAAGCCGCTGGCAACAGCTAGTATATTAAGACATAGGATACTTTTCATCCCGGTAGAAGGTACCCGTGGTATAATTTCCGACATACACGCGGGCAACAGCTAGTATATTGAGACATAGGATACTTTTCATCCCGGTAGAAGGTTCCCGTGGGATAATTTCCGACATACACGCGGGCGCAGCCGCTGGCAAAAGCTAGTATATTAAGACATAGGATACTTTTCATCCCGGTAGAAGGTTCCCGTGGGATAATTTCCGACATACACGCGGGCAACAGCTAGTATATTAAGACATAGGATACTTTTCATCCCGGTAGAAGGTTCCCGTGGGATAATTTCCGACATACACGCGGGCGCAGCCGCTGGCAAAAGCTAGTATATTAAGACATAGGATACTTTTCATCCCGGTAGAAGGTTCCCGTGGGATAATTTCCGACATACACGCGGGCGCAGCCGCTGGCAAAAGCTAGTATATTAAGACATAGGATACTTTTCATCCCGGTAGAAGGTTCCCGTGGGATAATTTCCGACATACACGCGGGCAACAGCTAGTATATTAAGACATAGGATACTTTTCATCCCGGTAGAAGGTTCCCGTGGGATAATTTCCGACATACACGCGGGCAACAGCTAGTATATTAAGACATAGGATACTTTTCATCCCGGTAGAAGGTTCCCGTGGGATAATTTCCGACATACACGCGGGCGCAGCCGCTGGCAAAAGCTAGTATATTAAGACATAGGATACTTTTCATCCCGGTAGAAGGTTCCCGTGGGATAATTTCCGACATACACGCGGGCAACAGCTAGTATATTAAGACATAGGATACTTTTCATCCCGGTAGAAGGTTCCCGTGGGATAATTTCCGACATACACGCGGGCAACAGCTAGTATATTAAGACATAGGATACTTTTCATCCCGGTAGAAGAATCCCGTGGGATAATTTCCGACATACACGCGGGCGAAGCCGCTGGCAACAGCTAGTATATTAAGACATAGGATACTTTTCATCCCGGTAGAAGGTTCCCGTGGGATAATTTCCGACATACACGCGGGCAACAGCTAGTATATTAAGACATAGGATACTTTTCATCCCGGTAGAAGGTTCCCGTGGGATAATTTCCGACATACACGCGGGCGCAGCCGCGGGCAACAGCTAGTATATTAAGACATAGGATACTTTTTATCCCGGTAGAAGGTTCCCGTGGGATATTTTCCGACATACACGCGGGCAACAGCTAGTATATTAAGACATAGGATACTTTTCATCCCGGTAGAAGGTACCCGTGGTATAATTTCCGACATACACGCGGGCAACAGCTAGTATATTGAGACATAGGATACTTTTCATCCCGGTAGAAGGTTCCCGTGGGATAATTTCCGACATACACGCGGGCAACAGCTAGTATATTAAGACATAGGATACTTTTCATCCCGGTAGAAGGTTCCCGTGGGATAATTTCCGACATACACGCGGGCGCAGCCGCTGGCAAAAGCTAGTATATTAAGACATAGGATACTTTTCATCCCGGTAGAAGGTTCCCGTGGGATAATTTCCAACATACACGCGGGCAACAGCTAGTATATTAAGACATAGGATACTTTTCATCCCGGTAGAAGGTTCCCGTGGAATAATTTCCGACATACACGCGGGCAACAGCTAGTATATTAAGACATAGGATACTTTTCATCCCGGTAGAAGGTTCCCGTGGGATAATTTCCGACATACACGCGGGCAACAGCTAGTATATTAAGACATAGGATACTTTTCATCCCGGTAGAAGGTTCCCGTGGGATAATTTCAGACATATACGCGGGCGCAGCCGCTGGCAACAGCTAGTATATTAAGACATAGGATACTTTTCATCCCGGTAGAAGAATCCCGTGGGATAATTTCCGACATACACGCGGGCAACAGCTAGTATATTAAGACATAGGATACTTTTCATCCCGGTAGAAGGTTCCCGTGGGATAATTTCCGACATACACGCGGGCGCAGCCGCGGGCAACAGCTAGTATATTAAGACATAGGATACTTTTTAACCCGGTAGAAGGTTCCCGTGGGATATTTTCCGACATACACGCGGGCAACAGCTAGTATATTAAGACATAGGATACTTTTCATCCCGGTAGAAGGTTCCCGTGGGATAATTTCCGACATACACGCGGGCAACAGCTAGTATATTAAGACATAGGATACTTTTCATCCCGGTAGAAGGTTCCCGTGGGATATTTTCCGACATACACGCGGGCAACAGCTAGTATATTAAGACATAGGATACTTTTCATCCCGGTAGAAGGTTCCCGTGGGATAATTTCCGACATACACGCGGGCGCAGCCGCTAGCAAAAGCTAGTATATTAAGACATAGGATACTTTTCATCCCGGTAGAAGGTTCCCGTGGGATAATTTCCGACATACACGCGGGCAACAGCTAGTATATTAAGACATAGGATACTTTTCATCCCGGTAGAAGGTTCCCGTGGGATAATTTCCGACATACACGCGGGCAACAGCTAGTATATTAAGACATAGGATACTTTTCATCCCGGTAGAAGGTTCCCGTGGGATAATTTCCGACATACACGCGGGCAACAGCTAGTATATTAAGACATAGGATACTTTTCATCCCGGTAGAAGGTTCCTGTGGGATAATTTCCGACATACACGCGGGCAACAGCTAGTATATTAAGACATAGGATACTTTTCATCCCGGTAGAAGGTTCCCGTGGGATAATTTCCGACATACACGCGGGCAACAGCTAGTATATTAAGACATAGGATACTTTTCATCCCGGTAGAAGGTTCCCGTGGGATAATTTCCGACATACACGCGGGCAACAGCTAGTATATTAAGACATAGGATACTTTTCATCCCGGTAGAAGGTTCCTGTGGGATAATTTCCGACATACACGCGGGCAACAGCTAGTATATTAAGACATAGGATACTTTTCATCCCGGTAGAAGGTTCCCGTGGGATAATTTCCGACATACACGCGGGCAACAGCTAGTATATTAAGACATAGGATACTTTTCATCCCGGTAGAAGGTTCCCGTGGGATAATTTCCGACATACACGCGGGCAACAGCTAGTATATTAAGACATAGGATACTTTTCATCCCGGTAGAAGGTTCCCGTGGGATAATTTCAGACATATACGCGGGCGCAGCCGCTGGCAACAGCTAGTATATTAAGACATAGGATACTTTTCATCCCGGTAGAAGAATCCCGTGGGATAATTTCAGACATACACGCGGGCGAAGCCGCTGGCAACAGCTAGTATATTAAGACATAGGATACTTTTCATCCCGGTAGAAGGTTCCCGTGGGATAATTTCCGTCATACACGCGGGCGCAGCCGCGGGCAACAGCTAGTATATTAAGACATAGGATACTTTTCATCCCGGTAGAAGGTTCCCGTGGGATAATTTCAGACATATACGCGGGCGCAGCCGCTGGCAACAGCTAGTATATTAAGACATAGGATACTTTTCATCCCGGTAGAAGAATCCCGTGGGATAATTTCAGACATACACGCGGGCGAAGCCGCTGGCAACAGCTAGTATATTAAGACATAGGATACTTTTCATCCCGGTAGAAGAATCCCGTGGGATAATTTCCGACATACACGCGGGCAACAGCTAGTATATTAAGACATAGGATACTTTTCATCTCGGTAGAAGGTTCCCGTGGGATAATTTCCGACATACACGCGGGCAACAGCTAGTATATTAAGACATAGGATACTTTTTATCCCGGTAAAAGGTTCCCGTGGGATAATTTCCGACATACACGCGGGCAACAGCTAGTATATTAAGACATAGGATACTTTTCATCTCGGTAGAAGGTTCCCGTGGGATAATTTCCGACATACACGCGGGCAACAGCTAGTATATTAAGACATAGGATACTTTTCATCCCGGTAGAAGGTTCCCGTGGGATAATTTCCGACATACACGCGGGCAACAGCTAGTATATTAAGACATAGGATACTTTTCATCCCGGAAGAAGGTTCCCGTGGGATAATTTCCGACATACACGCTGGCGAAGCCGCTGGCAACAGCTTGTATATTAAGACATAGGATACTTTTCATCCCGGTAGAAGGTTCCCGTGGGATAATTTTCGACATACACGCGGGCAACAGCTAGTATATTAAGACATAGGATACTTTACATCCCGGTAGAAGGTTCCCGTGGGATAATTTCCGACATACACGCGGGCGCAGCCGCGGGCAACAGCTAGTATATTAAGACATAGGATACTTTTTATCCCGGTAGAAGGTTCCCGTGGGATATTTTCCGACATACACGCGGGCAACAGCTAGTATATTAAGACATAGGATACTTTTCATCCCGGTAGAAGGTACCCGTGGTATAATTTCCGACATACACGCGGGCAACAGCTAGTATATTGAGACATAGGATACTTTTCATCCCGGTAGAAGGTTCCCGTGGGATAATTTCTGACATACACGCGGGCAACAGCTAGTATATTAAGACATAGGATACTTTTCATCCCGGTAGAAGGTTCCCGTGGGATAATTTCCGACATACACGCGGGCGCAGCCGCTGGCAAAAGCTAGTATATTAAGACATAGGATACTTTTCATCCCGGTAGAAGGTTCCCGTGGGATAATTTCCGACATACACGCGGGCAACAGCTAGTATATTAAGACATAGGATACTTTTCATCCCGGTAGAAGGTTCCCGTGGGATAATTTCCGACATACACGCGGGCAACAGCTAGTATATTAAGACATAGGATACTTTTCATCCCGGTAGAAGGTTCCCGTGGGATAATTTCCGACATACACGCGGGCAACAGCTAGTATATTAAGACATAGGATACTTTTCATCCCGGTAGAAGGTTCCCGTGGGATAATTTCCGACATACACGCGGGCAACAGCTAGTATATTAAGACATAGGATACTTTTCATCCCGGTAGAAGGTTCCCGTGGGATAATTTCCGACATACACGCGGGCAACAGCTAGTATATTAAGACATAGGATACTTTTCATCCCGGTAGAAGGTTCCCGTGGGATAATTTCCGACATACACGCGGGCAACAGCTAGTATATTAAGACATAGGATACTTTTCATCCCGGTAGAAGGTTCCCGTGGGATAATTTCCGACATACACGCGGGCAACAGCTAGTATATTAAGACATAGGATACTTTTCATCCCGGTAGAAGGTTCCCGTGGGATAATTTCCGACATACACGCGGGCAACAGCTAGTATATTAAGACATAGGATACTTTTCATCCCGGTAGAAGGTTCCCGTGGGATAATTTCCGACATACACGCGGGCAACAGCTAGTATATTAAGACATAGGATACTTTTCATCCCGGTAGAAGGTTCCCGTGGGATAATTTCCGACATACACGCGGGCAACAGCTAGTATATTAAGACATAGGATACTTTTCATCCCGGTAGAAGGTTCCCGTGGGATAATTTCCGACATACACGCGGGCAACAGCTAGTATATTAAGACATAGGATACTTTTCATCCCGGTAGAAGGTTCCCGTGGGATAATTTCCGACATACACGCGGGCAACAGCTAGTATATTAAGACATAGGATACTTTTCATCCCGGTAGAAGGTACCCGTGGTATAATTTCCGACATACACGCGGGCAACAGCTAGTATATTGAGACATAGGATACTTTTCATCCCGGTAGAAGGTTCCCGTGGGATAATTTCTGACATACACGCGGGCAACAGCTAGTATATTGAGACATAGGATACTTTTCATCCCGGTAGAAGGTTCCCGTGGGATAATTTCCGACATACACGCGGGCGCAGCCGCTGGCAAAAGCTAGTATATTAAGACATAAAATACTTTTCATCCCGGTAGAAGGTTCCCGTGGGATAATTTCCGACATACACGCGGGCAACAGCTAGTATATTAAGACATAGGATACTTTTCATCCCGGTAGAAGGTACCCGTGGTATAATTTCCGACATACACGCGGGCAACAGCTAGTATATTGAGACATAGGATACTTTTCATCCCGGTAGAAGGTTCCCGTGGGATAATTTCTGACATACACGCGGGCAACAGCTAGTATATTAAGACATAGGATACTTTTCGTCCCGGTAGAAGGTTCCCGTGGGATAATTTCCGACATACACGCGGGCGCAGCCGCTGGCAAAAGCTAGTATATTAAGACATAGGATACTTTTCATCCCGGTAGAAGGTTCCCGTGGGATAATTTCCGACATACACGCGGGCAACAGCTAGTATATTAAGACATAGGATACTTTTCATTCCGGTAGAAGGTTCCCGTGGGATAATTTCCGACATACACGCGGGCAACAGCTAGTATATTAAGACATAGGATACTTTTCATCCCGGTAGAAGGTTCCCGTGGGATAATTTCCGACATACACGCGGGCAACAGCTAGTATATTAAGACATAGGATACTTTTCATCCCGGTAGAAGGTTCCCGTGGGATAATTTCCGACATACACGCGGGCAACAGCTAGTATATTAAGACATAGGATACTTTTCATCCCGGTAGAAGGTTCCCGTGGGATAATTTCCGACATACACGCGGGCAACAGCTAGTATATTAAGACATAGGATACTTTTCATCCCGGTAGAAGGTACCCGTGGTATAATTTCCGACATACACGCGGGCAACAGCTAGTATATTGAGACATAGGATACTTTTCATCCCGGTAGAAGGTTCCCGTGGGATAATTTCTGACATACACGCGGGCAACAGCTAGTATATTAAGACATAGGATACTTTTCATCCCGGTAGAAGGTTCCCGTGGGATAATTTCCGACATACACGCGGGCGCAGCCGCTGGCAAAAGCTAGTATATTAAAACATAGGATACTTTTCATCCCGGTAGAAGGTTCCCGTGGGATAATTTCCGACATACACGCGGGCAACAGCTAGTATATTAAGACATAGGATACTTTTCATCCCGGTAGAAGGTTCCCGTGGGATAATTTCCGACATACACGCGGGCAACAGCTAGTATATTAAGACATAGGATACTTTTCATCCCGGTAGAAGGTTCCCGTGGGATAATTTCCGACATACACGCGGGCAACAGCTAGTATATTAAGACATAGGATACTTTTCATCCCGGTAGAAGGTTCCCGTGGGATAATTTCCGACATACACGCGGGCAACAGCTAGTATATTGAGACATAGGATACTTTTCATCCCGGTAAAAGGTTCCCGTGGGATAATTTCCGACATACACGCGGGCAACAGCTAGTATATTAAGACATAGGATACTTTTCATCCCGATAGAAGGTACCCGTGGTATAATTTCCGACATACACGCGGGCAACAGCTAGTATATTGAGACATAGGATACTTTTCATCCCGGTAGAAGGTTCCCGTGGGATAATTTCTGACATACACGCGGGCAACAGCTAGTATATTAAGACATAGGATACTTTTCATCCCGGTAGAAGGTTCCCGTGGGATAATTTCCGACATACACGCGGGCGCAGCCGCTGGCAAAAGCTAGTATATTAAGACATAGGATACTTTTCATCCCGGTAGAAGGTTCCCGTGGGATAATTTCCGACATACACGCGGGCAACAGCTAGTATATTAAGACATAGGATACTTTTCATCCCGGTAGAAGGTTCCCGTGAGATAATTTCCGACATACACGCGGGCAACAGCTAGTATATTAAGACATAGGATACTTTTCATCCCGGTAGAAGGTTCCCGTGGGATAATTTCCGACATACACGCGGGCAACAGCTAGTATATTAAGACATAGGATACTTTTCATCCCGGTAGAAGGTTCCCGTGGGATAATTTCCGACATACACGCGGGCAACAGCTAGTATATTAAGACATAGGATACTTTTCATCCCGGTAGAAGGTTCCCGTGGGATAATTTCCGACATACACGCGGGCAACAGCTAGTATATTAAGACATAGGATACTTTTCATCCCGGTAGAAGGTTCCCGTGGGATAATTTCCGACATACACGCGGGCAACAGCTAGTATATTAAGACATAGGATACTTTTCATTCCGGTAGAAGGTTCCCGTGGGATAATTTCCGACATACACGCGGGCAACAGCTAGTATATTAAGACATAGGATACTTTTCATCCCGGTAGAAGGTTCCCGTGGGATAATTTCCGACATACACGCGGGCAACAGCTAGTATATTAAGACATAGGATACTTTTCATCCCGGTAGAAGGTTCCCGTGGGATAATTTCCGACATACACGCGGGCAACAGCTAGTATATTAAGACATAGGATACTTTTCATCCCGGTAGAAGGTTCCCGTGGGATAATTTCCGACATACACGCGGGCAACAGCTAGTATATTAAGACATAGGATACTTTTCATCCCGGTAGAAGGTACCCGTGGTATAATTTCCGACATACACGCGGGCAACAGCTAGTATATTGAGACATAGGATACTTTTCATCCCGGTAGAAGGTTCCCGTGGGATAATTTCTGACATACACGCGGGCAACAGCTAGTATATTAAGACATAGGATACTTTTCATCCCGGTAGAAGGTTCCCGTGGGATAATTTCCGACATACACGCGGGCGCAGCCGCTGGCAAAAGCTAGTATATTAAAACATAGGATACTTTTCATCCCGGTAGAAGGTTCCCGTGGGATAATTTCCGACATACACGCGGGCAACAGCTAGTATATTAAGACATAGGATACTTTTCATCCCGGTAGAAGGTTCCCGTGGGATAATTTCCGACATACACGCGGGCAACAGCTAGTATATTAAGACATAGGATACTTTTCATCCCGGTAGAAGGTTCCCGTGGGATAATTTCCGACATACACGCGGGCAACAGCTAGTATATTAAGACATAGGATACTTTTCATCCCGGTAGAAGGTTCCCGTGGGATAATTTCCGACATACACGCGGGCAACAGCTAGTATATTGAGACATAGGATACTTTTCATCCCGGTAAAAGGTTCCCGTGGGATAATTTCCGACATACACGCGGGCAACAGCTAGTATATTAAGACATAGGATACTATTCATCCCGATAGAAGGTACCCGTGGTATAATTTCCGACATACACGCGGGCAACAGCTAGTATATTGAGACATAGGATACTTTTCATCCCGGTAGAAGGTTCCCGTGGGATAATTTCTGACATACACGCGGGCAACAGCTAGTATATTAAGACATAGGATACTTTTCATCCCGGTAGAAGGTTCCCGTGGGATAATTTCCGACATACACGCGGGCGCAGCCGCTGGCAAAAGCTAGTATATTAAGACATAGGATACTTTTCATCCCGGTAGAAGGTTCCCGTGGGATAATTTCCGACATACACGCGGGCAACAGCTAGTATATTAAGACATAGGATACTTTTCATCCCGGTAGAAGGTTCCCGTGAGATAATTTCCGACATACACGCGGGCAACAGCTAGTATATTAAGACATAGGATACTTTTCATCCCGGTAGAAGGTTCCCGTGGGATAATTTCCGACATACACGCGGGCAACAGCTAGTATATTAAGACATAGGATACTTTTCATCCCGGTAGAAGGTTCCCGTGGGATAATTTCCGACATACACGCGGGCAACAGCTAGTATATTAAGACATAGGATACTTTTCATCCCGGTAGAAGGTTCCCGTGGGATAATTTCCGACATACACGCGGGCAACAGCTAGTATATTAAGACATAGGATACTTTTCATCCCGGTAGAAGGTACCCGTGGTATAATTTCCGACATACACGCGGGCAACAGCTAGTATATTGAGACATAGGATACTTTTCATCCCGGTAGAAGGTTCCCGTGGGATAATTTCTGACATACACGCGGGCAACAGCTAGTATATTAAGACATAGGATACTTTTCATCCCGGTAGAAGGTTCCCGTGGGATGATTTCCGACATACACGCGGGCGCAGCCGCTGGCAAAAGCTAGTATATTAAGACATAGGATACTTTTCATCCCGGTAGAAGGTTCCCGTGGGATAATTTCCGACATACACGCGGGCAACAGCTAGTATATTAAGACATAGGATACTTTTCATCCCGGTAGAAGGTTCCCGTGGGATAATTTCCGACATACACGCGGGCAACAGCTAGTATATTAAGACATAGGATACTTTTCATCCCGGTAGAAGGTTCCCGTGGGATAATTTCCGACATACACGCGGGCAACAGCTAGTATATTAAGACATAGGATACTTTTCATCCCGGTAGAAGGTTCCTGTGGGATAATTTCCGACATACACGCGGGCAACAGCTAGTATATTAAGACATAGGATACTTTTCATCCCGGTAGAAGGTTCCTGTGGGATAATTTCCGACATACACGCGGGCAACAGCTAGTATATTAAGACATAGGATACTTTTCGTCCCGGTAGAAGGTTCCCGTGGGATAATTTCCGACATACACGCGGGCAACAGCTAGTATATTAAGACATAGGATACTTTTCATCCCGGTAGAAGGTTCCCGTGGGATAATTTCCGACATACACGCGGGCAACAGCTAGTATATTAAGACATAGGATACTTTTCATCCCGGTAGAAGGTTCCCGTGGGATAATTTCAGACATATACGCGGGCGCAGCCGCTGGCAACAGCTAGTATATTAAGACATAGGATACTTTTCATCCCGGTAGAAGAATCCCGTGGGATAATTTCAGACATACACGCGGGCGAAGCCGCTGGCAACAGCTAGTATATTAAGACATAGGATACTTTTCATCCCGGTAGAAGGTTCCCGTGGGATAATTTCCGTCATACACGCGGGCGCAGCCGCGGGCAACAGCTAGTATATTAAGACATAGGATACTTTTCATCCCGGTAGAAGGTTCCCGTGGGATAATTTCAGACATATACGCGGGCGCAGCCGCTGGCAACAGCTAGTATATTAAGACATAGGATACTTTTCATCCCGGTAGAAGAATCCCGTGGGATAATTTCAGACATACACGCGGGCGAAGCCGCTGGCAACAGCTAGTATATTAAGACATAGAATACTTTTCATCCCGGTAGAAGAATCCCGTGGGATAATTTCCGACATACACGCGGGCAACAGCTAGTATATTAAGACATAGGATACTTTTCATCTCGGTAGAAGGTTCCCGTGGGATAATTTCCGACATACACGCGGGCAACAGCTAGTATATTAAGACATAGGATACTTTTCATCCCGGTAGAAGGTTCCCGTGGGATAATTTCCGACATACACGCGGGCAACAGCTAGTATATTAAGACATAGGATACTTTTCATCTCGGTAGAAGGTTCCCGTGGGATAATTTCCGACATACACGCGGGCAACAGCTAGTATATTAAGACATAGGATACTTTTCATCGCGGTAGAAGGTTCCCGTGGGATAATTTCCGACATACACGCGGGCAACAGCTAGTATATTAAGACATAGGATACTTGTCATCCCGGAAGAAGGTTCCCGTGGGATACCTTCCGACATACACGCGGGCGAAGCCGCTGGCAACAGCTAGTATATTAAGACATAGGATACTTTTCATCCCGGTAGAAGGTTCCCGTGGGATAATTTCCGACATACACGCGGGCAACAGCTAGTATATTAAGACATAGGATACTTTTCATCCCGGTAGAAGGTTCCCGTGGGATAATTTCCGACATACACGCGGGCAACAGCTAGTATATTAAGACATAGGATACTTTTCATCCCGGTAGAAGGTTCCCGTGGGATAATTTCCGACATACACGCGGGCAACAGCTAGTATATTAAGACATAGGATACTTTTCATCCCGGTAGAAGGTACCCGTGGTATAATTTCCGACATACACGCGGGCAACAGCTAGTATATTGAGACATAGGATACTTTTCATCCCGGTAGAAGGTTCCCGTGGGATAATTTCCGACATACACGCGGGCAACAGCTAGTATATTAAGACATAGGATACTTTTCATCCCGGTAGAAGGTTCCCGTGGGATAATTTCCGACATACACGCGGGCAACAGCTAGTATATTAAGACATAGGATACTTTTCATCTCGGTAGAAGGTTCCCGTGGGATAATTTCCGACATACACGCGGGCAACAGCTAGTATATTAAGACATAGGATACTTTTCATCGCGGTAGAAGGTTCCCGTGGGATAATTTCCGACATACACGCGGGCAACAGCTAGTATATTAAGACATAGGATACTTTTCATCCCGGAAGAAGGTTCCCGTGGGATAATTTCCGACATACACGCGGGCGAAGCCGCTGGCAACAGCTAGTATATTAAGACATAGGATACTTTTCATCCCGGTAGAAGGTTCCCGTGGGATAATTTCCGACATACACGCGGGCAACAGCTAGTATATTAAGACATAGGATACTTTTCATCCCGGTAGAAGGTTCCCGTGGGATAATTTCCGACATACACGCGGGCAACAGCTAGTATATTAAGACATAGGATACTTTTCATCCCGGTAGAAGGTTCCCGTGGGATAATTTCCGACATACACGCGGGCAACAGCTAGTATATTAAGACATAGGATACTTTTCATCCCGGTAGAAGGTACCCGTGGTATAATTTCCGACATACACGCGGGCAACAGCTAGTATATTGAGACATAGGATACTTTTCATCCCGGTAGAAGGTTCCCGTGGGATAATTTCTGACATACACGCGGGCAACAGCTAGTATATTAAGACATAGGATACTTTTCATTCCGGTAGAAGGTTCCCGTGGGATAATTTCCGACATACACGCGGGCGCAGCCGCTGGCAAAAGCTAGTATATTAAGACATAGGATACTTTTCATCCCGGTAGAAGGTTCCCGTGGGATAATTTCCGACATACACGCGGGCAACAGCTAGTATATTAAGACATAGGATACTTTTCATCCCGGTAGAAGGTTCCCGTGGGATAATTTCCGACATACACGCGGGCAACAGCTAGTATAGTAAGACATAGGATACTTTTCATCCCGGTAGAAGGTTCCCGTGGGATAATTTCCGACATACACGCGGGCAACAGCTAGTATATTAAGACATAGGATACTTTTCATCCCGGTAGAAGGTTCCCGTGGGATAATTTCCGACATACACGCGGGCAACAGCTAGTATATTGAGACATAGGATACTTTTCATCCCGGTAGAAGGTTCCCGTGGGATAATTTCCAACATACACGCGGGCAACAGCTAGTATATTAAGACATAGGATACTTTTCATCCCGATAGAAGGTACCCGTGGTATAATTTCCGACATACACGCGGGCAACAGCTAGTATATTGAAACATAGGATACTTTTCATCCCGGTAGAAGGTTCCCGTGGGATAATTTCTGACATACACGCGGGCAACAGCTAGTATATTAAGACATAGGATACTTTTCATCCCGGTAGAAGGTTCCCGTGGGATAATTTCCGACATACACGCGGGTGCAGCCGCTGGCAAAAGCTAGTATATTAAGACATAGGATACTTTTCATCCCGGTAGAAGGTTCCCGTGGGATAATTTCCGACATACACGCGGGTGCAGCCGCTGGCAAAAGCTAGTATATTAAGACATAGGATACTTTTCATCCCGGTAGAAGGTTCCCGTGGGATAATTTCCGACATACACGCGGGCAACAGCTAGTATATTAAGACATAGGATACTTTTCATCCCGGTAGAAGGTTCCCGTGGGATAATTTCCGACATACACGCGGGCAACAGCTAGTATATTAAGACATAGGATACTTTTCATCCCGGTAGAAGGTTCCCGTGGGATAATTTCCGACATACACGCGGGCAACAGCTAGTATATTAAGACATAGGATACTTTTCATCCCGGTAGAAGGTACCCGTGGTATAATTTCCGACATACACGCGGGCAACAGCTAGTATATTGAGACATAGGATACTTTTCATCCCGGTAGAAGGTTCCCGTGGGATAATTTCCGACGTACACGCGGGCAACAGCTAGTATATTAAGACATAGGATACTTTTCATCCCGGTAGAAGGTACCCGTGGTATAATTTCCGACATACACGCGGGCAACAGCTAGTATATTGAGACATAGGATACTTTTCATCCCGGTAGAAGGTTCCCGTGGGATAATTTCTGACATACACGCGGGCAACAGCTAGTATATTAAGACATAGGATACTTTTCATCCCGGTAGAAGGTTCCCGTGGGATAATTTCCGACATACACGCGGGCGCAGCCGCTGGCAAAAGCTAGTATATTAAGACATAGGATACTTTTCATCCCGGTAGAAGGTTCCCGTGGGATAATTTCCGACATACACGCGGGCAACAGCTAGTATATTAAGACATAGGATACTTTTCATCCCGGTAGAAGGTACCCGTGGGATAATTTCCGACATACACGCGGGCAACAGCTAGTATATTAAGACATAGGATACTTTTCATCCCGGTAGAAGGTTCCCGTGGGATAATTTTTGACATACACGCGGGCAACAGCTAGTATATAAAGACATAGGATACTTTTCATCCCGGTAGAAGGTTCCCGTGGGATAATTTCCGACATACACGCGGGCAACAGCTAGTATATTGAGACATAGGATACTTTTCATCCCGGTAGAAGGTTCCCGTGGGATAATTTCCGACATACACGCGGGCAACAGCTAGTATATTAAGACATAGGATACTTTTCATCCCGATAGAAGGTACCCGTGGTATAATTTCCGACATACACGCGGGCAACAGCTAGTATATTGAGACATAGGATACTTTTCATCCCGGTAGAAGGTTCCCGTAGGATAATTTCTGACATACACGCGGGCAACAGCTAGTATATTAAGACATAGGATACTTTTCATCCCGGTAGAAGGTTCCCGTGGGATAATTTCCGACATACACGCGGGCGCAGCCGCTGGCAAAGCTAGTATATTAAGACATAGGATACTTTTCATCCCGGTAGAAGGTTCCCGTGGGATAATTTCCGACATACACGCGGGCAACAGCTAGTATATTAAGACATAGGATACTTTTCATCCCGGTAGAAGGTTCCCGTGAGATAATTTCCGACATACACGCGGGCAACAGCTAGTATATTAAGACATAGGATACTTTTCATCCCGGTAGAAGGTTCCCGTGGGATAATTTCCGACATACACGCGGGCAACAGCTAGTATATTAAGACATAGGATACTTTTCATCCCGGTAGAAGGTTCCCGTGGGATAATTTCCGACATACACGCGGGCAACAGCTAGTATATTAAGACATAGGATACTTTTCATCCCGGTAGAAGGTTCCCGTGGGATAATTTCCGACATACACGCGGGCAACAGCTAGTATATTAAGACATAGGATACTTTTCATCCCGGTAGAAGGTACCCGTGGTATAATTTCCGACATACACGCGGGCAACAGCTAGTATATTGAGACATAGGATACTTTTCATCCCGGTAGAAGGTTCCCGTGGGATAATTTCTGACATTCACGCGGGCAACAGCTAGTATATTAAGACATAGGATACTTTTCATCCCGGTAGAAGGTTCCCGTGGGATAATTTCCGACATACACGCGGGCGCAGCCGCTGGCAAAAGCTAGTATATTAAGACATAGGATACTTTTCATCCCGGTAGAAGGTTCCCGTGGGATAATTTCCGACATACACGCGGGCAACAGCTAGTATATTAAGACATAGGATACTTTTCATCCCGGTAGAAGGTTCCCGTGGGATAATTTCCGACATACACGCGGGCAACAGCTAGTATATTAAGACATAGGATACTTTTCATCCCGGTAGAAGGTTCCCGTGGGATAATTTCCGACATACACGCGGGCAACAGCTAGTATATTAAGACATAGGATACTTTTCATCCCGGTAGAAGGTTCCTGTGGGATAATTTCCGACATACACGCGGGCAACAGCTAGTATATTAAGACATAGGATACTTTTCATCCCGGTAGAAGGTTCCTGTGGGATATTTTCCGACATACACGCGGGCAACATCTAGTATATTAAGACATAGGATACTTTTCGTCCCGGTAGAAGGTTCCCGTGGGATAATTTCCGACATACACGCGGGCAACAGCTAGTATATTAAGACATAGGATACTTTTCATCCCGGTAGAAGGTTCCCGTGGGATAATTTCCGACATACACGCGGGCAACAGCTAGTATATTAAGACATAGGATACTTTTCATCCCGGTAGAAGGTTCCCGTGGGATAATTTCAGACATATACGCGGGCGCAGCCGCTGGCAACAGCTAGTATATTAAGACATAGGATACTTTTCATCCCGGTAGAAGAATCCCGTGGGATAATTTCAGACATACACGCGGGCGAAGCCGCTGGCAACAGCTAGTATATTAAGACATAGGATACTTTTCATCCCGGTAGAAGGTTCCTGTGGGATAATTTCCGTCATACACGCGGGCGCAGCCGCGGGCAACAGCTAGTATATTAAGACATAGGATACTTTTCATCCCGGTAGAAGGTTCCCGTGGGATAATTTCAGACATATACGCGGGCGCAGCCGCTGGCAACAGCTAGTATATTAAGACATAGGATACTTTTCATCCCGGTAGAAGAATCCCGTGGGATAATTTCAGACATACACGCGGGCGAAGCCGCTGGCAACAGCTAGTATATTAAGACATAGGATACTTTTCATCCCGGTAGAAGAATCCCGTGGGATAATTTCCGACATACACGCGGGCAACAGCTAGTATATTAAGACATAGGATACTTTTCATCTCGGTAGAAGGTTCCCGTGGGATAATTTCCGACATACACGCGGGCAACAGCTAGTATATTAAGACATAGGATACTTTTTATCCCGGTAGAAGGTTCCCGTGGGATAATTTCCGACATACACGCGGGCAACAGCTAGTATATTAAGACATAGGATACTTTTCATCTCGGTAGAAGGTTCCCGTGGGATAATTTCCGACATACACGCGGGCAACAGCTAGTATATTAAGACATAGGATACTTTTCATCCCGGTAGAAGGTTCCCGTGGGATAATTTCCGACATACACGCGGGCAACAGCTAGTATATTAAGACATAGGATACTTTTCATCCCGGAAGAAGGTTCCCGTGGGATAATTTCCGACATACACGCGGGCGAAGCCGCTGGCAACAGCTAGTATATTAAGACATAGGATACTTTTCATCCCGGTAGAAGGTTCCCGTGGGATAATTTCCGACATACACGCGGGCAACAGCTAGTATATTAAGACATAGGATACTTTTCATCCCGGTAGAAGGTTCCCGTGGGATAATTTCCGACATACACGCGGGCAACAGCTAGTATATTAAGACATAGGATACTTTTCATCCCGGTAGAAGGTTCCCGTGGGATAATTTCCGACATACACGCGGGCAACAGCTAGTATATTAAGACATAGGATACTTTTCATCCCGGTAGAAGGTACCCGTGGTATAATTTCCGACATACACGCGGGCAACAGCTAGTATATTGAGACATAGGATACTTTTCATCCCGGTAGAAGGTTCCCGTGGGATAATTTCTGACATACACGCGGGCAACAGCTAGTATATTAAGACATAGGATACTTTTCATCCCGGTAGAAGGTTCCCGTGGGATAATTTCCGACATACACGCGGGCGCAGCCGCTGGCAAAAGCTAGTATATTAAGACATAGGATACTTTTCATCCCGGTAGAAGGTTCCCGTGGGATAATTTCCGACATACACGCGGGCAACAGCTAGTATATTAAGACATAGGATACTTTTCATCCCGGTAGAAGGTTCCCGTGGGATAATTTCCGACATACACGCGGGCAACAGCTAGTATATTAAGACATAGGATACTTTTCATCCCGGTAGAAGGTTCCCGTGGGATAATTTCCGACATACACGCGGGCAACAGCTAGTATATTAAGACATAGGATACTTTTCATCCCGGTAGAAGGTTCCCGTGGGATAATTTCCGACATACACGCGGGCAACAGCTAGTATATTGAGACATAGGATACTTTTCATCCCGGTAGAAGGTTCCCGTGGGATAATTTCCAACATACACGCGGGCAACAGCTAGTATATTAAGACATAGGATACTTTTCATCCCGATAGAAGGTACCCGTGGTATAATTTCCGACATACACGCGGGCAACAGCTAGTATATTGAGACATAGGATACTTTTCATCCCGGTAGAAGGTTCCCGTGGGATAATTTCTGACATACACGCGGGCAACAGCTAGTATATTAAGACATAGGATACTTTTCATCCCGGTAGAAGGTTCCCGTGGGATAATTTCCGACATACACGCGGGCGCAGCCGCTGGCAAAAGCTAGTATATTAAGACATAGGATACTTTTCATCCCGGTAGAAGGTTCCCGTGGGATAATTTCCGACATACACGCGGGCAACAGCTAGTATATTAAGACATAGGATACTTTTCATCCCGGTAGAAGGTTCCCGTGGGATAATTTCCGACATACACGCGGGCAACAGCTAGTATATTAAGACATAGGATACTTTTCATCCCGGTAGAAGGTTCCCGTGGGATAATTTCCGACATACACGCGGGCAACAGCTAGTATATTAAGACATAGGATACTTTTCATCCCGGTAGAAGGTTCCCGTGGGATAATTTCCGACATACACGCGGGCAACAGCTAGTATATTAAGACATAGGATACTTTTCATCCCGGTAGAAGGTTCCCGTGGGATAATTTCCGACATACACGCGGGCAACAGCTAGTATATTAAGACATAGGATACTTTTCATCCCGGTAGAAGGTACCCGTGGTATAATTTCCGACATACACGCGGGCAGCAGCTAGTATATTGAGACATAGGATACTTTTCATCCCGGTAGAAGGTTCCCGTGGGATAATTTCTGACATACACGCGGGCAACAGCTAGTATATTAAGACATAGGATACTTTTCATCCCGGTAGAAGGTTCCCGTGGGATAATTTCCGACATACACGCGGGCGCAGCCGCTGGCAAAAGCTAGTATATTAAGACATAGGATACTTTTCATCCCGGTAGAAGGTTCCCGTGGGATAATTTCCGACATACACGCGGGCAACAGCTAGTATATTAAGACATAGGATACTTTTCATCCCGGTAGAAGGTTCCCGTGGGATAATTTCCGACATACACGCGGGCAACAGCTAGTATATTAAGACATAGGATACTTTTCATCCCGGTAGAAGGTTCCCGTGGGATAATTTCCGACATACACGCGGGCAACAGCTAGTATATTAAGACATAGGATACTTTTCATCCCGGTAGAAGGTTCCTGTGGGATAATTTCCGACATACACGCGGGCAACAGCTAGTATATTAAGACATAGGATACTTTTCATCCCGGTAGAAGGTTCCTGTGGGATAATTTCCGACATACACGCGGGCAACAGCTAGTATATTAAGACATAGGATACTTTTCATCCCGGTAGAAGGTTCCCGTGGGATAATTTCCGACATACACGCGGGCAACAGCTAGTATATTAAGACATAGGATACTTTTCATCCCGGTAGAAGGTACCCGTGGTATAATTTCCGACATACACGCGGGCAACAGCTAGTATATTGAGACATAGGATACTTTTCATCCCGGTAGAAGGTTCCCGTGGGATAATTTCTGACATACACGCGGGCAACAGCTAGTATATTAAGACATAGGATACTTTTCATCCCGGTAGAAGGTTCCCGTGGGATAATTTCCGACATACACGCGGGCGCAGCCGCTGGCAAAAGCTAGTATATTAAGACATAGGATACTTTTCATCCCGGTAGAAGGTTCCCGTGGGATAATTTCCGACATACACGCGGGCAACAGCTAGTATATTAAGACATAGGATACTTTTCATCCCGGTAGAAGGTTCCCGTGGGATAATTTCCGACATACACGCGGGCAACAGCTAGTATATTAAGACATAGGATACTTTTCATCCCGGTAGAAGGTTCCCGTGGGATAATTTCCGACATACACGCGGGCAACAGCTAGTATATTAAGACATAGGATACTTTTCATCCCGGTAGAAGGTTCCCGTGGGATAATTTCCGACATACACGCGGGCAACAGCTAGTATATTGAGACATAGGATACTTTTCATCCCGGTAGAAGGTTCCCGTGGGATAATTTCCAACATACACGCGGGCAACAGCTAGTATATTAAGACATAGGATACTTTTCATCCCGATAGAAGGTACCCGTGGTATAATTTCCGACATACACGCGGGCAACAGCTAGTATATTGAGACATAGGATACTTTTCATCCCGGTAGAAGGTTCCCGTGGGATAATTTCTGACATACACGCGGGCAACAGCTAGTATATTAAGACATAGGATACTTTTCATCCCGGTAGAAGGTTCCCGTGGGATAATTTCCGACATACACGCGGGCGCAGCCGCTGGCAAAAGCTAGTATATTAAGACATAGGATACTTTTCATCCCGGTAGAAGGTTCCCGTGGGATAATTTCCGACATACACGCGGGCAACAGCTAGTATATTAAGACATAGGATACTTTTCATCCCGGTAGAAGGTTCCCGTGGGATAATTTCCGACATACACGCGGGCAACAGCTAGTATATTAAGACATAGGATACTTTTCATCCCGGTAGAAGGTTCCCGTGGGATAATTTCCGACATACACGCGGGCAACAGCTAGTATATTAAGACATAGGATACTTTTCATCCCGGTAGAAGGTTCCCGTGGGATAATTTCCGACATACACGCGGGCAACAGCTAGTATATTAAGACATAGGATACTTTTCATCCCGGTAGAAGGTTCCCGTGGGATAATTTCCGACATACACGCGGGCAACAGCTAGTATATTAAGACATAGGATACTTTTCATCCCGGTAGAAGGTTCCTGTGGGATAATTTCCGACATACACGCGGGCAACAGCTAGTATATTAAGACATAGGATACTTTTCATCCCGGTAGAAGGTTCCTGTGGGATAATTTCCGACATACACGCGGGCAACAGCTAGTATATTAAGACATAGGATACTTTTCATCCCGGTAGAAGGTTCCCGTGGGATAATTTCCGACATACACGCGGGCAACAGCTAGTATATTAAGACATAGGATACTTTTCATCCCGGTAGAAGGTACCCGTGGTATAATTTCCGACATACACGCGGGCAACAGCTAGTATATTGAGACATAGGATACTTTTCATCCCGGTAGAAGGTTCCCGTGGGATAATTTCTGACATACACGCGGGCAACAGCTAGTATATTAAGACATAGGATACTTTTCATCCCGGTAGAAGGTTCCCGTGGGATAATTTCCGACATACACGCGGGCGCAGCCGCTGGCAAAAGCTAGTATATTAAGACATAGGATACTTTTCATCCCGGTAGAAGGTTCCCGTGGGATAATTTCCGACATACACGCGGGCAACAGCTAGTATATTAAGACATAGGATACTTTTCATCCCGGTAGAAGGTTCCCGTGGGATAATTTCCGACATACACGCGGGCAACAGCTAGTATATTAAGACATAGGATACTTTTCATCCCGGTAGAAGGTTCCCGTGGGATAATTTCCGACATACACGCGGGCAACAGCTAGTATATTAAGACATAGGATACTTTTCATCCCGGTAGAAGGTTCCCGTGGGATAATTTCCGACATACACGCGGGCAACAGCTAGTATATTGAGACATAGGATACTTTTCATCCCGGTAGAAGGTTCCCGTGGGATAATTTCCAACATACACGCGGGCAACAGCTAGTATATTAAGACATAGGATACTTTTCATCCCGATAGAAGGTACCCGTGGTATAATTTCCGACATACACGCGGGCAACAGCTAGTATATTGAGACATAGGATACTTTTCATCCCGGTAGAAGGTTCCCGTGGGATAATTTCTGACATACACGCGGGCAACAGCTAGTATATTAAGACATAGGATACTTTTCATCCCGGTAGAAGGTTCCCGTGGGATAATTTCCGACATACACGCGGGCGCAGCCGCTGGCAAAAGCTAGTATATTAAGACATAGGATACTTTTCATCCCGGTAGAAGGTTCCCGTGGGATAATTTCCGACATACACGCGGGCAACAGCTAGTATATTAAGACATAGGATACTTTTCATCCCGGTAGAAGGTTCCCGTGGGATAATTTCCGACATACACGCGGGCAACAGCTAGTATATTAAGACATAGGATACTTTTCATCCCGGTAGAAGGTTCCCGTGGGATAATTTCCGACATACACGCGGGCAACAGCTAGTATATTAAGACATAGGATACTTTTCATCCCGGTAGAAGGTTCCCGTGGGATAATTTCCGACATACACGCGGGCAACAGCTAGTATATTAAGACATAGGATACTTTTCATCCCGGTAGAAGGTACCCGTGGTATAATTTCCGACATACACGCGGGCAACAGCTAGTATATTGAGACATAGGATACTTTTCATCCCGGTAGAAGGTTCCCGTGGGATAATTTCTGACATACACGCGGGCAACAGCTAGTATATTAAGACATAGGATACTTTTCATCCCGGTAGAAGGTTCCCGTGGGATAATTTCCGACATACACGCGGGCGCAGCCGCTGGCAAAAGCTAGTATATTAAGACATAGGATACTTTTCATCCCGGTAGAAGGTTCCCGTGGGATAATTTCCGACATACACGCGGGCAACAGCTAGTATATTAAGACATAGGATACTTTTCATCCCGGTAGAAGGTTCCCGTGGGATAATTTCCGACATACACGCGGGCAACAGCTAGTATATTAAGACATAGGATACTTTTCATCCCGGTAGAAGGTTCCCGTGGGATAATTTCCGACAAACACGCGGGCAACAGCTAGTATATTAAGACATAGGATACTTTTTATCCCGGTAGAAGGTTCCTGTGGGATAATTTCCGACATACACGCGGGCAACAGCTAGTATATTAAGACATAGGATACTTTTCATCCCGGTAGAAGGTTCCTGTGGGATAATTTCCGACATACACGCGGGCAACAGCTAGTATATTAAGACATAGGATACTTTTCGTCCCGGTAGAAGGTTCCCGTGGGATAATTTCCGACATACACGCGGGCAACAGCTAGTATATTAAGACATAGGATACTTTTCATCCCGGTAGAAGGTTCCCGTGGGATAATTTCCGACATACACGCGGGCAACAGCTAGTATATTAAGACATAGGATACTTTTCATCCCGGAAGAAGGTTCCCGTGGGATAATTTCCGACATACACGCGGGCGAAGCCGCTGGCAACAGCTAGTATATTAAGACATAGGATACTTTTCATCCCGGTAGAAGGTTCCCGTGGGATAATTTCCGACATACACGCGGGCAACAGCTAGTATATTAAGACATAGGATACTTTTCATCCCGGTAGAAGGTTCCCGTGGGATAATTTCCGACATATACGCGGGCGCAGCCGCTGGCAACAGCTAGTATATTAAGACATAGGATACTTTTCATCCCGGTAGAAGAATCCCGTGGGATAATTTCAGACATACACGCGGGCGAAGCCGCTGGCAACAGCTAGTATATTAAGACATAGGATACTTTTCATCCCGGTAGA
Source organism: Dicycla oo (assembly GCA_948252095.1). Taxonomy (NCBI): domain Eukaryota; kingdom Metazoa; phylum Arthropoda; class Insecta; order Lepidoptera; family Noctuidae; genus Dicycla; species Dicycla oo. The sequence continues at coordinate 9,189,023 of OX411733.1, read as the reverse complement.
AGGTTCCCGTGGGATAATTTCCGTCATACACGCGGGCGCAGCCGCGGGCAACAGCTAGTATATTAAGACATAGGATACTTTTCATCCCGGTAGAAGGTTCCCGTGGGATAATTTCAGACATATACGCGGGCGCAGCCGCTGGCAACAGCTAGTATATTAAGACATAGGATACTTTTCATCCCGGTAGAAGAATCCCGTGGGATAATTTCAGACATACACGCGGGCGAAGCCGCTGGCAACAGCTAGTATATTAAGACATAGGATACTTTTCATCCCGGTAGAAGAATCCCGTGGGATAATTTCCGACATACACGCGGGCAACAGCTAGTATATTAAGACATAGGATACTTTTCATCTCGGTAGAAGGTTCCCGTGGGATAATTTCAGACATACACGCGGGCGAAGCCGCTGGCAACAGCTAGTATATTAAGACATAGGATACTTTTCATCCCGGTAGAAGAATCCCGTGGGATAATTTCCGACATACACGCGGGCAACAGCTAGTATATTAAGACATAGGATACTTTTCATCCCGGTAGAAGGTTCCCGTGGGATAATTTCCGACATACACGCGGGCAACAGCTAGTATATTAAGACATAGGATACTTTTCATCCCGGTAGAAGGTACCCGTGGTATAATTTCCGACATACACGCGGGCAACAGCTAGTATATTGAGACATAGGATACTTTTCATCCCGGTAGAAGGTTCCCGTGGGATAATTTCTGACATACACGCGGGCAACAGCTAGTATATTAAGACATAGGATACTTTTCATCCCGGTAGAAGGTTCCCGTGGGATAATTTCCGACATACACGCGGGCGCAGCCGCTGGCAAAAGCTAGTATATTAAGACATAGGATACTTTTCATCCCGGTAGAAGGTTCCCGTGGGATAATTTCCGACATACACGCGGGCAACAGCTAGTATATTAAGACATAGGATACTTTTCATCCCGGTAGAAGGTTCCCGTGGGATAATTTCCGACATACACGCGGGCAACAGCTAGTATATTAAGACATAGGATACTTTTCATCCCGGTAGAAGGTTCCCGTGGGATAATTTCCGACAAACACGCGGGCAACAGCTAGTATATTAAGACATAGGATACTTTTCATCCCGGTAGAAGGTTCCTGTGGGATAATTTCCGACATACACGCGGGCAACAGCTAGTATATTAAGACATAGGATACTTTTCATCCCGGTAGAAGGTTCCTGTGGGATAATTTCCGACATACACGCGGGCAACAGCTAGTATATTAAGACATAGGATACTTTTCGTCCCGGTAGAAGGTTCCCGTGGGATAATTTCCGACATACACGCGGGCAACAGCTAGTATATTAAGACATAGGATACTTTTCATCCCGGTAGAAGGTTCCCGTGGGATAATTTCCGACATACACGCGGGCAACAGCTAGTATATTAAGACATAGGATACTTTTCATCCCGGAAGAAGGTTCCCGTGGGATAATTTCCGACATACACGCGGGCGAAGCCGCTGGCAACAGCTAGTATATTAAGACATAGGATACTTTTCATCCCGGTAGAAGGTTCCCGTGGGATAATTTCCGACATACACGCGGGCAACAGCTAGTATATTAAGACATAGGATACTTTTCATCCCGGTAGAAGGTTCCCGTGGGATAATTTCCGACATATACGCGGGCGCAGCCGCTGGCAACAGCTAGTATATTAAGACATAGGATACTTTTCATCCCGGTAGAAGAATCCCGTGGGATAATTTCAGACATACACGCGGGCGAAGCCGCTGGCAACAGCTAGTATATTAAGACATAGGATACTTTTCATCCCGGTAGAAGGTTCCCGTGGGATAATTTCCGTCATACACGCGGGCGCAGCCGCGGGCAACAGCTAGTATATTAAGACATAGGATACTTTTCATCCCGGTAGAAGGTTCCCGTGGGATAATTTCAGACATATACGCGGGCGCAGCCGCTGGCAACAGCTAGTATATTAAGACATAGGATACTTTTCATCCCGGTAGAAGAATCCCGTGGGATAATTTCAGACATACACGCGGGCGAAGCCGCTGGCAACAGCTAGTATATTAAGACATAGGATACTTTTCATCCCGGTAGAAGAATCCCGTGGGATAATTTCCGACATACACGCGGGCAACAGCTAGTATATTAAGACATAGGATACTTTTCATCTCGGTAGAAGGTTCCCGTGGGATAATTTCCGACATACACGCGGGCAACAGCTAGTATATTAAGACATAGGATACTTTTCATCCCGGTAGAAGGTTCCCGTGGGATAATTTCCGACATACACGCGGGCAACAGCTAGTATATTAAGACATAGGATACTTTTCATCTCGGTAGAAGGTTCCCGTGGGATAATTTCCGACATACACGCGGGCAACAGCTAGTATATTAAGACATAGGATACTTTTCATCCCGGTAGAAGGTTCCCGTGGGATAATTTCCGACATACACGCGGGCAACAGCTAGTATTTTAAAACATAGGATACTTTTCATCCCGGAAGAAGGTTCCCGTGGGATAATTTCCGACATACACGCGGGCGAAACCGCTGGCAACAGCTAGTATATTAAGACATAGGATACTTTTCATCCCGGTAGAAGGTTCCCGTGGGATAATTTCCGACATACACGCGGGCAACAGCTAGTATATTAAGACATAGGATACTTTTCATCCCGGTAGAAGGTTCCCGTGGGATAATTTCCGACATACACGCGGGCGCAGCCGCTGGCAAAAGCTAGTATATTAAGACATAGGATACTTTTCATCCCGGTAGAAGGTTCCCTTGGGATAATTTCCGACATACACGCGGGCAACAGCTAGTATATTAAGACATAGGATACTTTTCATCCCGGTAGAAGGTTCCCGTGAGATAATTTCCGACATACACGCGGGCAACAGCTAGTATATTAAGACATAGGATACTTTTTATCCCGGTAGAAGGTTCCCGTGGGATAATTTCCGACATACACGCGGGCAACAGCTAGTATATTAAGACATAGGATACTTTTCATCCCGGTAGAAGGTTCCCGTGGGATAATTTCCGACATACACGCGGGCAACAGCTAGTATATTAAGACATAGGATACTTTTCATCCCGGTAGAAGGTTCCCGTGGGATAATTTCCGACATACACGCGGGCAACAGCTAGTATATTAAGACATAGGATACTTTTCATCCCGGTAGAAGGTACCCGTGGTATAATTTCCGACATACACGCGGGCAACAGCTAGTATATTGAGACATAGGATACTTTTCATCCCGGTAGAAGGTTCCCGTGGGATAATTTCTGACATACACGCGGGCAACAGCTAGTATATTAAGACATAGGATACTTTTCATCCCGGTAGAAGGTTCCCGTGGGATAATTTCCGACATACACGCGGGCGCAGCCGCTGGCAAAAGCTAGTATATTAAGACATAGGATACTTTTCATCCCGGTAGAAGGTTCCCGTGGGATAATTTCCGACATACACGCGGGCAACAGCTAGTATATTAAGACATAGGATACTTTTCATCCCGGTAGAAGGTTCCCGTGGGATAATTTCCGACATACACGCGGGCAACAGCTAGTATATTAAGACATAGGATACTTTTCATCCCGGTAGAAGGTTCCCGTGGGATAATTTCCGACATACACGCGGGCAACAGCTAGTATATTAAGACATAGGATACTTTTCATCCCGGAAGAAGGTTCCCGTGGGATAATTTCCGACATACACGCGGGCGAAGCCGCTGGCAACAGCTAGTATATTAAGACATAGGAAACTTTTCATCCCGGTAGAAGGTTCCCGTGGGATAATTTCCGACATACACGCGGGCAACAGCTAGTATATTAAGACATAGGATACTTTTCATCCCGGTAGAAGGTTCCCGTGGGATAATTTCCGACATATACGCGGGCGCAGCCGCTGGCAACAGCTAGTATATTAAGACATAGGATACTTTTCATCCCGGTAGAAGAATCCCGTGGGATAATTTCAGACATACACGCGGGCGAAGCCGCTGGCAACAGCTAGTATATTAAGACATAGGATACTTTTCATCCCGGTAGAAGGTTCCCGTGGGATAATTTCCGACATACACGCGGGCAACAGCTAGTATATTAAGACATAGGATACTTTTCATCCCGGTAGAAGGTTCCCGTGGGATAATTTCAGACATATACGCGGGCGCAGCCGCTGGCAACAGCTAGTATATTAAGACATAGGATACTTTTCATCCCGGTAGAAGAATCCCGTGGGATAATTTCAGACATACACGCGGGCGAAGCCGCTGGCAACAGCTAGTATATTAAGACATAGGATACTTTTCATCCCGGTAGAAGAATCCCGTGGGATAATTTCCGACATACACGCGGGCAACAGCTAGTATATTAAGACATAGGATACTTTTCATCTCGGTAGAAGGTTCCCGTGGGATAATTTCCGACATACACGCGGGCAACAGCTAGTATATTAAGACATAGGATACTTTTCATCCCGGTAGAAGGTTCCCGTGGGATAATTTCCGACATACACGCGGGCAACAGCTAGTATATTAAGACATAGGATACTTTTCATCTCGGTAGAAGGTTCCCGTGGGATAATTTCCGACATACACGCGGGCAACAGCTAGTATATTAAGACATAGGATACTTTTCATCCCGGTAGAAGGTTCCCGTGGGATAATTTCCGACATACACGCGGGCAACAGCTAGTATATTAAGACATAGGATACTTTTCATCCCGGAAGAAGGTTCCCGTGGGATAATTTCCGACATACACGCGGGCGAAGCCGCTGGCAACAGCTAGTATATTAAGACATAGGATACTTTTCATCCCGGTAGAAGGTTCCCGTGGGATAATTTCCGACATACACGCGGGCAACAGCTAGTATATTAAGACATAGGATACTTTTCATCCCGGTAGAAGGTTCCCGTGGGATAATTTCCGACATACACGCGGGCGCAGCCGCTGGCAAAAGCTAGTATATTAAGACATAGGATACTTTTCATCCCGGTAGAAGGTTCCCGTGGGATAATTTCCGACATACACGCGGGCAACAGCTAGTATATTAAGACATAGGATACTTTTCATCCCGGTAGAAGGTTCCCGTGAGATAATTTCCGACATACACGCGGGCAACAGCTAGTATATTAAGACATAGGATACTTTTCATCCCGGTAGAAGGTTCCTGTGGGATAATTTCCGACATACACGCGGGCAACAGCTAGTATATTAAGACATAGGATACTTTTCGTCCCGGTAGAAGGTTCCCGTGGGATAATTTCCGACATACACGCGGGCGAAGCCGCTGGCAACAGCTAGTATATTAAGACATAGGATACTTTTCATCCCGGTAGAAGGTTCCCGTGGGATAATTTCCGACATACACGCGGGCAACAGCTAGTATATTAAGACATAGGATACTTTTCATCCCGGTAGAAGGTTCCCGTGGGATAATTTCCGACATATACGCGGGCGCAGCCGCTGGCAACAGCTAGTATATTAAGACATAGGATACTTTTCATCCCGGTAGAAGAATCCCGTGGGATAATTTCAGACATACACGCGGGCGAAGCCGCTGGCAACAGCTAGTATATTAAGACATAGGATACTTTTCATCCCGGTAGAAGGTTCCCGTGGGATAATTTCCGTCATACACGCGGGCGCAGCCGCGGGCAACAGCTAGTATATTAAGACATAGGATACTTTTCATCCCGGTAGAAGGTTCCCGTGGGATAATTTCAGACATATACGCGGGCGCAGCTGCTGGCAACAGCTAGTATATTAAGACATAGGATACTTTTCATCCCGGTAGAAGAATCCCGTGGGATAATTTCAGACATACACGCGGGCGAAGCCGCTGGCAACAGCTAGTATATTAAGACATAGGATACTTTTCATCCCGGTAGAAGAATCCCGTGGGATAATTTCCGACATACACGCGGGCAACAGCTAGTATATTAAGACATAGGATACTTTTCATCTCGGTAGAAGGTTCCCGTGGGATAATTTCCGACATACACGCGGGCAACAGCTAGTATATTAAGACATAGGATACTTTTCATCCCGGTAGAAGGTTCCCGTGGGATAATTTCCGACATACACGCGGGCAACAGCTAGTATATTAAGACATAGGATACTTTTCATCTCGGTAGAAGGTTCCCGTGGGATAATTTCCGACATACACGCGGGCAACAGCTAGTATATTAAGACATAGGATACTTTTCATCCCGGTAGAAGGTTCCCGTGGGATAATTTCCGACATACACGCGGGCAACAGCTAGTATATTAAGACATAGGATACTTTTCATCCCGGAAGAAGGTTCCCGTGGGATAATTTCCGACATACACGCGGGCGAAGCCGCTGGCAACAGCTAGTATATTAAGACATAGGATACTTTTCATCCCGGTAGAAGGTTCCCGTGGGATAATTTCCGACATACACGCGGGCAACAGCTAGTATATTAAGACATAGGATACTTTTCATCCCGGTAGAAGGTACCCGTGGTATAATTTCCGACATACACGCGGGCAACAGCTTGTATATTGAGACATAGGATACTTTTCATCCCGGTAGAAGGTTCCCGTGGGATAATTTCTGACATACACGCGGGCAACAGCTAGTATATTAAGACATAGGATACTTTTCATCCCGGTAGAAGGTTCCCGTGGGATAATTTCCGACATACACGCGGGCGCAGCCGCTGGCAAAAGCTAGTATATTAAGACATAGGATACTTTTCATCCCGGTAGAAGGTTCCCGTGGGATAATTTCCGACATACACGCGGGCAACAGCTAGTATATTAAGACATAGGATACTTTTCATCCCGGTAGAAGGTTCCCGTGGGATAATTTCCGACATACACGCGGGCAACAGCTAGTATATTAAGACATAGGATACTTTTCATCCCGGTAGAAGGTTCCTGTGGGATAATTTCCGACATACACGCGGGCAACAGCTAGTATATTAAGACATAGGATACTTTTCATCCCGGTAGAAGGTTCCTGTGGGATAATTTCCGACATACACGCGGGCAACAGCTAGTATATTAAGACATAGGATACTTTTCGTCCCGGTAGAAGGTTCCCGTGGGATAATTTCCGACATACACGCGGGCGAAGCCGCTGGCAACAGCTAGTATATTAAGACATAGGATACTTTTCATCCCGGTAGAAGGTTCCCGTGGGATAATTTCCGACATACACGCGGGCAACAGCTAGTATATTAAGACATAGGATACTTTTCATCCCGGTAGAAGGTTCCCGTGGGATAATTTCCGACATATACGCGGGCGCAGCCGCTGGCAACAGCTAGTATATTAAGACATAGGATACTTTTCATCCCGGTAGAAGAATCCCGTGGGATAATTTCAGACATACACGCGGGCGAAGCCGCTGGCAACAGCTAGTATATTAAGACATAGGATACTTTTCATCCCGGTAGAAGGTTCCCGTGGGATAATTTCCGTCATACACGCGGGCGCAGCCGCGGGCAACAGCTAGTATATTAAGACATAGGATACTTTTCATCCCGGTAGAAGGTTCCCGTGGGATAATTTCAGACATATACGCGGGCGCAGCTGCTGGCAACAGCTAGTATATTAAGACATAGGATACTTTTCATCCCGGTAGAAGAATCCCGTGGGATAATTTCAGACATACACGCGGGCGAAGCCGCTGGCAACAGCTAGTATATTAAGACATAGGATACTTTTCATCCCGGTAGAAGAATCCCGTGGGATAATTTCCGACATACACGCGGGCAACAGCTAGTATATTAAGACATAGGATACGTTTCATCTCGGTAGAAGGTTCCCGTGGGATAATTTCCGACATACACGCGGGCAACAGCTAGTATATTAAGACATAGGATACTTTTCATCCCGGTAGAAGGTTCCCGTGGGATAATTTCCGACATACACGCGGGCAACAGCTAGTATATTAAGACATAGGATACTTTTCATCTCGGTAGAAGGTTCCCGTGGGATAATTTCCGACATACACGCGGGCAACAGCTAGTATATTAAGACATAGGATACTTTTCATCCCGGTAGAAGGTTCCCGTGGGATAATTTCCGACATACACGCGGGCAACAGCTAGTATATTAAGACATAGGATACTTTTCATCCCGGAAGAAGGTTCCCGTGGGATAATTTCCGACATACACGCGGGCGAAGCCGCTGGCAACAGCTAGTATATTAAGACATAGGATACTTTTCATCCCGGTAGAAGGTTCCCGTGGGATAATTTCCGACATACACGCGGGCAACAGCTAGTATATTAAGACATAGGATACTTTTCATCCCGGTAGAAGGTTCCCGTGGGATAATTTCCGACATACACGCGGGCAACAGCTAGTATATTAAGACATAGGATACTTTTCATCCCGGTAGAAGGTTCCCGTGGGATAATTTCCGACATATACGCGGGCGCAGCCGCTGGCAACAGCTAGTATATTAAGACATAGGATACTTTTCATCCCGGTAGAAGAATCCCGTGGGATAATTTCAGACATACACGCGGGCGAAGCCGCTGGCAACAGCTAGTATATTAAGACATAGGATACTTTTCATCCCGGTAGAAGGTTCCCGTGGGATAATTTCCGTCATACACGCGGGCGCAGCCGCGGGCAACAGCTAGTATATTAAGACATAGGATACTTTTCATCCCGGTAGAAGGTTCCCGTGGGATAATTTCAGACATATACGCGGGCGCAGCTGCTGGCAACAGCTAGTATATTAAGACATAGGATACTTTTCATCCCGGTAGAAGAATCCCGTGGGATAATTTCAGACATACACGCGGGCGAAGCCGCTGGCAACAGCTAGTATATTAAGACATAGGATACTTTTCATCCCGGTAGAAGAATCCCGTGGGATAATTTCCGACATACACGCGGGCAACAGCTAGTATATTAAGACATAGGATACTTTTCATCTCGGTAGAAGGTTCCCGTGGGATAATTTCCGACATACACGCGGGCAACAGCTAGTACATTAAGACATAGGATACTTTTCATCCCGGTAGAAGGTTCCCGTGGGATAATTTCCGACATACACGCGGGCAACAGCTAGTATATTAAGACATAGGATACTTTTCATCTCGGTAGAACGTTCCCGTGGGATAATTTCCGACATACACGCGGGCAACAGCTAGTATATTAAGACATAGGATACTTTTCATCCCGGTAGAAGGTTCCCGTGGGATAATTTCCGACATACACGCGGGCAACAGCTAGTATATTAAGACATAGGATACTTTTCATCCCGGAAGAAGGTTCCCGTGGGATAATTTCCGACATACACGCGGGCGAAGCCGCTGGCAACAGCTAGTATATTAAGACATAGGATACTTTTCATCCCGGTAGAAGGTTCCCGTGGGATAATTTCCGTCATACACGCGGGCGCAGCCGCGGGCAACAGCTAGTATATTAAGACATAGGATACTTTTCATCCCGGTAGAAGGTTCCCGTGGGATAATTTCAGACATATACGCGGGCGCAGCTGCTGGCAACAGCTAGTATATTAAGACATAGGATACTTTTCATCCCGGTAGAAGAATCCCGTGGGATAATTTCAGACATACACGCGGGCGAAGCCGCTGGCAACAGCTAGTATATTAAGACATAGGATACTTTTCATCCCGGTAGAAGAATCCCGTGGGATAATTTCCGACATACACGCGGGCAACAGCTAGTATATTAAGACATAGGATACTTTTCATCTCGGTAGAAGGTTCCCGTGGGATAATTTCCGACATACACGCGGGCAACAGCTAGTATATTAAGACATAGGATACTTTTCATCCCGGTAGAAGGTTCCCGTGGGATAATTTCCGACATACACGCGGGCAACAGCTAGTATATTAAGACATAGGATACTTTTCATCTCGGTAGAAGGTTCCCGTGGGATAATTTCCGACATACACGCGGGCAACAGCTAGTATATTAAGACATAGTATACTTTTCATCCCGGTAGAAGGTTCCCGTGGGATAATTTCCGACATACACGCGGGCAACAGCTAGTATATTAAGACATAGGATACTTTTCATCCCGGAAGAAGGTTCCCGTGGGATAATTTCCGACATACACGCGGGCGAAGCCGCTGGCAACAGCTAGTATATTAAGACATAGGATACTTTTCATCCCGGTAGAAGGTTCCCGTGGGATAATTTCCGACATACACGCGGGCAACAGCTAGTATATTAAGACATAGGATACTTTTCATCCCGGTAGAAGGTTCCCGTGGGATAATTTCCGACATACACGCGGGCGCAGCCGCGGGCAACAGCTAGTATATTAAGACATAGGATACTTTTTATCCCGGTAGAAGGTTCCCGTGGGATATTTTCCGACATACACGCGGGCAACAGCTAGTATATTAAGACATAGGATACTTCTCATCCCGGTAGAAGGTACCCGTGGTATAATTTCCGACATACACGCGGGCAACAGCTAGTATATTGAGACATAGGATACTTTTCATCCCGGTAGAAGGTTCCCGTGGGATAATTTCTGACATACACGCGGGCAACAGCTAGTATATTAAGACATAGGATACTTTTTATCCCGGTAGAAGGTTCCCGTGGGATAATTTCCGACATACACGTGGGCGCAGCCGCTGGCAACAGCTAGTATATTAAGACATAGGATACTTTTCATCCCGGTAGAAGGTACCCGTGGTATAATTTCCGACATACACGCGGGCAACAGCTAGTATATTGAGACATAGGATACTTTTCATCCCGGTAGAAGGTTCCCGTGGGATAATTTCTGACATACACGCGGGCAACAGCTAGTATATTAAGACATAGGATACTTTTCATCCCGGTAGAAGGTTCCCGTGGGATAATTTCCGACATACACGCGGGCGCAGCCGCTGGCAAAAGCTAGTATATTAAGACATAGGATACTTTTCATCCCGGTAGAAGGTTCCCGTGGGATAATTTCCGACATACACGCGGGCAACAGCTAGTATATTAAGACATAGGATACTTTTCATCCCGGTAGAAGGTTCCCGTGGGATAATTTCCGACATACACGCGGGCAACAGCTAGTATATTAAGACATAGGATACTTTTCATCCCGGTAGAAGGTTCCCGTGGGATAATTTCCGACATACACGCGGGCAACAGCTAGTATATTAAGACATAGGATACTTTTCATCCCGGTAGAAGGTTCCTGTGGGATAATTTCCGACATACACGCGGGCAACAGCTAGTATATTAAGACATAGGATACTTTTCATCCCGGTAGAAGGTTCCTGTGGGATAATTTCCGACATACACGCGGGCAACAGCTAGTATATTAAGACATAGGATACTTTTCGTCCCGGTAGAAGGTTCCCGTGGGATAATTTCCGACATACACGCGGGCAACAGCTAGTATATTAAGACATAGGATACTTTTCATCCCGGTAGAAGGTTCCCGTGGGATAATTTCCGACATACACGCGGGCAACACCTAGTATATTAAGACATAGGATACTTTTCATCCCGGAAGAAGGTTCCCGTGGGATAATTTCCGACATACACGCGGGCGAAGCCGCTGGCAACAGCTAGTATATTAAGACATAGGATACTTTTCATCCCGGTAGAAGGTTCCCGTGGGATAATTTCCGACATACACGCGGGCAACAGCTAGTATATTAAGACATAGGATACTTTTCATCCCGGTAGAAGGTTCCCGTGGGATAATTTCCGACATATACGCGGGCGCAGCCGCTGGCAACAGCTAGTATATTAAGACATAGGATACTTTTCATCCTGGTAGAAGAATCCCGTGGGATAGTTTCAGACATACACGCGGGCGAAGCCGCTGGCAACAGCTAGTATATTAAGACATAGGATACTTTTCATCCCGGTAGAAGGTTCCCGTGGGATAATTTCCGTCATACACGCGGGCGCAGCCGCGGGCAACAGCTAGTATATTAAGACATAGGATACTTTTCATCCCGGTAGAAGGTTCCCGTGGGATAATTTCAGACATATACGCGGGCGCAGCCGCTGGCAACAGCTAGTATATTAAGACATAGGATACTATTCATCCCGGTAGAAGAATCCCGTGGGATAATTTCAGACATACACGCGGGCGCAGCCGCTGGCAACAGCTAGTATATTAAGACATAGGATACTTTTCATCCCGGTAGAAGGTTCCCGTGGGATAATTTCTGACATACACGCGGGCAACAGCTAGTATATTAAGACATAGGATACTTTTCATCCCGGTAGAAGGTTCCCGTGGGATAATTTCCGACATACACGCGGGCAACAGCTAGTATATTAAGACATAGGATACTTTTCATCCCGGTAGAAGGTTCCCGTGGGATAATTTCCGACATACACGCGGGCAACAGCTAGTATATTAAGACATAGGATACTTTTCGTCCCGGTAAAAGGTTCCCGTGGGATAATATCCGACATACACGCGGGCAACAGCTAGTATATTAAGACATAGGATACTTTTCATCCCGGTAGAAGGTTCCCGTGGGATAATTTCCGACATACACGCGGGCAACAGCTAGTATATTAAGACATAGGATACTTTTCATCCCGGAAGAAGGTTCCCGTGGGATAATTTCCGACATACACGCGGGCAACAGCTAGTATATTAAGACATAGGATACTTTTCATCCCGGTAGAAGGTTCCCGTGGGATAATTTCCGACATACACGCGGGCAACAGCTAGTATATTAAGACATAGGATACTTTTCATCCCGGTAGAAGGTTCCCGTGGGATAATTTCCGACATATACGCGGGCGCAGCCGCTGGCAACAGCTAGTATATTAAGACATAGGATACTTTTCATCCCGGTAGAAGAATCCCGTGGGATAATTTCAGACATACACGCGGGCGAAGCCGCTGGCAACAGCTAGTATATTAAGACATAGGATACTTTTCATCCCGGTAGAAGGTTCCCGTGGGATAATTTCCGTCATACACGCGGGCGCAGCCGCGGGCAACAGCTAGTATATTAAGACATAGGATACTTTTCATCCCGGTAGAAGGTACCCGTGGTATAATTTCCGACATACACGCGGGCAACAGCTAGTATATTGAGACATAGGATACTTTTCATCCCGGTAGAAGGTTCCCGTGGGATAATTTCTGACATACACGCGGGCAACAGCTAGTATATTAAGACATAGGATACTTTTCATCCCGGTAGAAGGTTCCCGTGGGATAATTTCCGACATACACGCGGGCGCAGCCGCTGGCAAAAGCTAGTATATTAAGACATAGGATACTTTTCATCCCGGTAGAAGGTTCCCGTGGGATAATTTCCGACATACACGCGGGCAACAGCTAGTATATTAAGACATAGGATACTTTTCATCCCGGTAGAAGGTTCCTGTGGGATAATTTCCGACATACACGCGGGCAACAGCTAGTATATTAAGACATAGGATACTTTTCGTCCCGGTAGAAGGTTCCCGTGGGATAATTTCCGACATACACGCGGGCAACAGCTAGTATATTAAGACATAGGATACTTTTCATCCCGGTAGAAGGTTCCCGTGGGATGATTTCCGACATACACGCGGGCAACAGCTAGTATATTAAAACATAGGATACTTTTCATCCCGGTAGAAGGTTCCCGTGGGATAATTTCCGACATACACGCGGGCAACAGCTAGTATATTAAGACATAGGATACTTTTCATCCCGGTAGAAGGTTCCTGTGGGATAATTTCCGACATACACGCGGGCAACAGCTAGTATATTAAGACATAGGATACTTTTCATCCCGGTAGAAGGTTCCTGTGGGATAATTTCCGACATACACGCGGGCAACAGCTAGTATATTAAGACATAGGATACTTTTCGTCCCGGTAGAAGGTTCCCGTGGGATATTTTCCGACATACACGCGGGCAACAGCTAGTATATTAAGACATAGGATACTTTTCATCCTGGTAGAAGGTACCTGTGGTATAATTTCCGACATACACGCGGGCAACAGCTAGTATATTAAGACATAGGATACTTTTCATCCCGGTAGAAGGTTCCCGTGGGATAATTTCCGACATACACGCGGGCAACAGCTAGTATATTGAGACATAGGATACTTTTCATCCCGGTAGAAGGTTCCCGTGGGATAATTTCCGACATACACGCGGGCAACAGCTAGTATATTAAGACATAGGATACTTTTCATCCCGGTAGAAGGTTCCCGTGGGATAATTTCCGACATACACGCGGGCAACAGCTAGTATATTAAGACATAGGATACTTTTCATCCCGGAAGAAGGTTCCCGTGGGATAATTTCCGACATACACGCGGGCGAAGCCGCTGGCAACAGCTAGTATATTAAGACATAGGATACTTTTCATCCCGGTAGAAGGTTCCCGTGGGATAATTTCCGACATACACGCGGGCAACAGCTAGTATATTAAGACATAGGATACTTTTCATCCCGGTAGAAGGTTCCCGTGGGATAATTTCCGACATATACGCGGGCGCAGCCGCTGGCAACAGCTAGTATATTAAGACATAGGATACTTTTCATCCCGGTAGAAGAATCCCGTGGGATAATTTCAGACATACACGCGGGCGAAGCCGCTGGCAACAGCTAGTATATTAAGACATAGGATACTTTTCATCCCGGTAGAAGGTTCCCGTGGGATAATTTCCGTCATACACGCGGGCGCAGCCGCGGGCAACAGCTAGTATATTAAGACATAGGATACTTTTTATCCCGGTAGAAGGTACCCGTGGTATAATTTCCGACATACACGCGGGCAACAGCTAGTATATTGAGACATAGGATACTTTTCATCCCGGTAGAAGGTTCCCGTGGGATAATTTCTGACATACACGCGGGCAACAGCTAGTATATTAAGACATAGGATACTTTTCATCCCGGTAGAAGGTTCCCGTGGGATAATTTCCGACATACACGCGGGCGCAGCCGCTGGCAAAAGCTAGTATATTAAGACATAGGATACTTTTCATCCCGGTAGAAGGTTCCCGTGGGATAATTTCCGACATACACGCGGGCAACAGCTAGTATATTAAGACATAGGATACTTTTCATCCCGGTAGAAGGTTCCTGTGGGATAATTTCCGACATACACGCGGGCAACAGCTAGTATATTAAGACATAGGATACTTTTCGTCCCGGTAGAAGGTTCCCGTGGGATAATTTCCGACATACACGCGGGCAACAGCTAGTATATTAAGACATAGGATACTTTTCATCCCGGTAGAAGGTTCCCGTGGGATAATTTCCGACATACACGCGGGCAACAGCTATTATATTAAGACATAGGATACTTTTCATCCCGGTAGAAGAATCCCGTGGGATAATTTCAGACATACACGCGGGCGAAGCCGCTGGCAACAGCTAGTATATTAAGACATAGGATACTTTTCATCCCGGTAGAAGGTTCCCGTGGGATAATTTCCGTCATACACGCGGGCGCAGCCGCGGGCAACAGCTAGTATATTAAGACATAGGATACTTTTCATCCCGGTAGAAGAATCCCGTGGGATAATTTCAGACATACACGCGGGCGAAGCCGCTGGCAACAGCTAGTATATTAAGACATAGGATACTTTTCATCCCGGTAGAAGGTTCCCGTGGGATAATTTCCGACATATACGCGGGCGCAGCCGCTGGCAACAGCTAGTATATTAAGACATAGGATACTTTTCATCCCGGTAGAAGAATCCCGTGGGATAATTTCAGACATACACGCGGGCGAAGCCGCTGGCAACAGCTAGTATATTAAGACATAGGATACTTTTCATCCCGGTAGAAGGTTCCCGTGGGATAATTTCCGTCATACACGCGGGCGCAGCCGCGGGCAACAGCTAGTATATTAAGACATAGGATACTTTTCATCCCGGTAGAAGGTTCCCGTGGGATAATTTCAGATATACGCGGGCGCAGCCGCTGGCAACAGCTAGTATATTAAGACATAGGATACTTTTCATCCCGGTAGAAGAATCCCGTGGGATAATTTCAGACATACACGCGGGCGAAGCCGCTGGCAACAGCTAGTATATTAAGACATAGGATACTTTTCATCCCGGTAGAAGAATCCCGTGGGATAATTTCCGACATACACGCGGGCAACAGCTAGTATATTAAGACATAGGATACTTTTCATCTCGGTAGAAGGTTCCCGTGGGATAATTTCCGACATACACGCGGGCAACAGCTAGTATATTAAGACATAGGATACTTTTCATCCCGGTAGAAGGTTCCCGTGGGATAATTTCCGACATACACGCGGGCAACAGCTAGTATATTAAGACATAGGATACTTTTCATCTCGGTAGAAGGTTCCCGTGGGATAATTTCCGACATACACGCGGGCAACAGCTAGTATATTAAGACATAGGATACTTTTCATCCCGGTAGAAGGTTCCCGTGGGATAATTTCCGACATACACGCGGGCAACAGCTATTATATTAAGACATAGGATACTTTTCATCCCGGAAGAAGGTTCCCGTGGGATAATTTCCGACATACACGCGGGCGAAGCCGCTGGCAACAGCTAGTATATTAAGACATAGGATACTTTTCATCCCGGTAGAAGGTTCCCGTGGGATAATTTCCGACATACACGCGGGCAACAGCTAGTATATTAAGACATAGGATAGTTTTCATCCCGGTAGAAGGTTCCCGTGGGATAATTTCCGACATACACGCGGGCGCAGCCGCGGGCAACAGCTAGTATATTAAGACATAGGATACTTTTTATCCCGGTAGAAGGTTCCCGTGGGATATTTTCCGACATACACGCGGGCAACAGCTAGTATATTAAGACATAGGATACTTTTCATCCCGGTAGAAGGTACCCGTGGTATAATTTCCGACATACACGCGGGCAACAGCTAGTATATTGAGACATAGGATACTTTTCATCCCGGTAGAAGGTTCCCGTGGGATAATTTCTGACATACACGCGGGCAACAGCTAGTATATTAAGACATAGGATACTTTTCATCCCGGTAGAAGGTTCCCGTGGGATAATTTCCGACATACACGCGGGCAACAGCTAGTATATTAAGACATAGGATACTTTTCATCCCGGTAGAAGGTTCCCGTGGGATAATTTCCGACATACACGCGGGCAACAGCTAGTATATTAAGACATAGGATACTTTTCATCCCGGTAGAAGGTTCCCGTGGGATAATTTCCGACATACACGCGGGCAACAGCTAGTATATTAAGACATAGGATACTTTTCATCCCGGTAGAAGGTTCCCGTGGGATAATTTCAGACATATACGCGGGCAACAGCTAGTATATTGAGACATAGGATACTTTTCATCCCGGTAGAAGGTTCCCGTGGGATAATTTCCGACATACACGCGGGCAACAGCTAGTATATTAAGACATAGGATACTTTTCATCCCGGTAGAAGGTTCCCGTGGGATAATTTCCGACATACACGCGGGCGCAGCCGCTGGCAACAGCTAGTATATTAAGACATAGGATACTTTTCATCCCGGTAGAAGAATCCCGTGGGATAATTTCCGACATACACGCGGGCAACAGCTAGTATATTAAGACATAGGATACTTTTTATCCCGGTAGAAGGTTCCCGTGGGATAATTTCCGACATACACGCGGGCGCAGCCGCGGGCATCAGCTAGTATATTAAGACATAGGATACTTTTCATCCCGGTAGAAGGTTCCCGTGGGATATTTTCCGACATACACGCGGGCAACAGCTAGTATATTAAGACATAGGATACTTTTCATCCTGGTAGAAGGTACCCGTGGTATAATTTCCGACATACACGCGGGCAACAGCTTGTATATTAAGACATAGGATACTTTTCATCCCGGTAGAAGGTTCCCGTGGGATAATTTCCGACATACACGCGGGCAACAGCTAGTATATTGAGACATAGGATACTTTTCATCCCGGTAGAAGGTTCCCGTGGGATAATTTCCGACATACACGCGGGCAACAGCTAGTATATTAAGACATAGGATACTTTTCATCCCGGTAGAAGGTTCCCGTGGGATAATTTCCGACATACACGCGGGCGCAGCCGCTGGCAAAAGCTAGTATATTAAGACATAGGATACTTTTCATCCCGGTAGAAGGTTCCCGTGGGATAATTTCCGACATACACGCGGGCAACAGCTAGTATATTAAGACATAGGATACTTTTCATCCCGGTAGAAGGTTCCCGTGGGATAATTTCCGACATACACGCGGGCAACAGCTAGTATATTAAGACATAGGATACTTTTCATCCCGGTAGAAGGTTCCTGTGGGATAATTTCCGACATACACGCAGGCAACAGCTAGTATATTAAGACATAGGATACTTTTTATCCCGGTAGAAGGTTCCCGTGGGATAATTTCCGACATACACGCGGGCGCAGCCGCTGGCAACAGCTAGTATATTAAGACATAGGATACTTTTCATCCCGGTAGAAGGTTCCCGTGGGATAATTTCCGACATACGCGCGGGCAACAGCTAGTATATTAAGACATAGGATACTTTTCATCCCGGTAGAAGGTTCCCGTGGGATAATTTCCGACATACACGCGGGCGAAGCCACTGGCAACAGCTAGTATATTAAGACATAGGATAATTTTCATCCCGGTAGAAGGTTCCCGTGGGATAATTTCCGACATACACGCGGGCGCAGCCGCGGGCAACAGCTATATAATAAGACATAGGATACTTTTCATCCCGGTAGAAGGTTCCCGTGGGATAATTTCCGACATACACGCGGGCGCAGCCGCTGGCAACAGCTAGTATATTAAGACATAGGATACTTTTCATCCCGGTAGAAGGTTCCCGTGGGATAATTTCCGACATACACGCGGGCAACAGCTAGTATATTAAGACATAGGATACTTTTCATCCCGGTAGAAGGTTCCCGTGGGATAATTTCCGACATACACGCGGGCAACAGCTAGTATATTAAGACATAGGATACTTTTCATCCCGGTAGAAGGTTCCCGTGGGATAATTTCAGACTTATACGCGGGCGCAGCCGCTGGCAACAGCTAGTATATTAAGACATAGGATACTTTTCATCCCGGTAGAAGAATCCCGTGGGATAATTTCCGACATACACGCGGGCGAAGCCGCTGGCAACAGCTAGTGTATTAAGACATAGGATACTTTTCATCCCGGTAGAAGGTTCCCGTGGGATAATTTCCGTCATACACGCGGGCGCAGCCGCGGGCAACAGCTAGTATATTAAGACATAGGATACTTTTCATCCCGGTAGAAGGTTCCCGTGGGATAATTTCCGACATACACGCGGGCGCAGCCGCTGGCAACAGCTAGTATATTAAGACATAGGATACTTTTCATCTCGGTAGAAGGTTCCCGTGGGATAATTTCCGACATACACGCGGGCAACAGCTAGTATATTAAGACATAGGATACTTTTCATCCCGGTAGAAGGTTCCCGTGGGATAATTTCCGACATACACGCGGGCAACAGCTAGTATATTAAGACATAGGATACTTTTCATCCCGGAAGAAGGTTCCCGTGGGATAATTTCCGACATACACGCGGGCGCAGCCGCTGGCAACAGCTAGTATATTAAGACATAGGATACTTTTCATCCCGGTAGAAGAATCCCGTGGGATAATTTCCGACATACACGCGGGCGCAGCCACGGGCAACAGCTATATATTAAGACATAGGATACTTTTCATCCCGGTAGAAGGTTCCCGTGGGATAATTTCCGACATACACGCGGGCGCAACCGCTGGCAACAGCTAGTATATTAAGACATAAGATACTTTTCATCCCGGTAGAAGGTTCCCGTGGGATAATTTCCGACATACACGCAGGCAACAGCTAGTATATTAAGACATAGGATACTTTTCATCCCGGTAGAAGGTTCCCGTGGGATAATTTCCGACATACACGCGGGCGAAGCCGCTGGCAACAGCTAGTATATTAAGACATAGGATACTTTTCATCCCGGTAGAAGGTTCCCGTGGGATAATTTCCGACATACACGCGGGCAACAGCTAGTATATTAAGACATAGGATACTTTTCATCCCGGTAGAAGGTTCCCGTGGGATAATTTCCGACATACACGCGGGCGCAGCCGCGGGCAACAGCTATATATTAAGACATAGGATAATTTTCATCCCGGTAGAAGGTTCCCGTGGGATAATTTCCAACATACACGCGGGCGCAGCCGCTGGCAACAGCTAGTATATTAAGACATAGGATACTTTTCATCCCGGTAGAAGGTTCCCGTGGGATAATTTCCGACATACACGCGGGCAACAGCTAGTATATTAAGACATAGGATACTTTTCATCCCGGTAGTAGGTTCCTGTGGGATAATTTCCGACATACACGCGGGCAACAGCTAGTATATTGAGACATAGGATACTTTTCATCCCGGTAGAAGGTTCCCGTGGGATAATTTCCGACATACACGCGGGCAACAGCTAGTATATTAAGACATAGGATACTTTTCATCCCGGTAGAAGAATCCCGTGGGATATTTTCCGACATACACGCGGGCAACAGCTAGTATATTAAGACATAGGATACTTTTCATCCTGGTAGAAGGTACCTGTGGTATAATTTTCGACATACACGCGGGCAACAGCTAGTATATTAAGACATAGGATACTTTTCATCCCGGTAGAAGGTTCCCGTGGGATAATTTCCGACATACACGCGGGCAACAGCTAGTATATTGAGACATAGGATACTTTTCATCCCGGTAGAAGGTTCCCGTGGGATAATTTCCGACATACACGCGGGCAACAGCTAGTATATTAAGACATAGGATACTTTTCATCCCGGTAGAAGGTTCCCGTGGGATAATTTCCGACATACACGCGGGCGCAGCCGCTGGCAAAAGCTAGTATATTAAGACATAGGATACTTTTCATCCCGGTAGAAGGTTCCCGTGGGATAATTTCCGACATACACGCGGGCAACAGCTAGTATATTAAGACATAGGATACTTTTCATCCCGGTAGAAGGTTCCCGTGGGATAATTTCCGACATACACGCGGGCAACAGCTAGTATATTAAGACATAGGATACTTTTCATCCCGGTAGAAGGTTCCTGTGGGATAATTTCCGACATACACGCGGGCAACAGCTAGTATATTAAGACATAGGATACTTTTTATCCCGGTAGAAGGTTCCCGTGGGATAATTTCCGACATACACGCGGGCGCAGCCGCTGGCAACAGCTAGTATATTAAGACATAGGATACTTTTCATCCCGGTAGAAGGTTCCCGTGGGATAATTTCCGACATACGCGCGGGCAACAGCTAGTATATTAAGACATAGGATACTTTTTATCCCGGTAGAAGGTTCCCGTGGGATAATTTCCGACATACACGCGGGCGCAGCCGCTGGCAACAGCTAGTATATTAAGACATAGGATACTTTTCATCCCGGTAGAAGGTTCCCGTGGCATAATTTCCGACATACACGCGGGCGAAGCCACTGGCAACAGCTAGTATATTAAGACATAGGATACTTTTCATCCCGGTAGAAGGTTCCCGTGGGATAATTTCCGACATACACGCGGGCGCAGCCGCGGGCAACAGCTATATAATAAGACATAGGATACTTTTCATCCCGGTAGAAGGTTCCCGTGGGATAATTTCCGACATACACGCGGGCGCAGCCGCTGGCAACAGCTAGTATATTAAGACATAGGATACTTTTCATCCCGGTAGAAGGTTCCCGTGGGATAATTTCCGACATACACGCGGGCAACAGCTAGTATATTAAGACATAGGATACTTTTCATCCCGGTAGAAGGTTCCCGTGGGATAATTTCCGACATACACGCGGGCAACAGCTAGTATATTAAGACATAGGATACTTTTCATCCCGGTAGAAGGTTCCCGTGGGATAATTTCAGACTTATACGCGGGCGCAGCCGCTGGCAACAGCTAGTATATTAAGACATAGGATACTTTTCATCCCGGTAGAAGAATCCCGTGGGATAATTTCCGACATACACGCGGGCGAAGCCGCTGGCAACAGCTAGTGTATTAAGACATAGGATACTTTTCATCCCGGTAGAAGGTTCCCGTGGGATAATTTCCGTCATACACGCGGGCGCAGCCGCGGGCAACAGCTAGTATATTAAGACATAGGATACTTTTCATCCCGGTAGAAGGTTCCCGTGGGATAATTTCCGACATACACGCGGGCGCAGCCGCTGGCAACAGCTAGTATATTAAGACATAGGATACTTTTCATCTCGGTAGAAGGTTCCCGTGGGATAATTTCCGACATACACGCGGGCAACAGCTAGTATATTAAGACATAGGATACTTTTCATCCCGGTAGAAGGTTCCCGTGGGATAATTTCCGACATACACGCGGGCAACAGCTAGTATATTAAGACATAGGATACTTTTCATCCCGGAAGAAGGTTCCCGTGGGATAATTTCCGACATACACGCGGGCGCAGCCGCTGGCAACAGCTAGTATATTAAGACATAGGATACTTTTCATCCCGGTAGAAGAATCCCGTGGGATAATTTCCGACATACACGCGGGCAACAGCTAGTATATTAAGACATAGGATACTTTTCATCCCGGTAGAAGAATCCCGTGGGATAATGTCCGACATACACGCGGGCAACAGCTAGTATATTAAGACGTAGGATACTTTTCATCCCGGTAGAAGGTTCCCGTGGGATAATTTCCGACATACATGCGGGCAACAGCTAGAATATTAAGACATAGGATAATTTTCATCACGGTAGAAGGTTCCCGTGGGATAATTTCCGACATACACGCGGGCGCAGCCGCAGGCAACAGCTATATATTAAGACATAGGATACTTTTCATCCCGGTAGAAGGTTCCCGTGGGATAATTTCCGACATACACGCGGGCGCAACCGCTGGCAACAGCTAGTATATTAAGATATAAGATACTTTTCATCCCGGTAGAAGGTTCCCGTGGGATAATTTCCGACATACACGCAGGCAACAGCTAGTATATTAAGACATAGGATACTTTTCATCCCGGTAGAAGGTTCCCGTGGGATAATTTCCGACATACACGCGGGCGAAGCCGCTGGCAACAGCTAGTATATTAAGACATAGGATACTTTTCATCCCGGTAGAAGGTTCCCGTGGGATAATTTCCGACATACACGCGGGCAACAGCTAGTATATTAAGACATAGGATACTTTTCATCTCGGTAGAAGGTTCCCGTGGGATAATTTCCGACATACACGCGGGCAACAGCTAGTATATTAAGACATAGGATACTTTTCATCCCGGTAGAAGGTTCCCGTGGGATAATTTCTGACATACACGCGGGCAACAGCTAGTATATTAAGACATAGGATACTTTTCATCCCGGTAGAAGGTTCTCGTGGGATAATTTCCGACATACACGCGGGCGCAGCCGCGGGCAACAGCTATATATTAAGACATAGGATACTTTTCATCCCGGTAGAAGGTTCCCGTGGGATAATTTCCAACATACACGCGGGCGCAGCCGCTGGCAACAGCTAGTATATTAAGACATAGGATACTTTTCATCCCGGTAGAAGGTTCCCGTGGGATAATTTCCGACATACACGCGGGCAACAGCTAGTATATTAAGACATAGGATACTTTTCATCCCGGTAGTAGGTTCCTGTGGGATAATTTCCGACATACACGCGGGCAACAGCTAGTATATTGAGACATAGGATACTTTTCATCCCGGTAGAAGGTTCCCGTGGGATAATTTCCGACATACACGCGGGCAACAGCTAGTATATTAAGACATAGGATACTTTTCATCCCGGTAGAAGGTTCCCGTGGGATAATTTCCGACATACACGCGGGCAACAGCTAGTATATTAAGACATAGGATACTTTTCATCCCGGTAGAAGAATCCCGTGGGATAATTTCCGACATACACGCGGGCGAAGCCGCTGGCAACAGCTAGTATATTAAGACATAGGATACTTTTCATCCCGGTAGAAGGTTCCCGTGGGATAATTTCCAACATACACGCGGGCAACAGCTAGTATATTAAGACATAGGATACTTTTCATCCCGGTAGAAGGTTCCCGTGGGATAATTTCCGACATACACGCGGGCGCAGCCGCGGGCAACAGCTAGTATATTAAGACATAGGATACTTTTTATCCCGGTAGAAGGTTCCCGTGGGATATTTTCCGACATACACGCGGGCAACAGCTAGTATATTAAGACATAGGATACTTTTCATCCCGGTAGAAGGTACCCGTGGTATAATTTCCGACATACACGCGGGCAACAGCTAGTATATTGAGACATAGGATACTTTTCATCCCGGTAGAAGGTTCCCGTGGGATAATTTGCGACATACACGCGGGCAACAGCTAGTATATTAAGACATAGGATACTTTTCATCCCGGTAGAAGGTTCCCGTGGGATAATTTCCGACATACACGCGGGCGCAGCCGCTGGCAAAAGCTAGTATATTAAGACATAGGATACTTTTCATCCCGGTAGAAGGTTCCCGTGGGATAATTTCCGACATACACGCGGGCAACAGCTAGTATATTAAGACATAGGATACTTTTCATCCCGGTAGAAGGTTCCCGTGGAATAATTTCCGACATACACGCGGGCAACAGCTAGTATATTAAGACATAGGATACTTTTCATCCCGGTAGAAGGTTCCCGTGGGATAATTTCCGACATACACGCGGGCAACAGCTAGTATATTAAGACATAGGATACTTTTCATCCCGGTAGAAGGTTCCCGTGGGATAATTTCCGACATACACGCGGGCGCAGCCGCTGGCAACAGCTAGTATATTAAGACATAGGATACTTTTCATCTCGGTAGAAGGTTCCCGTGGGATAATTTCCGACATACACGCGGGCAACAGCTAGTATATTAAGACATAGGATACTTTTCATCCCGGTAGAAGGTTCCCGTGGGATAATTTCCGACATACACGCGGGCAACAGCTAGTATATTAAGACATAGGATACTTTTCATCCCGGAAGAAGGTTCCCGTGGGATAATTTCCGACATACACGCGGGCGCAGCCGCTGGCAACAGCTAGTATATTAAGACATAGGATACTTTTCATCCCGGTAGAAGAATCCCGTGGGATAATTTCCGACATACACGCGGGCAACAGCTAGTATATTAAGACATAGGATACTTTTCATCCCGGTAGAAGAATCCCGTGGGATAATGTCCGACATACACGCGGGCAACAGCTAGTATATTAAGACGTAGGATACTTTTCATCCCGGTAGAAGGTTCCCGTGGGATAATTTCCGACATACATGCGGGCAACAGCTAGAATATTAAGACATAGGATAATTTTCATCACGGTAGAAGGTTCCCGTGGGATAATTTCCGACATACACGCGGGCGCAGCCGCAGGCAACAGCTATATATTAAGACATAGGATACTTTTCATCCCGGTAGAAGGTTCCCGTGGGATATTTTCCGACATACACGCGGGCGCAACCGCTGGCAACAGCTAGTATATTAAGACATAAGATACTTTTCATCCCGGTAGAAGGTTCCCGTGGGATAATTTCCGACATACACGCAGGCAACAGCTAGTATATTAAGACATAGGATACTTTTCATCCCGGTAGAAGGTTCCCGTGGGATAATTTCCGACATACACGCGGGCGAAGCCGCTGGCAACAGCTAGTATATTAAGACATAGGATACTTTTCATCCCGGTAGAAGGTTCCCGTGGGATAATTTCCGACATACACGCGGGCAACAGCTAGTATATTAAGACATAGGATACTTTTCATCTCGGTAGAAGGTTCCCGTGGGATAATTTCCGACATACACGCGGGCAACAGCTAGTATATTAAGACATAGGATACTTTTCATCCCGGTAGAAGGTTCCCGTGGGATAATTTCCGACATACACGCGGGCAACAGCTAGTATATTAAGACATAGGATACTTTTCATCCCGGTAGAAGGTTCCCGTGGGATAATTTCCGACATACACGCGGGCGCAGCCGCGGGCAACAGCTATATATTAAGACATAGGATACTTTTCATCCCGGTAGAAGGTTCCCGTGGGATAATTTCCGACATACACGCAGGCAACAGCTAGTATATTAAGACATAGGATACTTTTCATCCCGGTAGAAGGTTCCCGTGGGATAATTTCCGACATACACGCGGGCGAAGCCGCTGGCAACAGCTAGTATATTAAGACATAGGATACTTTTCATCCCGGTAGAAGGTTCCCGTGGGATAATTTCCGACATACACGCGGGCAACAGCTAGTATATTAAGACATAGGATACTTTTCATCCCGGTAGAAGGTTCCCGTGGGATAATTTCCGACATACACGCGGGCGCAGCCGCGGGCAACAGCTATATATTAAGACATAGGATACTTTTCATCCCGGTAGAAGGTTCCCGTGGGATAATTTCCAACATACACGCGGGCGCAGCCGCTGGCAACAGCTAGTATATTAAGACATAGGATACTTTTCATCCCGGTAGAAGGTTCCCGTGGGATAATTTCCGACATACACGCGGGCAACAGCTAGTATATTAAGACATAGGATACTTTTCATCCCGGTAGTAGGTTCCTGTGGGATAATTTCCGACATACACGCGGGCAACAGCTAGTATATTGAGACATAGGATACTTTTCATCCCGGTAGAAGGTTCCCGTGGGATAATTTCCGACATACACGCGGGCAACAGCTAGTATATTAAGACATAGGATACTTTTCATCCCGGTAGAAGGTTCCCGTGGGATCATTTCCGACATACACGCGGGCAACAGCTAGTATATTAAGACATAGGATACTTTTCATCCCGGTAGAAGAATCCCGTGGGATAATTTCCGACATACACGCGGGCGAAGCCGCTGGCAACAGCTAGTATATTAAGACATAGGATACTTTTCATCCCGGTAGAAGGTTCCCGTGGGATAATTTCCAACATACACGCGGGCAACAGCTAGTATATTAAGACATAGGATACTTTTCATCCCGGTAGAAGGTTCCCGTGGGATAATTTCCGACATACACGCGGGCGCAGCCGCGGGCAACAGC
This sequence comes from Dicycla oo, assembly GCA_948252095.1. NCBI lineage: Eukaryota > Metazoa > Arthropoda > Insecta > Lepidoptera > Noctuidae > Dicycla > Dicycla oo. The sequence continues at coordinate 9,162,037 of OX411733.1, read as the reverse complement.
TAGTATATTAAGACATAGGATACTTTTTATCCCGGTAGAAGGTTCCCGTGGGATATTTTCCGACATACACGCGGGCAACAGCTAGTATATTAAGACATAGGATACTTTTCATCCCGGTAGAAGGTACCCGTGGTATAATTTCCGACATACACGCGGGCAACAGCTAGTATATTGAGACATAGGATACTTTTCATCCCGGTAGAAGGTTCCCGTGGGATAATTTGCGACATACACGCGGGCAACAGCTAGTATATTAAGACATAGGATACTTTTCATCCCGGTAGAAGGTTCCCGTGGGATAATTTCCGACATACACGCGGGCGCAGCCGCTGGCAAAAGCTAGTATATTAAGACATAGGATACTTTTCATCCCGGTAGAAGGTTCCCGTGGGATAATTTCCGACATACACGCGGGCAACAGCTAGTATATTAAGACATAGGATACTTTTCATCCCGGTAGAAGGTTCCCGTGGAATAATTTCCGACATACACGCGGGCAACAGCTAGTATATTAAGACATAGGATACTTTTCATCCCGGTAGAAGGTTCCCGTGGGATAATTTCCGACATACACGCGGGCAACAGCTAGTATATTAAGACATAGGATACTTTTCATCCCGGTAGAAGGTTCCCGTGGGATAATTTCCGACATACACGCGGGCGCAGCCGCTGGCAACAGCTAGTATATTAAGACATAGGATACTTTTCATCTCGGTAGAAGGTTCCCGTGGGATAATTTCCGACATACACGCGGGCAACAGCTAGTATATTAAGACATAGGATACTTTTCATCCCGGTAGAAGGTTCCCGTGGGATAATTTCCGACATACACGCGGGCAACAGCTAGTATATTAAGACATAGGATACTTTTCATCCCGGAAGAAGGTTCCCGTGGGATAATTTCCGACATACACGCGGGCGCAGCCACTGGCAACAGCTAGTATATTAAGACATAGGATACTTTTCATCCCGGTAGAAGAATCCCGTGGGATAATTTCCGACATACACGCGGGCAACAGCTAGTATATTAAGACATAGGATACTTTTCATCCCGGTAGAAGAATCCCGTGGGATAATGTCCCACATACACGCGGGCAACAGCTAGTATATTAAGACGTAGGATACTTTTCATCCCGGTAGAAGGTTCCCGTGGGATAATTTCCGACATACATGCGGGCAACAGCTAGAATATTAAGACATAGGATAATTTTCATCACGGTAGAAGGTTCCCGTGGGATAATTTCCGACATACACGCGGGCGCAGCCGCAGGCAACAGCTATATATTAAGACATAGGATACTTTTCATCCCGGTAGAAGGTTCCCGTGGGATATTTTCCGACATACACGCGGGCGCAACCGCTGGCAACAGCTAGTATATTAAGACATAAGATACTTTTCATCCCGGTAGAAGGTTCCCGTGGGATAATTTCCGACATACACGCAGGCAACAGCTAGTATATTAAGACATAGGATACTTTTCATCCCGGTAGAAGGTTCCCGTGGGATAATTTCCGACATACACGCGGGCGAAGCCGCTGGCAACAGCTAGTATATTAAGACATAGGATACTTTTCATCCCGGTAGAAGGTTCCCGTGGGATAATTTCCGACATACACGCGGGCAACAGCTAGTATATTAAGACATAGGATACTTTTCATCCCGGTAGAAGGTTCCCGTGGGATAATTTCCGACATACACGCGGGCGCAGCCGCTGGCAACAGCTAGTATATTAAGACATAGGATACTTTTCATCTCGGTAGAAGGTTCCCGTGGGATAATTTCCGACATACACGCGGGCAACAGCTAGTATATTAAGACATAGGATACTTTTCATCCCGGTAGAAGGTTCCCGTGGGATAATTTCCGACATACACGCGGGCAACAGCTAGTATATTAAGACATAGGATACTTTTCATCCCGGAAGAAGGTTCCCGTGGGATAATTTCCGACATACACGCGGGCGCAGCCGCTGGCAACAGCTAGTATATTAAGACATAGGATACTTTTCATCCCGGTAGAAGAATCCCGTGGGATAATTTCCGACATACACGCGGGCAACAGCTAGTATATTAAGACATAGGATACTTTTCATCCCGGTAGAAGAATCCCGTGGGATAATGTCCGACATACACGCGGGCAACAGCTAGTATATTAAGACGTAGGATACTTTTCATCCCGGTAGAAGGTTCCCGTGGGATAATTTCCGACATACATGCGGGCAACAGCTAGAATATTAAGACATAGGATAATTTTCATCACGGTAGAAGGTTCCCGTGGGATAATTTCCGACATACACGCGGGCGCAGCCGCAGGCAACAGCTATATATTAAGACATAGGATACTTTTCATCCCGGTAGAAGGTTCCCGTGGGATATTTTCCGACATACACGCGGGCGCAACCGCTGGCAACAGCTAGTATATTAAGACATAAGATACTTTTCATCCCGGTAGAAGGTTCCCGTGGGATAATTTCCGACATACACGCAGGCAACAGCTAGTATATTAAGACATAGGATACTTTTCATCCCGGTAGAAGGTTCCCGTGGGATAATTTCCGACATACACGCGGGCGAAGCCGCTGGCAACAGCTAGTATATTAAGACATAGGATACTTTTCATCCCGGTAGAAGGTTCCCGTGGGATAATTTCCGACATACACGCGGGCAACAGCTAGTATATTAAGACATAGGATACTTTTCATCTCGGTAGAAGGTTCCCGTGGGATAATTTCCGACATACACGCGGGCAACAGCTAGTATATTAAGACATAGGATACTTTTCATCCCGGTAGAAGGTTCCCGTGGGATAATTTCCGACATACACGCGGGCAACAGCTAGTATATTAAGACATAGGATACTTTTCATCCCGGTAGAAGGTTCCCGTGGGATAATTTCCGACATACACGCGGGCGCAGCCGCGGGCAACAGCTATATATTAAGACATAGGATACTTTTCATCCCGGTAGAAGGTTCCCGTGGGATAATTTCCGACATACACGCAGGCAACAGCTAGTATATTAAGACATAGGATACTTTTCATCCCGGTAGAAGGTTCCCGTGGGATAATTTCCGACATACACGCGGGCGAAGCCGCTGGCAACAGCTAGTATATTAAGACATAGGATACTTTTCATCCCGGTAGAAGGTTCCCGTGGGATAATTTCCGACATACACGCGGGCAACAGCTAGTATATTAAGACATAGGATACTTTTCATCCCGGTAGAAGGTTCCCGTGGGATAATTTCCGACATACACGCGGGCGCAGCCGCGGGCAACAGCTATATATTAAGACATAGGATACTTTTCATCCCGGTAGAAGGTTCCCGTGGGATAATTTCCAACATACACGCGGGCGCAGCCGCTGGCAACAGCTAGTATATTAAGACATAGGATACTTTTCATCCCGGTAGAAGGTTCCCGTGGGATAATTTCCGACATACACGCGGGCAACAGCTAGTATATTAAGACATAGGATACTTTTCATCCCGGTAGTAGGTTCCTGTGGGATAATTTCCGACATACACGCGGGCAACAGCTAGTATATTGAGACATAGGATACTTTTCATCCCGGTAGAAGGTTCCCGTGGGATAATTTCCGACATACACGCGGGCAACAGCTAGTATATTAAGACATAGGATACTTTTCATCCCGGTAGAAGGTTCCCGTGGGATAATTTCCGACATACACGCGGGCAACAGCTAGTATATTAAGACATAGGATACTTTTCATCCCGGTAGAAGAATCCCGTGGGATAATTTCCGACATACACGCGGGCGAAGCCGCTGGCAACAGCTAGTATATTAAGACATAGGATACTTTTCATCCCGGTAGAAGGTTCCCGTGGGATAATTTCCAACATACACGCGGGCAACAGCTAGTATATTAAGACATAGGATACTTTTCATCCCGGTAGAAGGTTCCCGTGGGATAATTTCCGACATACACGCGGGCGCAGCCGCGGGCAACAGCTAGTATATTAAGACATAGGATACTTTTTATCCCGGTAGAAGGTTCCCGTGGGATATTTTCCGACATACACGCGGGCAACAGCTAGTATATTAAGACATAGGATACTTTTCATCCCGGTAGAAGGTACCCGTGGTATAATTTCCGACATACACGCGGGCAACAGCTAGTATATTGAGACATAGGATACTTTTCATCCCGGTAGAAGGTTCCCGTGGGATAATTTGCGACATACACGCGGGCAACAGCTAGTATATTAAGACATAGGATACTTTTCATCCCGGTAGAAGGTTCCCGTGGGATAATTTCCGACATACACGCGGGCGCAGCCGCTGGCAAAAGCTAGTATATTAAGACATAGGATACTTTTCATCCCGGTAGAAGGTTCCCGTGGGATAATTTCCGACATACACGCGGGCAACAGCTAGTATATTAAGACATAGGATACTTTTCATCCCGGTAGAAGGTTCCCGTGGAATAATTTCCGACATACACGCGGGCAACAGCTAGTATATTAAGACATAGGATACTTTTCATCCCGGTAGAAGGTTCCCGTGGGATAATTTCCGACATACACGCGGGCAACAGCTAGTATATTAAGACATAGGATACTTTTCATCCCGGTAGAAGGTTCCCGTGGGATAATTTCCGACATACACGCGGGCGCAGCCGCTGGCAACAGCTAGTATATTAAGACATAGGATACTTTTCATCTCGGTAGAAGGTTCCCGTGGGATAATTTCCGACATACACGCGGGCAACAGCTAGTATATTAAGACATAGGATACTTTTCATCCCGGTAGAAGGTTCCCGTGGGATAATTTCCGACATACACGCGGGCAACAGCTAGTATATTAAGACATAGGATACTTTTCATCCCGGAAGAAGGTTCCCGTGGGATAATTTCCGACATACACGCGGGCGCAGCCGCTGGCAACAGCTAGTATATTAAGACATAGGATACTTTTCATCCCGGTAGAAGAATCCCGTGGGATAATTTCCGACATACACGCGGGCAACAGCTAGTATATTAAGACATAGGATACTTTTCATCCCGGTAGAAGAATCCCGTGGGATAATGTCCGACATACACGCGGGCAACAGCTAGTATATTAAGACGTAGGATACTTTTCATCCCGGTAGAAGGTTCCCGTGGGATAATTTCCGACATACATGCGGGCAACAGCTAGAATATTAAGACATAGGATAATTTTCATCACGGTAGAAGGTTCCCGTGGGATAATTTCCGACATACACGCGGGCGCAGCCGCAGGCAACAGCTATATATTAAGACATAGGATACTTTTCATCCCGGTAGAAGGTTCCCGTGGGATATTTTCCGACATACACGCGGGCGCAACCGCTGGCAACAGCTAGTATATTAAGACATAAGATACTTTTCATCCCGGTAGAAGGTTCCCGTGGGATAATTTCCGACATACACGCAGGCAACAGCTAGTATATTAAGACATAGGATACTTTTCATCCCGGTAGAAGGTTCCCGTGGGATAATTTCCGACATACACGCGGGCGAAGCCGCTGGCAACAGCTAGTATATTAAGACATAGGATACTTTTCATCCCGGTAGAAGGTTCCCGTGGGATAATTTCCGACATACACGCGGGCAACAGCTAGTATATTAAGACATAGGATACTTTTCATCTCGGTAGAAGGTTCCCGTGGGATAATTTCCGACATACACGCGGGCAACAGCTAGTATATTAAGACATAGGATACTTTTCATCCCGGTAGAAGGTTCCCGTGGGATAATTTCCGACATACACGCGGGCAACAGCTAGTATATTAAGACATAGGATACTTTTCATCCCGGTAGAAGGTTCCCGTGGGATAATTTCCGACATACACGCGGGCGCAGCCGCGGGCAACAGCTATATATTAAGACATAGGATACTTTTCATCCCGGTAGAAGGTTCCCGTGGGATAATTTCCAACATACACGCGGGCGCAGCCGCTGGCAACAGCTAGTATATTAAGACATAGGATACTTTTCATCCCGGTAGAAGGTTCCCGTGGGATAATTTCCGACATACACGCGGGCAACAGCTAGTATATTAAGACATAGGATACTTTTCATCCCGGTAGTAGGTTCCTGTGGGATAATTTCCGACATACACGCGGGCAACAGCTAGTATATTGAGACATAGGATACTTTTCATCCCGGTAGAAGGTTCCCGTGGGATAATTTCCGACATACACGCGGGCAACAGCTAGTATATTAAGACATAGGATACTTTTCATCCCGGTAGAAGGTTCCCGTGGGATAATTTCCGACATACACGCGGGCAACAGCTAGTATATTAAGACATAGGATACTTTTCATCCCGGTAGAAGAATCCCGTGGGATAATTTCCGACATACACGCGGGCGAAGCCGCTGGCAACAGCTAGTATATTAAGACATAGGATACTTTTCATCCCGGTAGAAGGTTCCCGTGGGATAATTTCCAACATACACGCGGGCAACAGCTAGTATATTAAGACATAGGATACTTTTCATCCCGGTAGAAGGTTCCCGTGGGATAATTTCCGACATACACGCGGGCGCAGCCGCGGGCAACAGCTAGTATATTAAGACATAGGATACTTTTTATCCCGGTAGAAGGTTCCCGTGGGATATTTTCCGACATACACGCGGGCAACAGCTAGTATATTAAGACATAGGATACTTTTCATCCCGGTAGAAGGTACCCGTGGTATAATTTCCGACATACACGCGGGCAACAGCTAGTATATTGAGACATAGGATACTTTTCATCCCGGTAGAAGGTTCCCGTGGGATAATTTGCGACATACACGCGGGCAACAGCTAGTATATTAAGACATAGGATACTTTTCATCCCGGTAGAAGGTTCCCGTGGGATAATTTCCGACATACACGCGGGCGCAGCCGCTGGCAAAAGCTAGTATATTAAGACATAGGATACTTTTCATCCCGGTAGAAGGTTCCCGTGGGATAATTTCCGACATACACGCGGGCAACAGCTAGTATATTAAGACATAGGATACTTTTCATCCCGGTAGAAGGTTCCCGTGGAATAATTTCCGACATACACGCGGGCAACAGCTAGTATATTAAGACATAGGATACTTTTCATCCCGGTAGAAGGTTCCCGTGGGATAATTTCCGACATACACGCGGGCAACAGCTAGTATATTAAGACATAGGATACTTTTCATCCCGGTAGAAGGTTCCCGTGGGATAATTTCCGACATACACGCGGGCGCAGCCGCGGGCAACAGCTAGTATATTAAGACATAGGATACTTTTTAACCCGGTAGAAGGTTCCCGTGGGATATTTTCCGACATACACGCGGGCAACAGCTAGTATATTAAGACATAGGATACTTTTCATCCCGGTAGAAGGTTCCCGTGGGATAATTTCCGACATACACGCGGGCAACAGCTAGTATATTAAGACATAGGATACTTTTCATCCCGGAAGAAGGTTCCCGTGGGATAATTTCCGACATACACGCGGGCAACAGCTAGTATATTGAGACATAGGATACTTTTCATCCCGGTAGAAGGTTCCCGTGGGATAATTTCCGACATACACGCGGGCAACAGCTAGTATATTAAGACATAGGATACTTATCATCCCGGTAGAAGGTTCCCGTGGGATAATTTCCGACATACACGCGGGCGCAGCCGCTAGCAAAAGCTAGTATATTAAGACATAGGATACTTTTCATCCCGGTAGAAGGTTCCTGTGGGATAATTTCCGACATACACGCGGGCAACAGCTAGTATATTAAGACATAGGATACTTTTCATCCCGGTAGAAGGTTCCCGTGGGATAATTTCCGACATACACGCGGGCAACAGCTAGTATATTAAGACATAGGATACTTTTCATCCCGGTAGAAGGTTCCTGTGGGATAATTTCCGACATACACGCGGGCAACAGCTAGTATATTAAGACATAGGATACTTTTCATCCCGGTAGAAGGTTCCCGTGGGATAATTTCCGACATACACGCGGGCAACAGCTAGTATATTAAGACATAGGATACTTTTCATCCCGGTAGAAGGTTCCCGTGGAATAATTTCCGACATACACGCGGGCAACAGCTAGTATATTAAGACATAGGATACTTTTCATCCCGGTAGAAGGTTCCCGTGGGATAATTTCCGACATACACGCGGGCAACAGCTAGTATATTAAGACATAGGATACTTTTCATCCCGGTAGAAGGTTCCCGTGGGATAATTTCCGACATACACGCGGGCGCAGCCGCGGGCAACAGCTAGTATATTAAGACATAGGATACTTTTTAACCCGGTAGAAGGTTCCCGTGGGATATTTTCCGACATACACGCGGGCAACAGCTAGTATATTAAGACATAGGATACTTTTCATCCCGGTAGAAGGTTCCCGTGGGATAATTTCCGACATACACGCGGGCAACAGCTAGTATATTAAGACATAGGATACTTTTCATCCCGGAAGAAGGTTCCCGTGGGATAATTTCCGACATACACGCGGGCAACAGCTAGTATATTGAGACATAGGATACTTTTCATCCCGGTAGAAGGTTCCCGTGGGATAATTTCCGACATACACGCGGGCAACAGCTAGTATATTAAGACATAGGATACTTATCATCCCGGTAGAAGGTTCCCGTGGGATAATTTCCGACATACACGCGGGCGCAGCCGCTAGCAAAAGCTAGTATATTAAGACATAGGATACTTTTCATCCCGGTAGAAGGTTCCTGTGGGATAATTTCCGACATACACGCGGGCAACAGCTAGTATATTAAGACATAGGATACTTTTCATCCCGGTAGAAGGTTCCCGTGGGATAATTTCCGACATACACGCGGGCAACAGCTAGTATATTAAGACATAGGATACTTTTCATCCCGGTAGAAGGTTCCTGTGGGATAATTTCCGACATACACGCGGGCAACAGCTAGTATATTAAGACATAGGATACTTTTCATCCCGGTAGAAGGTTCCCGTGGGATAATTTCCGACATACACGCGGGCAACAGCTAGTATATTAAGACATAGGATACTTTTCATCCCGGTAGAAGGTTCCCGTGGGATAATTTCCGACATACACGCGGGCAACAGCTAGTATATTAAGACATAGGATACTTTTCATCCCGGTAGAAGGTTCCTGTGGGATAATTTCCGACATACACGCGGGCAACAGCTAGTATATTAAGACATAGGATACTTTTCATCCCGGTAGAAGGTTCCCGTGGGATAATTTCCGACATACACGCGGGCAACAGCTAGTATATTAAGACATAGGATACTTTTCATCCCGGTAGAAGGTTCCCGTGGGATAATTTCCGACATACACGCGGGCAACAGCTAGTATATTAAGACATAGGATACTTTTCATCCCGGTAGAAGGTTCCTGTGGGATAATTTCCGACATACACGCGGGCAACAGCTAGTATATTAAGACATAGGATACTTTTCATCCCGGTAGAAGGTTCCCGTGGGATAATTTCCGACATACACGCGGGCAACAGCTAGTATATTAAGACATAGGATACTTTTCATCCCGGTAGAAGGTTCCCGTGGGATAATTTCCGACATACACGCGGGCAACAGCTAGTATATTAAGACATAGGATACTTTTCATCCCGGTAGAAGGTTCCCGTGGGATAATTTCAGACATATACGCGGGCGCAGCCGCTGGCAACAGCTAGTATATTAAGACATAGGATACTTTTCATCCCGGTAGAAGAATCCCGTGGGATAATTTCAGACATACACGCGGGCGAAGCCGCTGGCAACAGCTAGTATATTAAGACATAGGATAATTTTCATCCCGGTAGAAGAATCCCGTGGGATAATTTCCGACATACACGCGGGCAACAGCTAGTATATTAAGACATAGGATACTTTTCATCTCGGTAGAAGGTTCCCGTGGGATAATTTCCGACATACACGCGGGCAACAGCTAGTATATTAAGACATAGGATACTTTTCATCCCGGTAGAAGGTTCCCGTGGGATAATTTCCGACATACACGCGGGCAACAGCTAGTATATTAAGACATAGGATACTTTTCATCTCGGTAGAAGGTTCTCGTGGGATAATTTCCGACATACACGCGGGCAACAGCTAGTATATTAAGACATAGGATACTTTTCATCCCGGTAGAAGGTTCCCGTGGGATAATTTCCGACATACACGCGGGCAACAGCTAGTATATTAAGACATAGGATACTTTTCATCCCGGAAGAAGGTTCCCGTGGGATAATTTCCGACATACACGCGGGCGCAGCCGCTGGCAACAGCTAGTATATTAAGACATAGGATACTTTTCATCCCGGTAGAAGGTTCCCGTGGGATAATTTCCGACATACACGCGGGCAAGAGCTAGTATATTAAGACATAGGATACTTTTCATCCCGGTAGAAGGTTCCCGTGGGATAATTTCCTACATACACGCGGGCAACAGCTAGTATATTAAGACATAGGATACTTTTCATCCCGGTAGAAGGTTCCCGTGGGATAATTTCAGACATATACGCGGGCGCAGCCGCTGGCAACAGCTAGTATATTAAGACATAGGATACTTTTCATCCCGGTAGAAGAATCCCGTGGGATAATTTCCGACATACACGCGGGCAACAGCTAGTATATTAAGACATAGGATACTTTTCATCCCGGTAGAAGGTTCCCGTGGGATAATTTCCGACATACACGCGGGCGCAGCCGCGGGCAACAGCTAGTATATTAAGACATAGGATACTTTTTATCCCGGTAGAAGGTTCCCGTGGGATATTTTCCGACATACACGCGGGCAACAGCTAGTATATTAAGACATAGGATACTTTTCATCCCGGTAGAAGGTACCCGTGGTATAATTTCCGACATACACGCGGGCAACAGCTAGTATATTAAGACATAGGATACTTTTCATCCCGGTAGAAGGTTCCCGTGGGATAATTTCCGACATACACGCGGGCAACAGCTAGTATATTGAGACATAGGATACTTTTCATCCCGGTAGAAGGTTCCCGTGGGATAATTTCCGACATACACGCGGGCAACAGCTAGTATATTAAGACATAGGATACTTTTCATCCCGGTAGAAGGTTCCCGTGGGATAATTTCCGACATACACGCGGGCAACAGCTAGTATATTAAGACATAGGATACTTTTCATCCCGGTAGAAGGTTCCCGTGGGATAATTTCCGACATACACGCGGGCAACAGCTAGTATATTAAGACATAGGATACTTTTCATCCCGGTAGAAGGTTCCCGTGGGATAATTTCCGACATACACGCGGGCAACAGCTAGTATATTAAGACATAGGATACTTTTCATCCCGGTAGAAGGTTCCCGTGGGATAATTTCCGACATACACGCGGGCAACAGCTAGTATATTAAGACATAGGATACTTTTCATCCCGGTAGAAGGTTCCCGTGGGATAATTTCCGACATACACGCGGGCAACAGCTAGTATATTAAGACATAGGATACTTTTCATCCCGGTAGAAGGTTCCCGTGGGATAATTTCCGACATACACGCGGGCAACAGCTAGTATATTAAGACATAGGATACTTTTCATCCCGGTAGAAGGTTCCCGTGGGATAATTTCCGACATACACGCGGGCAACAGCTAGTATATTAAGACATAGGATACTTTTCATCCCGGTAGAAGGTTCCCGTGGGATAATTTCAGACATATATGCGGGCGCAGCCGCTGGCAACAGCTAGTATATTAAGACATAGGATACTTTTCATCCCGGTAGAAGAATCCCGTGGGATAATTTCAGACATACACGCGGGCGAAGCCGCTGGCAACAGCTAGTATATTAAGACATAGGATACTTTTCATCCCGGTAGAAGGTTCCCGTGGGATAATTTCCGTCATACACGCGGGCGCAGCCGCGGGCAACAGCTAATATATTAAGACATAGGATACTTTTCATCCCGGTAGAAGGTTCCCGTGGGATAATTTCCGACATACACGCGGGCAACAGCTAGTATATTAAGACATAGGATACTTTTCATCTCGGTAGAAGGTTCCCGTGGGATAATTTCCGACATACACGCGGGCAACAGCTAGTATATTAAGACATAGGATACTTTTCATCCCGGTAGAAGGTTCCCGTGGGATAATTTCCGACATACACGCGGGCAACAGCTAGTATATTAAGACATAGGATACTTTTCATCCCGGAAGAAGGTTCCCGTGGGATAATTTCCGACATACACGCGGGCGCAGCCGCTGGCAACAGCTAGTATATTAAGACATAGGATACTTTTCATCCCGGTAGAAGCATCCCGTGGGATAATTTCCGACATACACGCGGGCAACAGCTAGTATATTAAGACATAGGATACTTTTCATCCCGGTAGAAGAATCCCGTGGGATAATTTCCGACATACACGCGGGCAACAGCTAGTATATTAAGACATAGGATACTTTTCATCCCGGTAGAAGGTTCCCGTGGGATAATTTCCGACATACATGCGGGCAACAGCTAGTATATTAAGACATAGGATACTTTTCATCCCGGTAGAAGGTTCCCGTGGGATAATTTCCGACATACACGCGGGCGCAGCCGCGGGCAACAGCTATATATTAAGACATAGGATACTTTTCATCCCGGTAGAAGGTTCCCGTGGGATAATTTCCGACATACACGCGGGCGCAACCGCTGGCAACAGCTAGTATATTAAGACATAGGATACTTTTCATCCCGGTAGAAGGTTCCCGTGGGATAATTTCCCACATACACGCGGGCAACAGCTGGTATATTAAGACATAGGATACTTTTCATCCCGGTAGAAGGTTCCCGTGGGATAATTTCAGACATATACGCGGGCGCAGCCGCTGGCAACAGCTAGTATATTAAGACATAGGATACTTTTCATCCCGGTAGAAGAATCCCGTGGGATAATTTCAGACATACACGCGGGCAACAGCTAGTATATTAAGACATAGGATACTTTTCATCCCGGTAGAAGAATCCCGTGGGATAATTTCCGACATACACGCGGGCAACAGCTAGTATATTAAGACATAGGATACTTTTCATCCCGGTAGAAGGTTCCCGTGGGATAATTTCCGACATACATGCGGGCAACAGCTAGTATATTAAGACATAGGATACTTTTCATCCCGGTAGAAGGTTCCCGTGGGATAATTTCCGACATACACGCGGGCGCAGCCGCGGGCAACAGCTATATATTAAGACATAGGATACTTTTCATCCCGGTAGAAGGTTCCCGTGGGATAATTTCCGACATACAAGCGGGCGCAACCGCTGGCAACAGCTAGTATATTAAGACATAGGATACTTTTCATCCCGGTAGAAGGTTCCCGTGGGATAATTTCCGACATACACGCGGGCAACAGCTGGTATATTAAGACATAGGATACTTTTCATCCCGGTAGAAGGTTCCCGTGGGATAATTTCCGACATACACGCGGGCAACAGCTGGTATATTAAGACATAGGATACTTTTTATCCCGGTAGTAGGTTCCCGTGGGATAATTTCCGACATACACGCGGGCAACAGCTGGTATATTAAGACATAGGATACTTTTCATCCCGGTAGTAGGTTCCTGTGGGATAATTTCCGACATACACGCGGGCAACAGCTGGTATATTAAGACATAGGATACTTTTCATCCCGGTAGTAGGTTCCCGTGGGATAATTTCCGACATACACGCGGGCAACAGCTGGTATATTAAGACATAGGATACTTTTCATCCCGGTAGTAGGTTCCTGTGGGATAATTTTTGACATACACGCGGGCAACAGCTAGTATATTAAGACATAGGATACTTTTCATCCCGGTAGTAGGTTCCCGTGGGATAATTTCCGACATACACGCAGGCAACAGCTAGTATATTAAGACATAGGATACTTTTCATCCCGGTAGAAGGTTCCCGTGGGATAATTTCCGACATACACGCAGGCAACAGCTAGTATATAAAGACATAGGATACTTTTCATCCCGGTAGAAGGTTCCCGTGGGATAATTTCCGACATACACGCGGGCGAAGCCGCTGGCAACAGCTAGTATATTAAGACATAGGATACTTTTTATCCCGGTAGAAGGTTCCCGTGGGATAATTTCCGACATACACGCAGGCAACAGCTAGTATATTAAGACATAGGATACTTTTCATCCCGGTAGAAGGTTCCCGTGGGATAATTTCCGACATACACGCGGGCGAAGCCGCTGGCAACAGCTAGTATATTAAGACATAGGATACTTTTCATCCCGGTAGAAGGTTCCCGTGGGATAATTTCCGACATACACGCGGGCAACAGCTAGTATATTAAGACATAGGATACTTTTCATCCCGGTAGAAGGTTCCCGTGGGATAATTTCCGACATACACGCGGGCAACAGCTAGTATATTAAGACATAGGATACTTTTCATCCCGGTAGAAGGTTCCCGTGGGATAATTTCCGACATACACGCGGGCGAAGCCGCTGGCAACAGCTAGTATATTAAGACATAGGATACTTTTCATCCCGGTAGTAGGTTCCCGTGGGATAATTTCCGACATACACGCGGGCAACAGCTAGTATATTAAGACATAGGATACTTTTCATCCCGGTAGAAGGTTCCCGTGGGATAATTTCCGACATACACGCAGGCAACAGCTAGTATATTAAGACATAGGATACTTTTCATCCCGGTAGAAGGTTCCCGTGGGATAATTTCCGACATACACGCGGGCAACAGCTAGTATATTAAGACATAGGATACTTTTCATCCCGGTAGAAGGTTCCCGTGGGATAATTTCCGACATACACGCGGGCAACAGCTAGTATATTAAGACATAGGATACTTTTCATCCCGGTAGAAGGTTCCTGTGGGATAATTTCCGACATACACGCGGGCAACAGCTAGTATATTAAGACATAGGATACTTTTCATCCCGGTAGAAGGTTCCCGTGGGATAATTTCCGACATACACGCGGGCAACAGCTAGTATATTAAGACATAAAGTACTTTTCATCCCGGTAGAAGGTTCCCGTGGGATAATTTCCGACATACACGCGGGCAACAGCTAGTATATTAAGACATAGGATACTTTTCATCCCGGTAGAAGGTTCCCGTGGGATAATTTCAGACATATACGCGGGCGCAGCCGCTGGCAACAGCTAGTATATTAAGACATAGGATACTTTTCATCCCGGTAGAAGAATCCCGTGGGATAATTTCAGACATACACGCGGGCGAAGCCGCTGGCAACAGCTAGTATATTAAGACATAGGATACTTTTCATCCCGGTAGAAGGTTCCCGTGGGATAATTTCCGTCATACACGCGGGCGCAGCCGCGGGCAACAGCTAGTATATTAAGACATAGGATACTTTTCATCCCGGTAGAAGGTTCCCGTGGGATAATTTCCGACATACACGCGGGCAACAGCTAGTATATTAAGACATAGGATACTTTTCATCTCGGTAGAAGGTTCCCGTGGGATAATTTCCGACATACACGCGGGCAACAGCTAGTATATTAAGACATAGGATACTTTTCATCCCGGTAGAAGGTTCCCGTGGGATAATTTCCGACATACACGCGGGCAACAGCTAGTATATTAAGACATAGGATACTTTTCATCCCGGAATAAGGTTCCCGTGGGATAATTTCCGACATACACGCGGGCGCAGCCGCTGGCAACAGCTAGTATATTAAGACATAGGATACTTTTCATCCCGGTAGAAGAATCCCGTGGGATAATTTCCGACATACACGCGGGCAACAGCTAGTATATTAAGACATAGGATACTTTTCATCCCGGTAGAAGAATCCCGTGGGATAATTTCCGACATACACGCGGGCAACAGCTAGTATATTAAGACATAGGATACTTTTCATCCCGGTAGAAGGTTCCCGTGGGATAATTTCCGACATACATGCGGGCAACAGCTAGTATATTAAGACATAGGATACTTTTCATCCCGGTAGAAGGTTCCCGTGGGATAATTTCCGACATACACGCGGGCGCAGCCGCGGGCAACAGCTATATATTAAGACATAGGATACTTTTCATCCCGGTAGAAGGTTCCCGTGGGATAATTTCCGACATACACGCGGGCGCAACCGCTGGCAACAGCTAGTATATTAAGACATAGGATACTTTTCATCCCGGTAGAAGGTTCCCGTGGGATAATTTCCCACATACACGCGGGCAACAGCTGGTATATTAAGACATAGGATACTTTTCATCCCGGTAGAAGGTTCCCGTGGGATAATTTCAGACATATACGCGGGCGCAGCCGCTGGCAACAGCTAGTATATTAAGACATAGGATACTTTTCATCCCGGTAGAAGAATCCCGTGGGATAATTTCAGACATACACGCGGGCAACAGCTAGTATATTAAGACATAGGATACTTTTCATCCCGGTAGAAGAATCCCGTGGGATAATTTCCGACATACACGCGGGCAACAGCTAGTATATTAAGACATAGGATACTTTTCATCCCGGTAGAAGGTTCCCGTGGGATAATTTCCGACATACATGCGGGCAACAGCTAGTATATTAAGACATATTATACTTTTCATCCCGGTAGAAGGTTCCCGTGGGATAATTTCCGACATACACGCGGGCGCAGCCGCGGGCAACAGCTATATATTAAGACATAGGATACTTTTCATCCCGGTAGAAGGTTCCCGTGGGATAATTTCCGACATACACGCGGGCGCAACCGCTGGCAACAGCTAGTATATTAAGACATAGGATACTTTTCATCCCGGTAGAAGGTTCCCGTGGGATAATTTCCCACATACACGCGGGCAACAGCTGGTATATTAAGACATAGGATACTTTTCATCCCGGTAGAAGGTTCCCGTGGGATAATTTCAGACATATACGCGGGCGCAGCCGCTGGCAACAGCTAGTATATTAAGACATAGGATACTTTTCATCCCGGTAGTAGGTTCCTGTGGGATAATTTCCGACATACACGCGGGCAACAGCTGGTATATTAAGACATAGGATACTTTTCATCCCGGTAGTAGGTTCCCGTGGGATAATTTCCGACATACACGCGGGCAACAGCTGGTATATTAAGACATAGGATACTTTTCATCCCGGTAGAAGGTTCCCGTGGGATAATTTCAGACATATACGCGGGCGCAGCCGCTGGCAACAGCTAGTATATTAAGACATAGGATACTTTTCATCCCGGTAGAAGAATCCCGTGGGATAATTTCAGACATACACGCGGGCAACAGCTAGTATATTAAGACATAGGATACTTTTCATCCCGGTAGAAGAATCCCGTGGGATAATTTCCGACATACACGCGGGCAACAGCTAGTATATTAAGACATAGGATACTTTTCATCCCGGTAGAAGGTTCCCGTGGGATAATTTCCGACATACATGCGGGCAACAGCTAGTATATTAAGACATAGGATACTTTTCATCCCGGTAGAAGGTTCCCGTGGGATAATTTCCGACATACACGCGGGCGCAGCCGCGGGCAACAGCTATATATTAAGACATAGGATACTTTTCATCCCGGTAGAAGGTTCCCGTGGGATAATTTCCGACATACACGCGGGCGCAACCGCTGGCAACAGCTAGTATATTAAGACATAGGATACTTTTCATCCCGGTAGAAGGTTCCCGTGGGATAATTTCCCACATACACGCGGGCAACAGCTGGTATATTAAGACATAGGATACTTTTCATCCGGGTAGAAGGTTCCCGTGGGATAATTTCAGACATATACGCGGGCGCAGCCGCTGGCAACAGCTAGTATATTAAGACATAGGATACTTTTCATCCCGGTAGAAGAATCCCGTGGGATAATTTCAGACATACACGCGGGCAACAGCTAGTATATTAAGACATAGGATACTTTTCATCCCGGTAGAAGAATCCCGTGGGATAATTTCCGACATACACGCGGGCAACAGCTAGTATATTAAGACATAGGATACTTTTCATCCGGGTAGAAGGTTCCCGTGGGATAATTTCAGACATATACGCGGGCGCAGCCGCTGGCAACAGCTAGTATATTAAGACATAGGATACTTTTCATCCCGGTAGAAGAATCCCGTGGGATAATTTCAGACATACACGCGGGCAACAGCTAGTATATTAAGACATAGGATACTTTTCATCCCGGTAGAAGAATCCCGTGGGATAATTTCCGACATACACGCGGGCAACAGCTAGTATATTAAGACATAGGATACTTTTCATCCCGGTAGAAGGTTCCCGTGGGATAATTTCCGACATACATGCGGGCAACAGCTAGTATATTAAGACATAGGATACTTTTCATCCCGGTAGAAGGTTCCCGTGGGATAATTTCCGACATACACGCGGGCGCAACCGCTGGCAACAGCTAGTATATTAAGACATAGGATACTTTTCATCCCGGTAGAAGGTTCCCGTGGGATAATTTCCGACATACACGCGGGCAACAGCTGGTATATTAAGACATAGGATACTTTTCATCCCGGTAGAAGGTTCCCGTGGGATAATTTCCGACATACACGCGGGCAACAGCTGGTATATTAAGACATAGGATACTTTTTATCCCGGTAGTAGGTTCCCGTGGGATAATTTCCGACATACACGCGGGCAACAGCTGGTATATTAAGACATAGGATACTTTTCATCCCGGTAGTAGGTTCCTGTGGGATAATTTCCGACATACACGCGGGCAACAGCTGGTATATTAAGACATAGGATACTTTTCATCCCGGTAGTAGGTTCCCGTGGGATAATTTCCGACATACACGCGGGCAACAGCTGGTATATTAAGACATAGGATACTTTTCATCCCGGTAGTAGGTTCCTGTGGGATAATTTTTGACATACACGCGGGCAACAGCTAGTATATTAAGACATAGGATACTTTTCATCCCGGTAGAAGGTTCCCGTGGGATAATTTCCGACATACACGCGGGCAACAGCTAGTATATTAAGACATAGGATACTTTTCATCCCGGTAGAAGGTTCCCGTGGGATAATTTCCGACATACACGCGGGCAACAGCTAGTATATTAAGACATAGGATACTTTTCATCCCGGTAGAAGGTTCCCGTGGGATAATTTCCGACATACACGCGGGCGAAGCCGCTGGCAACAGCCAGTTTATTAAGACATAGGATACTTTTCATCCCGGTAGTAGGTTCCCGTGGGATAATTTCCGACATACACGCAGGCAACAGCTAGTATATTAAGACATAGGATACTTTTCATCCCGGTAGAAGGTTCCCGTGGGATAATTTCCGACATACACGCAGGCAACAGCTAGTATATTAAGACATAGGATACTTTTCATCCCGGTAGAAGGTTCCCGTGGGATAATTTCCGACATACACGCGGGCGAAGCCGCTGGCAACAGCTAGTATATTAAGACATAGGATACTTTTCATCCCGGTAGAAGGTTCCCGTGGGATAATTTCCGACATACACGCGGGCGAAGCCGCTGGCAACAGCTAGTATATTAAGACATAGGATACTTTTCATCCCGGTAGAAGGTTCCCGTGGGATAATTTCCGACATACACGCGGGCGCAGCCGCTGGCAACAGCTAGTATATTAAGACATAGGATACTTTTCATCCCGGTAGAAGAATCCCGTGGGATAATTTCCGACATACACACGGGCAACAGCTAGTATATTAAGACATAGGATACTTTTCATCCCGGTAGAAGGTTCCCGTGGGATAATTTCCGACATACATGCGGGCAACAGCTAGTATATTAAGACATAGGATACTTTTCATCCCGGTAGAAGGTTCCCGTGGGATAATTTCCGACATACACGCGGGCGCAGCCGCGGGCAACAGCTATATATTAAGACATAGGATACTTTTCATCCCGGTAGAAGGTTCCCGTGGGATAATTTCCGACATACACGCGGGCGCAACCGCTGGCAACAGCTAGTATATTAAGACATAGGATACTTTTCATCCCGGTAGAAGGTTCCCGTGGGATAATTTCCGACATACACGCGGGCAACAGCTGGTATATTAAGACATAGGATACTTTTCATCCCGGTAGAAGGTTCCCGTGGGATAATTTCAGACATATACGCGGGCGCAGCCGCTGGCAACAGCTAGTATATTAAGACATAGGATACTTTTCATCCCGGTAGAAGAATCCCGTGGGATAATTTCAGACATACACGCGGGCAACAGCTAGTATATTAAGACATAGGATACTTTTCATCCCGGTAGAAGAATCCCGTGGGATAATTTCCGACATACACGCGGGCAACAGCTAGTATATTAAGACATAGGATACTTTTCATCCCGGTAGAAGGTTCCCGTGGGATAATTTCCGACATACATGCGGGCAACAGCTAGTATATTAAGACATAGGATACTTTTCATCCCGGTAGAAGGTTCCCGTGGGATAATTTCCGACATACACGCGGGCGCAGCCGCGGGCAACAGCTATATATTAAGACATAGGATACTTTTCATCCCGGTAGAAGGTTCCCGTGGGATAATTTCCGACATACACGCGGGCGCAACCGCTGGCAACAGCTAGTATATTAAGACATAGGATACTTTTCATCCCGGTAGAAGGTTCCCGTGGGATAATTTCCGACATACACGCGGGCAACAGCTGGTATATTAAGACATAGGATACTTTTCATCCCGGTAGAAGGTTCCCGTGGGATAATTTCCGACATACACGCAGGCAACAGCTAGTATATAAAGACATAGGATACTTTTCATCCCGGTAGAAGGTTCCCGTGGGATAATTTCCGACATACACGCGGGCGAAGCCGCTGGCAACAGCTAGTATATTAAGACATAGGATACTTTTTATCCCGGTAGAAGGTTCCCGTGGGATAATTTCCGACATACACGCAGGCAACAGCTAGTATATTAAGACATAGGATACTTTTCATCCCGGTAGAAGGTTCCCGTGGGATAATTTCCGACATACACGCGGGCGAAGCCGCTGGCAACAGCTAGTATATTAAGACATAGGATACTTTTCATCCCGGTAGAAGGTTCCCGTGGGATAATTTCCGACATACACGCGGGCAACAGCTAGTATATTAAGACATAGGATACTTTTCATCCCGGTAGAAGGTTCCCGTGGGATAATTTCCGACATACACGCGGGCAACAGCTAGTATATTAAGACATAGGATACTTTTCATCCCGGTAGAAGGTTCCCGTGGGATAATTTCCGACATACACGCGGGCGAAGCCGCTGGCAACAGCCAGTATATTAAGACATAGGATACTTTTCATCCCGGTAGTAGGTTCCCGTGGGATAATTTCCGACATACACGCAGGCAACAGCTAGTATATTAAGACATAGGATACTTTTCATCCCGGTAGAAGGTTCCCGTGGGATAATTTCCGACATACACGCAGGCAACAGCTAGTATATTAAGACATAGGATACTTTTCATCCCGGTAGAAGGTTCCCGTGGGATAATTTCCGACATACACGCGGGCGAAGCCGCTGGCAACAGCTAGTATATTAAGACATAGGATACTTTTCACCCCGGTAGAAGGTTCCCGTGGGATAATTTCCGACATACACGCGGGCGAAGCCGCTGGCAACAGCTAGTATATTAAGACATAGGATACTTTTCATCCCGGTAGAAGGTTCCCGTGGGATAATTTCCGACATACACGCGGGCGCAGCCGCTGGCAACAGCTAGTATATTAAGACATAGGATACTTTTCATCCCGGTAGAAGAATCCCGTGGGATAATTTCCGACATACACACGGGCAACAGCTAGTATATTAAGACATAGGATACTTTTTATCCCGGTAGAAGGTTCCCGTGGGATAATTTCCGACATACATGCGGGCAACAGCTAGTATATTAAGACATAGGATACTTTTCATCCCGGTAGAAGGTTC
Source organism: Dicycla oo (assembly GCA_948252095.1). Lineage (NCBI taxonomy): Eukaryota > Metazoa > Arthropoda > Insecta > Lepidoptera > Noctuidae > Dicycla > Dicycla oo. Next base: position 9,140,217 of record OX411733.1, on the reverse strand, counting down.
CCGTGGGATAATTTCCGACATACACGCGGGCGCAGCCGCGGGCAACAGCTATATATTAAGACATAGGATACTTTTCATCCCGGTAGAAGGTTCCCGTGGGATAATTTCCGACATACACGCGGGCGCAACCGCTGGCAACAGCTAGTATATTAAGACATAGGATACTTTTCATCCCGGTAGAAGGTTCCCGTGGGATAATTTCCAACATACACGCGGGCAACAGCTGGTATATTAAGACATAGGATACTTTTCATCCCGGTAGAAGGTTCCCGTGGGATAATTTCAGACATATACGCGGGCGCAGCCGCTGGCAACAGCTAGTATATTAAGACATAGGATACTTTTCATCCCGGTAGAAGAATCCCGTGGGATAATTTCCGACATACACGCGGGCAACAGCTAGTATATTAAGACATAGGATACTTTTCATCCCGGTAGAAGGTTCCCGTGGGATAATTTCCGACATACATGCGGGCAACAGCTAGTATATTAAGACATAGGATACTTTTCATCCCGGTAGAAGGTTCCCGTGGGATAATTTCCGACATACACGCGGGCGCAGCCGCGGGCAACAGCTATATATTAAGACATAGGATACTTTTCATCCCGGTAGAAGGTTCCCGTGGGATAATTTCCGACATACACGCGGGCGCAACCGCTGGCAACAGCTAGTATATTAAGACATAGGATACTTTTCATCCCGGTAGAAGGTTCCCGTGGGATAATTTCCGACATACACGCGGGCAACAGCTGGTATATTAAGACATAGGATACTTTTCATCCCGGTAGAAGGTTCCCGTGGGATAATTTCCGACATACACGCGGGCAACAGCTGGTATATTAAGACATAGGATACTTTTCATCCCGGTAGTAGGTTCCCGTGGGATAATTTCCGACATACACGCGGGCAACAGCTGGTATATTAAGACATAGGATACTTTTCATCCCGGTAGTAGGTTCCTGTGGGATAATTTCCGACATACACGCGGGCAACAGCTGGTATATTAAGACATAGGATACTTTTCATCCCGGTAGTAGGTTCCCGTTGGATAATTTCCGACATACACGCGGGCAACAGCTGGTATATTAAGACATAGGATACTTTTCATCCCGGTAGTAGGTTCCTGTGGGATAATTTTTGACATACACGCGGGCAACAGCTAGTATATTAAGACATAGGATACTTTTCATCCCGGTAGTAGGTTCCCGTGGGATAATTTCCGACATACACGCAGGCAACAGCTAGTATATTAAGACATAGGATACTTTTCATCCCGGTAGAAGGTTCCCGTGGGATAATTTCCGACATACACGCAGGCAACAGCTAGTATATAAAGACATAGGATACTTTTCATCCCGGTAGAAGGTTCCCGTGGGATAATTTCCGACATACACGCGGGCGAAGCCGCTGGCAACAGCTAGTATATTAAGACAAAGGATACTTTTTATCCCGGTAGAAGGTTCCCGTGGGATAATTTCCGACATACACGCAGGCAACAGCTAGTATATTAAGACATAGGATACTTTTCATCCCGGTAGAAGGTTCCCGTGGGATAATTTCCGACATACACGCGGGCGAAGCCGCTGGCAACAGCTAGTATATTAAGACATAGGATACTTTTTATCCCGGTAGAAGGTTCCCGTGGGATAATTTCCGACATACACGCGGGCAACAGCTAGTATATTAAGACATAGGATACTTTTCATCCCGGTAGAAGGTTCCCGTGGGATAATTTCCGACATACACGCGGGCAACAGCTAGTATATTAAGACATAGGATACTTTTCATCCCGGTAGAAGGTTCCCGTGGGATAATTTCCGACATACACGCGGGCGAAGCCGCTGGCAACAGCTAGTATATTAAGACATAGGATACTTTTCATCCCGGTAGTAGGTTCCCGTGGGATAATTTCCGACATACACGCAGGCAACAGCTAGTATATTAAGACATAGGATACTTTTCATCCCGGTAGAAGGTTCCCGTGGGATAATTTCCGACATACACGCAGGCAACAGCTAGTATATTAAGACATAGGATACTTTTCATCCCGGTAGAAGGTTCCCGTGGGATAATTTCCGACATACACGCGGGCGAAGCCGCTGGCAACAGCTAGTATATTAAGACATAGGATACTTTTCATCCCGGTAGTAGGTTCCCGTGGGATAATTTCCGACATACACGCAGGCAACAGCTAGTATATTAAGACATAGGATACTTTTCATCCCGGTAGAAGGTTCCCGTGGGATAATTTCCGTCATACACGCAGGCAACAGCTAGTATATTAAGACATAGGATACTTTTCATCCCGGTAGAAGGTTCCCGTGGGATAATTTCCGACATACACGCGGGCGAAGCCGCTGGCAACAGCTAGTATATTAAGACATAGGATACTTTTCATCCCGGTAGAAGGTTCCCGTGGGATAATTTCCGACATACACGCGGGCGAAGCCGCTGGCAACAGCTAGTATATTAAGACATAGGATACTTTTCATCCCGGTAGAAGGTTCCCGTGGGATAATTTCCGACATACACGCGGGCAACAGCTGGTATATTAAGACATAGGATACTTTTCATCCCGGTAGAAGGTTCCCGTGGGATAATTTCCGACATACACGCGGGCAACAGCTGGTATATTAAGACATAGGATACTTTTCATCCCGGTAGTAGGTTCCTGTGGGATAATTTCCGACATACACGCGGGCGAAGCCGCTGGCAACAGCTAGTATATTAAGACATAGGATACTTTTTATCCCGGTAGAAGGTTCCCGTGGGATAATTTCCGACATACACGCAGGCAACAGCTAGTATATTAAGACATAGGATACTTTTCATCCCGGTAGAAGGTTCCCGTGGAATAATTTCCGACATACACGCGGGCAACAGCTAGCATATTAAGACATAGGATACTTTTCATCCCGGTAGAAGGTTCCCGTGGGATAATTTCCGACATACACGCGGGCGCAGCCGCTGGCAACAGCTAGTATAATAAGACATAGGATACTTTTCATCCCGGTAGAAGGTTCCCGTGGGATAATTTCCGACATACACGCGGGCAACAGCTAGTATATTAAGACATAGGATACTTTTCATCCCGGTAGAAGGTTCCCGTGGGATAATTTCCGACATACACGCGGGCAACAGCTAGTATATTGAGACATAGGATACTTTTCATCCCGGTAGAAGGTTCCCGTGGGATAATTTCCGACATACACGCGGGCAACAGCTAGTATATTAAGACATAGGATACTTTTCATCCCGGTAGAAGGTTCCCGTGGGATAATTTCCGACATACACGCGGGCGCAGCTGCTGGCAACAGCTAGTATATTAAGACATAGGATACTTTTCATCCCGGTAGAAGGTTCCCGTGGGATAATTTCCGACATACACGCGGGCAACAGCTAGTATATTAAGACATAGGATACTTTTCATCCCGGTAGTAGGTTCCTGTGGGATAATTTTTGACATACACGCGGGCAACAGCTAGTATATTAAGACATAGGATACTTTTCATCCCGGTAGAAGGTTCCCGTGGGATAATTTCCGACATACACGCGGGCAACAGCTAGTAAATTAAGACATAGGATACTTTTCATCCCGGTAGAAGGTTCCCGTGGGATAATTTCCGACATACACGCGGGCAACAGCTAGCATATTAAGACATAGGATACTTTTCATCCCGGTAGAAGGTTCCCGTGGGATAATTTCCGACATACACGCGGGCGCAGCCGCGGGCAACAGCTATATATCAAGACATAGGATACTTTTCATCCCGGTAGAAGGTTCCCGTGGGATAATTTCCGACATACACGCGGGCGCAGCCGCTGGCAAAAGCTAGTATATTAAGACATAGGATACTTTTCATCCCGGTAGAAGGTTCCCGTGGGATAATTTCCGACATACACGCGGGCAACAGCTAGTATATTAAGACATAGGATACTCTTCATCCCGGTAGAAGGTTCCCGTTGGATAATTTCCGACATACACGCGGGCAACAGCTAGTATATTTAGACATAGGATACTTTTCATCCCGGTAGAAGGTTCCTGTGGGATAATTTCCGACATACACGCGGGCAACAGCTAGTATATTAAGACATAGGATACTTTTCATCCCGGTAGAAGGTTCCCGTGGGATAATTTCCGACATACACGCGGGCGCAGCCGCTGGCAAAAGCTAGTATATTAAGACATAGGATACTTTTCATCCCGGTAGAAGGTTCCCGTGGGATAATTTCCGACATACACGCGGGCAACAGCTAGTATATTAAGACATAGGATACTTTTCATCCCGGTAGAAGGTTCCCGTGGGATAATTTCCGACATACACGCGGGCAACAGCTAGTATATTAAGACATAGGATACTTTTCATCCCGGTAGAAGGTTCCCGTGGGATAATTTCCGACATACACGCGGGCAACAGCTAGTATATTAAGACATAGGATACTTTTCATCCCGGTAGAAGGTTCCTGTGGGATAATTTCCGACATACACGCGGGCAACAGCTAGTATATTAAGACATAGGATACTTTTCATCCCGGTAGAAGGTTCCTGTGGGATAATTTCCGACATACACGCGGGCAACAGCTAGTATATTAAGACATAGGATACTTTTCGTCCCGGTAGAAGGTTCCCGTGGGATAATTTCCGACATACACGCGGGCAACAGCTAGTATATTAAGACATAGGATACTTTTCATCCCGGTAGAAGGTTCCCGTGGGATAATTTCCGACATACACGCGGGCAACAGCTAGTATATTAAGACATAGGATACTTTTCATCCCGGAAGAAGGTTCCCGTGGGATAATTTCCGACATACACGCGGGCGAAGCCGCTGGCAACAGCTAGTATATTAAGACATAGGATACTTTTCATCCCGGTAGAAGGTTCCCGTGGGATAATTTCCGACATACACGCGGGCAACAGCTAGTATATTAAGACATAGGATACTTTTCATCCCGGTAGAAGGTTCCCGTGGGATAATTTCCGACATATACGCGGGCGCAGCCGCTGGCAACAGCTAGTATATTAAGACATAGGATACTTTTCATCCCGGTAGAAGAATCCCGTGGGATAATTTCAGACATACACGCGGGCGAAGCCGCTGGCAACAGCTAGTATATTAAGACATAGGATACTTTTCATCCCGGTAGAAGGTTCCCGTGGGATAATTTCCGTCATACACGCGGGCGCAGCCGCGGGCAACAGCTAGTATATTAAGACATAGGATACTTTTCATCCCGGTAGAAGGTTCCCGTGGGATAATTTCAGACATATACGCGGGCGCAGCCGCTGGCAACAGCTAGTATATTAAGACATAGGATACTTTTCATCCCGGTAGAAGAATCCCGTGGGATAATTTCAGACATACACGCGGGCGAAGCCGCTGGCAACAGCTAGTATATTAAGACATAGGATACTTTTCATCCCGGTAGAAGGTTCCCGTGGGATAATTTCCGACATACACGCGGGCGAAGCCGCTGGCAACAGCTAGTATATAAAGACATAGGATACTTTTCATCCCGGTAGAAGGTTCCCGTGGGATAATTTCCGACATACACGCGGGCAACAGCTAGTATATTAAGACATAGGATACTTTTCATCTCGGTAGAAGGTTCCCGTGGGATAATTTCCGACATACACGCGGGCAACAGCTAGTATATTAAGACATAGGATACTTTTCATCCCGGTAGAAGGTTCCCGTGGGATAATTTCCGACATACACGCGGGCAACAGCTAGTATATTAAGACATAGGATACTTTTCATCCCGGAAGAAGGTTCCCGTGGGATAATTTCCGACATACACGCGGGCGAAGCCGCTGGCAACAGCTAGTATATTAAGACATAGGATACTTTTCATCCCGGTAGAAGGTTCCCGTGGGATAATTTCCGACATACACGCGGGCAACAGCTAGTATATTAAGACATAGGATACTTTTCATCCCGGTAGAAGGTTCCCGTGGGATAATTTCCGACATACACGCGGGCGCAGCCGCGGGCAACAGCTAGTATATTAAGACATAGGATACTTTTTATCCCGGTAGAAGGTTCCCGTGGGATATTTTCCGACATACACGCGGGCAACAGCTAGTATATTAAGACATAGGATACTTTTCATCCCGGTAGAAGGTACCCGTGGTATAATTTCCGACATACACGCGGGCAACAGCTAGTATATTGAGACATAGGATACTTTTCATCCCGGTAGAAGGTTCCCGTGGGATAATTTCTGACATACACGCGGGCAACAGCTAGTATATTAAGACATAGGATACTTTTCATCCCGGTAGAAGGTTCCCGTGGGATAATTTCCGACATACACGCGGGCGCAGCCGCTGGCAAAAGCTAGTATATTAAGACATAGGATACTTTTCATCCCGGTAGAAGGTTCCCGTGGGATAATTTCCGACATACACGCGGGCAACAGCTAGTATATTAAGACATAGGATACTTTTCATCCCGGTAGAAGGTTCCCGTGGGATAATTTCCGACATACACGCGGGCAACAGCTAGTATATTAAGACATAGGATACTTTTCATCCCGGTAGAAGGTTCCCGTGGGATAATTTCCGACATACACGCGGGCAACAGCTAGTATATTAAGACATAGGATACTTTTCATCCCGGTAGAAGGTTCCCGTGGGATAATTTCCGACATACACGCGGGCAACAGCTAGTATATTAAGACATAGGATACTTTTCATCCCGGTAGAAGGTTCCCGTGGGATAATTTCAGACATATACGCGGGCAACAGCTAGTATATTGAGACATAGGATACTTTTCATCCCGGTAGAAGGTTCCCGTGGGATAATTTCCGACATACACGCGGGCAACAGCTAGTATATTAAGACATAGGATACTTTTCATCCCGGTAGAAGGTTCCCGTGGGATAATTTCCGACATACACGCGGGCGCAGCCGCTGGCAAAAGCTAGTATATTAAGACATAGGATACTTTTCATCCCGGTAGAAGGTTCCCGTGGGATAATTTCCGACATACACGCGGGCAACAGCTAGTATATTAAGACATAGGATACTTTTTATCCCGGTAGAAGGTTCCCGTGGGATAATTTCCGACATACACGTGGGCGCAGCCGCTGGCAACAGCTAGTATATTAAGACATAGGATACTTTTCATCCCGGTAGAAGGTACCCGTGGTATAATTTCCGACATACACGCGGGCAACAGCTAGTATATTGAGACATAGGATACTTTTCATCCCGGTAGAAGGTTCCCGTGGGATAATTTCTGACATACACGCGGGCAACAGCTAGTATATTAAGACATAGGATACTTTTCATTCCGGTAGAAGGTTCCCGTGGGATAATTTCCGACATACACGCGGGCGCAGCCGCTGGCAAAAGCTAGTATATTAAGACATAGGATACTTTTCATCCCGGTAGAAGGTTCCCGTGGGATAATTTCCGACATACACGCGGGCAACAGCTAGTATATTAAGACATAGGATACTTTTCATCCCGGTAGAAGGTTCCCGTGGGATAATTTCCGACATACACGCGGGCAACAGCTAGTATATTAAGACATAGGATACTTTTCATCCCGGTAGAAGGTTCCTGTGGGATAATTTCCGACATACACGCGGGCAACAGCTAGTATATTAAGACATAGGATACTTTTCATCCCGGTAGAAGGTTCCTGTGGGATAATTTCCGACATACACGCGGGCAACAGCTAGTATATTAAGACATAGGATACTTTTCGTCCCGGTAGAAGGTTCCCGTGGGATAATTTCCGACATACACGCGGGCAACAGCTAGTATATTAAGACATAGGATACTTTTCATCCCGGTAGAAGGTTCCCGTGGGATAATTTCCGACATACACGCGGGCAACAGCTAGTATATTAAGACATAGGATACTTTTCATCCCGGAAGAAGGTTCCCGTGGGATAATTTCCGACATACACGCGGGCGAAGCCGCTGGCAACAGCTAGTATATTAAGACATAGGATACTTTTCATCCCGGTAGAAGGTTCCCGTGGGATAATTTCCGACATACACGCGGGCAACAGCTAGTATATTAAGACATAGGATACTTTTCATCCCGGTAGAAGGTTCCTGTGGGATAATTTCCGACATACACGCGGGCAACAGCTAGTATATTAAGACATAGGATACTTTTCATCCCGGTAGAAGGTTCCTGTGGGATAATTTCCGACATACACGCGGGCAACAGCTAGTATATTAAGACATAGGATACTTTTCGTCCCGGTAGAAGGTTCCCGTGGGATAATTTCCGACATACACGCGGGCAACAGCTAGTATATTAAGACATAGGATACTTTTCATCCCGGTAGAAGGTTCCCGTGGGATAATTTCCGACATACACGCGGGCAACAGCTAGTATATTAAGACATAGGATACTTTTCATCCCGGAAGAAGGTTCCCGTGGGATAATTTCCGACATACACGCGGGCGAAGCCGCTGGCAACAGCTAGTATATTAAGACATAGGATACTTTTCATCCCGGTAGAAGGTTCCCGTGGGATAATTTCCGACATACACGCGGGCAACAGCTAGTATATTAAGACATAGGATACTTTTCATCCCGGTAGAAGGTTCCCGTGGGATAAATTCCGACATATACGCGGGCGCAGCCGCTGGCAACAGCTAGTATATTAAGACATAGGATACTTTTCATCCTGGTAGAAGAATCCCGTGGGATAATTTCAGACATACACGCGGGCGAAGCCGCTGGCAACAGCTAGTATATTAAGACATAGGATACTTTTCATCCCGGTAGAAGGTTCCCGTGGGATAATTTCCGTCATACACGCGGGCGCAGCCGCGGGCAACAGCTAGTATATTAAGACATAGGATACTTTTCATCCCGGTAGAAGGTTCCCGTGGGATAATTTCAGACATATACGCGGGCGCAGCCGCTGGCAACAGCTAGTATATTAAGACATAGGATACTTTTCATCCCGGTAGAAGAATCCCGTGGGATAATTTCAGACATACACGCGGGCGAAGCCGCTGGCAACAGCTAGTATATTAAGACATAGGATACTTTTCATCCCGGTAGAAGGTTCCCGTGGGATAATTTCTGACATACACGCGGGCAACAGCTAGTATATTAAGACATAGGATACTTTTCATCCCGGTAGAAGGTTCCCGTGGGATAATTTCCGACATACACGCGGGCGCAGCCGCTGGCAAAAGCTAGTATATTAAGACATAGGATACTTTTCATCCCGGTAGAAGGTTCCCGTGGGATAATTTCCGACATACACGCGGGCAACAGCTAGTATATTAAGACATAGGATACTTTTCATCCCGGTAGAAGGTTCCCGTGGGATAATTTCCGACATACACGCGGGCAACAGCTAGTATATTAAGACATAGGATACTTTTCATCCCGGTAGAAGGTTCCCGTGGGATAATTTCCGACATACACGCGGGCAACAGCTAGTATATTAAGACATAGGATACTTTTCATCCCGGTAGAAGGTTCCTGTGGGATAATTTCCGACATACACGCGGGCAACAGCTAGTATATTAAGACATAGGATACTTTTCATCCCGGTAGAAGGTTCCTGTGGGATAATTTCCGACATACACGCGGGCAACAGCTAGTATATTAAGACATAGGATACTTTTCGTCCCGGTAGAAGGTTCCCGTGGGATAATTTCCGACATACACGCGGGCAACAGCTAGTATATTAAGACATAGGATACTTTTCATCCCGGTAGAAGGTTCCCGTGGGATAATTTCCGACATACACGCGGGCAACAGCTAGTATATTAAGACATAGGATACTTTTCATCCCGGTAGAAGGTTCCCGTGGGATAATTTCCGACATACACGCGGGCAACAGCTAGTATATTAAGACATAGGATACTTTTCATCCCGGTAGAAGGTTCCTGTGGGATAATTTCCGACATACACGCGGGCAACAGCTAGTATATTAAGACATAGGATACTTTTCATCCCGGTAGAAGGTTCCTGTGGGATAATTTCCGACATACACGCGGGCAACAGCTAGTATATTAAGACATAGGATACTTTTCGTCCCGGTAGAAGGTTCCCGTGGGATAATTTCCGACATACACGCGGGCAACAGCTAGTATATTAAGACATAGGATACTTTTCATCCCGGTAGAAGGTTCCCGTGGGATAATTTCCGACATACACGCGGGCAACAGCTAGTATATTAAGACATAGGATACTTTTCATCCCGGTAGAAGGTTCCCGTGGGATAATTTCCGACATATACGCGGGCGCAGCCGCTGGCAACAGCTAGTATATTAAGACATAGGATACTTTTCATCCCGGTAGAAGAATCCCGTGGGATAATTTCAGACATACACGCGGGCGAAGCCGCTGGCAACAGCTAGTATATTAAGACATAGGATACTTTTCATCCCGGTAGAAGGTTCCCGTGGGATAATTTCCGACATACACGCGGGCGCAGCCGCTGGCAAAAGCTAGTATATTAAGACATAGGATACTTTTCATCCCGGTAGAAGGTTCCCGTGGGATAATTTCCGACATACACGCGGGCAACAGCTAGTATATTAAGACATAGGATACTTTTTATCCCGGTAGAAGGTTCCCGTGGGATAATTTCCGACATACACGTGGGCGCAGCCGCTGGCAACAGCTAGTATATTAAGACATAGGATACTTTTCATCCCGGTAGAAGGTACCCGTGGTATAATTTCCGACATACACGCGGGCAACAGCTAGTATATTGAGACATAGGATACTTTTCATCCCGGTAGAAGGTTCCCGTGGGATAATTTCTGACATACACGCGGGCAACAGCTAGTATATTAAGACATAGGATACTTTTCATTCCGGTAGAAGGTTCCCGTGGGATAATTTCCGACATACACGCGGGCGCAGCCGCTGGCAAAAGCTAGTATATTAAGACATAGGATACTTTTCATCCCGGTAGAAGGTTCCCGTGGGATAATTTCCGACATACACGCGGGCAACAGCTAGTATATTAAGACATAGGATACTTTTCATCCCGGTAGAAGGTTCCCGTGGGATAATTTCCGACATACACGCGGGCAACAGCTAGTATATTAAGACATAGGATACTTTTCATCCCGGTAGAAGGTTCCCGTGGGATAATTTCCGACATACACGCGGGCAACAGCTAGTATATTAAGACATAGGATACTTTTCATCCCGGTAGAAGGTTCCTGTGGGATAATTTCCGACATACACGCGGGCAACAGCTAGTATATTAAGACATAGGATACTTTTCATCCCGGTAGAAGGTTCCTGTGGGATAATTTCCGACATACACGCGGGCAACAGCTAGTATATTAAGACATAGGATACTTTTCGTCCCGGTAGAAGGTTCCCGTGGGATAATTTCCGACATACACGCGGGCAACAGCTAGTATATTAAGACATAGGATACTTTTCATCCCGGTAGAAGGTTCCCGTGGGATAATTTCCGACATACACGCGGGCAACAGCTAGTATATTAAGACATAGGATACTTTTCATCCCGGAAGAAGGTTCCCGTGGGATAATTTCCGACATACACGCGGGCGAAGCCGCTGGCAACAGCTAGTATATTAAGACATAGGATACTTTTCATCCCGGTAGAAGGTTCCCGTGGGATAATTTCCGACATACACGCGGGCAACAGCTAGTATATTAAGACATAGGATACTTTTCATCCCGGTAGAAGGTTCCCGTGGGATAAATTCCGACATATACGCGGGCGCAGCCGCTGGCAACAGCTAGTATATTAAGACATAGGATACTTTTCATCCTGGTAGAAGAATCCCGTGGGATAATTTCAGACATACACGCGGGCGAAGCCGCTGGCAACAGCTAGTATATTAAGACATAGGATACTTTTCATCCCGGTAGAAGGTTCCCGTGGGATAATTTCCGTCATACACGCGGGCGCAGCCGCGGGCAACAGCTAGTATATTAAGACATAGGATACTTTTCATCCCGGTAGAAGGTTCCCGTGGGATAATTTCAGACATATACGCGGGCGCAGCCGCTGGCAACAGCTAGTATATTAAGACATAGGATACTTTTCATCCCGGTAGAAGAATCCCGTGGGATAATTTCAGACATACACGCGGGCGAAGCCGCTGGCAACAGCTAGTATATTAAGACATAGGATACTTTTCATCCCGGTAGAAGGTTCCCGTGGGATAATTTCTGACATACACGCGGGCAACAGCTAGTATATTAAGACATAGGATACTTTTCATCCCGGTAGAAGGTTCCCGTGGGATAATTTCCGACATACACGCGGGCGCAGCCGCTGGCAAAAGCTAGTATATTAAGACATAGGATACTTTTCATCCCGGTAGAAGGTTCCCGTGGGATAATTTCCGACATACACGCGGGCAACAGCTAGTATATTAAGACATAGGATACTTTTCATCCCGGTAGAAGGTTCCCGTGGGATAATTTCCGACATACACGCGGGCAACAGCTAGTATATTAAGACATAGGATACTTTTCATCCCGGTAGAAGGTTCCCGTGGGATAATTTCCGACATACACGCGGGCAACAGCTAGTATATTAAGACATAGGATACTTTTCATCCCGGTAGAAGGTTCCTGTGGGATAATTTCCGACATACACGCGGGCAACAGCTAGTATATTAAGACATAGGATACTTTTCATCCCGGTAGAAGGTTCCTGTGGGATAATTTCCGACATACACGCGGGCAACAGCTAGTATATTAAGACATAGGATACTTTTCGTCCCGGTAGAAGGTTCCCGTGGGATAATTTCCGACATACACGCGGGCAACAGCTAGTATATTAAGACATAGGATACTTTTCATCCCGGTAGAAGGTTCCCGTGGGATAATTTCCGACATACACGCGGGCAACAGCTAGTATATTAAGACATAGGATACTTTTCATCCCGGAAGAAGGTTCCCGTGGGATAATTTCCGACATACACGCGGGCGAAGCCGCTGGCAACAGCTAGTATATTAAGACATAGGATACTTTTCATCCCGGTAGAAGGTTCCCGTGGGATAATTTCCGACATACACGCGGGCAACAGCTAGTATATTAAGACATAGGATACTTTTCATCCCGGTAGAAGGTTCCCGTGGGATAATTTCCGACATAAACGCGGGCGCAGCCGCTGGCAACAGCTAGTATATTAAGACATAGGATACTTTTCATCCCGGTAGAAGAATCCCGTGGGATAATTTCAGACATACACGCGGGCGAAGCCGCTGGCAACAGCTAGTATATTAAGACATAGGATACTTTTCATCCCGGTAGAAGGTTCCCGTGGGATAATTTCCGTCATACACGCGGGCGCAGCCGCGGGCAACAGCTAGTATATTAAGACATAGGATACTTTTCATCCCGGTAGAAGGTACCTGTGGGATAATTTCCGACATACACGCGGGCAACAGCTAGTATATTAAGACATAGGATACTTTTCGTCCCGGTAGAAGGTTCCCGTGGGATAATTTCCGACATACACGCGGGCAACAGCTAGTATATTAAGACATAGGATACTTTTCATCCCGGTAGAAGGTTCCCGTGGGATAATTTCCGACATACACGCGGGCAACAGCTAGTATATTAAGACATAGGATACTTTTCATCCCGGAAGAAGGTTCCCGTGGGATAATTTCCGACATACACGCGGGCGAAGCCGCTGGCAACAGCTAGTATATTAAGACATAGGATACTTTTCATCCCGGTAGAAGGTTCCCGTGGGATAATTTCCGACATACACGCGGGCAACAGCTAGTATATTAAGACATAGGATACTTTTCATCCCGGTAGAAGGTTCCCGTGGGATAAATTCCGACATATACGCGGGCGCAGCCGCTGGCAACAGCTAGTATATTAAGACATAGGATACTTTTCATCCTGGTAGAAGAATCCCGTGGGATAATTTCAGACATACACGCGGGCGAAGCCGCTGGCAACAGCTAGTATATTAAGACATAGGATACTTTTCATCCCGGTAGAAGGTTCCCGTGGGATAATTTCCGTCATACACGCGGGCGCAGCCGCGGGCAACAGCTAGTATATTAAGACATAGGATACTTTTCATCCCGGTAGAAGGTTCCCGTGGGAAAATATCAGACATATACGCGGGCGCAGCCGCTGGCAACAGCTAGTATATTAAGACATAGGATACTTTTCATCCCGGTAGAAGAATCCCGTGGGATAATTTCAGACATACACGCGGGCGAAGCCGCTGGCAACAGCTAGTATATTAAGACATAGGATACTTTTCATCCCGGTAGAAGGTTCCCGTGGGATAATTTCTGACATACACGCGGGCAACAGCTAGTATATTAAGACATAGGATACTTTTCATCCCGGTAGAAGGTTCCCGTGGGATAATTTCCGACATACACGCGGGCGCAGCCGCTGGCAAAAGCTAGTATATTAAGACATAGGATACTTTTCATCCCGGTAGAAGGTTCCCGTGGGATAATTTCCGACATACACGCGGGCAACAGCTAGTATATTAAGACATAGGATACTTTTCATCCCGGTAGAAGGTTCCCGTGGGATAATTTCCGACATACACGCGGGCAACAGCTAGTATATTAAGACATAGGATACTTTTCATCCCGGTAGAAGGTTCCCGTGGGATAATTTCCGACATACACGCGGGCAACAGCTAGTATATTAAGACATAGGATACTTTTCATCCCGGTAGAAGGTTCCTGTGGGATAATTTCCGACATACACGCGGGCAACAGCTAGTATATTAAGACATAGGATACTTTTCATCCCGGTAGAAGGTTCCTGTGGGATAATTTCCGACATACACGCGGGCAACAGCTAGTATATTAAGACATAGGATACTTTTCGTCCCGGTAGAAGGTTCCCGTGGGATAATTTCCGACATACACGCGGGCAACAGCTAGTATATTAAGACATAGGATACTTTTCATCCCGGTAGAAGGTTCCCGTGGGATAATTTCCGACATACACGCGGGCAACAGCTAGTATATTAAGACATAGGATACTTTTCATCCCGGAAGAAGGTTCCCGTGGGATAATTTCCGACATACACGCGGGCGAAGCCGCTGGCAACAGCTAGTATATTAAGACATAGGATACTTTTCATCCCGGTAGAAGGTTCCCGTGGGATAATTTCCGACATACACGCGGGCAACAGCTAGTATATTAAGACATAGGATACTTTTCATCCCGGTAGAAGGTTCCCGTGGGATAATTTCCGACATAAACGCGGGCGCAGCCGCTGGCAACAGCTAGTATATTAAGACATAGGATACTTTTCATCCCGGTAGAAGAATCCCGTGGGATAATTTCAGACATACACGCGGGCGAAGCCGCTGGCAACAGCTAGTATATTAAGACATAGGATACTTTTCATCCCGGTAGAAGGTTCCCGTGGGATAATTTCCGTCATACACGCGGGCGCAGCCGCGGGCAACAGCTAGTATATTAAGACATAGGATACTTTTCATCCCGGTAGAAGGTACCCGTGGTATAATTTCCGACATACACGCGGGCAACAGCTAGTATATTGAGACATAGGATACTTTTCATCCCGGTAGAAGGTTCCCGTGGGATAATTTCTGACATACACGCGGGCAACAGCTAGTATATTAAGACATAGGATACTTTTCATCCCGGTAGAAGGTTCCCGTGGGATAATTTCCGACATACACGCGGGCGCAGCCGCTGGCAAAAGCTAGTATATTAAGACATAGGATACTTTTCATCCCGGTAGAAGGTTCCCGTGGGATAATTTCCGACATACACGCGGGCAACAGCTAGTATATTAAGACATAGGATACTTTTCATCCCGGTAGAAGGTTCCTGTGGGATAATTTCCGACATACACGCGGGCAACAGCTAGTATATTAAGACATAGGATACTTTTCGTCCCGGTAGAAGGTTCCCGTGGGATAATTTCCGACATACACGCGGGCAACAGCTAGTATATTAAGACATAGGATACTTTTCATCCCGGTAGAAGGTTCCCGTGGGATGATTTCCGACATACACGCGGGCAACAGCTAGTATATTAAGACATAGGATACTTTTCATCCCGGTAGAAGGTTCCTGTGGGATAATTTCCGACATACACGCGGGCAACAGCTAGTATATTAAGACATAGGATACTTTTCATCCCGGTAGAAGGTTCCTGTGGGATAATTTCCGACATACACGCGGGCAACAGCTAGTATATTAAGACATAGGATACTTTTCGTCCCGGTAGAAGGTTCCCGTGGGATAATTTCCGACATACACGCGGGCAACAGCTAGTATATTAAGACATAGGATACTTTTCATCCCGGTAGAAGGTTCCCGTGGGATAATTTCCGACATACACGCGGGCAACAGCTAGTATATTAAGACATAGGATACTTTTCATCCCGGAAGAAGGTTCCCGTGGGATAATTTCCGACATACACGCGGGCGAAGCCGCTGGCAACAGCTAGTATATTAAGACATAGGATACTTTTCATCCCGGTAGAAGGTTCCCGTGGGATAATTTCCGACATACACGCGGGCAACAGCTAGTATATTAAGACATAGGATACTTTTCATCCCGGTAGAAGGTTCCCGTGGGATAATTTCCGACATATACGCGGGCGCAGCCGCTGGCAACAGCTAGTATATTAAGACATAGGATACTTTTCATCCCGGTAGAAGAATCCCGTGGGATAATTTCAGACATACACGCGGGCGAAGCCGCTGGCAACAGCTAGTATATTAAGACATAGGATACTTTTCATCCCGGTAGAAGGTTCCCGTGGGATAATTTCCGTCATACACGCGGGCGCAGCCGCGGGCAACAGCTAGTATATTAAGACATAGGATACTTTTCATCCCGGTAGAAGGTACCCGTGGTATAATTTCCGACATACACGCGGGCAACAGCTAGTATATTGAGACATAGGATACTTTTCATCCCGGTAGAAGGTTCCCGTGGGATAATTTCTGACATACACGCGGGCAACAGCTAGTATATTAAGACATAGGATACTTTTCATCCCTGTAGAAGGTTCCCGTGGGATAATTTCCGACATACACGCGGGCGCAGCCGCTGGCAAAAGCTAGTATATTAAGACATAGGATACTTTTCATCCCGGTAGAAGGTTCCCGTGGGATAATTTCCGACATACACGCGGGCAACAGCTAGTATATTAAGACATAGGATACTTTTCATCCCGGTAGAAGGTTCCTGTGGGATAATTTCCGACATACACGCGGGCAACAGCTAGTATATTAAGACATAGGATACTTTTCGTCCCGGTAGAAGGTTCCCGTGGGATAATTTCCGACATACACGCGGGCAACAGCTAGTATATTAAGACATAGGATACTTTTCATCCCGGTAGAAGGTTCCCGTGGGATGATTTCCGACATACACGCGGGCAACAGCTAGTATATTAAGACATAGGATACTTTTCATCCCGGAAGAAGGTTCCCGTGGGATAGTTTCCGACATACACGCGGGCGAAGCCGCTGGCAACAGCTAGTATATTAAGACATAGGATACTTTTCATCCCGGTAGAAGGTTCCCGTGGGATAATTTCCGACATACACGCGGGCAACAGCTAGTATATTAAGACATAGGATACTTTTCATCCCGGTAGAAGGTTCCCGTGGGATAATTTCCGACATATACGCGGGCGCAGCCGCTGGCAACAGCTAGTATATTAAGACATAGGATACTTTTCATCCCGGTAGAAGAATCCCGTGGGATAATTTCAGACATACACGCGGGCGAAGCCGCTGGCAACAGCTAGTATATTAAGACATAGGATACTATTCATCCCGGTAGAAGGTTCCCGTGGGATAATTTCCGTCATACACGCGGGCGCAGCCGCGGGCAACAGCTAGTATATTAAGACATAGGATACTTTTCATCCCGGTAGAAGGTTCCCGTGGGATAATTTCAGACATATACGCGGGCGCAGCCGCTGGCAACAGCTAGTATATTAAGACATAGGATACTTTTCATCCCGGTAGAAGAATCCCGTGGGATAATTTCAGACATACACGCGGGCGAAGCCGCTGGCAACAGCTAGTATATTAAGACATAGGATACTTTTCATCCCGGTAGAAGAATCCCGTGGGATAATTTCCGACATACACGCGGGCAACAGCTAGTATATTAAGACATAGGATACTTTTCATCTCGGTAGAAGGTTCCCGTGGGATAATTTCCGACATACACGCGGGCAACAGCTAGTATATTAAGACATAGGATACTTTTCATCCCGGTAGAAGGTTCCCGTGGGATAATTTCCGACATACACGCGGGCAACAGCTAGTATATTAAGACATAGGATACTTTTCATCTCGGTAGAAGGTTCCCGTGGGATAATTTCCGACATACACGCGGGCAACAGCTAGTATATTAAGACATAGGATACTTTTCATCCCGGTAGAAGGTTCCCGTGGGATAATTTCCGACATACACGCGGGCAACAGCTAGTATATTAAGACATAGGATACTTTTCATCCCGGAAGAAGGTTCCCGTGGGATAATTTCCGACATACACGCGGGCGAAGCCGCTGGCAACAGCTAGTATATTAAGACATAGGATACTTTTCATCCCGGTAGAAGGTTCCCGTGGGATAATTTCCGACATACACGCGGGCAACAGCTAGTATATTAAGACATAGGATACTTTTCATCCCGGTAGAAGGTTCCCGTGGGATAATTTCCGACATACACGCGGGCGCAGCCGCGGGCAACAGCTAGTATATTAAGACATAGGATACTTTTTATCCCGGTAGAAGGTTCCCATGGGATATTTTCCGACATACACGCGGGCAACAGCTAGTATATTAAGACATAGGATACTTTTCATCCCGGTAGAAGGTACCCGTGGTATAATTTCCGACATACACGCGGGCAACAGCTAGTATATTGAGACATAGGATACTTTTCATCCCGGTAGAAGGTTCCCGTGGGATAATTTCTGACATACACGAGGGCAACAGCTAGTATATTAAGACATAGGATACTTTTCATCCCGGTAGAAGGTTCCCGTGGGATAATTTCCGACATACACGCGGGCAACAGCTAGTATATTAAGACATAGGATACTTTTCATCCCGGTAGAAGGTTCCCGTGGGATAATTTCCGACATACACGCGGGCAACAGCTAGTATATTAAGACATAGGATACTTTTCATCCCGGTAGAAGGTTCCCGTGGGATAATTTCCGACATACACGCGGGCAACAGCTAGTATATTAAGACATAGGATACTTTTCATCCCGGTAGAAGGTTCCCGTGGGATAATTTCAGACATATACGCGGGCAACAGCTAGTATATTGAGACATAGGATACTTTTCATCCCGGTAGAAGGTTCCCGTGGGATAATTTCCGACATACACGCGGGCAACAGCTAGTATATTAAGACATAGGATACTTTTCATCCCGGTAGAAGGTTCCCGTGGGATAATTTCCGACATACACGCGGGCGCAGCCGCTGGCAACAGCTAGTATATTAAGACATAGGATACTTTTCATCCCGGTAGAAGAATCCCGTGGGATAATTTCCGACATACACGCGGGCAACAGCTAGTATATTAAGACATAGGATACTTTTTATCCCGGTAGAAGGTTCCCGTGGGATAATTTCCGACATACACGCGGGCGCAGCCGCGGGCATCAGCTAGTATATTAAGACATAGGATACTTTTCATCCCGGTAGAAGGTTCCCGTGGGATATTTTCCGACATACACGCGGGCAACAGCTAGTATATTAAGACATAGGATACTTTTCATCCTGGTAGAAGGTACCCGTGGTATAATTTCCGACATACACGCGGGCAACAGCTTGTATATTAAGACATAGGATACTTTTCATCCCGGTAGAAGGTTCCCGTGGGATAATTTCCGACATACACGCGGGCAACAGCTAGTATATTGAGACATAGGATACTTTTCATCCCGGTAGAAGGTTCCCGTGGGATAATTTCCGACATACACGCGGGCAACAGCTAGTATATTAAGACATAGGATACTTTTCATCCCGGTAGAAGGTTCCCGTGGGATAATTTCCGACATACACGCGGGCGCAGCCGCTGGCAAAAGCTAGTATATTAAGACATAGGATACTTTTCATCCCGGTAGAAGGTTCCCGTGGGATAATTTCCGACATACACGCGGGCAACAGCTAGTATATTAAGACATAGGATACTTTTCATCCCGGTAGAAGGTTCCCGTGGGATAATTTCCGACATACACGCGGGCAACAGCTAGTATATTAAGACATAGGATACTTTTCATCCCGGTAGAAGGTTCCTGTGGGATAATTTCCGACATACACGCGGGCAACAGCTAGTATATTAAGACATAGGATACTTTTTATCCCGGTAGAAGGTTCCCGTGGGATAATTTCCGACATACACGTGGGCGCAGCCGCTGGCAACAGCTAGTATATTAAGACATAGGATACTTTTCATCCCGGTAGAAGGTTCCCGTGGGATAATTTCCGACATACGCGCGGGCAACAGCTAGTATATTAAGACATAGGATACTTTTCATCCCGGTAGAAGGTTCCCGTGGGATAATTTCCGACATACACGCGGGCGAAGCCACTGGCAACAGCTAGTATATTAAGACATAGGATACTTTTCATCCCGGTAGAAGGTTCCCGTGGGATAATTTCCGACATACACGCGGGCGCAGCCGCGGGCAACAGCTATATATTAAGACATAGGATACTTTTCATCCCGGTAGAAGGTTCCCGTGGGATAATTTCCGACATACACGCGGGCGCAGCCGCTGGCAACAGCTAGTATATTAAGACATAGGATACTTTTCATCCCGGTAGAAGGTTCCCGTGGGATAATTTCCGACATACACGCGGGCAACAGCTAGTATATTAAGACATAGGATACTTTTCATCCCGGTAGAAGGTTCCCGTGGGATAATTTCCGACATACACGCGGGCAACAGCTAGTATATTAAGACATAGGATACTTTTCATCCCGGTAGAAGGTACCCGTGGTATAATTTCCGACATACACGCGGGCAACAGCTAGTATATTGAGACATAGGATACTTTTCATCCCGGTAGAAGGTTCCCGTGGGATAATTTCCGACATACACGCGGGCAACAGCTAGTATATTAAGACATAGGATACTTTTCATCCCGGTAGAAGGTTCCCGTGGGATAATTTCCGACATACACGCGGGCGCAGCCGCTGGCAAAAGCTAGTATATTAAGACATAGGATACTTTTCATCCCGGTAGAAGAATCCCGTGGGATAATTTCCGACATACACGCGGGCAACAGCTAGTATATTAAGACATAGGATACTTTTCATCCCGGTAGAAGGTTCCCGTGGGATAATTTCCGACATACACGCGGGCGCAGCCGCGGGCAACAGCTAGTATATTAAGACATAGGATACTTTTTATCCCGGTAGAAGGTTCCCGTGGGATATTTTCCGACATACACGCGGGCAACAGCTAGTATATTAAGACATAGGATACTTTTCATCCCGGTAGAAGGTTCCCGTGGGATAATTTCCGACATACACGCGGGCAACAGCTAGTATATTAAGACATAGGATACTTTTCATCCCGGTAGAAGGTTCCCGTGGGATAATTTCAGACATATACGCGGGCAACAGCTAGTATATTGAGACATAGGATACTTTTCATCCCGGTAGAAGGTTCCCGTGGGATAATTTCCGACATACACGCGGGCAACAGCTAGTATATTAAGACATAGGATACTTTTCATCCCGGTAGAAGGTTCCCGTGGGATAATTTCCGACATACACGCGGGCGCAGCCGCTGGCAACAGCTAGTATATTAAGACATAGGATACTTTTCATCCCGGTAGAAGAATCCCGTGGGATAATTTCCGACATACACGCGGGCAACAGCTAGTATATTAAGACATAGGATACTTTTTATCCCGGTAGAAGGTTCCCGTGGGATAATTTCCGACATACACGCGGGCGCAGCCGCGGGCATCAGCTAGTATATTAAGACATAGGATACTTTTCATCCCGGTAGAAGGTTCCCGTGGGATATTTTCCGACATACACGCGGGCAACAGCTAGTATATTAAGACATAGGATACTTTTCATCCTGGTAGAAGGTACCCGTGGTATAATTTCCGACATACACGCGGGCAACAGCTTGTATATTAAGACATAGGATACTTTTCATCCCGGTAGAAGGTTCCCGTGGGATAATTTCCGACATACACGCGGGCAACAGCTAGTATATTGAGACATAGGATACTTTTCATCCCGGTAGAAGGTTCCCGTGGGATAATTTCCGACATACACGCGGGCAACAGCTAGTATATTAAGACATAGGATACTTTTCATCCCGGTAGAAGGTTCCCGTGGGATAATTTCCGACATACACGCGGGCGCAGCCGCTGGCAAAAGCTAGTATATTAAGACATAGGATACTTTTCATCCCGGTAGAAGGTTCCCGTGGGATAATTTCCGACATACACGCGGGCAACAGCTAGTATATTAAGACATAGGATACTTTTCATCCCGGTAGAAGGTTCCCGTGGGATAATTTCCGACATACACGCGGGCAACAGCTAGTATATTAAGACATAGGATACTTTTCATCCCGGTAGAAGGTTCCTGTGGGATAATTTCCGACATACACGCGGGCAACAGCTAGTATATTAAGACATAGGATACTTTTTATCCCGGTAGAAGGTTCCCGTGGGATAATTTCCGACATACACGTGGGCGCAGCCGCTGGCAACAGCTAGTATATTAAGACATAGGATACTTTTCATCCCGGTAGAAGGTTCCCGTGGGATAATTTCCGACATACGCGCGGGCAACAGCTAGTATATTAAGACATAGGATACTTTTCATCCCGGTAGAAGGTTCCCGTGGGATAATTTCCGACATACACGCGGGCAACAGCTAGTATATTAAGACATAGGATACTTTTCATCCCGGTAGAAGGTTCCCGTGGGATAATTTCCGACATACACGCGGGCGCAGCCGCGGGCAACAGCTATATATTAAGACATAGGATACTTTTCATCCCGGTAGAAGGTTCCCGTGGGATAATTTCCGACATACACGCGGGCGCAGCCGCTGGCAACAGCTAGTATATTAAGACATAGGATACTTTTCATCCCGGTAGAAGGTTCCCGTGGGATAATTTCCGACATACACGCGGGCAACAGCTAGTATATTAAGACATAGGATACTTTTCATCCCGGTAGAAGGTTCCCGTGGGATAATTTCCGACATACACGCGGGCAACAGCTAGTATATTAAGACATAGGATACTTTTCATCCCGGTAGAAGGTACCCGTGGTATAATTTCCGACATACACGCGGGCAACAGCTAGTATATTGAGACATAGGATACTTTTCATCCCGGTAGAAGGTTCCCGTGGGATAATTTCCGACATACACGCGGGCAACAGCTAGTATATTAAGACATAGGATACTTTTCATCCCGGTAGAAGGTTCCCGTGGGATAATTTCCGACATACACGCGGGCGCAGCCGCTGGCAAAAGCTAGTATATTAAGACATAGGATACTTTTCATCCCGGTAGAAGAATCCCGTGGGATAATTTCCGACATACACGCGGGCAACAGCTAGTATATTAAGACATAGGATACTTTTCATCCCGGTAGAAGGTTCCCGTGGGATAATTTCCGACATACACGCGGGCGCAGCCGCGGGCAACAGCTAGTATATTAAGACATAGGATACTTTTTATCCCGGTAGAAGGTTCCCGTGGGATATTTTCCGACATACACGCGGGCAACAGCTAGTATATTAAGACATAGGATACTTTTCATCCTGGTAGAAGGTACCCGTGGTATAATTTCCGACATACACGCGGGCAACAGCTAGTATATTAAGACATAGGATACTTTTCATCCCGGTAGAAGGTTCCCGTGGGATAATTTCCGACATACACGCGGGCAACAGCTAGTATATTGAGACATAGGATTTTTTTCATCCCGGTAGAAGGTTCCCGTGGGATAATTTCCGACATACACGCGGGCAACAGCTAGTATATTAAGACATAGGATACTTTTCATCCCGGTAGAAGGTTCCCGTGGGATAATTTCCGACATACACGCGGGCGCAGCCGCTGGCAAAAGCTAGTATATTAAGACATAGGATACTTTTCATCCCGGTAGAAGGTTCCCGTGGGATAATTTCCGACATACACGCGGGCAACAGCTAGTATATTAAGACATAGGATACTTTTCATCCCGGTAGAAGGTTCCCGTGGGATAATTTCCGACATACACGCGGGCAACAGCTAGTATATTAAGACATAGGATACTTTTCATCCCGGTAGAAGGTTCCTGTGGGATAATTTCCGACATACACGCAGGCAACAGCTAGTATATTAAGACATAGGATACTTTTTATCCCGGTAGAAGGTTCCCGTGGGATAATTTCCGACATACACGCGGGCAACAGCTAGTATATTAAGACATAGGATACTTTTCATCCCGGTAGAAGGTTCCCGTGGGATAATTTCCGACATACACGCGGGCGCAGCCGCTGGCAAAAGCTAGTATATTAAGACATAGGATACTTTTCATCCCGGTAGAAGGTTCCCGTGGGATAATTTCCGACATACACGCGGGCAACAGCTAGTATATTAAGACATAGGATACTTTTCATCCCGGTAGAAGGTTCCCGTGGGATAATTTCCGACATACACGCGGGCAACAGCTAGTATATTAAGACATAGGATACTTTTCATCCCGGTAGAAGGTTCCCGTGGGATAATTTCCGACATACACGCGGGCGCAGCCGCTGGCAAAAGCTAGTATATTAAGACATAGGATACTTTTCATCCCGGTAGAAGGTTCCCGTGGGATAATTTCCGACATACACGCGGGCAACAGCTAGTATATTAAGACATAGGATACTTTTCATCCCGGTAGAAGGTTCCCGTGGGATAATTTCCGACATACACGCGGGCAACAGCTAGTATATTAAGACATAGGATACTTTTCATCCCGGTAGAAGGTTCCTGTGGGATAATTTCCGACATACACGCGGGCAACAGCTAGTATATTAAGACATAGGATACTTTTTATCCCGGTAGAAGGTTCCCGTGGGATAATTTCCGACATACACGCGGGCGCAGCCGCTGGCAACAGCTAGTATATTAAGACATAGGATACTTTTCATCCCGGTAGAAGGTTCC
This sequence comes from Dicycla oo, assembly GCA_948252095.1. Lineage (NCBI taxonomy): Eukaryota > Metazoa > Arthropoda > Insecta > Lepidoptera > Noctuidae > Dicycla > Dicycla oo. The sequence goes on along the minus strand of OX411733.1, from coordinate 9,115,077 downwards.
CGTGGGATAATTTCCGACATACGCGCGGGCAACAGCTAGTATATTAAGACATAGGATACTTTTTATCCCGGTAGAAGGTTCCCGTGGGATAATTTCCGACATACACGCGGGCGCAGCCGCTGGCAACAGCTAGTATATTAAGACATAGGATACTTTTCATCCCGGTAGAAGGTTCCCGTGGGATAATTTCCGACATACACGCGGGCGAAGCCACTGGCAACAGCTAGTATATTAAGACATAGGATACTTTTCATCCCGGTAGAAGGTTCCCGTGGGATAATTTCCGACATACACGCGGGCGCAGCCGCGGGCAACAGCTATATAATAAGACATAGGATACTTTTCATCCCGGTAGAAGGTTCCCGTGGGATAATTTCCGACATACACGCGGGCGCAGCCGCTGGCAACAGCTAGTATATTAAGACATAGGATACTTTTCATCCCGGTAGAAGGTTCCCGTGGGATAATTTCCGACATACACGCGGGCAACAGCTAGTATATTAAGACATAGGATACTTTTCATCCCGGTAGAAGGTTCCCGTGGGATAATTTCCGACATACACGCGGGCAACAGCTAGTATATTAAGACATAGGATACTTTTCATCCCGGTAGAAGGTTCCCGTGGGATAATTTCAGACTTATACGCGGGCGCAGCCGCTGGCAACAGCTAGTATATTAAGACATAGGATACTTTTCATCCCGGTAGAAGAATCCCGTGGGATAATTTCCGACATACACGCGGGCGAAGCCGCTGGCAACAGCTAGTGTATTAAGACATAGGATACTTTTCATCCCGGTAGAAGGTTCCCGTGGGATAATTTCCGTCATACACGCGGGCGCAGCCGCGGGCAACAGCTAGTATATTAAGACATAGGATACTTTTCATCCCGGTAGAAGGTTCCCGTGGGATAATTTCCGACATACACGCGGGCAACAGCTAGTATATTAAGACATAGGATACTTTTCATCCCGGTAGAAGGTTCCTGTGGGATAATTTCCGACATACACGCGGGCAACAGCTAGTATATTAAGACATAGGATACTTTTTATCCCGGTAGAAGGTTCCCGTGGGATAATTTCCGACATACACGCGGGCGCAGCCGCTGGCAACAGCTAGTATATTAAGACATAGGATACTTTTCATCCCGGTAGAAGGTTCCCGTGGGATAATTTCCGACATACGCGCGGGCAACAGCTAGTATATTAAGACATAGGATACTTTTCATCCCGGTAGAAGGTTCCCGTGGGATAATTTCCGACATACGCGCGGGCAACAGCTAGTATATTAAGACATAGGATACTTTTCATCCCGGAAGAAGGTTCCCGTGGGATAATTTCCGACATACACGCGGGCGAAGCCACTGGCAACAGCTAGTATATTAAGACATAGGATACTTTTCATCCCGGTAGAAGGTTCCCGTGGGATAATTTCCGACATACACGCGGGCGCAGCCGCGGGCAACAGCAATATAATAAGACATAGGATACTTTTCATCCCGGTAGAAGGTTCCCGTGGGATAATTTCCGACATACACGCGGGCGCAGCCGCTGGCAACAGCTAGTATATTAAGACATAGGATACTTTTCATCCCGGTAGAAGGTTCCCGTGGGATAATTTCCGACATACACGCGGGCAACAGCTAGTATATTAAGACATAGGATACTTTTCATCCCGGTAGAAGGTTCCCGTGGGATAATTTCCGACATACACGCGGGCAACAGCTAGTATATTAAGACATAGGATACTTTTCATCCCGGTAGAAGGTTCCCGTGGGATAATTTCAGACTTATACGCGGGCGCAGCCGCTGGCAACAGCTAGTATATTAAGACATAGGATACTTTTCATCCCGGTAGAAGAATCCCGTGGGATAATTTCCGACATACACGCGGGCGAAGCCGCTGGCAACAGCTAGTGTATTAAGACATAGGATACTTTTCATCCCGGTAGAAGGTTCCCGTGGGATAATTTCCGTCATACACGCGGGCGCAGCCGCGGGCAACAGCTAGTATATTAAGACATAGGATACTTTTCATCCCGGTAGAAGGTTCCCGTGGGATAATTTCCGACATACACGCGGGCGCAGCCGCTGGCAACAGCTAGTATATTAAGACATAGGATACTTTTCATCTCGGTAGAAGGTTCCCGTGGGATAATTTCCGACATACACGCGGGCAACAGCTAGTATATTAAGACATAGGATACTTTTCATCCCGGTAGAAGGTTCCCGTGGGATAATTTCCGACATACACGCGGGCAACAGCTAGTATATTAAGACATAGGATACTTTTCATCCCGGAAGAAGGTTCCCGTGGGATAATTTCCGACATACACGCGGGCGCAGCCGCTGGCAACAGCTAGTATATTAAGACATAGGATACTTTTCATCCCGGTAGAAGAATCCCGTGGGATAATTTCCGACATACACGCGGGCAACAGCTAGTATATTAAGACATAGGATACTTTTCATCCCGGTAGAAGAATCCCGTGGGATAATGTCCGACATACACGCGGGCAACAGCTAGTATATTAAGACGTAGGATACTTTTCATCCCGGTAGAAGGTTCCCGTGGGATAATTTCCGACATACATGCGGGCAACAGCTAGAATATTAAGACATAGGATAATTTTCATCACGGTAGAAGGTTCCCGTGGGATAATTTCCGACATACACGCGGGCGCAGCCGCGGGCAACAGCTATATATTAAGACATAGGATACTTTTCATCCCGGTAGAAGGTTCCCGTGGGATAATTTCCGACATACACGCGGGCGCAACCGCTGGCAACAGCTAGTATATTAAGACATAAGATACTTTTCATCCCGGTAGAAGGTTCCCGTGGGATAATTTCCGACATACACGCAGGCAACAGCTAGTATATTAAGACATAGGATACTTTTCATCCCGGTAGAAGGTTCCCGTGGGATAATTTCCGACATACACGCGGGCGAAGCCGCTGGCAACAGCTAGTATATTAAGACATAGGATACTTTTCATCCCGGTAGAAGGTTCCCGTGGGATAATTTCCGACATACACGCGGGCAACAGCTAGTATATTAAGACATAGGATACTTTTCATCCCGGTAGAAGGTTCCCGTGGGATAATTTCCGACATACACGCGGGCGCAGCCGCGGGCAACAGCTATATATTAAGACATAGGATACTTTTCATCCCGGTAGAAGGTTCCCGTGGGATAATTTCCAACATACACGCGGGCGCAGCCGCTGGCAACAGCTAGTATATTAAGACATAGGATACTTTTCATCCCGGTAGAAGGTTCCCGTGGGATAATTTCCGACATACACGCGGGCAACAGCTAGTATATTAAGACATAGGATACTTTTCATCCCGGTAGTAGGTTCCTGTGGGATAATTTCCGACATACACGCGGGCGAAGCCGCTGGCAACAGCTAGTATATTAAGACATAGGATACTTTTCATCCCGGTAGAAGGTTCCCGTGGGATAATTTCCGTCATACACGCGGGCGCAGCCGCGGGCAACAGCTAGTATATTAAGACATAGGATACTTTTCATCCCGGTAGAAGGTTCCCGTGGGATAATTTCAGACATATACGCGGGCGCAGCCGCTGGCAACAGCTAGTATATTAAGACATAGGATACTTTTCATCCCGGTAGAAGAATCCCGTGGGATAATTTCAGACATACACGCGGGCGAAGCCGCTGGCAACAGCTAGTATATTAAGACATAGGATACTTTTCATCCCGGTAGAAGAATCCCGTGGGATAATTTCCGACATACACGCGGGCAACAGCTAGTATATTAAGACATAGGATACTTTTCATCTCGGTAGAAGGTTCCCGTGGGATAATTTCCGACATACACGCGGGCAACAGCTAGTATATTAAGACATAGGATACTTTTCATCCCGGTAGAAGGTTCCCGTGGGATAATTTCCGACATACACGCGGGCAACAGCTAGTATATTAAGACATAGGATACTTTTCATCTCGGTAGAAGGTTCCCGTGGGATAATTTCCGACATACACGCGGGCAACAGCTAGTATATTAAGACATAGGATACTTTTCATCCCGGTAGAAGGTTCCCGTGGGATAATTTCCGACATACACGCGGGCAACAGCTAGTATATTAAGACATAGGATACTTTTCATCCCGGAAGAAGGTTCCCGTGGGATAATTTCCGACATACACGCGGGCGAAGCCGCTGGCAACAGCTAGTATATTAAGACATAGGATAATTTTCATCCCGGTAGAAGGTTCCCGTGGGATAATTTCCGACATACACGCGGGCAACAGCTAGTATATTAAGACATAGGATACTTTTCATCCCGGTAGAAGGTTCCCGTGGGATAATTTCCGACATACACGCGGGCAACAGCTAGTATATTAAGACATAGGATACTTTTCATCCCGGTAGAAGGTTCCTGTGGGATAATTTCCGACATACACGCGGGCAACAGCTAGTATATTAAGACATAGGATACTTTTTATCCCGGTAGAAGGTTCCCGTGGGATAATTTCCGACATACACGCGGGCGCAGCCGCTGGCAACAGCTAGTATATTAAGACATAGGATACTTTTCATCCCGGTAGAAGGTTCCCGTGGGATAATTTCCGACATACGCGCGGGCAACAGCTAGTATATTAAGACATAGGATACTTTTCATCCCGGTAGAAGGTTCCCGTGGGATAATTTCCGACATACGCGCGGGCAACAGCTAGTATATTAAGACATAGGATACTTTTCATCCCGGTAGAAGGTTCCCGTGGGATAATTTCCGACATACACGCGGGCGAAGCCACTGGCAACAGCTAGTATATTAAGACATAGGATACTTTTCATCCCGGTAGAAGGTTCCCGTGGGATAATTTCCGACATACACGCGGGCGCAGCCGCGGGCAACAGCAATATAATAAGACATAGGATACTTTTCATCCCGGTAGAAGGTTCCCGTGGGATAATTTCCGACATACACGCGGGCGCAGCCGCTGGCAACAGCTAGTATATTAAGACATAGGATACTTTTCATCCCGGTAGAAGGTTCCCGTGGGATAATTTCCGACATACACGCGGGCAACAGCTAGTATATTAAGACATAGGATACTTTTCATCCCGGTAGAAGGTTCCCGTGGGATAATTTCAGACTTATACGCGGGCGCAGCCGCTGGCAACAGCTAGTATATTAAGACATAGGATACTTTTCATCCCGGTAGAAGAATCCCGTGGGATAATTTCCGACATACACGCGGGCGAAGCCGCTGGCAACAGCTAGTGTATTAAGACATAGGATACTTTTCATCCCGGTAGAAGGTTCCCGTGGGATAATTTCCGTCATACACGCGGGCGCAGCCGCGGGCAACAGCTAGTATATTAAGACATAGGATACTTTTCATCCCGGTAGAAGGTTCCCGTGGGATAATTTCCGACATACACGCGGGCGCAGCCGCTGGCAACAGCTAGTATATTAAGACATAGGATACTTTTCATCTCGGTAGAAGGTTCCCGTGGGATAATTTCCGACATACACGCGGGCAACAGCTAGTATATTAAGACATAGGATACTTTTCATCCCGGTAGAAGGTTCCCGTGGGATAATTTCCGACATACACGCGGGCAACAGCTAGTATATTAAGACATAGGATACTTTTCATCCCGGAAGAAGGTTCCCGTGGGATAATTTCCGACATACACGCGGGCGCAGCCGCTGGCAACAGCTAGTATATTAAGACATAGGATACTTTTCATCCCGGTAGAAGAATCCCGTGGGATAATTTCCGACATACACGCGGGCAACAGCTAGTATATTAAGACATAGGATACTTTTCATCCCGGTAGAAGAATCCCGTGGGATAATGTCCGACATACACGCGGGCAACAGCTAGTATATTAAGACGTAGGATACTTTTCATCCCGGTAGAAGGTTCCCGTGGGATAATTTCCGACATACATGCGGGCAACAGCTAGAATATTAAGACATAGGATAATTTTCATCACGGTAGAAGGTTCCCGTGGGATAATTTCCGACATACACGCGGGCGCAGCCGCGGGCAACAGCTATATATTAAGACATAGGATACTTTTCATCCCGGTAGAAGGTTCCCGTGGGATAATTTCCGACATACACGCGGGCGCAACCGCTGGCAACAGCTAGTATATTAAGACATAAGATACTTTTCATCCCGGTAGAAGGTTCCCGTGGGATAATTTCCGACATACACGCAGGCAACAGCTAGTATATTAAGACATAGGATACTTTTCATCCCGGTAGAAGGTTCCCGTGGGATAATTTCCGACATACACGCGGGCGAAGCCGCTGGCAACAGCTAGTATATTAAGACATAGGATACTTTTCATCCCGGTAGAAGGTTCCCGTGGGATAATTTCCGACATACACGCGGGCAACAGCTAGTATATTAAGACATAGGATACTTTTCATCCCGGTAGAAGGTTCCCGTGGGATAATTTCCGACATACACGCGGGCGCAGCCGCGGGCAACAGCTATATATTAAGACATAGGATACTTTTCATCCCGGTAGAAGGTTCCCGTGGGATAATTTCCAACATACACGCGGGCGCAGCCGCTGGCAACAGCTAGTATATTAAGACATAGGATACTTTTCATCCCGGTAGAAGGTTCCCGTGGGATAATTTCCGACATACACGCGGGCAACAGCTAGTATATTAAGACATAGGATACTTTTCATCCCGGTAGTAGGTTCCTGTGGGATAATTTCCGACATACACGCGGGCGAAGCCGCTGGCAACAGCTAGTATATTAAGACATAGGATACTTTTCATCCCGGTAGAAGGTTCCCGTGGGATAATTTCCGTCATACACGCGGGCGCAGCCGCGGGCAACAGCTAGTATATTAAGACATAGGATACTTTTCATCCCGGTAGAAGGTTCCCGTGGGATAATTTCAGACATATACGCGGGCGCAGCCGCTGGCAACAGCTAGTATATTAAGACATAGGATACTTTTCATCCCGGTAGAAGAATCCCGTGGGATAATTTCAGACATACACGCGGGCGAAGCCGCTGGCAACAGCTAGTATATTAAGACATAGGATACTTTTCATCCCGGTAGAAGAATCCCGTGGGATAATTTCCGACATACACGCGGGCAACAGCTAGTATATTAAGACATAGGATACTTTTCATCTCGGTAGAAGGTTCCCGTGGGATAATTTCCGACATACACGCGGGCAACAGCTAGTATATTAAGACATAGGATACTTTTCATCCCGGTAGAAGGTTCCCGTGGGATAATTTCCGACATACACGCGGGCAACAGCTAGTATATTAAGACATAGGATACTTTTCATCTCGGTAGAAGGTTCCCGTGGGATAATTTCCGACATACACGCGGGCAACAGCTAGTATATTAAGACATAGGATACTTTTCATCCCGGTAGAAGGTTCCCGTGGGATAATTTCCGACATACACGCGGGCAACAGCTAGTATATTAAGACATAGGATACTTTTCATCCCGGAAGAAGGTTCCCGTGGGATAATTTCCGACATACACGCGGGCGAAGCCGCTGGCAACAGCTAGTATATTAAGACATAGGATAATTTTCATCCCGGTAGAAGGTTCCCGTGGGATAATTTCCGACATACACGCGGGCAACAGCTAGTATATTAAGACATAGGATACTTTTCATCCCGGTAGAAGGTTCCCGTGGGATAATTTCCGACATACACGCGGGCGCAGCCGCGGGCAACAGCTAGTATATTAAGACATAGGATACTTTTTATCCCGGTAGAAGGTTCCCATGGGATATTTTCCGACATACACGCGGGCAACAGCTAGTATATTAAGACATAGGATACTTTTCATCCCGGTAGAAGGTACCCGTGGTATAATTTCCGACATACACGCGGGCAACAGCTAGTATATTGAGACATAGGATACTTTTCATCCCGGTAGAAGGTTCCCGTGGGATAATTTCTGACATACACGAGGGCAACAGCTAGTATATTAAGACATAGGATACTTTTCATCCCGGTAGAAGGTTCCCGTGGGATAATTTCCGACATACACGCGGGCAACAGCTAGTATATTAAGACATAGGATACTTTTCATCCCGGTAGAAGGTTCCCGTGGGATAATTTCCGACATACACGCGGGCAACAGCTAGTATATTAAGACATAGGATACTTTTCATCCCGGTAGAAGGTTCCCGTGGGATAATTTCCGACATACACGCGGGCAACAGCTAGTATATTAAGACATAGGATACTTTTCATCCCGGTAGAAGGTTCCCGTGGGATAATTTCAGACATATACGCGGGCAACAGCTAGTATATTGAGACATAGGATACTTTTCATCCCGGTAGAAGGTTCCCGTGGGATAATTTCCGACATACACGCGGGCAACAGCTAGTATATTAAGACATAGGATACTTTTCATCCCGGTAGAAGGTTCCCGTGGGATAATTTCCGACATACACGCGGGCGCAGCCGCTGGCAACAGCTAGTATATTAAGACATAGGATACTTTTCATCCCGGTAGAAGAATCCCGTGGGATAATTTCCGACATACACGCGGGCAACAGCTAGTATATTAAGACATAGGATACTTTTTATCCCGGTAGAAGGTTCCCGTGGGATAATTTCCGACATACACGCGGGCGCAGCCGCGGGCATCAGCTAGTATATTAAGACATAGGATACTTTTCATCCCGGTAGAAGGTTCCCGTGGGATATTTTCCGACATACACGCGGGCAACAGCTAGTATATTAAGACATAGGATACTTTTCATCCTGGTAGAAGGTACCCGTGGTATAATTTCCGACATACACGCGGGCAACAGCTTGTATATTAAGACATAGGATACTTTTCATCCCGGTAGAAGGTTCCCGTGGGATAATTTCCGACATACACGCGGGCAACAGCTAGTATATTGAGACATAGGATACTTTTCATCCCGGTAGAAGGTTCCCGTGGGATAATTTCCGACATACACGCGGGCAACAGCTAGTATATTAAGACATAGGATACTTTTCATCCCGGTAGAAGGTTCCCGTGGGATAATTTCCGACATACACGCGGGCGCAGCCGCTGGCAAAAGCTAGTATATTAAGACATAGGATACTTTTCATCCCGGTAGAAGGTTCCCGTGGGATAATTTCCGACATACACGCGGGCAACAGCTAGTATATTAAGACATAGGATACTTTTCATCCCGGTAGAAGGTTCCCGTGGGATAATTTCCGACATACACGCGGGCAACAGCTAGTATATTAAGACATAGGATACTTTTCATCCCGGTAGAAGGTTCCTGTGGGATAATTTCCGACATACACGCGGGCAACAGCTAGTATATTAAGACATAGGATACTTTTTATCCCGGTAGAAGGTTCCCGTGGGATAATTTCCGACATACACGTGGGCGCAGCCGCTGGCAACAGCTAGTATATTAAGACATAGGATACTTTTCATCCCGGTAGAAGGTTCCCGTGGGATAATTTCCGACATACGCGCGGGCAACAGCTAGTAAATTAAGACATAGGATACTTTTCATCCCGGTAGAAGGTTCCCGTGGGATAATTTCCGACATACACGCGGGCGAAGCCACTGGCAACAGCTAGTATATTAAGACATAGGATACTTTTCATCCCGGTAGAAGGTTCCCGTGGGATAATTTCCGACATACACGCGGGCGCAGCCGCGGGCAACAGCTATATATTAAGACATAGGATACTTTTCATCCCGGTAGAAGGTTCCCGTGGGATAATTTCCGACATACACGCGGGCGCAGCCGCTGGCAACAGCTAGTATATTAAGACATAGGATACTTTTCATCCCGGTAGAAGGTTCCCGTGGGATAATTTCCGACATACACGCGGGCAACAGCTAGTATATTAAGACATAGGATACTTTTCATCCCGGTAGAAGGTTCCCGTGGGATAATTTCCGACATACACGCGGGCAACAGCTAGTATATTAAGACATAGGATACTTTTCATCCCGGTAGAAGGTACCCGTGGTATAATTTCCGACATACACGCGGGCAACAGCTAGTATATTGAGACATAGGATACTTTTCATCCCGGTAGAAGGTTCCCGTGGGATAATTTCCGACATACACGCGGGCAACAGCTAGTATATTAAGACATAGGATACTTTTCATCCCGGTAGAAGGTTCCCGTGGGATAATTTCCGACATACACGCGGGCGCAGCCGCTGGCAAAAGCTAGTATATTAAGACATAGGATACTTTTCATCCCGGTAGAAGAATCCCGTGGGATAATTTCCGACATACACGCGGGCAACAGCTAGTATATTAAGACATAGGATACTTTTCATCCCGGTAGAAGGTTCCCGTGGGATAATTTCCGACATACACGCGGGCGCAGCCGCGGGCAACAGCTAGTATATTAAGACATAGGATACTTTTTATCCCGGTAGAAGGTTCCCGTGGGATATTTTCCGACATACACGCGGGCAACAGCTAGTATATTAAGACATAGGATACTTTTCATCCTGGTAGAAGGTACCCGTGGTATAATTTCCGACATACACGCGGGCAACAGCTAGTATATTAAGACATAGGATACTTTTCATCCCGGTAGAAGGTTCCCGTGGGATAATTTCCGACATACACGCGGGCAACAGCTAGTATATTGAGACATAGGATTTTTTTCATCCCGGTAGAAGGTTCCCGTGGGATAATTTCCGACATACACGCGGGCAACAGCTAGTATATTAAGACATAGGATACTTTTCATCCCGGTAGAAGGTTCCCGTGGGATAATTTCCGACATACACGCGGGCGCAGCCGCTGGCAAAAGCTAGTATATTAAGACATAGGATACTTTTCATCCCGGTAGAAGGTTCCCGTGGGATAATTTCCGACATACACGCGGGCAACAGCTAGTATATTAAGACATAGGATACTTTTCATCCCGGTAGAAGGTTCCCGTGGGATAATTTCCGACATACACGCGGGCAACAGCTAGTATATTAAGACATAGGATACTTTTCATCCCGGTAGAAGGTTCCTGTGGGATAATTTCCGACATACACGCAGGCAACAGCTAGTATATTAAGACATAGGATACTTTTTGTCCCGGTAGAAGGTTCCCGTGGGATAATTTCCGACATACACGCGGGCGCAGCCGCTGGCAACAGCTAGTATATTAAGACATAGGATACTTTTCATCCCGGTAGAAGGTTCTTGTGGGATAATTTCCGACATACGCGCGGGCAACAGCTAGTATATTAAGACATAGGATACTTTTCATCCCGGTAGAAGGTTCCCGTGGGATAATTTCCGACATACACGCGGGCGAAGCCACTGGCAACAGCTAGTATATTAAGACATAGGATACTTTTCATCCCGGTAGAAGGTTCCCGTGGGATAATTTCCGACATACACGCGGGCGCAGCCGCGGGCAACAGCTATATAATAAGACATAGGATACTTTTCATCCCGGTAGAAGGTTCCCGTGGGATAATTTCCGACATACACGCGGGCGCAGCCGCTGGCAACAGCTAGTATATTAAGACATAGGATACTTTTCATCCCGGTAGAAGGTTCCCGTGGGATAATTTCCGACATACACGCGGGCAACAGCTAGTATATTAAGACATAGGATACTTTTCATCCCGGTAGAAGGTTCCCGTGGGATAATTTCCGACATACACGCGGGCAACAGCTAGTATATTAAGACATAGGATACTTTTCATCCCGGTAGAAGGTTCCCGTGGGATAATTTCAGACTTATACGCGGGCGCAGCCGCTGGCAACAGCTAGTATATTAAGACATAGGATACTTTTCATCCCGGTAGAAGAATCCCGTGGGATAATTTCCGACATACACGCGGGCGAAGCCGCTGGCAACAGCTAGTGTATTAAGACATAGGATACTTTTCATCCCGGTAGAAGGTTCCCGTGGGATAATTTCCGTCATACACGCGGGCGCAGCCGCGGGCAACAGCTAGTATATTAAGACATAGGATACTTTTCATCCCGGTAGAAGGTTCCCGTGGGATAATTTCCGACATACACGCGGGCGCAGCCGCTGGCAACAGCTAGTATATTAAGACATAGGATACTTTTCATCTCGGTAGAAGGTTCCCGTGGGATAATTTCCGACATACACGCGGGCAACAGCTAGTATATTAAGACATAGGATACTTTTCATCCCGGTAGAAGGTTCCCGTGGGATAATTTCCGACATACACGCGGGCAACAGCTAGTATATTAAGACATAGGATACTTTTCATCCCGGAAGAAGGTTCCCGTGGGATAATTTCCGACATACACGCGGGCGCAGCCGCTGGCAACAGCTAGTATATTAAGACATAGGATACTTTTCATCCCGGTAGAAGAATCCCGTGGGATAATTTCCGACATACACGCGGGCGCAGCCGCGGGCAACAGCTATATATTAAGACATAGGATACTTTTCATCCCGGTAGAAGGCTCCCGTGGGATAATTTCCGACATACACGCGGGCGCAACCGCTGGCAACAGCTAGTATATTAAGACATAAGATACTTTTCATCCCGGTAGAAGGTTCCCGTGGGATAATTTCCGACATACACGCAGGCAACAGCTAGTATATTAAGACATAGGATACTTTTCATCCCGGTAGAAGGTTCCCGTGGGATAATTTCCGACATACACGCGGGCGAAGCCGCTGGCAACAGCTAGTATATTAAGACATAGGATACTTTTCATCCCGGTAGAAGGTTCCCGTGGGATAATTTCCGACATACACGCGGGCAACAGCTAGTATATTAAGACATAGGATACTTTTCATCCCGGTAGAAGGTTCCCGTGGGATAATTTCCGACATACACGCGGGCGCAGCCGCGGGCAACAGCTATATATTAAGACATAGGATAATTTTCATCCCGGTAGAAGGTTCCCGTGGGATAATTTCCAACATACACGCGGGCGCAGCCGCTGGCAACAGCTAGTATATTAAGACATAGGATACTTTTCATCCCGGTAGAAGGTTCCCGTGGGATAATTTCCGACATACACGCGGGCAACAGCTAGTATATTAAGACATAGGATACTTTTCATCCCGGTAGTAGGTTCCTGTGGGATAATTTCCGACATACACGCGGGCAACAGCTAGTATATTGAGACATAGGATACTTTTCATCCCGGTAGAAGGTTCCCGTGGGATAATTTCCGACATACACGCGGGCAACAGCTAGTATATTAAGACATAGGATACTTTTCATCCCGGTAGAAGAATCCCGTGGGATATTTTCCGACATACACGCGGGCAACAGCTAGTATATTAAGACATAGGATACTTTTCATCCTGGTAGAAGGTACCTGTGGTATAATTTTCGACATACACGCGGGCAACAGCTAGTATATTAAGACATAGGATACTTTTCATCCCGGTAGAAGGTTCCCGTGGGATAATTTCCGACATACACGCGGGCAACAGCTAGTATATTGAGACATAGGATACTTTTCATCCCGGTAGAAGGTTCCCGTGGGATAATTTCCGACATACACGCGGGCAACAGCTAGTATATTAAGACATAGGATACTTTTCATCCCGGTAGAAGGTTCCCGTGGGATAATTTCCGACATACACGCGGGCAACAGCTAGTATATTAAGACATAGGATACTTTTCATCCCGGTAGAAGGTTCCCGTGGGATAATTTCCGACATACACGCGGGCAACAGCTAGTATATTAAGACATAGGATACTTTTCATCCCGGTAGAAGGTTCCTGTGGGATAATTTCCGACATACACGCAGGCAACAGCTAGTATATTAAGACATAGGATACTTTTTGTCCCGGTAGAAGGTTCCCGTGGGATAATTTCCGACATACACGCGGGCGCAGCCGCTGGCAACAGCTAGTATATTAAGACATAGGATACTTTTCATCCCGGTAGAAGGTTCCCGTGGGATAATTTCCGACATACGCGCGGGCAACAGCTAGTATATTAAGACATAGGATACTTTTCATCCCGGTAGAAGGTTCCCGTGGGATAATTTCCGACATACACGCGGGCGAAGCCACTGGCAACAGCTAGTATATTAAGACATAGGATACTTTTCATCCCGGTAGAAGGTTCCCGTGGGATAATTTCCGACATACACGCGGGCGCAGCCGCGGGCAACAGCTATATAATAAGACATAGGATACTTTTCATCCCGGTAGAAGGTTCCCGTGGGATAATTTCCGACATACACGCGGGCGCAGCCGCTGGCAACAGCTAGTATATTAAGACATAGGATACTTTTCATCCCGGTAGAAGGTTCCCGTGGGATAATTTCCGACATACACGCGGGCAACAGCTAGTATATTAAGACATAGGATACTTTTCATCCCGGTAGAAGGTTCCCGTGGGATAATTTCCGACATACACGCGGGCAACAGCTAGTATATTAAGACATAGGATACTTTTCATCCCGGTAGAAGGTTCCCGTGGGATAATTTCAGACTTATACGCGGGCGCAGCCGCTGGCAACAGCTAGTATATTAAGACATAGGATACTTTTCATCCCGGTAGAAGAATCCCGTGGGATAATTTCCGACATACACGCGGGCGAAGCCGCTGGCAACAGCTAGTGTATTAAGACATAGGATACTTTTCATCCCGGTAGAAGGTTCCCGTGGGATAATTTCCGTCATACACGCGGGCGCAGCCGCGGGCAACAGCTAGTATATTAAGACATAGGATACTTTTCATCCCGGTAGAAGGTTCCCGTGGGATAATTTCCGACATACACGCGGGCGCAGCCGCTGGCAACAGCTAGTATATTAAGACATAGGATACTTTTCATCTCGGTAGAAGGTTCCCGTGGGATAATTTCCGACATACACGCGGGCAACAGCTAGTATATTAAGACATAGGATACTTTTCATCCCGGTAGAAGGTTCCCGTGGGATAATTTCCGACATACACGCGGGCAACAGCTAGTATATTAAGACATAGGATACTTTTCATCCCGGAAGAAGGTTCCCGTGGGATAATTTCCGACATACACGCGGGCGCAGCCGCTGGCAACAGCTAGTATATTAAGACATAGGATACTTTTCATCCCGGTAGAAGAATCCCGTGGGATAATTTCCGACATACACGCGGGCGCAGCCGCGGGCAACAGCTATATATTAAGACATAGGATACTTTTCATCCCGGTAGAAGGCTCCCGTGGGATAATTTCCGACATACACGCGGGCGCAACCGCTGGCAACAGCTAGTATATTAAGACATAAGATACTTTTCATCCCGGTAGAAGGTTCCCGTGGGATAATTTCCGACATACACGCAGGCAACAGCTAGTATATTAAGACATAGGATACTTTTCATCCCGGTAGAAGGTTCCCGTGGGATAATTTCCGACATACACGCGGGCGAAGCCGCTGGCAACAGCTAGTATATTAAGACATAGGATACTTTTCATCCCGGTAGAAGGTTCCCGTGGGATAATTTCCGACATACACGCGGGCAACAGCTAGTATATTAAGACATAGGATACTTTTCATCCCGGTAGAAGGTTCCCGTGGGATAATTTCCGACATACACGCGGGCGCAGCCGCGGGCAACAGCTATATATTAAGACATAGGATAATTTTCATCCCGGTAGAAGGTTCCCGTGGGATAATTTCCAACATACACGCGGGCGCAGCCGCTGGCAACAGCTAGTATATTAAGACATAGGATACTTTTCATCCCGGTAGAAGGTTCCCGTGGGATAATTTCCGACATACACGCGGGCAACAGCTAGTATATTAAGACATAGGATACTTTTCATCCCGGTAGTAGGTTCCTGTGGGATAATTTCCGACATACACGCGGGCAACAGCTAGTATATTGAGACATAGGATACTTTTCATCCCGGTAGAAGGTTCCCGTGGGATAATTTCCGACATACACGCGGGCAACAGCTAGTATATTAAGACATAGGATACTTTTCATCCCGGTAGAAGAATCCCGTGGGATATTTTCCGACATACACGCGGGCAACAGCTAGTATATTAAGACATAGGATACTTTTCATCCTGGTAGAAGGTACCTGTGGTATAATTTTCGACATACACGCGGGCAACAGCTAGTATATTAAGACATAGGATACTTTTCATCCCGGTAGAAGGTTCCCGTGGGATAATTTCCGACATACACGCGGGCAACAGCTAGTATATTGAGACATAGGATACTTTTCATCCCGGTAGAAGGTTCCCGTGGGATAATTTCCGACATACACGCGGGCAACAGCTAGTATATTAAGACATAGGATACTTTTCATCCCGGTAGAAGGTTCCCGTGGGATAATTTCCGACATACACGCGGGCGCAGCCGCTGGCAAAAGCTAGTATATTAAGACATAGGATACTTTTCATCCCGGTAGAAGGTTCCCGTGGGATAATTTCCGACATACACGCGGGCAACAGCTAGTATATTAAGACATAGGATACTTTTCATCCCGGTAGAAGGTTCCCGTGGGATAATTTCCGACATACACGCGGGCAACAGCTAGTATATTAAGACATAGGATACTTTTCATCCCGGTAGAAGGTTCCTGTGGGATAATTTCCGACATACACGCGGGCGAAGCCGCTGGCAACAGCTAGTGTATTAAGACATAGGATACTTTTCATCCCGGTAGAAGGTTCCCGTGGGATAATTTCCGTCATACACGCGGGCGCAGCCGCGGGCAACAGCTAGTATATTAAGACATAGGATACTTTTCATCCCGGTAGAAGGTTCCCGTGGGATAATTTCCGACATACACGCGGGCGCAGCCGCTGGCAACAGCTAGTATATTAAGACATAGGATACTTTTCATCTCGGTAGAAGGTTCCCGTGGGATAATTTCCGACATACACGCGGGCAACAGCTAGTATATTAAGACATAGGATACTTTTCATCCCGGTAGAAGGTTCCCGTGGGATAATTTCCGACATACACGCGGGCAACAGCTATAAATGATAAATGATAAATGATTTTTATTTCTGTAAGTAGGTTTGTACAAACACTTTTACAAGTCAATATTTTTTTTTAAACTAGATGAGGTCGGCGTTTCCTATCTGACTACTCTGAGAAGAAAGGCCGAAACAAACTCAGAGGTCACAGTCTCTTATAAAGTCCAGACATAATCTTGGTCACTTCATGTGAAGATCATGTAGATTGGTGTCTGAAATGGTCTTTTGAGGAAAGAACCACACAGATTGAGAGGACCTGTCCAGTCAGTGCACGCATTTGTCAGTAATCGCGCAGCTCAACTAGCTCAACGATTCGACGAACAATACCAAAGAAAGGACATTGGGGTAGGCCGCATAGATTACTCAAACTGCCAGACCATGATTAAAAATAACTGAGAGAAAAAATAAAACAAACAAAAAAAAAAAGCAATGACCTACATAGTCTTCACATTCACAATAAAGTAAAATAATATAATACTTACAAAGTAAATATTAATGTCAACATTCAGTATGCAAAAATAAAAATAATATAAAATAAAATTGGAGCAGTTCAATCCCAAGCCTTTTTGTCCTCAATATAATCTTTAACGGTATAAAAAGCTTTCTGACACAACTTGCGTTTAATGAATGATTTGAATTTATTAAGACTCAGATCTTGAACGTGGCTTGGAAGTTTATTATAAAAGCGTATACATTGACACCTGAATGACCCACCTATTTTCTTGAGCCTTGTTGGAGGTACAACAAATTTGTGTTTGTTCCTAGTATTTATATTGTGGATATCACTGTATTTTTTAAACAATTTAATGTTTTTATGGGCATATAAAAGATTTTCAAAAATGTACTGAGAAGGCAAAGTCAGTATATTAATCTCCTTAAATTTCTCTCTGAGAGATTGTCTCGGACTTAATTTATAAATGCATCGAACAGCTCTTTTCTGCAAAACAAAGATAGTCTGAATGTCGGCTGCATTTCCCCACAACAAAATACCGTACGACATTATACTATGAAAATAGCTAAAGTACACTAAACGGGCTGTCTCTATGTTGGTTAAATTACGAATTTTCCTAACAGCGTATGCTGCGGAGCTTAGCTTTTTTGACAATTTATCTATATGTGGGCCCCACTGAAGCTTAGCATCCAAAGTTAAGCCCAAGAATACTGTGCTATCTTCAGGATTCAACTCTTCGCCCTTTATCAACACGTTAGTTTTCACCTGCCTAACGTGAGGTAGTGTAAACTTAATGAATTTGGTTTTTTTTTCATTAAGGAGTAAATTATTAATACTGAACCAGTGAACTACTTTTGAGATCGCTCTGTTTACATCGTCAGTAACCAGCTGCTGACGTTTAAGTTTAAACAAAAGTGAAGTATCATCCGCAAACAAAACTATATCATGATTATCCTTAATGAGGTAGGGCAAATCGTTAATATAAATAAGAAATAAGAAAGGACCAAGAATCGAGCCCTGTGGGACCCCCATTGTTACTATAGATCCGGGCGATCTTTTTCCATTAACGTCAACGCTCTGAATCCTATTACTCAAGTATGAAGTAAGAAGATCCAGAGCGGTGTTCCGGATCCCGTAATGGCGGAGTTTCCTGATTAACGTTTCATGAAGAACGCAATCGAATGCCTTGGACAAATCACAAAAGATGCCCAAGGCATCGCATTTGTCTTCCCATGCATTATAAATATGTCCTAAAAGTTCAACACCGGCATCAGTAGTTGAACGACCCTTTGTAAAACCGAACTGCATGTTATGTAATAATTTATGTTTATTAAAAAATCTTTGCAATTGGTCTAAAATTAATTTCTCAAAAATTTTACTAAACGTAGGTAGTACTGAAATAGGTCTATAATTTGTGGGGTCTGATGTACTACCTGATTTAAACAAAGGTATTATTTTACTATATTTCATGAGGTCAGGAAACTCCCCACAGTCGATACAGTTATTAAAGATAAGAGCTAAAGTAGGTGCTACAATGTCAATAATAGACTTAGCAACTTCTACAGAATTACCCCACAGATCTGCTGTCTTTTTTACATTTAAAGTGTGAAAGGTTTTAATTATGTCTCTACAGGTAATTTGTTCAAAATTAAATTCCGAATCGCAAGCATTAACATTTTCCTTAAGCAAAGACTCAGCAACAGAAGTTGATGAGTTTAGGGATTTAGTAGTTGAAACGGGAATATCTGAAAAGAAATTTTCAAAGGCCGCGGCGACTTGTGAGTCTGATTTTATTATATTGTCATTAATAGACAGGCTGTAGTCAGCACTTCGGTTATTAGACCTTCCCGTTTCACTATTAATAATATTCCAAGTCGTTTTAATTACATTACTACTGTTTTTAATCTTCGAACTCAAATAACGCGACTTGGCCATACAACAAACTTTTTTAAATAATTTTGAATAGTTTCTAACATATAAATTAAATTCAGCAGTGTTTACAAAAGACCTTTCATTATATAGTTCATAAAGCCGTGTTCTACTTTTATGAATACCAATGGTAGCCCAATCACTGAAAGACGCGTTACTATTAACCGAGATAGTCTTGGGAATAAAGATGAGATTAAATTGTCGGCAGTACATATTAAAAAAATCATCATACAGATCATTAGGATCAGTATGATTAGCCAAAACTGTTAATTTATTAATGAGTTTAACTTTAAAAGCTTCCAAGCGACTTGTAGTTTTGGGGTTAACAATGATATCCTTTTTAGCCACTTTTTTGTTTTGGTTTTGGATAGTAATCCTTTGCCCGCAATGATCAGAATCTAGTAAATTTATAATTTCTTTATGGCTTGGAATAACATCTGTATAAATATTATCTAGGCATGTGGCACTAGTAGGGGTTATTCTTGTGGGCTCCAAAAATAGGTTTACAAGATTGTATGACTGAAAAAGACTTATTATTTTACTACAAGAACCTGACTTTTCTAATAAATTAACATTAAAATCACCACAAATGATAATAGATTTATTTGAGTTACATATCTTGTGTAACACTTCATCCATTACCTTTTCAAAGCAGTCATACAATCCTGAAGGGGGCCTGTACACACTTAATACAATAAATTGCTCCAATTCTATACAAGCTATTTCAACTGTCCGCTCAACAGATAGGCTCACAATATCCTTACGGTCTTTAAATTTCAGCTGGTTACTTACTAAAATTAATGAGCCACCATGTATAGCATTTACTCTGCTGAACGAACTACCAACCTGGTGATTATTAAAATTGAACATAAACTGGTGGCTTTTAAGCCAATGTTCTGTTATACAAAGAATATCAATACTGTTAAAATTCATAAATAATTCTACTTCTAAATCTTTGTTGAGAAAACCTTGAATATTTTGATGCACCAGGTTAATACTATTTACTAATTTTGAAATTTTATTTGATTTATTCTTGCATTTCTGTACATTATTGCTAGAGGATGCCTCTATTGTCTTAATTTCTAATTTAAATTACTACCAATGTCAATTTTGGATACCAAATTATTGGATGAATGATATAAAATGTCATGGCATTGCTCAATAGAAGCAACTTGTTTAGCCAAATTCTTGGCTGTAATACAAAAATAATATGATAGCGACACAGCTAACTGTCTTTTGCAATACTTTGAAAGATAGTACCTATCCATAAAAAATCTATCTTTTGTCAAATATAAATGATTACCAACATAATTGTTAGTGTCAATTAAATGGAATAAATTATTATTATATGTCAAGTTATGTAATGTCATATTCATTTCATATCTAAAATTGTTTTCTTCCTGTGGCAAACTTTGACTGTATGGGAATGTAAACAAAACAATTTTTCTTAAACTAATGTTGCACAATGATCTATAATATTGGAGTAATTCTCCTTTGTTCACATTACCCCTATTACCAACAAATATTAATAAAATAGTATCCTGGTTAAAATTGCATTTTAAAACTTTTTTCATTATGTCAAATAAAGAACAACCAGGCATACAGTAGTTCATTATTGAGTGTCCTGGATATTTATTTGTTAACAAGTGGCCTAGATCTTTTCCAATTTCATCACAAAATAACACTATTTCTTTATTTACACTCTGTTTAGGCAAGCAGTTAGCAATTGACAATGGCAAACTGGCACAAGACTGCGGCACGGTGGTATCACATATTGTCAATGAATGATCCGGTGTGGGTTGAATAGGTGGTTGTTCACTATGTACACATTTGTTTGTTTGTGAGCTTGCCAGCTCATTCATTGCCAATACATATTCGCTCATTTGGTTTTCACAGGCTGTATATTTTATGGTCATAGAAGTAAGTTTCTCCTGTAGTAGATCTAGTTCATACCGCAAGTTATCTGTGTCAATTTGGTATTTCCTAGTACTTTCTTCTAAGTTCAATGAATACATATCTAATTGTTTCAGGAGATGTAAGTGCTAGTATATTAAGACATAGGATACTTTTCATCCCGGAAGAAGGTTCCCGTGGGATAATTTCCGACATACACGCGGGCGCAGCCGCTGGCAACAGCTAGTATATTAAGACATAGGATACTTTTCATCCCGGTAGAAGAATCCCGTGGGATAATTTCCGACATACACGCGGGCGCAGCCGCGGGCAACAGCTATATATTAAGACATAGGATACTTTTCATCCCGGTAGAAGGCTCCCGTGGGATAATTTCCGACATACACGCGGGCGCAACCGCTGGCAACAGCTAGTATATTAAGACATAAGATACTTTTCATCCCGGTAGAAGGTTCCCGTGGGATAATTTCCGACATACACGCAGGCAACAGCTAGTATATTAAGACATAGGATACTTTTCATCCCGGTAGAAGGTTCCCGTGGGATAATTTCCGACATACACGCGGGCGAAGCCGCTGGCAACAGCTAGTATATTAAGACATAGGATACTTTTCATCCCGGTAGAAGGTTCCCGTGGGATAATTTCCGACATACACGCGGGCAACAGCTAGTATATTAAGACATAGGATACTTTTCATCCCGGTAGAAGGTTCCCGTGGGATAATTTCCGACATACACGCGGGCGCAGCCGCGGGCAACAGCTATATATTAAGACATAGGATAATTTTCATCCCGGTAGAAGGTTCCCGTGGGATAATTTCCAACATACACGCGGGCGCAGCCGCTGGCAACAGCTAGTATATTAAGACATAGGATACTTTTCATCCCGGTAGAAGGTTCCCGTGGGATAATTTCCGACATACACGCGGGCAACAGCTAGTATATTAAGACATAGGATACTTTTCATCCCGGTAGTAGGTTCCTGTGGGATAATTTCCGACATACACGCGGGCAACAGCTAGTATATTGAGACATAGGATACTTTTCATCCCGGTAGAAGGTTCCCGTGGGATAATTTCCGACATACACGCGGGCAACAGCTAGTATATTAAGACATAGGATACTTTTCATCCCGGTAGAAGAATCCCGTGGGATATTTTCCGACATACACGCGGGCAACAGCTAGTATATTAAGACATAGGATACTTTTCATCCTGGTAGAAGGTACCTGTGGTATAATTTTCGACATACACGCGGGCAACAGCTAGTATATTAAGACATAGGATACTTTTCATCCCGGTAGAAGGTTCCCGTGGGATAATTTCCGACATACACGCGGGCAACAGCTAGTATATTGAGACATAGGATACTTTTCATCCCGGTAGAAGGTTCCCGTGGGATAATTTCCGACATACACGCGGGCAACAGCTAGTATATTAAGACATAGGATACTTTTCATCCCGGTAGAAGGTTCCCGTGGGATAATTTACGACATACACGCGGGCGCAGCCGCTGGCAAAAGCTAGTATATTAAGACATAGGATACTTTTCATCCCGGTAGAAGGTTCCCGTGGGATAATTTCCGACATACACGCGGGCAACAGCTAGTATATTAAGACATAGGATACTTTTCATCCCGGTAGAAGGTTCCCGTGGGATAATTTCCGACATACACGCGGGCAACAGCTAGTATATTAAGACATAGGATACTTTTCATCCCGGTAGAAGGTTCCTGTGGGATAATTTCCGACATACACGCGGGCAACAGCTAGTATATTAAGACATAGGATACTTTTTATCCCGGTAGAAGGTTCCCGTGGGATAATTTCCGACATACACGCGGGCGCAGCCGCTGGCAACAGCTAGTATATTAAGACATAGGATACTTTTCATCCCGGTAGAAGGTTCCCGTGGGATAATTTCCGACATACGCGCGGGCAACAGCTAGTATATTAAGACATAGGATACTTTTTATCCCGGTAGAAGGTTCCCGTGGGATAATTTCCGACATACACGCGGGCGCAGCCGCTGGCAACAGCTAGTATATTAAGACATAGGATACTTTTCATCCCGGTAGAAGGTTCCCGTGGGATAATTTCCGACATACACGCGGGCGAAGCCACTGGCAACAGCTAGTATATTAAGACATAGGATACTTTTCATCCCGGTAGAAGGTTCCCGTGGGATAATTTCCGACATACACGCGGGCGCAGCCGCGGGCAACAGCTATATAATAAGACATAGGATACTTTTCATCCCGGTAGAAGGTTCCCGTGGGATAATTTCCGACATACACGCGGGCGCAGCCGCTGGCAACAGCTAGTATATTAAGACATAGGATACTTTTCATCCCGGTAGAAGGTTCCCGTGGGATAATTTCCGACATACACGCGGGCAACAGCTAGTATATTAAGACATAGGATACTTTTCATCCCGGTAGAAGGTTCCCGTGGGATAATTTCCGACATACACGCGGGCAACAGCTAGTATATTAAGACATAGGATACTTTTCATCCCGGTAGAAGGTTCCCGTGGGATAATTTCAGACTTATACGCGGGCGCAGCCGCTGGCAACAGCTAGTATATTAAGACATAGGATACTTTTCATCCCGGTAGAAGAATCCCGTGGGATAATTTCCGACATACACGCGGGCGAAGCCGCTGGCAACAGCTAGTGTATTAAGACATAGGATACTTTTCATCCCGGTAGAAGGTTCCCGTGGGATAATTTCCGTCATACACGCGGGCGCAGCCGCGGGCAACAGCTAGTATATTAAGACATAGGATACTTTTCATCCCGGTAGAAGGTTCCCGTGGGATAATTTCCGACATACACGCGGGCGCAGCCGCTGGCAACAGCTAGTATATTAAGACATAGGATACTTTTCATCTCGGTAGAAGGTTCCCGTGGGATAATTTCCGACATACACGCGGGCAACAGCTAGTATATTAAGACATAGGATACTTTTCATCCCGGTAGAAGGTTCCCGTGGGATAATTTCCGACATACACGCGGGCAACAGCTAGTATATTAAGACATAGGATACTTTTCATCCCGGAAGAAGGTTCCCGT
This sequence comes from Dicycla oo, assembly GCA_948252095.1. NCBI lineage: Eukaryota > Metazoa > Arthropoda > Insecta > Lepidoptera > Noctuidae > Dicycla > Dicycla oo. The sequence goes on along the minus strand of OX411733.1, from coordinate 9,090,804 downwards.
GGGATAATTTCCGACATACACGCGGGCGCAGCCGCTGGCAACAGCTAGTATATTAAGACATAGGATACTTTTCATCCCGGTAGAAGAATCCCGTGGGATAATTTCCGACATACACGCGGGCAACAGCTAGTATATTAAGACATAGGATACTTTTCATCCCGGTAGAAGAATCCCGTGGGATAATGTCCGACATACACGCGGGCAACAGCTAGTATATTAAGACGTAGGATACTTTTCATCCCGGTAGAAGGTTCCCGTGGGATAATTTCCGACATACATGCTGGCAACAGCTAGAATATTAAGACATAGGATAATTTTCATCACGGTAGAAGGTTCCCGTGGGATAATTTCCGACATACACGCGGGCGCAGCCGCGGGCAACAGCTATATATTAAGACATAGGATACTTTTCATCCCGGTAGAAGGTTCCCGTGGGATAATTTCCGACATACACGCGGGCGCAGCCGCGGGCAACAGCTATATATTAAGACATAGGATACTTTTCATCCCGGTAGAAGGTTCCCGTGGGATAATTTCCGACATACACGCAGGCAACAGCTAGTATATTAAGACATAGGATACTTTTCATCCCGGTAGAAGGTTCCCGTGGGATAATTTCCGACATACACGCGGGCGAAGCCGCTGGCAACAGCTAGTATATTAAGACATAGGATACTTTTCATCCCGGTAGAAGGTTCCCGTGGGATAATTTCCGACATACACGCGGGCAACAGCTAGTATATTAAGACATAGGATACTTTTCATCCCGGTAGAAGGTTCCCGTGGGATAATTTCCGACATACACGCGGGCGCAGCCGCGGGCAACAGCTATATATTAAGACATAGGATACTTTTCATCCCGGTAGAAGGTTCCCGTGGGATAATTTCCAACATACACGCGGGCGCAGCCGCTGGCAACAGCTAGTATATTAAGACATAGGATACTTTTCATCCCGGTAGAAGGTTCCCGTGGGATAATTTCCGACATACACGCGGGCAACAGCTAGTATATTAAGACATAGGATACTTTTCATCCCGGTAGTAGGTTCCTGTGGGATAATTTCCGACATACACGCGGGCAACAGCTAGTATATTGAGACATAGGATACTTTTCATCCCGGTAGAAGGTTCCCGTGGGATAATTTCCGACATACACGCGGGCAACAGCTAGTATATTAAGACATAGGATACTTTTCATCCCGGTAGAAGAATCCCGTGGGATATTTTCCGACATACACGCGGGCAACAGCTAGTATATTAAGACATAGGATACTTTTCATCCTGGTAGAAGGTACCTGTGGTATAATTTTCGACATACACGCGGGCAACAGCTAGTATATTAAGACATAGGATACTTTTCATCCCGGTAGAAGGTTCCCGTGGGATAATTTCCGACATACACGCGGGCAACAGCTAGTATATTAAGACATAGGATACTTTTCATCCCGGTAGTAGGTTCCTGTGGGATAATTTCCGACATACACGCGGGCAACAGCTAGTATATTGAGACATAGGATACTTTTCATCCCGGTAGAAGGTTCCCGTGGGATAATTTCCGACATACACGCGGGCAACAGCTAGTATATTAAGACATAGGATACTTTTCATCCCGGTAGAAGAATCCCGTGGGATATTTTCCGACATACACGCGGGCAACAGCTAGTATATTAAGACATAGGATACTTTTCATCCTGGTAGAAGGTACCTGTGGTATAATTTTCGACATACACGCGGGCAACAGCTAGTATATTAAGACATAGGATACTTTTCATCCCGGTAGAAGGTTCCCGTGGGATAATTTCTGACATACACGCGGGCAACAGCTAGTATATTGAGACATAGGATACTTTTCATCCCGGTAGAAGGTTCCCGTGGGATAATTTCCGACATACACGCGGGCAACAGCTAGTATATTAAGACATAGGATACTTTTCATCCCGGTAGAAGGTTCCCGTGGGATAATTTCCGACATACACGCGGGCGCAGCCGCTGGCAAAAGCTAGTATATTAAGACATAGGATACTTTTCATCCCGGTAGAAGGTTCCCGTGGGATAATTTCCGACATACACGCGGGCAACAGCTAGTATATTAAGACATAGGATACTTTTCATCCCGGTAGAAGGTTCCCGTGGGATAATTTCCGACATACACGCGGGCAACAGCTAGTATATTAAGACATAGGATACTTTTCATCCCGGTAGAAGGTTCCTGTGGGATAATTTCCGACATACACGCGGGCAACAGCTAGTATATTAAGACATAGGATACTTTTTATCCCGGTAGAAGGTTCCCGTGGGATAATTTCCGACATACACGCGGGCGCAGCCGCTGGCAACAGCTAGTATATTAAGACATAGGATACTTTTCATCCCGGTAGAAGGTTCCCGTGGGATAATTTCCGACATACGCGCGGGCAACAGCTAGTATATTAAGACATAGGATACTTTTTATCCCGGTAGAAGGTTCCCGTGGGATAATTTCCGACATACACGCGGGCGCAGCCGCTGGCAACAGCTAGTATATTAAGACATAGGATACTTTTCATCCTGGTAGAAGGTTCCCGTGGGATAATTTCCGACATACACGCGGGCGAAGCCACTGGCAACAGCTAGTATATTAAGACATAGGATACTTTTCATCCCGGTAGAAGGTTCCCGTGGGATAATTTCCGACATACACGCGGGCGCAGCCGCGGGCAACAGCTATATAATAAGACATAGGATACTTTTCATCCCGGTAGAAGGTTCCCGTGGGATAATTTCCGACATACACGCGGGCGCAGCCGCTGGCAACAGCTAGTATATTAAGACATAGGATACTTTTCATCCCGGTAGAAGGTTCCCGTGGGATAATTTCCGACATACACGCGGGCAACAGCTAGTATATTAAGACATAGGATACTTTTCATCCCGGTAGAAGGTTCCCGTGGGATAATTTCCGACATACACGCGGGCAACAGCTAGTATATTAAGACATAGGATACTTTTCATCCCGGTAGAAGGTTCCCGTGGGATAATTTCAGACTTATACGCGGGCGCAGCCGCTGGCAACAGCTAGTATATTAAGACATAGGATACTTTTCATCCCGGTAGAAGAATCCCGTGGGATAATTTCCGACATACACGCGGGCGAAGCCGCTGGCAACAGCTAGTGTATTAAGACATAGGATACTTTTCATCCCGGTAGAAGGTTCCCGTGGGATAATTTCCGTCATACACGCGGGCGCAGCCGCGGGCAACAGCTAGTATATTAAGACATAGGATACTTTTCATCCCGGTAGAAGGTTCCCGTGGGATAATTTCCGACATACACGCGGGCGCAGCCGCTGGCAACAGCTAGTATATTAAGACATAGGATACTTTTCATCTCGGTAGAAGGTTCCCGTGGGATAATTTCCGACATACACGCGGGCAACAGCTAGTATATTAAGACATAGGATACTTTTCATCCCGGTAGAAGGTTCCCGTGGGATAATTTCCGACATACACGCGGGCAACAGCTAGTATATTAAGACATAGGATACTTTTCATCCCGGAAGAAGGTTCCCGTGGGATAATTTCCGACATACACGCGGGCGCAGCCGCTGGCAACAGCTAGTATATTAAGACATAGGATACTTTTCATCCCGGTAGAAGAATCCCGTGGGATAATTTCCGACATACACGCGGGCAACAGCTAGTATATTAAGACATAGGATACTTTTCATCCCGGTAGAAGAATCCCGTGGGATAATGTCCGACATACACGCGGGCAACAGCTAGTATATTAAGACGTAGGATACTTTTCATCCCGGTAGAAGGTTCCCGTGGGATAATTTCCGACATACATGCGGGCAACAGCTAGAATATTAAGACATAGGATAATTTTCATCACGGTAGAAGGTTCCCGTGGGATAATTTCCGACATACACGCGGGCGCAGCCGCGGGCAACAGCTATATATTAAGACATAGGATACTTTTCATCCCGGTAGAAGGTTCCCGTGGGATAATTTCCGACATACACGCGGGCGCAACCGCTGGCAACAGCTAGTATATTAAGACATAAGATACTTTTCATCCCGGTAGAAGGTTCCCGTGGGATAATTTCCGACATACACGCAGGCAACAGCTAGTATATTAAGACATAGGATACTTTTCATCCCGGTAGAAGGTTCCCGTGGGATAATTTCCGACATACACGCGGGCGAAGCCGCTGGCAACAGCTAGTATATTAAGACATAGGATACTTTTCATCCCGGTAGAAGGTTCCCGTGGGATAATTTCCGACATACACGCGGGCAACAGCTAGTATATTAAGACATAGGATACTTTTCATCCCGGTAGAAGGTTCCCGTGGGATAATTTCCGACATACACGCGGGCGCAGCCGCGGGCAACAGCTATATATTAAGACATAGGATACTTTTCATCCCGGTAGAAGGTTCCCGTGGGATAATTTCCAACATACACGCGGGCGCAGCCGCTGGCAACAGCTAGTATATTAAGACATAGGATACTTTTCATCCCGGTAGAAGGTTCCCGTGGGATAATTTCCGACATACACGCGGGCAACAGCTAGTATATTAAGACATAGGATACTTTTCATCCCGGTAGTAGGTTCCTGTGGGATAATTTCCGACATACACGCGGGCAACAGCTAGTATATTGAGACATAGGATACTTTTCATCCCGGTAGAAGGTTCCCGTGGGATAATTTCCGACATACACGCGGGCAACAGCTAGTATATTAAGACATAGGATACTTTTCATCCCGGTAGAAGGTTCCCGTGGGATAATTTCCGACATACACGCGGGCAACAGCTAGTATATTAAGACATAGGATACTTTTCATCCCGGTAGAAGAATCCTGTGGGATATTTTCCGACATACACGCGGGCAACAGCTAGTATATTAAGACATAGGATACTTTTCATCCTGGTAGAAGGTACCTGTGGTATAATTTTCGACATACACGCGGGCAACAGCTAGTATATTAAGACATAGGATACTTTTCATCCCGGTAGAAGGTTCCCGTGGGATAATTTCCGACATACACGCGGGCAACAGCTAGTATATTGAGACATAGGATACTTTTCATCCCGGTAGAAGGTTCCCGTGGGATAATTTCCGACATACACGCGGGCAACAGCTAGTATATTAAGACATAGGATACTTTTCATCCCGGTAGAAGGTTCCCGTGGGATAATTTCCGACATACACGCGGGCGCAGCCGCTGGCAAAAGCTAGTATATTAAGACATAGGATACTTTTCATCCCGGTAGAAGGTTCCCGTGGGATAATTTCCGACATACACGCGGGCAACAGCTAGTATATTAAGACATAGGATACTTTTCATCCCGGTAGAAGGTTCCCGTGGGATAATTTCCGACATACACGCGGGCAACAGCTAGTATATTAAGACATAGGATACTTTTCATCCCGGTAGAAGGTTCCTGTGGGATAATTTCCGACATACACGCGGGCAACAGCTAGTATATTAAGACATAGGATACTTTTTATCCCGGTAGAAGGTTCCCGTGGGATAATTTCCGACATACACGCGGGCGCAGCCGCTGGCAACAGCTAGTATATTAAGACATAGGATACTTTTCATCCCGGTAGAAGGTTCCCGTGGGATAATTTCCGACATACGCGCGGGCAACAGCTAGTATATTAAGACATAGGATACTTTTTATCCCGGTAGAAGGTTCCCGTGGGATAATTTCCGACATACACGCGGGCGCAGCCGCTGGCAACAGCTAGTATATTAAGACATAGGATACTTTTCATCCCGGTAGAAGGTTCCCGTGGGATAATTTCCGACATACACGCGGGCGAAGCCACTGGCAACAGCTAGTATATTAAGACATAGGATAGTTTTCATCCCGGTAGAAGGTTCCCGTGGGATAATTTCCGACATACACGCGGGCGCAGCCGCGGGCAACAGCTATATAATAAGACATAGGATACTTTTCATCCCGGTAGAAGGTTCCCGTGGGATAATTTCCGACATACACGCGGGCGCAGCCGCTGGCAACAGCTAGTATATTAAGACATAGGATACTTTTCATCCCGGTAGAAGGTTCCCGTGGGATAATTTCCGACATACACGCGGGCAACAGCTAGTATATTAAGACATAGGATACTTTTCATCCCGGTAGAAGGTTCCCGTGGGATAATTTCCGACATACACGCGGGCAACAGCTAGTATATTAAGACATAGGATACTTTTCATCCCGGTAGAAGGTTCCCGTGGGATAATTTCAGACTTATACGCGGGCGCAGCCGCTGGCAACAGCTAGTATATTAAGACATAGGATACTTTTCATCCCGGTAGAAGAATCCCGTGGGATAATTTCCGACATACACGCGGGCGAAGCCGCTGGCAACAGCTAGTGTATTAAGACATAGGATACTTTTCATCCCGGTAGAAGGTTCCCGTGGGATAATTTCCGTCATACACGCGGGCGCAGCCGCGGGCAACAGCTAGTATATTAAGACATAGGATACTTTTCATCCCGGTAGAAGGTTTCCGTGGGATAATTTCCGACATACACGCGGGCGCAGCCGCTGGCAACAGCTAGTATATTAAGACATAGGATACTTTTCATCTCGGTAGAAGGTTCCCGTGGGATAATTTCCGACATACACGCGGGCAACAGCTAGTATATTAAGACATAGGATACTTTTCATCCCGGTAGAAGGTTCCCGTGGGATAATTTCCGACATACACGCGGGCAACAGCTAGTATATTAAGACATAGGATACTTTTCATCCCGGAAGAAGGTTCCCGTGGGATAATTTCCGACATACACGCGGGCGCAGCCGCTGGCAACAGCTAGTATATTAAGACATAGGATACTTTTCATCCCGGTAGAAGAATCCCGTGGGATAATTTCCGACATACACGCGGGCAACAGCTAGTATATTAAGACATAGGATACTTTTCATCCCGGTAGAAGAATCCCGTGGGATAATGTCCGACATACACGCGGGCAACAGCTAGTATATTAAGACGTAGGATACTTTTCATCCCGGTAGAAGGTTCCCGTGGGATAATTTCCGACATACATGCGGGCAACAGCTAGAATATTAAGACATAGGATAATTTTCATCACGGTAGAAGGTTCCCGTGGGATAATTTCCGACATACACGCGGGCGCAGCCGCGGGCAACAGCTATATATTAAGACATAGGATACTTTTCATCCCGGTAGAAGGTTCCCGTGGGATAATTTCCGACATACACGCGGGCGCAACCGCTGGCAACAGCTAGTATATTAAGACATAAGATACTTTTCATCCCGGTAGAAGGTTCCCGTGGGATAATTTCCGACATACACGCAGGCAACAGCTAGTATATTAAGACATAGGATACTTTTCATCCCGGTAGAAGGTTCCCGTGGGATAATTTCCGACATACACGCGGGCGAAGCCGCTGGCAACAGCTAGTATATTAAGACATAGGATACTTTTCATCCCGGTAGAAGGTTCCCGTGGGATAATTTCCGACATACACGCGGGCAACAGCTAGTATATTAAGACATAGGATACTTTTCATCCCGGTAGAAGGTTCCCGTGGGATAATTTCCGACATACACGCGGGCAACAGCTAGTATATTAAGACATAGGATACTTTTCATCCCGGAAGAAGGTTCCCGTGGGATAATTTCCGACATACACGCGGGCGCAGCCGCTGGCAACAGCTAGTATATTAAGACATAGGATACTTTTCATCCCGGTAGAAGAATCCCGTGGGATAATTTCCGACATACACGCGGGCAACAGCTAGTATATTAAGACATAGGATACTTTTCATCCCGGTAGAAGAATCCCGTGGGATAATGTCCGACATACACGCGGGCAACAGCTAGTATATTAAGACGTAGGATACTTTTCATCCCGGTAGAAGGTTCCCGTGGGATAATTTCCGACATACATGCTGGCAACAGCTAGAATATTAAGACATAGGATAATTTTCATCACGGTAGAAGGTTCCCGTGGGATAATTTCCGACATACACGCGGGCGCAGCCGCGGGCAACAGCTATATATTAAGACATAGGATACTTTTCATCCCGGTAGAAGGTTCCCGTGGGATAATTTCCGACATACACGCGGGCGCAACCGCTGGCAACAGCTAGTATATTAAGACATAAGATACTTTTCATCCCGGTAGAAGGTTCCCGTGGGATAATTTCCGACATACACGCAGGCAACAGCTAGTATATTAAGACATAGGATACTTTTCATCCCGGTAGAAGGTTCCCGTGGGATAATTTCCGACATACACGCGGGCGAAGCCGCTGGCAACAGCTAGTATATTAAGACATAGGATACTTTTCATCCCGGTAGAAGGTTCCCGTGGGATAATTTCCGACATACACGCGGGCAACAGCTAGTATATTAAGACATAGGATACTTTTCATCCCGGTAGAAGGTTCCCGTGGGATAATTTCCGACATACACGCGGGCGCAGCCGCGGGCAACAGCTATATATTAAGACATAGGATACTTTTCATCCCGGTAGAAGGTTCCCGTGGGATAATTTCCAACATACACGCGGGCGCAGCCGCTGGCAACAGCTAGTATATTAAGACATAGGATACTTTTCATCCCGGTAGAAGGTTCCCGTGGGATAATTTCCGACATACACGCGGGCAACAGCTAGTATATTAAGACATAGGATACTTTTCATCCCGGTAGTAGGTTCCTGTGGGATAATTTCCGACATACACGCGGGCAACAGCTAGTATATTGAGACATAGGATACTTTTCATCCCGGTAGAAGGTTCCCGTGGGATAATTTCCGACATACACGCGGGCAACAGCTAGTATATTAAGACATAGGATACTTTTCATCCCGGTAGAAGAATCCCGTGGGATATTTTCCGACATACACGCGGGCAACAGCTAGTATATTAAGACATAGGATACTTTTCATCCTGGTAGAAGGTACCTGTGGTATAATTTTCGACATACACGCGGGCAACAGCTAGTATATTAAGACATAGGATACTTTTCATCCCGGTAGAAGGTTCCCGTGGGATAATTTCCGACATACACGCGGGCAACAGCTAGTATATTAAGACATAGGATACTTTTCATCCCGGTAGTAGGTTCCTGTGGGATAATTTCCGACATACACGCGGGCAACAGCTAGTATATTGAGACATAGGATACTTTTCATCCCGGTAGAAGGTTCCCGTGGGATAATTTCCGACATACACGCGGGCAACAGCTAGTATATTAAGACATAGGATACTTTTCATCCCGGTAGAAGAATCCCGTGGGATATTTTCCGACATACACGCGGGCAACAGCTAGTATATTAAGACATAGGATACTTTTCATCCTGGTAGAAGGTACCTGTGGTATAATTTTCGACATACACGCGGGCAACAGCTAGTATATTAAGACATAGGATACTTTTCATCCCGGTAGAAGGTTCCCGTGGGATAATTTCCGACATACACGCGGGCAACAGCTAGTATATTGAGACATAGGATACTTTTCATCCCGGTAGAAGGTTCCCGTGGGATAATTTCCGACATACACGCGGGCAACAGCTAGTATATTAAGACATAGGATACTTTTCATCCCGGTAGAAGGTTCCCGTGGGATAATTTCCGACATACACGCGGGCGCAGCCGCTGGCAAAAGCTAGTATATTAAGACATAGGATACTTTTCATCCCGGTAGAAGGTTCCCGTGGGATAATTTCCGACATACACGCGGGCAACAGCTAGTATATTAAGACATAGGATACTTTTCATCCCGGTAGAAGGTTCCCGTGGGATAATTTCCGACATACACGCGGGCAACAGCTAGTATATTAAGACATAGGATACTTTTCATCCCGGTAGAAGGTTCCTGTGGGATAATTTCCGACATACACGCGGGCAACAGCTAGTATATTAAGACATAGGATACTTTTTATCCCGGTAGAAGGTTCCCGTGGGATAATTTCCGACATACACGCGGGCGCAGCCGCTGGCAACAGCTAGTATATTAAGACATAGGATACTTTTCATCCCGGTAGAAGGTTCCCGTGGGATAATTTCCGACATACGCGCGGGCAACAGCTAGTATATTAAGACATAGGATACTTTTTATCCCGGTAGAAGGTTCCCGTGGGATAATTTCCGACATACACGCGGGCGCAGCCGCTGGCAACAGCTAGTATATTAAGACATAGGATACTTTTCATCCTGGTAGAAGGTTCCCGTGGGATAATTTCCGACATACACGCGGGCGAAGCCACTGGCAACAGCTAGTATATTAAGACATAGGATACTTTTCATCCCGGTAGAAGGTTCCCGTGGGATAATTTCCGACATACACGCGGGCGCAGCCGCGGGCAACAGCTATATAATAAGACATAGGATACTTTTCATCCCGGTAGAAGGTTCCCGTGGGATAATTTCCGACATACACGCGGGCGCAGCCGCTGGCAACAGCTAGTATATTAAGACATAGGATACTTTTCATCCCGGTAGAAGGTTCCCGTGGGATAATTTCCGACATACACGCGGGCAACAGCTAGTATATTAAGACATAGGATACTTTTCATCCCGGTAGAAGGTTCCCGTGGGATAATTTCCGACATACACGCGGGCAACAGCTAGTATATTAAGACATAGGATACTTTTCATCCCGGTAGAAGGTTCCCGTGGGATAATTTCAGACTTATACGCGGGCGCAGCCGCTGGCAACAGCTAGTATATTAAGACATAGGATACTTTTCATCCCGGTAGAAGAATCCCGTGGGATAATTTCCGACATACACGCGGGCGAAGCCGCTGGCAACAGCTAGTGTATTAAGACATAGGATACTTTTCATCCCGGTAGAAGGTTCCCGTGGGATAATTTCCGTCATACACGCGGGCGCAGCCGCGGGCAACAGCTAGTATATTAAGACATAGGATACTTTTCATCCCGGTAGAAGGTTCCCGTGGGATAATTTCCGACATACACGCGGGCGCAGCCGCTGGCAACAGCTAGTATATTAAGACATAGGATACTTTTCATCTCGGTAGAAGGTTCCCGTGGGATAATTTCCGACATACACGCGGGCAACAGCTAGTATATTAAGACATAGGATACTTTTCATCCCGGTAGAAGGTTCCCGTAGGATAATTTCCGACATACACGCGGGCAACAGCTAGTATATTAAGACATAGGATACTTTTCATCCTTGAAGAAGGTTCCCGTGGGATAATTTCCGACATACACGCGGGCGCAGCCGCTGGCAACAGCTAGTATATTAAGACATAGGATACTTTTCATCCCGGTAGAAGAATCCCGTGGGATAATTTCCGACATACACGCGGGCAACAGCTAGTATATTAAGACATAGGATACTTTTCATCCCGGTAGAAGAATCCCGTGGGATAATGTCCGACATACACGCGGGCAACAGCTAGTATATTAAGACGTAGGATACTTTTCATCCCGGTAGAAGGTTCCCGTGGGATAATTTCCGACATACACGCGGGCGAAGCCGCTGGCAACAGCTAGTATATTAAGACATAGGATACTTTTCATCCCGGTAGAAGGTTCCCGTGGGATAATTTCCGACATACACGCGGGCAACAGCTAGTATATTAAGACATAGGATACTTTTCATCCCGGTAGAAGGTTCCCGTGGGATAATTTCCGACATACACGCGGGCGCAGCCGCGGGCAACAGCTATATATTAAGACATAGGATACTTTTCATCCCGGTAGAAGGTTCCCGTGGGATAATTTCCGACATACACGCGGGCGCAACCGCTGGCAACAGCTAGTATATTAAGACATAAGATACTTTTCATCCCGGTAGAAGGTTCCCGTGGGATAATTTCCGACATACACGCAGGCAACAGCTAGTATATTAAGACATAGGATACTTTTCATCCCGGTAGAAGGTTCCCGTGGGATAATTTCCGACATACACGCGGGCGAAGCCGCTGGCAACAGCTAGTATATTAAGACATAGGATACTTTTCATCCCGGTAGAAGGTTCCCGTGGGATAATTTCCGACATACACGCGGGCAACAGCTAGTATATTAAGACATAGGATACTTTTCATCCCGGTAGAAGGTTCCCGTGGGATAATTTCCGACATACACGCGGGCGCAGCCGCGGGCAACAGCTATATATTAAGACATAGGATACTTTTCATCCCGGTAGAAGGTTCCCGTGGGATAATTTCCAACATACACGCGGGCGCAGCCGCTGGCAACAGCTAGTATATTAAGACATAGGATACTTTTCATCCCGGTAGAAGGTTCCCGTGGGATAATTTCCGACATACACGCGGGCAACAGCTAGTATATTAAGACATAGGATACTTTTCATCCCGGTAGTAGGTTCCTGTGGGATAATTTCCGACATACACGCGGGCAACAGCTAGTATATTGAGACATAGGATACTTTTCATCCCGGTAGAAGGTTCCCGTGGGATAATTTCCGACATACACGCGGGCAACAGCTAGTATATTAAGACATAGGATACTTTTCATCCCGGTAGAAGGTTCCCGTGGGATAATTTCCGACATACACGCGGGCAACAGCTAGTATATTAAGACATAGGATACTTTTCATCCCGGTAGAAGAATCCTGTGGGATATTTTCCGACATACACGCGGGCAACAGCTAGTATATTAAGACATAGGATACTTTTCATCCTGGTAGAAGGTACCTGTGGTATAATTTTCGACATACACGCGGGCAACAGCTAGTATATTAAGACATAGGATACTTTTCATCCCGGTAGAAGGTTCCCGTGGGATAATTTCCGACATACACGCGGGCAACAGCTAGTATATTGAGACATAGGATACTTTTCATCCCGGTAGAACGTTCCCGTGGGATAATTTCCGACATACACGCGGGCAACAGCTAGTATATTAAGACATAGGATACTTTTCATCCCGGTAGAAGGTTCCCGTGGGATAATTTCCGACATACACGCGGGCGCAGCCGCTGGCAAAAGCTAGTATATTAAGACATAGGATACTTTTCATCCCGGTAGAAGGTTCCCGTGGGATAATTTCCGACATACACGCGGGCAACAGCTAGTATATTAAGACATAGGATACTTTTCATCCCGGTAGAAGGTTCCCGTGGGATAATTTCCGACATACACGCGGGCAACAGCTAGTATATTAAGACATAGGATACTTTTCATCCCGGTAGAAGGTTCCTGTGGGATAATTTCCGACATACACGCGGGCAACAGCTAGTATATTAAGACATAGGATACTTTTTATCCCGGTAGAAGGTTCCCGTGGGATAATTTCCGACATACACGCGGGCGCAGCCGCTGGCAACAGCTAGTATATTAAGACATAGGATACTTTTCATCCCGGTAGAAGGTTCCCGTGGGATAATTTCCGACATACGCGCGGGCAACAGCTAGTATATTAAGACATAGGATACTTTTTATCCCGGTAGAAGGTTCCCGTGGGATAATTTCCGACATACACGCGGGCGCAGCCGCTGGCAACAGCTAGTATATTAAGACATAGGATACTTTTCATCCCGGTAGAAGGTTCCCGTGGGATAATTTCCGACATACACGCGGGCGAAGCCACTGGCAACAGCTAGTATATTAAGACATAGGATACTTTTCATCCCGGTAGAAGGTTCCCGTGGGATAATTTCCGACATACACGCGGGCGCAGCCGCGGGCAACAGCTATATAATAAGACATAGGATACTTTTCATCCCGGTAGAAGGTTCCCGTGGGATAATTTCCGACATACACGCGGGCGCAGCCGCTGGCAACAGCTAGTATATTAAGACATAGGATACTTTTCATCCCGGTAGAAGGTTCCCGTGGGATAATTTCCGACATACACGCGGGCAACAGCTAGTATATTAAGACATAGGATACTTTTCATCCCGGTAGAAGGTTCCCGTGGGATAATTTCCGACATACACGCGGGCAACAGCTAGTATATTAAGACATAGGATACTTTTCATCCCGGTAGAAGGTTCCCGTGGGATAATTTCAGACTTATACGCGGGCGCAGCCGCTGGCAACAGCTAGTATATTAAGACATAGGATACTTTTCATCCCGGTAGAAGAATCCCGTGGGATAATTTCCGACATACACGCGGGCGAAGCCGCTGGCAACAGCTAGTGTATTAAGACATAGGATACTTTTCATCCCGGTAGAAGGTTCCCGTGGGATAATTTCCGTCATACACGCGGGCGCAGCCGCGGGCAACAGCTAGTATATTAAGACATAGGATACTTTTCATCCCGGTAGAAGGTTCCCGTGGGATAATTTCCGACATACACGCGGGCGCAGCCGCTGGCAACAGCTAGTATATTAAGACATAGGATACTTTTCATCTCGGTAGAAGGTTCCCGTGGGATAATTTCCGACATACACGCGGGCAACAGCTAGTATATTAAGACATAGGATACTTTTCATCCCGGTAGAAGGTTCCCGTGGGATAATTTCCGACATACACGCGGGCAACAGCTAGTATATTAAGACATAGGATACTTTTCATCCCGGAAGAAGGTTCCCGTGGGATAATTTCCGACATACACGCGGGCGCAGCCGCTGGCAACAGCTAGTATATTAAGACATAGGATACTTTTCATCCCGGTAGAAGAATCCCGTGGGATAATTTCCGACATACACGCGGGCAACAGCTAGTATATTAAGACATAGGATACTTTTCATCCCGGTAGAAGAATCCCGTGGGATAATGTCCGACATACACGCGGGCAACAGCTAGTATATTAAGACGTAGGATACTTTTCATCCCGGTAGAAGGTTCCCGTGGGATAATTTCCGACATACATGCGGGCAACAGCTAGAATATTAAGACATAGGATAATTTTCATCACGGTAGAAGGTTCCCGTGGGATAATTTCCGACATACACGCGGGCGCAGCCGCGGGCAACAGCTATATATTAAGACATAGGATACTTTTCATCCCGGTAGAAGGTTCCCGTGGGATAATTTCCGACATACACGCGGGCGCAACCGCTGGCAACAGCTAGTATATTAAGACATAAGATACTTTTCATCCCGGTAGAAGGTTCCCGTGGGATAATTTCCGACATACACGCAGGCAACAGCTAGTATATTAAGACATAGGATACTTTTCATCCCGGTAGAAGGTTCCCGTGGGATAATTTCCGACATACACGCGGGCGAAGCCGCTGGCAACAGCTAGTATATTAAGACATAGGATACTTTTCATCCCGGTAGAAGGTTCCCGTGGGATAATTTCCGACATACACGCGGGCAACAGCTAGTATATTAAGACATAGGATACTTTTCATCCCGGTAGAAGGTTCCCGTGGGATAATTTCCGACATACACGCGGGCGCAGCCGCGGGCAACAGCTATATATTAAGACATAGGATACTTTTCATCCCGGTAGAAGGTTCCCGTGGGATAATTTCCAACATACACGCGGGCGCAGCCGCTGGCAACAGCTAGTATATTAAGACATAGGATACTTTTCATCCCGGTAGAAGGTTCCCGTGGGATAATTTCCGACATACACGCGGGCAACAGCTAGTATATTAAGACATAGGATACTTTTCATCCCGGTAGTAGGTTCCTGTGGGATAATTTCCGACATACACGCGGGCAACAGCTAGTATATTGAGACATAGGATACTTTTCATCCCGGTAGAAGGTTCCCGTGGGATAATTTCCGACATACACGCGGGCAACAGCTAGTATATTAAGACATAGGATACTTTTCATCCCGGTAGAAGGTTCCCGTGGGATAATTTCCGACATACACGCGGGCAACAGCTAGTATATTAAGACATAGGATACTTTTCATCCCGGTAGAAGAATCCCGTGGGATAATTTCCGACATACACGCGGGCGAAGCCGCTGGCAACAGCTAGTATATTAAGACATAGGATACTTTTCATCCCGGTAGAAGGTTCCCGTGGGATAATTTCCAACATACACGCGGGCAACAGCTAGTATATTAAGACATAGGATACTTTTCATCCCGGTAGAAGGTTCCCGTGGGATAATTTCCGACATACACGCGGGCGCAGCCGCGGGCAACAGCTAGTATATTAAGACATAGGATACTTTTTATCCCGGTAGAAGGTTCCCGTGGGATATTTTCCGACATACACGCGGGCAACAGCTAGTATATTAAGACATAGGATACTTTTCATCCCGGTAGAAGGTACCCGTGGTATAATTTCCGACATACACGCGGGCAACAGCTAGTATATTGAGACATAGGATACTTTTCATCCCGGTAGAAGGTTCCCGTGGGATAATTTGCGACATACACGCGGGCAACAGCTAGTATATTAAGACATAGGATACTTTTCATCCCGGTAGAAGGTTCCCGTGGGATAATTTCCGACATACACGCGGGCGCAGCCGCTGGCAAAAGCTAGTATATTAAGACATAGGATACTTTTCATCCCGGTAGAAGGTTCCCGTGGGATAATTTCCGACATACACGCGGGCAACAGCTAGTATATTAAGACATAGGATACTTTTCATCCCGGTAGAAGGTTCCCGTGGAATAATTTCCGACATACACGCGGGCAACAGCTAGTATATTAAGACATAGGATACTTTTCATCCCGGTAGAAGGTTCCCGTGGGATAATTTCCGACATACACGCGGGCAACAGCTAGTATATTAAGACATAGGATACTTTTCATCCCGGTAGAAGGTTCCCGTGGGATAATTTCCGACATACACGCGGGCGCAGCCGCGGGCAACAGCTAGTATATTAAGACATAGGATACTTTTTAACCCGGTAGAAGGTTCCCGTGGGATATTTTCCGACATACACGCGGGCAACAGCTAGTATATTAAGACATAGGATACTTTTCATCCCGGTAGAAGGTTCCCGTGGGATAATTTCCGACATACACGCGGGCAACAGCTAGTATATTAAGACATAGGATACTTTTCATCCCGGAAGAAGGTTCCCGTGGGATAATTTCCGACATACACGCGGGCAACAGCTAGTATATTGAGACATAGGATACTTTTCATCCCGGTAGAAGGTTCCCGTGGGATAATTTCCGACATACACGCGGGCGCAGCCGCGGGCATCAGCTATATATTAAGACATAGGATACTTTTCATCCCGGTAGAAGGTTCCCGTGGGATAATTTCCGACATACACGCGGGCGCAACCGCTGGCAACAGCTAGTATATTAAGACATAAGATACTTTTCATCCCGGTAGAAGGTTCCCGTGGGATAATTTCCGACATACACGCAGGCAACAGCTAGTATATTAAGACATAGGATACTTTTCATCCCGGTAGAAGGTTCCCGTGGGATAATTTCCGACATACACGCGGGCGAAGCCGCTGGCAACAGCTAGTATATTAAGACATAGGATACTTTTCATCCCGGTAGAAGGTTCCCGTGGGATAATTTCCGACATACACGCGGGCAACAGCTAGTATATTAAGGCATAGGATACTTTTCATCCCGGTAGAAGGTTCCCGTGGGATAATTTCCGACATACACGCGGGCGCAGCCGCGGGCAACAGCTATATATTAAGACATAGGATACTTTTCATCCCGGTAGAAGGTTCCCGTGGGATAATTTCCAACATACACGCGGGCGCAGCCGCTGGCAACAGCTAGTATATTAAGACATAGGATACTTTTCATCCCGGTAGAAGGTTCCCGTGGGATAATTTCCGACATACACGCGGGCAACAGCTAGTATATTAAGACATAGGATACTTTTCATCCCGGTAGTAGGTTCCTGTGGGATAATTTCCGACATACACGCGGGCAACAGCTAGTATATTGAGACATAGGATACTTTTCATCCCGGTAGAAGGTTCCCGTGGGATAATTTCCGACATACACGCGGGCAACAGCTAGTATATTAAGACATAGGATACTTTTCATCCCGGTAGAAGGTTCCCGTGGGATAATTTCCGACATACACGCGGGCAACAGCTAGTATATTAAGACATAGGATACTTTTCATCCCGGTAGAAGAATCCCGTGGGATAATTTCCGACATACACGCGGGCGAAGCCGCTGGCAACAGCTAGTATATTAAGACATAGGATACTTTTCATCCCGGTAGAAGGTTCCCGTGGGATAATTTCCAACATACACGCGGGCAACAGCTAGTATATTAAGACATAGGATACTTTTCATCCCGGTAGAAGGTTCCCGTGGGATAATTTCCGACATACACGCGGGCGCAGCCGCGGGCAACAGCTAGTATATTAAGACATAGGATACTTTTTATCCCGGTAGAAGGTTCCCGTGGGATATTTTCCGACATACACGCGGGCAACAGCTAGTATATTAAGACATAGGATACTTTTCATCCCGGTAGAAGGTACCCGTGGTATAATTTCCGACATACACGCGGGCAACAGCTAGTATATTGAGACATAGGATACTTTTCATCCCGGTAGAAGGTTCCCGTGGGATAATTTGCGACATACACGCGGGCAACAGCTAGTATATTAAGACATAGGATACTTTTCATCCCGGTAGAAGGTTCCCGTGGGATAATTTCCGACATACACGCGGGCGCAGCCGCTGGCAAAAGCTAGTATATTAAGACATAGGATACTTTTCATCCCGGTAGAAGGTTCCCGTGGGATAATTTCCGACATACACGCGGGCAACAGCTAGTATATTAAGACATAGGATACTTTTCATCCCGGTAGAAGGTTCCCGTGGAATAATTTCCGACATACACGCGGGCAACAGCTAGTATATTAAGACATAGGATACTTTTCATCCCGGTAGAAGGTTCCCGTGGGATAATTTCCGACATACACGCGGGCAACAGCTAGTATATTAAGACATAGGATACTTTTCATCCCGGTAGAAGGTTCCCGTGGGATAATTTCCGACATACACGCGGGCGCAGCCGCGGGCAACAGCTAGTATATTAAGACATAGGATACTTTTTAACCCGGTAGAAGGTTCCCGTGGGATATTTTCCGACATACACGCGGGCAACAGCTAGTATATTAAGACATAGGATACTTTTCATCCCGGTAGAAGGTTCCCGTGGGATAATTTCCGACATACACGCGGGCAACAGCTAGTATATTAAGACATAGGATACTTTTCATCCCGGAAGAAGGTTCCCGTGGGATAATTTCCGACATACACGCGGGCAACAGCTAGTATATTGAGACATAGGATACTTTTCATCCCGGTAGAAGGTTCCCGTGGGATAATTTCCGACATACACGCGGGCAACAGCTAGTATATTAAGACATAGGATACTTATCATCCCGGTAGAAGGTTCCCGTGGGATAATTTCCGACATACACGCGGGCGCAGCCGCTAGCAAAAGCTAGTATATTAAGACATAGGATACTTTTCATCCCGGTAGAAGGTTCCCGTGGGATAATTTCCGACATACACGCGGGCAACAGCTAGTATATTAAGACATAGGATACTTTTCATCCCGGTAGAAGGTTCCCGTGGGATAATTTCCGACATACACGCGGGCAACAGCTAGTATATTAAGACATAGGATACTTTTCATCCCGGTAGAAGGTTCCTGTGGGATAATTTCCGACATACACGCGGGCAACAGCTAGTATATTAAGACATAGGATACTTTTCATCCCGGTAGAAGGTTCCCGTGGGATAATTTCCGACATACACGCGGGCAACAGCTAGTATATTAAGACATAGGATACTTTTCATCCCGGTAGAAGGTTCCCGTGGGATAATTTCCGACATACACGCGGGCAACAGCTAGTATATTAAGACATAGGATACTTTTCATCCCGGTAGAAGGTTCCTGTGGGATAATTTCCGACATACACGCGGGCAACAGCTAGTATATTAAGACATAGGATACTTTTCATCCCGGTAGAAGGTTCCCGTGGGATAATTTCCGACATACACGCGGGCAACAGCTAGTATATTAAGACATAGGATACTTTTCATCCCGGTAGAAGGTTCCCGTGGGATAATTTCCGACATACACGCGGGCAACAGCTAGTATATTAAGACATAGGATACTTTTCATCCCGGTAGAAGATTCCCGTGGGATAATTTCAGACATATACGCGGGCGCAGCCGCTGGCAACAGCTAGTATATTAAGACAAAGGATACTTTTCATCCCGGTAGAAGAATCCCGTGGGATAATTTCAGACATACACGCGGGCGAAGCCGCTGGCAACAGCTAGTATATTAAGACATAGGATACTTTTCATCCCGGTAGAAGGTTCCCGTGGGATAATTTCCGTCATACACGCGGGCGCAGCCGCGGGCAACAGCTAGTATATTAAGACATAGGATACTTTTCATCCCGGTAGAAGGTTCCCGTGGGATAATTTCAGACATATACGCGGGCGCAGCCGCTGGCAACAGCTAGTATATTAAGACATAGGATACTTTTCATCCCGGTAGAAGAATCCCGTGGGATAATTTCAGACATACACGCGGGCGAAGCCGCTGGCAACAGCTAGTATATTAAGACATAGGATACTTTTCATCCCGGTAGAAGAATCCCGTGGGATAATTTCCGACATACACGCGGGCAACAGCTAGTATATTAAGACATAGGATACTTTTCATCTCGGTAGAAGGTTCCCGTGGGATAATTTCCGACATACACGCGGGCAACAGCTAGTATATTAAGACATAGGATACTTTTCATCCCGGTAGAAGGTTCCCGTGGGATAATTTCCGACATACACGCGGGCAACAGCTAGTATATTAAGACATAGGATACTTTTCATCTCGGTAGAAGGTTCCCGTGGGATAATTTCCGACATACACGCGGGCAACAGCTAGTATATTAAGACATAGGATACTTTTCATCCCGGTAGAAGGTTCCCGTGGGATAATTTCCGACATACACGCGGGCAACAGCTAGTATATTAAGACATAGGATACTTTTCATCCCGGAAGAAGGTTCCCGTGGGATAATTTCCGACATACACGCGGGCGCAGCCGCTGGCAACAGCTAGTATATTAAGACATAGGATACTTTTCATCCCGGTAGAAGGTTCCCGTGGGATAATTTCCGACATACACGCGGGCAACAGCTAGTATATTAAGACATAGGATACTTTTCATCCCGGTAGAAGGTTCCCGTGGGATAATTTCCTACATACACGCGGGCAACAGCTAGTATATTAAGACATAGGATACTTTTCATCCCGGTAGAAGGTTCCCGTGGGATAATTTCAGACATATACGCGGGCGCAGCCGCTGGCAACAGCTAGTATATTAAGACATAGGATACTTTTCATCCCGGTAGAAGAATCCCGTGGGATAATTTCCGACATACACGCGGGCAACAGCTAGTATATTAAGACATAGGATACTTTTCATCCCGGTAGAAGGTTCCCGTGGGATAATTTCCGACATACACGCGGGCGCAGCCGCGGGCAACAGCTAGTATATTAAGACATAGGATACTTTTTATCCCGGTAGAAGGTTCCCGTGGGATATTTTCCGACATACACGCGGGCAACAGCTAGTATATTAAGACATAGGATACTTTTCATCCCGATAGAAGGTACCCGTGGTATAATTTCCGACATACACGCGGGCAACAGCTAGTATATTAAGACATAGGATACTTTTCATCCCGGTAGAAGGTTCCCGTGGGATAATTTCCGACATACACGCGGGCAACAGCTAGTATATTGAGACATAGGATACTTTTCATCCCGGTAGAAGGTTCCCGTGGGATAATTTCCGACATACACGCGGGCAACAGCTAGTATATTAAGACATAGGATACTTTTCATCCCGGTAGAAGGTTCTTGTGGGATAATTTCCGACATACACGCGGGCGCAGCCGCTAGCAAAAGCTAGTATATTAAGACATAGGATACTTTTCATCCCGGTAGAAGGTTCCCGTGGGATAATTTCCGACATACACGCGGGCAACAGCTAGTATATTAAGACATAGGATACTTTTCATCCCGGTAGAAGGTTCCCGTGGGATAATTTCCGACATACACGCGGGCAACAGCTAGTATATTAAGACATAGGATACTTTTCATCCCGGTAGAAGGTTCCTGTGGGATAATTTCCGACATACACGCGGGCAACAGCTAGTATATTAAGACATAGGATACTTTTCATCCCGGTAGAAGGTTCCCGTGGGATAATTTCCGACATACACGCGGGCAACAGCTAGTATATTAAGACATAGGATACTTTTCATCCCGGTAGAAGGTTCCCGTGGGATAATTTCCGACATACACGCGGGCAACAGCTAGTATATTAAGACATAGGATACTTTTCATCCCGGTAGAAGGTTCCTGTGGGATAATTTCCGACATACACGCGGGCAACAGCTAGTATATTAAGACATAGGATACTTTTCATCCCGGTAGAAGGTTCCCGTGGGATAATTTCCGACATACACGCGGGCAACAGCTAGTATATTAAGACATAGGATACTTTTCATCCCGGAAGAAGGTTCCCGTGGGATAATTTCCGACATACACGCGGGCAACAGCTAGTATATTAAGACATAGGATACTTTTCATCCCGGTAGAAGGTTCCCGTGGGATAATTTCAGACATATACGCGGGCGCAGCCGCTGGCAACAGCTAGTATATTAAGACATAGGATACTTTTCATCCCGGTAGAAGAATCCCGTGGGATAATTTCAGACATACACGCGGGCGAAGCCGCTGGCAACAGCTAGTATATTAAGACATAGGATACTTTTCATCCCGGTAGAAGGTTCCCGTGGGATAATTTCCGTCATACACGCGGGCGCAGCCGCGGGCAACAGCTAATATATTAAGACATAGGATACTTTTCATCCCGGTAGAAGGTTCCCGTGGGATAATTTCCGACATACACGCGGGCAACAGCTAGTATATTAAGACATAGGATACTTTTCATCTCGGTAGAAGGTTCCCGTGGGATAATTTCCGACATACACGCGGGCAACAGCTAGTATATTAAGACATAGGATACTTTTCATCCCGGTAGAAGGTTCCCGTGGGATAATTTCCGACATACAC
Organism: Dicycla oo; assembly: GCA_948252095.1. Taxonomy (NCBI): domain Eukaryota; kingdom Metazoa; phylum Arthropoda; class Insecta; order Lepidoptera; family Noctuidae; genus Dicycla; species Dicycla oo. The sequence continues at coordinate 9,067,859 of OX411733.1, read as the reverse complement.
GCGGGCAACAGCTAGTATATTAAGACATAGGATACTTTTCATCCCGGAAGAAGGTTCCCGTGGGATAACTTCCGACATACACGCGGGCGCAGCCGCGGGCAACAGCTATATATTAAGACATAGGATACTTTTCATCCCGGTAGAAGGTTCCCGTGGGATAATTTCCGACATACACGCGGGCGCAACCGCTGGCAACAGCTAGTATATTAAGACATAGGATACTTTTCATCCCGGTAGAAGGTTCCCGTGGGATAATTTCCCACATACACGCGGGCAACAGCTGGTATATTAAGACATAGGATACTTTTCATCCCGGTAGAAGGTTCCCGTGGGATAATTTCAGACATATACGCGGGCGCAGCCGCTGGCAACAGCTAGTATATTAAGACATAGGATACTTTTCATCCCGGTAGAAGAATCCCGTGGGATAATTTCAGACATACACGCGGGCAACAGCTAGTATATTAAGACATAGGATACTTTTCATCCCGGTAGAAGAATCCCGTGGGATAATTTCCGACATACACGCGGGCAACAGCTAGTATATTAAGACATAGGATACTTTTCATCCCGGTAGAAGGTTCCCGTGGGATAATTTCCGACATACATGCGGGCAACAGCTAGTATATTAAGACATAGGATACTTTTCATCCCGGTAGAAGGTTCCCGTGGGATAATTTCCGACATACACGCGGGCGCAGCCGCGGGCAACAGCTATATATTAAGACATAGGATACTTTTCATCCCGGTAGAAGGTTCCCGTGGGATAATTTCCGACATACACGCGGGCGCAACCGCTGGCAACAGCTAGTATATTAAGACATAGGATACTTTTCATCCCGGTAGAAGGTTCCCGTGGGATAATTTCCGACATACACGCGGGCAACAGCTGGTATATTAAGACATAGGATACTTTTCATCCCGGTAGAAGGTTCCCGTGGGATAATTTCCGACATACACGCGGGCAACAGCTAGTATATTAAGACATAGGATACTTTTCATCCCGGTAGAAGGTTCCCGTGGGATAATTTCCGACATACACGCGGGCAACAGCTAGTATATTAAGACATAGGATACTTTTCATCCCGGAAGAAGGTTCCCGTGGGATAATTTCCGACATACACGCGGGCGCAGCCGCTGGCAACAGCTAGTATATTAAGACATAGGATACTTTTCATCCCGGTAGAAGAATCCCGTGGGATAATTTCCGACATACACGCGGGCAACAGCTAGTATATTAAGACATAGGATACTTTTCATCCCGGTAGAAGAATCCCGTGGGATAATTTCCGACATAAACGCGGGCAACAGCTAGTATATTAAGACATAGGATACTTTTCATCCCGGTAGAAGGTTCCCGTGGGATAATTTCCGACATACATGCGGGCAACAGCTAGTATATTAAGACATAGGATACTTTTCATCCCGGTAGAAGGTTCCCGTGGGATAATTTCCGACATACACGCGGGCGCAGCCGCGGGCAACAGCTATATATTAAGACATAGGATACTTTTCATCCCGGTAGAAGGTTCCCGTGGGATAATTTCCGACATACACGCGGGCGCAACCGCTGGCAACAGCTAGTATATTAAGACATAGGATACTTTTCATCCCGGTAGAAGGTTCCCGTGGGATAATTTCCCACATACACGCGGGCAACAGCTGGTATATTAAGACATAGGATACTTTTCATCCCGGTAGAAGGTTCCCGTGGGATAATTTCAGACATATACGCGGGCGCAGCCGCTGGCAACAGCTAGTATATTAAGACATAGGATACTTTTCATCCCGGTAGAAGAATCCCGTGGGATAATTTCAGACATACACGCGGGCAACAGCTAGTATATTAAGACATAGGATACTTTTCATCCCGGTAGAAGAATCCCGTGGGATAATTTCCGACATACACGCGGGCAACAGCTAGTATATTAAGACATAGGATACTTTTCATCCCGGTAGAAGGTTCCCGTGGGATAATTTCCGACATACATGCGGGCAACAGCTAGTATATTAAGACATAGGATACTTTTCATCCCGGTAGAAGGTTCCCGTGGGATAATTTCCGACATACACGCGGGCGCAGCCGCGGGCAACAGCTATATATTAAGACATAGGATACTTTTCATCCCGGTAGAAGGTTCCCGTGGGATAATTTCCGACATACACGCGGGCGCAACCGCTGGCAACAGCTAGTATATTAAGACATAGGATACTTTTCATCCCGGTAGAAGGTTCCCGTGGGATAATTTCCGACATACACGCGGGCAACAGCTGGTATATTAAGACATAGGATACTTTTCATCCCGGTAGAAGGTTCCCGTGGGATAATTTCCGACATACACGCGGGCAACAGCTGGTATATTAAGACATAGGATACTTTTTATCCCGGTAGTAGGTTCCCGTGGGATAATTTCCGACATACACGCGGGCAACAGCTGGTATATTAAGACATAGGATACTTTTCATCCCGGTAGTAGGTTCCTGTGGGATAATTTCCGACATACACGCGGGCAACAGCTGGTATATTAAGACATAGGATACTTTTCATCCCGGTAGTAGGTTCCCGTGGGATAATTTCCGACATACACGCGGGCAACAGCTGGTATATTAAGACATAGGATACTTTTCATCCCAGTAGTAGGTTCCTGTGGGATAATTTTTGACATACACGCGGGCAACAGCTAGTATATTAAGACATAGGATACTTTTCATCCCGGTAGTAGGTTCCCGTGGGATAATTTCCGACATACACGCAGGCAACAGCTAGTATATTAAGACATAGGATACTTTTCATCCCGGTAGAAGGTTCCCGTGGGATAATTTCCGACATACACGCAGGCAACAGCTAGTATATAAAGACATAGGATACTTTTCATCCCGGTAGAAGGTTCCCGTGGGATAATTTCCGACATACACGCGGGCGAAGCCGCTGGCAACAGCTAGTATATTAAGACATAGGATACTTTTTATCCCGGTAGAAGGTTCCCGTGGGATAATTTCCGACATACACGCAGGCAACAGCTAGTATATTAAGACATAGGATACTTTTCATCCCGGTAGAAGGTTCCCGTGGGATAATTTCCGACATACACGCGGGCGAAGCCGCTGGCAACAGCTAGTATATTAAGACATAGGATACTTTTCATCCCGGTAGAAGGTTCCCGTGGGATAATTTCCGACATACACGCGGGCAACAGCTAGTATATTAAGACATAGGATACTTTTCATCCCGGTAGAAGGTTCCCGTGGGATAATTTCCGACATACACGCGGGCAACAGCTAGTATATTAAGACATAGGATACTTTTCATCCCGGTAGAAGGTTCCCGTGGGATAATTTCCGACATACACGCGGGCGAAGCCGCTGGCAACAGCGAGTATATTAAGACATAGGATACTTTTCATCCCGGTAGTAGGTTCCCGTGGGATAATTTCCGACATACACGCAGGCAACAGCTAGTATATTAAGACATAGGATACTTTTCATCCCGGTAGAAGGTTCCCGTGGGATAATTTCCGAGATACACGCAGGCAACAGCTAGTATATTAAGACATAGGATACTTTTCATCCCGGTAGAAGGTTCCCGTGGGATAATTTCCGACATACACGCGGGCGAAGCCGCTGGCAACAGCTAGTATATTAAGACATAGGATACTTTTCACCCCGGTAGAAGGTTCCCGTGGGATAATTTCCGACATACACGCGGGCGAAGCCGCTGGCAACAGCTAGTATATTAAGACATAGGATACTTTTCATCCCGGTAGAAGGTTCCCGTGGGATAATTTCCGACATACACGCGGGCGCAGCCGCTGGCAACAGCTAGTATATTAAGACATAGGATACTTTTCATCCCGGTAGAAGAATCCCGTGGGATAATTTCCGACATACACACGGGCAACAGCTAGTATATTAAGACATAGGATACTTTTCATCCCGGTAGAAGGTTCCCGTGGGATAATTTCCGACATACATGCGGGCAACAGCTAGTATATTAAGACATAGGATACTTTTCATCCCGGTAGAAGGTTCCCGTGGGATAATTTCCGACATACACGCGGGCGCAGCCGCGGGCAACAGCTATATATTAAGACATAGGATACTTTTCATCCCGGTAGAAGGTTCCCGTGGGATAATTTCCGACATACACGCGGGCGCAACCGCTGGCAACAGCTAGTATATTAAGACATAGGATACTTTTCATCCCGGTAGAAGGTTCCCGTGGGATAATTTCCGACATACACGCGGGCAACAGCTGGTATATTAAGACATAGGATACTTTTCATCCCGGTAGAAGGTTCCCGTGGGATAATTTCAGACATATACGCGGGCGCAGCCGCTGGCAACAGCTAGTATATTAAGACATAGGATACTTTTCATCCCGGTAGAAGAATCCCGTGGGATAATTTCAGACATACACGCGGGCAACAGCTAGTATATTAAGACATAGGATACTTTTCATCCCGGTAGAAGAATCCCGTGGGATAATTTCCGACATACACGCGGGCAACAGCTAGTATATTAAGACATAGGATACTTTTCATCCCGGTAGAAGGTTCCCGTGGGATAATTTCCGACATACATGCGGGCAACAGCTAGTATATTAAGACATAGGATACTTTTCATCCCGGTAGAAGGTTCCCGTGGGATAATTTCCGACATACACGCGGGCGCAGCCGCGGGCAACAGCTATATATTAAGACATAGGATACTTTTCATCCCGGTAGAAGGTTCCCGTGGGATAATTTCCGACATACACGCGGGCGCAACCGCTGGCAACAGCTAGTATATTAAGACATAGGATACTTTTCATCCCGGTAGAAGGTTCCCGTGGGATAATTTCCGACATACACGCGGGCAACAGCTGGTATATTACGACATAGGATACTTTTCATCCCGGTAGAAGGTTCCCGTGGGATAATTTCCGACATACACGCGGGCAACAGCTGGTATATTAAGACATAGGATACTTTTCATCCCGGTAGTAGGTTCCCGTGGGATAATTTCCGACATACACGCGGGCAACAGCTGGTATATTAAGACATAGGATACTTTTCATCCCGGTAGTAGGTTCCCGTGGGATAATTTCCGACATACACGCGGGCAACAGCTGGTATATTAAGACATAGGATACTTTTCATCCCGGTAGTAGGTTCCTGTGGGATAATTTTTGACATACACGCGGGCAACAGCTAGTATATTAAGACATAGGATACTTTTCATCCCGGTAGAAGGTTCCCGTGGGATAATTTCCGACATACACGCGGGCGAAGCCGCTGGCAACAGCTAGTATATTAAGACATAGGATACTTTTTATCCCGGTAGAAGGTTCCCGTGGGATAATTTCCGACATACACGCAGGCAACAGCTAGTATATTAAGACATAGGATACTTTTCATCCCGGTAGAAGGTTCCCGTGGGATAATTTCCGACATACACGCGGGCGAAGCCGCTGGCAACAGCTAGTATATTAAGACATAGGATACTTTTCATCCCGGTAGAAGGTTCCCGTGGGATAATTTCCGACATACACGCGGGCAACAGCTAGTATATTAAGACATAGGATACTTTTCATCCCGGTAGAAGGTTCCCGTGGGATAATTTCCGACATACACGCGGGCAACAGCTAGTATATTAAGACATAGGATACTTTCATCCCGGTAGAAGGTTCCCGTGGGATAATTTCCGACATACACGCGGGCGAAGCCGCTGGCAACAGCCAGTATATTAAGACATAGGATACTTTTCATCCCGGTAGTAGGTTCCCGTGGGATAATTTCCGACATACACGCAGGCAACAGCTAGTATATTAAGACATAGGATACTTTTCATCCCGGTAGAAGGTTCCCGTGGGATAATTTCCGACATACACGCAGGCAACAGCTAGTATATTAAGACATAGGATACTTTTCATCCCGGTAGAAGGTTCCCGTGGGATAATTTCCGACATACACGCGGGCGAAGCCGCTGGCAACAGCTAGTATATTAAGACATAGGATACTTTTCACCCCGGTAGAAGGTTCCCGTGGGATAATTTCCGACATACACGCGGGCGAAGCCGCTGGCAACAGCTAGTATATTAAGACATAGGATACTTTTCATCCCGGTAGAAGGTTCCCGTGGGATAATTTCCGACATACACGCGGGCGCAGCCGCTGGCAACAGCTAGTATATTAAGACATAGGATACTTTTCATCCCGGTAGAAGAATCCCGTGAGATAATTTCCGACATACACACGGGCAACAGCTAGTATATTAAGACATAGGATACTTTTCATCCCGGTAGAAGGTTCCCGTGGGATAATTTCCGACATACATGCGGGCAACAGCTAGTATATTAAGACATAGGATACTTTTCATCCCGGTAGAAGGTTCCCGTGGGATAATTTCCGACATACACGCGGGCGCAGCCGCGGGCAACAGCTATATATTAAGACATAGGATACTTTTCATCCCGGTAGAAGGTTCCCGTGGGATAATTTCCGACATACACGCGGGCGCAACCGCTGGCAACAGCTAGTATATTAAGACATAGGATACTTTTCATCCCGGTAGAAGGTTCCCGTGGGATAATTTCCGACATACACGCGGGCAACAGCTGGTATATTAAGACATAGGATACTTTTCATCCCGGTAGAAGGTTCCCGTGGGATAATTTCAGACATATACGCGGGCGCAGCCGCTGGCAACAGCTAGTATATTAAGACATAGGATACTTTTCATCCCGGTAGAAGAATCCCGTGGGATAATTTCAGACATACACGCGGGCAACAGCTAGTATATTAAGACATAGGATACTTTTCATCCCGGTAGAAGAATCCCGTGGGATAATTTCCGACATACACGCGGGCAACAGCTAGTATATTAAGACATAGGATACTTTTCATCCCGGTAGAAGGTTCCCGTGGGATAATTTCCGACATACATGCGGGCAACAGCTAGTATATTAAGACATAGGATACTTTTCATCCCGGTAGAAGGTTCCCGTGGGATAATTTCCGACATACACGCGGGCGCAGCCGCGGGCAACAGCTATATATTAAGACATAGGATACTTTTCATCCCGGTAGAAGGTTCCCGTGGGATAATTTCCGACATACACGCGGGCGCAACCGCTGGCAACAGCTAGTATATTAAGACATAGGATACTTTTCATCCCGGTAGAAGGTTCCCGTGGGATAATTTCCGACATACACGCGGGCAACAGCTGGTATATTAAGACATAGGATACTTTTCATCCCGGTAGAAGGTTCCCGTGGGATAATTTCCGACATACACGCGGGCAACAGCTGGTATATTAAGACATAGGATACTTTTCATCCCGGTAGTAGGTTCCCGTGGGATAATTTCCGACATACACGCGGGCAACAGCTGGTATATTAAGACATAGGATACTTTTCATCCCGGTAGTAGGTTCCTGTGGGATAATTTCCGACATACACGCGGGCAACAGCTGGTATATTAAGACATAGGATACTTTTCATCCCGGTAGTAGGTTCCCGTGGGATAATTTCCGACATACACGCGGGCAACAGCTGGTATATTAAGACATAGGATACTTTTCATCCCGGTAGTAGGTTCCTGTGGGATAATTTTTGACATACACGCGGGCAACAGCTAGTATATTAAGACATAGGATACTTTTCATCCCGGTAGTAGGTTCCCGTGGGATAATTTCCGACATACACGCAGGCAACAGCTAGTATATTAAGACATAGGATACTTTTCATCCCGGTAGAAGGTTCCCGTGGGATAATTTCCGACATACACGCAGGCAACAGCTAGTATATAAAGACATAGGATACTTTTCATCCCGGTAGAAGGTTCCCGTGGGATAATTTCCGACATACACGCGGGCGAAGCCGCTGGCAACAGCTAGTATATTAAGACATAGGATACTTTTTATCCCGGTAGAAGGTTCCCGTGGGATAATTTCCGACATACACGCAGGCAACAGCTAGTATATTAAGACATAGGATACTTTTCATCCCGGTAGAAGGTTCCCGTGGGATAATTTCCGACATACACGCGGGCGAAGCCGCTGGCAACAGCTAGTATATTAAGACATAGGATACTTTTCATCCCGGTAGAAGGTTCCCGTGGGATAATTTCCGACATACACGCGGGCAACAGCTAGTATATTAAGACATAGGATACTTTTCATCCCGGTAGAAGGTTCCCGTGGGATAATTTCCGACATACACGCGGGCAACAGCTAGTATATTAAGACATAGGATACTTTTCATCCCGGTAGAAGGTTCCCGTGGGATAATTTCCGACATACACGCGGGCGAAGCCGCTGGCAACAGCTAGTATATTAAGACATAGGATACTTTTCATCCCGGTAGAAGGTTCCCGTGGGATAATTTCCGTCATACACGCGGGCGCAGCCGCGGGCAACAGCTAGTATATTAAGACATAGGATACTTTTCATCCCGGTAGAAGGTTCCCGTGGGATAATTTCAGACATATACGCGGGCGCAGCCGCTGGCAACAGCTAGTATATTAAGACATAGGATACTTTTCATCCCGGTAGAAGAATCCCGTGGGATAATTTCAGACATACACGCGGGCGAAGCCGCTGGCAACAGCTAGTATATTAAGACATAGGATACTTTTCATCCCGGTAGAAGAATCCCGTGGGATAATTTCCGACATACACGCGGGCAACAGCTAGTATATTAAGACATAGGATACTTTTCATCTCGGTAGAAGGTTCCCGTGGGATAATTTCCGACATACACGCGGGCAACAGCTAGTATATTAAGACATAGGATACTTTTCATCCCGGTAGAAGGTTCCCGTGGGATAATTTCCGACATACACGCGGGCAACAGCTAGTATATTAAGACATAGGATACTTTTCATCTCGGTAGAAGGTTCCCGTGGGATAATTTCCGACATACACGCGGGCAACAGCTAGTATATTAAGACATAGGATACTTTTCATCCCGGTAGAAGGTTCCCGTGGGATAATTTCCGACATACACGCGGGCAACAGCTAGTATATTAAGACATAGGATACTTTTCATCCCGGAAGAAGGTTCCCGTGGGATAATTTCCGACATACACGCGGGCGCAGCCGCTGGCAACAGCTAGTATATTAAGACATAGGATACTTTTCATCCCGGTAGAAGGTTCCCGTGGGATAATTTCCGACATACACGCGGGCAACAGCTAGTATATTAAGACATAGGATACTTTTCATCCCGGTAGAAGGTTCCCGTGGGATAATTTCCTACATACACGCGGGCAACAGCTAGTATATTAAGACATAGGATACTTTTCATCCCGGTAGAAGGTTCCCGTGGGATAATTTCAGACATATACGCGGGCGCAGCCGCTGGCAACAGCTAGTATATTAAGACATAGGATACTTTTCATCCCGGTAGAAGAATCCCGTGGGATAATTTCCGACATACACGCGGGCAACAGCTAGTATATTAAGACATAGGATACTTTTCATCCCGGTAGAAGGTTCCCGTGGGATAATTTCCGACATACACGCGGGCGCAGCCGCGGGCAACAGCTAGTATATTAAGACATAGGATACTTTTTATCCCGGTAGAAGGTTCCCGTGGGATATTTTCCGACATACACGCGGGCAACAGCTAGTATATTAAGACATAGGATACTTTTCATCCCGATAGAAGGTACCCGTGGTATAATTTCCGACATACACGCGGGCAACAGCTAGTATATTAAGACATAGGATACTTTTCATCCCGGTAGAAGGTTCCCGTGGGATAATTTCCGACATACACGCGGGCAACAGCTAGTATATTGAGACATAGGATACTTTTCATCCCGGTAGAAGGTTCCCGTGGGATAATTTCCGACATACACGCGGGCAACAGCTAGTATATTAAGACATAGGATACTTTTCATCCCGGTAGAAGGTTCTTGTGGGATAATTTCCGACATACACGCGGGCGCAGCCGCTAGCAAAAGCTAGTATATTAAGACATAGGATACTTTTCATCCCGGTAGAAGGTTCCCGTGGGATAATTTCCGACATACACGCGGGCAACAGCTAGTATATTAAGACATAGGATACTTTTCATCCCGGTAGAAGGTTCCCGTGGGATAATTTCCGACATACACGCGGGCAACAGCTAGTATATTAAGACATAGGATACTTTTCATCCCGGTAGAAGGTTCCTGTGGGATAATTTCCGACATACACGCGGGCAACAGCTAGTATATTAAGACATAGGATACTTTTCATCCCGGTAGAAGGTTCCCGTGGGATAATTTCCGACATACACGCGGGCAACAGCTAGTATATTAAGACATAGGATACTTTTCATCCCGGTAGAAGGTTCCCGTGGGATAATTTCCGACATACACGCGGGCAACAGCTAGTATATTAAGACATAGGATACTTTTCATCCCGGTAGAAGGTTCCTGTGGGATAATTTCCGACATACACGCGGGCAACAGCTAGTATATTAAGACATAGGATACTTTTCATCCCGGTAGAAGGTTCCCGTGGGATAATTTCCGACATACACGCGGGCAACAGCTAGTATATTAAGACATAGGATACTTTTCATCCCGGAAGAAGGTTCCCGTGGGATAATTTCCGACATACACGCGGGCAACAGCTAGTATATTAAGACATAGGATACTTTTCATCCCGGTAGAAGGTTCCCGTGGGATAATTTCAGACATATACGCGGGCGCAGCCGCTGGCAACAGCTAGTATATTAAGACATAGGATACTTTTCATCCCGGTAGAAGAATCCCGTGGGATAATTTCAGACATACACGCGGGCGAAGCCGCTGGCAACAGCTAGTATATTAAGACATAGGATACTTTTCATCCCGGTAGAAGGTTCCCGTGGGATAATTTCCGTCATACACGCGGGCGCAGCCGCGGGCAACAGCTAATATATTAAGACATAGGATACTTTTCATCCCGGTAGAAGGTTCCCGTGGGATAATTTCCGACATACACGCGGGCAACAGCTAGTATATTAAGACATAGGATACTTTTCATCTCGGTAGAAGGTTCCCGTGGGATAATTTCCGACATACACGCGGGCAACAGCTAGTATATTAAGACATAGGATACTTTTCATCCCGGTAGAAGGTTCCCGTGGGATAATTTCCGACATACACGCGGGCAACAGCTAGTATATTAAGACATAGGATACTTTTCATCCCGGAAGAAGGTTCCCGTGGGATAATTTCCGACATACACGCGGGCGCAGCCGCGGGCAACAGCTATATATTAAGACATAGGATACTTTTCATCCCGGTAGAAGGTTCCCGTGGGATAATTTCCGACATACACGCGGGCGCAACCGCTGGCAACAGCTAGTATATTAAGACATAGGATACTTTTCATCCCGGTAGAAGGTTCCCGTGGGATAATTTCCCACATACACGCGGGCAACAGCTGGTATATTAAGACATAGGATACTTTTCATCCCGGTAGAAGGTTCCCGTGGGATAATTTCAGACATATACGCGGGCGCAGCCGCTGGCAACAGCTAGTATATTAAGACATAGGATACTTTTCATCCCGGTAGAAGAATCCCGTGGGATAATTTCAGACATACACGCGGGCAACAGCTAGTATATTAAGACATAGGATACTTTTCATCCCGGTAGAAGAATCCCGTGGGATAATTTCCGACATACACGCGGGCAACAGCTAGTATATTAAGACATAGGATACTTTTCATCCCGGTAGAAGGTTCCCGTGGGATAATTTCCGACATACATGCGGGCAACAGCTAGTATATTAAGACATAGGATACTTTTCATCCCGGTAGAAGGTTCCCGTGGGATAATTTCCGACATACACGCGGGCGCAGCCGCGGGCAACAGCTATATATTAAGACATAGGATACTTTTCATCCCGGTAGAAGGTTCCCGTGGGATAATTTCCGACATACACGCGGGCGCAACCGCTGGCAACAGCTAGTATATTAAGACATAGGATACTTTTCATCCCGGTAGAAGGTTCCCGTGGGATAATTTCCGACATACACGCGGGCAACAGCTGGTATATTAAGACATAGGATACTTTTCATCCCGGTAGAAGGTTCCCGTGGGATAATTTCCGACATACACGCGGGCAACAGCTAGTATATTAAGACATAGGATACTTTTCATCCCGGTAGAAGGTTCCCGTGGGATAATTTCCGACATACACGCGGGCAACAGCTAGTATATTAAGACATAGGATACTTTTCATCCCGGAAGAAGGTTCCCGTGGGATAATTTCCGACATACACGCGGGCGCAGCCGCTGGCAACAGCTAGTATATTAAGACATAGGATACTTTTCATCCCGGTAGAAGAATCCCGTGGGATAATTTCCGACATACACGCGGGCAACAGCTAGTATATTAAGACATAGGATACTTTTCATCCCGGTAGAAGAATCCCGTGGGATAATTTCCGACATACACGCGGGCAACAGCTAGTATATTAAGACATAGGATACTTTTCATCCCGGTAGAAGGTTCCCGTGGGATAATTTCCGACATACATGCGGGCAACAGCTAGTATATTAAGACATAGGATACTTTTCATCCCGGTAGAAGGTTCCCGTGGGATAATTTCCGACATACACGCGGGCGCAGCCGCGGGCAACAGCTATATATTAAGACATAGGATACTTTTCATCCCGGTAGAAGGTTCCCGTGGGATAATTTCCGACATACACGCGGGCGCAACCGCTGGCAACAGCTAGTATATTAAGACATAGGATACTTTTCATCCCGGTAGAAGGTTCCCGTGGGATAATTTCCCACATACACGCGGGCAACAGCTGGTATATTAAGACATAGGATACTTTTCATCCCGGTAGAAGGTTCCCGTGGGATAATTTCAGACATATACGCGGGCGCAGCCGCTGGCAACAGCTAGTATATTAAGACATAGGATACTTTTCATCCCGGTAGAAGAATCCCGTGGGATAATTTCAGACATACACGCGGGCAACAGCTAGTATATTAAGACATAGGATACTTTTCATCCCGGTAGAAGAATCCCGTGGGATAATTTCCGACATACACGCGGGCAACAGCTAGTATATTAAGACATAGGATACTTTTCATCCCGGTAGAAGGTTCCCGTGGGATAATTTCCGACATACATGCGGGCAACAGCTAGTATATTAAGACATAGGATACTTTTCATCCCGGTAGAAGGTTCCCGTGGGATAATTTCCGACATACACGCGGGCGCAGCCGCGGGCAACAGCTATATATTAAGACATAGGATACTTTTCATCCCGGTAGAAGGTTCCCGTGGGATAATTTCCGACATACACGCGGGCGCAACCGCTGGCAACAGCTAGTATATTAAGACATAGGATACTTTTCATCCCGGTAGAAGGTTCCCGTGGGATAATTTCCGACATACACGCGGGCAACAGCTGGTATATTAAGACATAGGATACTTTTCATCCCGGTAGAAGGTTCCCGTGGGATAATTTCCGACATACACGCGGGCAACAGCTGGTATATTAAGACATAGGATACTTTTTATCCCGGTAGTAGGTTCCCGTGGGATAATTTCCGACATACACGCGGGCAACAGCTGGTATATTAAGACATAGGATACTTTTCATCCCGGTAGTAGGTTCCTGTGGGATAATTTCCGACATACACGCGGGCAACAGCTGGTATATTAAGACATAGGATACTTTTCATCCCGGTAGTAGGTTCCCGTGGGATAATTTCCGACATACACGCGGGCAACAGCTGGTATATTAAGACATAGGATACTTTTCATCCCAGTAGTAGGTTCCTGTGGGATAATTTTTGACATACACGCGGGCAACAGCTAGTATATTAAGACATAGGATACTTTTCATCCCGGTAGTAGGTTCCCGTGGGATAATTTCCGACATACACGCAGGCAACAGCTAGTATATTAAGACATAGGATACTTTTCATCCCGGTAGAAGGTTCCCGTGGGATAATTTCCGACATACACGCAGGCAACAGCTAGTATATAAAGACATAGGATACTTTTCATCCCGGTAGAAGGTTCCCGTGGGATAATTTCCGACATACACGCGGGCGAAGCCGCTGGCAACAGCTAGTATATTAAGACATAGGATACTTTTTATCCCGGTAGAAGGTTCCCGTGGGATAATTTCCGACATACACGCAGGCAACAGCTAGTATATTAAGACATAGGATACTTTTCATCCCGGTAGAAGGTTCCCGTGGGATAATTTCCGACATACACGCGGGCGAAGCCGCTGGCAACAGCTAGTATATTAAGACATAGGATACTTTTCATCCCGGTAGAAGGTTCCCGTGGGATAATTTCCGACATACACGCGGGCAACAGCTAGTATATTAAGACATAGGATACTTTTCATCCCGGTAGAAGGTTCCCGTGGGATAATTTCCGACATACACGCGGGCAACAGCTAGTATATTAAGACATAGGATACTTTTCATCCCGGTAGAAGGTTCCCGTGGGATAATTTCCGACATACACGCGGGCGAAGCCGCTGGCAACAGCGAGTATATTAAGACATAGGATACTTTTCATCCCGGTAGTAGGTTCCCGTGGGATAATTTCCGACATACACGCAGGCAACAGCTAGTATATTAAGACATAGGATACTTTTCATCCCGGTAGAAGGTTCCCGTGGGATAATTTCCGACATACACGCAGGCAACAGCTAGTATATTAAGACATAGGATACTTTTCATCCCGGTAGAAGGTTCCCGTGGGATAATTTCCGACATACACGCGGGCGAAGCCGCTGGCAACAGCTAGTATATTAAGACATAGGATACTTTTCACCCCGGTAGAAGGTTCCCGTGGGATAATTTCCGACATACACGCGGGCGAAGCCGCTGGCAACAGCTAGTATATTAAGACATAGGATACTTTTCATCCCGGTAGAAGGTTCCCGTGGGATAATTTCCGACATACACGCGGGCGCAGCCGCTGGCAACAGCTAGTATATTAAGACATAGGATACTTTTCATCCCGGTAGAAGAATCCCGTGGGATAATTTCCGACATACACACGGGCAACAGCTAGTATATTAAGACATAGGATACTTTTCATCCCGGTAGAAGGTTCCCGTGGGATAATTTCCGACATACATGCGGGCAACAGCTAGTATATTAAGACATAGGATACTTTTCATCCCGGTAGAAGGTTCCCGTGGGATAATTTCCGACATACACGCGGGCGCAGCCGCGGGCAACAGCTATATATTAAGACATAGGATACTTTTCATCCCGGTAGAAGGTTCCCGTGGGATAATTTCCGACATACACGCGGGCGCAACCGCTGGCAACAGCTAGTATATTAAGACATAGGATACTTTTCATCCCGGTAGAAGGTTCCCGTGGGATAATTTCCGACATACACGCGGGCAACAGCTGGTATATTAAGACATAGGATACTTTTCATCCCGGTAGAAGGTTCCCGTGGGATAATTTCAGACATATACGCGGGCGCAGCCGCTGGCAACAGCTAGTATATTAAGACATAGGATACTTTTCATCCCGGTAGAAGAATCCCGTGGGATAATTTCAGACATACACGCGGGCAACAGCTAGTATATTAAGACATAGGATACTTTTCATCCCGGTAGAAGAATCCCGTGGGATAATTTCCGACATACACGCGGGCAACAGCTAGTATATTAAGACATAGGATACTTTTCATCCCGGTAGAAGGTTCCCGTGGGATAATTTCCGACATACATGCGGGCAACAGCTAGTATATTAAGACATAGGATACTTTTCATCCCGGTAGAAGGTTCCCGTGGGATAATTTCCGACATACACGCGGGCGCAGCCGCGGGCAACAGCTATATATTAAGACATAGGATACTTTTCATCCCGGTAGAAGGTTCCCGTGGGATAATTTCCGACATACACGCGGGCGCAACCGCTGGCAACAGCTAGTATATTAAGACATAGGATACTTTTCATCCCGGTAGAAGGTTCCCGTGGGATAATTTCCGACATACACGCGGGCAACAGCTGGTATATTAAGACATAGGATACTTTTCATCCCGGTAGAAGGTTCCCGTGGGATAATTTCCGACATACACGCGGGCAACAGCTGGTATATTAAGACATAGGATACTTTTCATCCCGGTAGTAGGTTCCCGTGGGATAATTTCCGACATACACGCGGGCAACAGCTGGTATATTAAGACATAGGATACTTTTCATCCCGGTAGTAGGTTCCCGTGGGATAATTTCCGACATACACGCGGGCAACAGCTGGTATATTAAGACATAGGATACTTTTCATCCCGGTAGTAGGTTCCTGTGGGATAATTTTTGACATACACGCGGGCAACAGCTAGTATATTAAGACATAGGATACTTTTCATCCCGGTAGAAGGTTCCCGTGGGATAATTTCCGACATACACGCGGGCGAAGCCGCTGGCAACAGCTAGTATATTAAGACATAGGATACTTTTTATCCCGGTAGAAGGTTCCCGTGGGATAATTTCCGACATACACGCAGGCAACAGCTAGTATATTAAGACATAGGATACTTTTCATCCCGGTAGAAGGTTCCCGTGGGATAATTTCCGACATACACGCGGGCGAAGCCGCTGGCAACAGCTAGTATATTAAGACATAGGATACTTTTCATCCCGGTAGAAGGTTCCCGTGGGATAATTTCCGACATACACGCGGGCAACAGCTAGTATATTAAGACATAGGATACTTTTCATCCCGGTAGAAGGTTCCCGTGGGATAATTTCCGACATACACGCGGGCAACAGCTAGTATATTAAGACATAGGATACTTTCATCCCGGTAGAAGGTTCCCGTGGGATAATTTCCGACATACACGCGGGCGAAGCCGCTGGCAACAGCCAGTATATTAAGACATAGGATACTTTTCATCCCGGTAGTAGGTTCCCGTGGGATAATTTCCGACATACACGCAGGCAACAGCTAGTATATTAAGACATAGGATACTTTTCATCCCGGTAGAAGGTTCCCGTGGGATAATTTCCGACATACACGCAGGCAACAGCTAGTATATTAAGACATAGGATACTTTTCATCCCGGTAGAAGGTTCCCGTGGGATAATTTCCGACATACACGCGGGCGAAGCCGCTGGCAACAGCTAGTATATTAAGACATAGGATACTTTTCACCCCGGTAGAAGGTTCCCGTGGGATAATTTCCGACATACACGCGGGCGAAGCCGCTGGCAACAGCTAGTATATTAAGACATAGGATACTTTTCATCCCGGTAGAAGGTTCCCGTGGGATAATTTCCGACATACACGCGGGCGCAGCCGCTGGCAACAGCTAGTATATTAAGACATAGGATACTTTTCATCCCGGTAGAAGAATCCCGTGAGATAATTTCCGACATACACACGGGCAACAGCTAGTATATTAAGACATAGGATACTTTTCATCCCGGTAGAAGGTTCCCGTGGGATAATTTCCGACATACATGCGGGCAACAGCTAGTATATTAAGACATAGGATACTTTTCATCCCGGTAGAAGGTTCCCGTGGGATAATTTCCGACATACACGCGGGCGCAGCCGCGGGCAACAGCTATATATTAAGACATAGGATACTTTTCATCCCGGTAGAAGGTTCCCGTGGGATAATTTCCGACATACACGCGGGCGCAACCGCTGGCAACAGCTAGTATATTAAGACATAGGATACTTTTCATCCCGGTAGAAGGTTCCCGTGGGATAATTTCCGACATACACGCGGGCAACAGCTGGTATATTAAGACATAGGATACTTTTCATCCCGGTAGAAGGTTCCCGTGGGATAATTTCAGACATATACGCGGGCGCAGCCGCTGGCAACAGCTAGTATATTAAGACATAGGATACTTTTCATCCCGGTAGAAGAATCCCGTGGGATAATTTCAGACATACACGCGGGCAACAGCTAGTATATTAAGACATAGGATACTTTTCATCCCGGTAGAAGAATCCCGTGGGATAATTTCCGACATACACGCGGGCAACAGCTAGTATATTAAGACATAGGATACTTTTCATCCCGGTAGAAGGTTCCCGTGGGATAATTTCCGACATACATGCGGGCAACAGCTAGTATATTAAGACATAGGATACTTTTCATCCCGGTAGAAGGTTCCCGTGGGATAATTTCCGACATACACGCGGGCGCAGCCGCGGGCAACAGCTATATATTAAGACATAGGATACTTTTCATCCCGGTAGAAGGTTCCCGTGGGATAATTTCCGACATACACGCGGGCGCAACCGCTGGCAACAGCTAGTATATTAAGACATAGGATACTTTTCATCCCGGTAGAAGGTTCCCGTGGGATAATTTCCGACATACACGCGGGCAACAGCTGGTATATTAAGACATAGGATACTTTTCATCCCGGTAGAAGGTTCCCGTGGGATAATTTCCGACATACACGCGGGCAACAGCTGGTATATTAAGACATAGGATACTTTTCATCCCGGTAGTAGGTTCCCGTGGGATAATTTCCGACATACACGCGGGCAACAGCTGGTATATTAAGACATAGGATACTTTTCATCCCGGTAGTAGGTTCCTGTGGGATAATTTCCGACATACACGCGGGCAACAGCTGGTATATTAAGACATAGGATACTTTTCATCCCGGTAGTAGGTTCCCGTGGGATAATTTCCGACATACACGCGGGCAACAGCTGGTATATTAAGACATAGGATACTTTTCATCCCGGTAGTAGGTTCCTGTGGGATAATTTTTGACATACACGCGGGCAACAGCTAGTATATTAAGACATAGGATACTTTTCATCCCGGTAGTAGGTTCCCGTGGGATAATTTCCGACATACACGCAGGCAACAGCTAGTATATTAAGACATAGGATACTTTTCATCCCGGTAGAAGGTTCCCGTGGGATAATTTCCGACATACACGCAGGCAACAGCTAGTATATAAAGACATAGGATACTTTTCATCCCGGTAGAAGGTTCCCGTGGGATAATTTCCGACATACACGCGGGCGAAGCCGCTGGCAACAGCTAGTATATTAAGACATAGGATACTTTTTATCCCGGTAGAAGGTTCCCGTGGGATAATTTCCGACATACACGCAGGCAACAGCTAGTATATTAAGACATAGGATACTTTTCATCCCGGTAGAAGGTTCCCGTGGGATAATTTCCGACATACACGCGGGCGAAGCCGCTGGCAACAGCTAGTATATTAAGACATAGGATACTTTTCATCCCGGTAGAAGGTTCCCGTGGGATAATTTCCGACATACACGCGGGCAACAGCTAGTATATTAAGACATAGGATACTTTTCATCCCGGTAGAAGGTTCCCGTGGGATAATTTCCGACATACACGCGGGCAACAGCTAGTATATTAAGACATAGGATACTTTTCATCCCGGTAGAAGGTTCCCGTGGGATAATTTCCGACATACACGCGGGCGAAGCCGCTGGCAACAGCTAGTATATTAAGACATAGGATACTTTTCATCCCGGTAGTAGGTTCCCGTGGGATAATTTCCGACACACACGCAGGCAACAGCTAGTATATTAAGACATAGGATACTTTTCATCCCGGTAGAAGGTTCCCGTGGGATAATTTCCGACATACACGCAGGCAACAGCTAGTATATTAAGACATAGGATACTTTTCATCCCGGTAGAAGGTTCCCGTGGGATAATTTCCGACATACACGCGGGCGAAGCCGCTGGCAACAGCTAGTATATTAAGACATAGGATACTTTTCATCCCGGTAGTAGGTTCCCGTGGGATAATTTCCGACATACACGCAGGCAACAGCTAGTATATTAAGACATAGGATACTTTTCATCCCGGTAGAAGGTTCCCGTGGGATAATTTCCGACATACACGCAGGCAACAGCTAGTATATTAAGACATAGGATACTTTTCATCCCGGTAGAAGGTTCCCGTGGGATAATTTCCGACATACACGCGGGCGAAGCCGCTGGCAACAGCTAGTATATTAAGACATAGGATACTTTTCATCCCGGTAGAAGGTTCCCGTGGGATAATTTCCGACATACACGCGGGCGAAGCCGCTGGCAACAGCTAGTATATTAAGACATAGGATACTTTTCATCCCGGTAGAAGGTTCCCGTGGGATAATTTCCGACATACACGCGGGCAACAGCTGGTATATTAAGACATAGGATACTTTTCATCCCGGTAGAAGGTTCCCGTGGGATAATTTCCGACATACACGCGGGCAACAGCTGGTATATTAAGACATAGGATACTTTTCATCCCGGTAGTAGGTTCCTGTGGGATAATTTCCGACATACACGCGGGCGAAGCCGCTGGCAACAGCTAGTATATTAAGACATAGGATACTTTTTATCCCGGTAGAAGGTTCCCGTGGGATAATTTCCGACGTACACGCAGGCAACAGCTAGTATATTAAGACATAGGATACTTTTCATCCCGGTAGAAGGTTCCCGTGGGATATTTTCCGACATACACGCGGGCAACAGCTAGCATATTAAGACATAGGATACTTTTCATCCCGGTAGAAGGTTCCCGTGGGATAATTTCCGACATACACGCGGGCGCAGCCGCGGGCAACAGCTTTATATTAAGACATAGGATACTTTTCATCCCGGTAGAAGGTTCCCGTGGGATAATTTCCGACATACACGCGGGCGCAGCCGCTGGCAACAGCTAGTATAATAAGACATAGGATACTTTTCATCCCGGTAGAAGGTTCCCGTGGGATAATTTCCGACATACACGCGGGCAACAGCTAGTATATTAAGACATAGGATACTTTTCATCCCGGTAGAAGGTTCCCGTGGGATAATTTCCGACATACACGCGGGCAACAGCTAGTATATTGAGACATAGGATACTTTTCATCCCGGTAGAAGGTTCCCGTGGGATAATTTCCGACATACACGCGGGCAACAGCTAGTATATTAAGACATAGGATACTTTTCATCCCGGTAGAAGGTTCCCGTGGGATAATTTCCGACATACACGCGGGCGCAGCTGCTGGCAACAGCTAGTATATTAAGACATAGGATACTTTTCATCCCGGTAGAAGGTTCCCGTGGGATAATTTCCGACATACACGCGGGCAACAGCTAGTATATTAAGACATAGGATACTTTTCATCCCGGTAGTAGGTTCCTGTGGGATAATTTTTGACATACACGCGGGCAACAGCTAGTATATTAAGACATAGGATACTTTTCATCCCGGTAGAAGGTTCCCGTGGGATAATTTCCGACATACACGCGGGCAACAGCTAGTATATTAAGACATAGGATACTTTTCATCCCGATAGAAGGTTCCCGTGGGATAATTTCCGACATACACGCGGGCAACAGCTAGCATATTAAGACATAGGATACTTTTCATCCCGGTAGAAGGTTCCCGTGGGATAATTTCCGACATACACGCGGGCGCAGCCGCGGGCAACAGCTATATATCAAGACATAGGATACTTTTCATCCCGGTAGAAGGTTCCCGTGGGATAATTTCCGACATACACGCGGGCGCAGCCGCTGGCAAAAGCTAGTATATTAAGACATAGGATACTTTTCATCCCGGTAGAAGGTTCCCGTGGGATAATTTCCGACATACACGCGGGCAACAGCTAGTATATTAAGACATAGGATACTCTTCATCCCGGTAGAAGGTTCCCGTTGGATAATTTCCGACATACACGCGGGCAACAGCTAGTATATTTAGACATAGGATACTTTTCATCCCGGTAGAAGGTTCCTGTGGGATAATTTCCGACATACACGCGGGCAACAGCTAGTATATTAAGACATAGGATACTTTTCATCCCGGTAGAAGGTTCCCGTGGGATAATTTCCGACATACACGCGGGCAACAGCTAGTATATTAAGACATAGGATACTCTTCATCCCGGTAGAAGGTTCCCGTTGGATAATTTCCGACATACACGCGGGCAACAGCTAGTATATTTAGACATAGGATACTTTTCATCCCGGTAGAAGGTTCCTGTGGGATAATTTCCGACATACACGCGGGCAACAGCTAGTATATTAAGACATAGGATACTTTTCATCCCGGTAGAAGGTTCCCGTGGGATAATTTCCGACATACACGCGGGCAACAGCTAGTATATTAAGTCATAGGATAATTTTCATCCCGGTAGAAGGTTCCCGTGGGATAATTTCCGACATACACGCGGGCGCAGCCGCGGGCAACAGCTATATATTAAGACATAGAAAGAAAGAAAGAAAGAAAAATACTTTATTTGGGACACGCACAGGAAATACAAACAGTAAAAAAGAGCATAGGAAACTAACAAAATTAACATTAAAAAAATTAAACAAAATAAATACAAAATATAACAATAAAAAATCCCTGTGCGAGACCAAAAAGGCTCCTATCTCAGCATAAAGCTGCAATATTTAAATAAATACCGCAGCGCTGGTATTCTGATAGGGCCCATGTGATGCCACGGACACACCTACGGACATCTACAAATCCAATAGGGGAATAAAAAGATAGTAAAATACACACAATAGAATGCCTATAATTTAGAGAAAAAAATAAAATATAAACTAATAACCATACATAGTGTATTCATTAGTCGAATAACTCCCGACGCCAGACGCTTCAACCTCGCTTGTCTATGCTATAGAATATTGTTTATAGTCTATGACAAGCGATGAGACGCGGGCGCAGGTTATCGGCTGACAGTATATTTACATGCTCTGTGGCTGACAGCTGATATAATGTTTAAGAAATTAACTGTTGATAAAACTAAAACAAAGAGTGAATAATAGATACGGCAATAAAGTGGTCCAGATAAATTATATAAAGTATTGTTTGTTGTAAGAACTGTGTTGTGTAGTGTAAGTCGGAAGAAATAAAAAAAAAAAAATAAACAAAAATTCAATCACCGAGCAAAACCAACAGTCAAGTTCAAAGCTAAACATGCCTCTAGGAACACAAGACTCCACTAATGTCACCAGTACTAACTACGTGCAGTCCCAGGGTGAGTATCAGTTTTCAGAGACTGGTTTCCTTTTGTACTCGTAATAAGTGCTGTTTATATTTAATACTAAAAGTACCAACTGTTTTTATAGTACGAAACGGTGGTGGCAAATCGTTCCAACAGCGAGAGGCAGCGAATTTAAAGCTTCCACGAAAAGCGGCTGTTTTGTGCGTTGTGGCCAACATGAGGTAAGATGATGCTCTTGTTTTAATTTTATTGATATCTCGTGACCAAGTCAATTTCTGATACAAATATGCTGGTTTTTTTGTGAGAATAGTGCCAAAGAGTAGGGTAGCCAGATGAAGCTTTCTGCGATCTGACATTCTCATCAAATTACCCTTATTTAAAAATGGAGTTATATGAGATCGGGGAGGGACGTTGAAACAAAATCTTGCACAAGCGTTCTGCACTCGCTGGATCAACTTTCCGCTTCTACCTAGAATGGATGCACCATACACAGTGTCAGCGTAGTTCAGCTTGGATAAAACAAGTGACTCACATAGCATGACACGCATATCCACACTTATGTAGGGCCGTACACGGTACAAAAGCTTAAGACGGTAAAAGCAGTTGCGCACAGCCTCCATGATGTGTGTCTCAAAATGCAGATGCTCATCAAACACCACACCAAGATTACGGGCTTCTTGCACCCTATCAAAAGAACACCCATCAATCTTCAAGTCCAGATACTTTTCATCTCGGTACTACATAGGATACTTTTCATCTCGGTAGAAGGTTCCCGTGGGATAATTTCCGACATACACGCGGGCAACAGCTAGTATATTAAGACATAGGATACTTTTCATCCCGGTAGAAGGTTCCCGTGGGATAATTTCAGACATATACGCGGGCGCAGCCGCTGGCAACAGCTAGTATATTAAGACATAGGATACTTTTCATCCCGGTAGAAGAATCCCGTGGGATAATTTCCGACATACACGCGGGCAACAGCTAGTATATTAAGACATAGGATACTTTTCATCCCGGTAGAAGGTTCCCGTGGGATAATTTCCGACATACACGCGGGCGCAGCCGCGGGCAACAGCTAGTATATTAAGACATAGGATACTTTTTAACCCGGTAGAAGGTTCCCGTGGGATATTTTCCGACATACACGCGGGCAACAGCTAGTATATTAAGACATAGGATACTTTTCATCCCGGTAGAAGGTTCCCGTGGGATAATTTCCGACATACACGCGGGCAACAGCTAGTATATTAAGACATAGGATACTTTTCATCCCGGAAGAAGGTTCCCGTGGGATAATTTCCGACATACACGCGGGCAACAGCTAGTATATTGAGACATAGGATACTTTTCATCCCGGTAGAAGGTTCCCGTGGGATAATTTCCGACATACACGCGGGCAACAGCTAGTATATTAAGACATAGGATACTTATCATCCCGGTAGAAGGTTCCCGTGGGATAATTTCCGACATACACGCGGGCGCAGCCGCTAGCAAAAGCTAGTATATTAAGACATAGGATACTTTTCATCCCGGTAGAAGGTTCCCGTGGGATAATTTCCGACATACACGCGGGCAACAGCTAGTATATTAAGACATAGGATACTTTTCATCCCGGTAGAAGGTTCCCGTGGGATAATTTCCGACATACACGCGGGCAACAGCTAGTATATTAAGACATAGGATACTTTTCATCCCGGTAGAAGGTTCCTGTGGGATAATTTCCGACATACACGCGGGCAACAGCTAGTATATTAAGACATAGGATACTTTTCATCCCGGTAGAAGGTTCCCGTGGGATAATTTCCGACATACACGCGGGCAACAGCTAGTATATTAAGACATAGGATACTTTTCATCCCGGTAGAAGAATCCCGTGGGATAATTTCCGACATACACGCGGGCAACAGCTAGTATATTAAGACATAGGATACTTTTCATCCCGGTAGAAGGTTCCCGTGGGATAATTTCCGACATACACGCGGGCGCAGCCGCGGGCAACAGCTAGTATATTAAGACATAGGATACTTTTTAACCCGGTAGAAGGTTCCCGTGGGATATTTTCCGACATACACGCGGGCAACAGCTAGTATATTAAGACATAGGATACTTTTCATCCCGGTAGAAGGTTCCCGTGGGATAATTTCCGACATACACGCGGGCAACAGCTAGTATATTAAGACATAGGATACTTTTCATCCCGGAAGAAGGTTCCCGTGGGATAATTTCCGACATACACGCGGGCAACAGCTAGTATATTGAGACATAGGATACTTTTCATCCCGGTAGAAGGTTCCCGTGGGATAATTTCCGACATACACGCGGGCAACAGCTAGTATATTAAGACATAGGATACTTATCATCCCGGTAGAAGGTTCCCGTGGGATAATTTCCGACATACACGCGGGCGCAGCCGCTAGCAAAAGCTAGTATATTAAGACATAGGATACTTTTCATCCCGGTAGAAGGTTCCCGTGGGATAATTTCCGACATACACGCGGGCAACAGCTAGTATATTAAGACATAGGATACTTTTCATCCCGGTAGAAGGTTCCCGTGGGATAATTTCCGACATACACGCGGGCAACAGCTAGTATATTAAGACATAGGATACTTTTCATCCCGGTAGAAGGTTCCTGTGGGATAATTTCCGACATACACGCGGGCAACAGCTAGTATATTAAGACATAGGATACTTTTCATCCCGGTAGAAGGTTCCCGTGGGATAATTTCCGACATACACGCGGGCAACAGCTAGTATATTAAGACATAGGATACTTTTCATCCCGGTAGAAGGTTCCCGTGGGATAATTTCCGACATACACGCGGGCAACAGCTAGTATATTAAGACATAGGATACTTTTCATCCCGGTAGAAGGTTCCTGTGGGATAATTTCCGACATACACGCGGGCAACAGCTAGTATATTAAGACATAGGATACTTTTCATCCCGGTAGAAGGTTCCCGTGGGATAATTTCCGACATACACGCGGGCAACAGCTAGTATATTAAGACATAGGATACTTTTCATCCCGGTAGAAGGTTCCCGTGGGATAATTTCCGACATACACGCGGGCAACAGCTAGTATATTAAGACATAGGATACTTTTCATCCCGGTAGAAGGTTCCCGTGGGATAATTTCAGACATATACGCGGGCGCAGCCGCTGGCAACAGCTAGTATATTAAGACAAAGGATACTTTTCATCCCGGTAGAAGAATCCCGTGGGATAATTTCAGACATACACGCGGGCGAAGCCGCTGGCAACAGCTAGTATATTAAGACATAGGATACTTTTCATCCCGGTAGAAGGTTCCCGTGGGATAATTTCCGTCATACACGCGGGCGCAGCCGCGGGCAACAGCTAGTATATTAAGACATAGGATACTTTTCATCCCGGTAGAAGGTTCCCGTGGGATAATTTCAGACATATACGCGGGCGCAGCCGCTGGCAACAGCTAGTATATTAAGACATAGGATACTTTTCATCCCGGTAGAAGAATCCCGTGGGATAATTTCAGACATACACGCGGGCGAAGCCGCTGGCAACAGCTAGTATATTAAGACATAGGATACTTTTCATCCCGGTAGAAGAATCCCGTGGGATAATTTCCGACATACACGCGGGCAACAGCTAGTATATTAAGACATAGGATACTTTTCATCTCGGTAGAAGGTTCCCGTGGGATAATTTCCGACATACACGCGGGCAACAGCTAGTATATTAAGACATAGGATACTTTTCATCCCGGTAGAAGGTTCCCGTGGGATAATTTCCGACATACACGCGGGCAACAGCTAGTATATTAAGACATAGGATACTTTTCATCTCGGTAGAAGGTTCCCGTGGGATAATTTCCGACATACACGCGGGCAACAGCTAGTATATTAAGACATAGGATACTTTTCATCCCGGTAGAAGGTTCCCGTGGGATAATTTCCGACATACACGCGGGCAACAGCTAGTATATTAAGACATAGGATACTTTTCATCCCGGAAGAAGGTTCCCGTGGGATAATTTCCGACATACACGCGGGCGCAGCCGCTGGCAACAGCTAGTATATTAAGACATAGGATACTTTTCATCCCGGTAGAAGGTTCCCGTGGGATAATTTCCGACATACACGCGGGCAACAGCTAGTATATTAAGACATAGGATACTTTTCATCCCGGTAGAAGGTTCCCGTGGGATAATTTCCTACATACACGCGGGCAACAGCTAGTATATTAAGACATAGGATACTTTTCATCCCGGTAGAAGGTTCCCGTGGGATAATTTCAGACATATACGCGGGCGCAGCCGCTGGCAACAGCTAGTATATTAAGACATAGGATACTTTTCATCCCGGTAGAAGAATCCCGTGGGATAATTTCCGACATACACGCGGGCAACAGCTAGTATATTAAGACATAGGATACTTTTCATCCCGGTAGAAGGTTCCCGTGGGATAATTTCCGACATACACGCGGGCGCAGCCGCGGGCAACAGCTAGTATATTAAGACATAGGATACTTTTTATCCCGGTAGAAGGTTCCCGTGGGATATTTTCCGACATACACGCGGGCAACAGCTAGTATATTAAGACATAGGATACTTTTCATCCCGGTAGAAGGTACCCGTGGTATAATTTCCGACATACACGCGGGCAACAGCTAGTATATTAAGACATAGGATACTTTTCATCCCGGTAGAAGGTTCCCGTGGGATAATTTCCGACATACACGCGGGCAACAGCTAGTATATTGAGACATAGGATACTTTTCATCCCGGTAGAAGGTTCCCGTGGGATAATTTCCGACATACACGCGGGCAACAGCTAGTATATTAAGACATAGGATACTTTTCATCCCGGTAGAAGGTTCCCGTGGGATAATTTCTGACATACACGCGGGCGCAGCCGCTAGCAAAAGCTAGTATATTAAGACATAGGATACTTTTCATCCCGGTAGAAGGTTCCCGTGGGATAATTTCCGACATACACGCGGGCAACAGCTAGTATATTAAGACATAGGATACTTTTCATCCCGGTAGAAGGTTCCCGTGGGATAATTTCCGACATACACGCGGGCAACAGCTAGTATATTAAGACATAGGATACTTTTCATCCCGGTAGAAGGTTCCTGTGGGATAATTTCCGACATACACGCGGGCAACAGCTAGTATATTAAGACATAGGATACTTTTCATCCCGGTAGAAGGTTCCCGTGGGATAATTTCCGACATACACGCGGGCAACAGCTAGTATATTAAGACATAGGATACTTTTCATCCCGGTAGAAGGTTCCCGTGGGATAATTTCCGACATACACGCGGGCAACAGCTAGTATATTAAGACATAGGATACTTTTCATCCCGGTAGAAGGTTCCTGTGGGATAATTTCCGACATACACGCGGGCAACAGCTAGTATATTAAGACATAGGATACTTTTCATCCCGGTAGAAGGTTCCCGTCGGATAATTTCCGACATACACGCGGGCAACAGCTAGTATATTAAGACATAGGATACTTTTCATCCCGGTAGAAGGTTCCCGTGGGATAATTTCCGACATACACGCGGGCAACAGCTAGTATATTAAGACATAGGATACTTTTCATCCCGGTAGAAGGTTCCCGTGGGATAATTTCAGACATATACGCGGGCGCAGCCGCTGGCAACAGCTAGTATATTAAGACATAGGATACTTTTCATCCCGGTAGAAGAATCCCGTGGGATAATTTCAGACATACACGCGGGCGAAGCCGCTGGCAACAGCTAGTATATTAAGACATAGGATACTTTTCATCCCGGTAGAAGGTTCCCGTGGGATAATTTCCGTCATACACGCGGGCGCAGCCGCGGGCAACAGCTAATATATTAAGACATAGGATACTTTTCATCCCGGTAGAAGGTTCCCGTGGGATAATTTCCGACATACACGCGGGCAACAGCTAGTATATTAAGACATAGGATACTTTTCATCCCGGAAGAAGGTTCCCGTGGGATAATTTCCGACATACACGCGGGCGCAGCCGCTGGCAACAGCTAGTATATTAAGACATAGGATACTTTTCATCCCGGTAGAAGCATCCCGTGGGATAATTTCCGACATACACGCGGGCAACAGCTAGTATATTAAGACATAGGATACTTTTCATCCCGGTAGAAGAATCCCGTGGGATAATTTCCGACATACACGCGGGCAACAGCTAGTATATTAAGACATAGGATACTTTTCATCCCGGTAGAAGGTTCCCGTGGGATAATTTCCGACATACATGCGGGCAACAGCTAGTATATTAAGACATAGGATACTTTTCATCCCGGTAGAAGGTTCCCGTGGGATAATTTCCGACATACACGCGGGCGCAGCCGCGGGCAACAGCTATATATTAAGACATAGGATACTTTTCATCCCGGTAGAAGGTTCCCGTGGGATAATTTCCGACATACACGCGGGCGCAACCGCTGGCAACAGCTAGTATATTAAGACATAGGATACTTTTCATCCCGGTAGAAGGTTCCCGTGGGATAATTTCCCACATACACGCGGGCAACAGCTGGTATATTAAGACATAGGATACTTTTCATCCCGGTAGAAGGTTCCCGTGGGATAATTTCAGACATATACGCGGGCGCAGCCGCTGGCAACAGCTAGTATATTAAGACATAGGATACTTTTCATCCCGGTAGAAGAATCCCGTGGGATAATTTCAGACATACACGCGGGCGAAGCCGCTGGCAACAGCTAGTATATTAAGACATAGGATACTTTTCATCTCGGTAGAAGGTTCCCGTGGGATAATTTCCGACATACACGCGGGCAACAGCTAGTATATTAAGACATAGGATACTTTTCATCCCGGTAGAAGGTTCCCGTGGGATAATTTCCGACATACACGCGGGCAACAGCTAGTATATTAAGACATAGGATACTTTTCATCCCGGAAGAAGGTTCCCGTGGGATAATTTCCGACATACACGCGGGCGCAGCCGCTGGCAACAGCTAGTATATTAAGACATAGGATACTTTTCATCCCGGTAGAAGCATCCCGTGGGATAATTTCCGACATACACGCGGGCAACAGCTAGTATATTAAGACATAGGATACTTTTCATCCCGGTAGAAGAATCCCGTGGGATAATTTCCGACATACACGCGGGCAACAGCTAGTATATTAAGACATAGGATACTTTTCATCCCGGTAGAAGGTTCCCGTGGGATAATTTCAGACATACACGCGGGCGAAGCCGCTGGCAACAGCTAGTATATTAAGACATAGGATACTTTTCATCCCGGTAGAAGAATCCCGTGGGATAATTTCCGACATACACGCGGGCAACAGCTAGTATATTAAGACATAGGATACTTTTCATCTCGGTAGAAGGTTCCCGTGGGATAATTTCCGACATACACGCGGGCAACAGCTAGTATATTAAGACATAGGATACTTTTCATCCCGGTAGAAGGTTCCCGTGGGATAATTTCCGACATACACGCGGGCGCAGCCGCGGGCAACAGCTATATATTAAGACATAGGATACTTTTCATCCCGGTAGAAGGTTCCCGTGGGATAATTTCCGACATACACGCGGGCGCAACCGCTGGCAACAGCTAGTATATTAAGACATAGGATACTTTTCATCCCGGTAGAAGGTTCCCGTGGGATAATTTCCCACATACACGCGGGCAACAGCTGGTATATTAAGACATAGGATACTTTTCATCCCGGTAGAAGGTTCCCGTGGGATAATTTCAGACATATACGCGGGCGCAGCCGCTGGCAACAGCTAGTATATTAAGACATAGGATACTTTTCATCCCGGTAGAAGAATCCCGTGGGATAATTTCAGACATACACGCGGGCAACAGCTAGTATATTAAGACATAGGATACTTTTCATCCCGGTAGAAGAATCCCGTGGGATAATTTCCGACATACACGCGGGCAACAGCTAGTATATTAAGACATAGGATACTTTTCATCCCGGTAGAAGGTTCCCGTGGGATAATTTCCGACATACATGCGGGCAACAGCTAGTATATTAAGACATAGGATACTTTTCATCCCGGTAGAAGGTTCCCGTGGGATAATTTCCGACATACACGCGGGCGCAGCCGCGGGCAACAGCTATATATTGAGACATAGGATACTTTTCATCCCGGTAGAAGGTTCCCGTGGGATAATTTCCGACATACACGCGGGCGCAACCGCTGGCAACAGCTAGTATATTAAGACATAGGATACTTTTCATCCCGGTAGAAGGTTCCCGTGGGATAATTTCCGACATACACGCGGGCAACAGCTGGTATATTAAGACATAGGATACTTTTCATCCCGGTAGAAGGTTCCCGTGGGATAATTTCCGACATACACGCGGGCAACAGCTGGTATATTAAGACATAGGATACTTTTTATCCCGGTAGTAGGTTCCCGTGGGATAATTTCCGACATACACGCGGGCAACAGCTGGTATATTAAGACATAGGATACTTTTCATCCCGGTAGTAGGTTCCTGTGGGATAATTTCCGACATACACGCGGGCAACAGCTGGTATATTAAGACATAGGATACTTTTCATCCCGGTAGTAGGTTCCCGTGGGATAATTTCCGACATACACGCGGGCAACAGCTGGTATATTAAGACATAGGATACTTTTCATCCCGGTAGTAGGTTCCTGTGGGATAATTTTTGACATACACGCGGGCAACAGCTAGTATATTAAGACATAGGATACTTTTCATCCCGGTAGTAGGTTCCCGTGGGATAATTTCCGACATACACGCAGGCAACAGCTAGTATATTAAGACATAGGATACTTTTCATCCCGGTAGAAGGTTCCCGTGGGATAATTTCCGACATACACGCAGGCAACAGCTAGTATATAAAGACATAGGATACTTTTCATCCCGGTAGAAGGTTCCCGTGGGATAATTTCCGACATACACGCGGGCGAAGCCGCTGGCAACAGCTAGTATATTAAGACATAGGATACTTTTTATCCCGGTAGAAGGTTCCCGTGGGATAATTTCCGACATACACGCAGGCAACAGCTAGTATATTAAGACATAGGATACTTTTCATCCCGGTAGAAGGTTCCCGTGGGATAATTTCCGACATACACGCGGGCGAAGCCGCTGGCAACAGCTAGTATATTAAGACATAGGATACTTTTCATCCCGGTAGAAGGTTCCCGTGGGATAATTTCCGACATACACGCGGGCAACAGCTAGTATATTAAGACATAGGATACTTTTCATCCCGGTAGAAGGTTCCCGTGGGATAATTTCCGACATACACGCGGGCAACAGCTAGTATATTAAGACATAGGATACTTTTCATCCCGGTAGAAGGTTCCCGTGGGATAATTTCCGACATACACGCGGGCGAAGCCGCTGGCAACAGCTAGTATATTAAGACATAGGATACTTTTCATCCCGGTAGTAGGTTCCCGTGGGATAATTTCCGACATACACGCAGGCAACAGCTAGTATATTAAGACATAGGATACTTTTCATCCCGGTAGAAGGTTCCCGTGGGATAATTTCCGACATACACGCAGGCAACAGCTAGTATATTAAGACATAGGATACTTTTCATCCCGGTAGAAGGTTCCCGTGGGATAATTTCCGACATACACGCGGGCAACAGCTAGTATATTAAGACATAGGATACTTTTCATACCGGTAGAAGGTTCCCGTGGGATAATTTCCGACATACACGCGGGCAACAGCTAGTATATTAAGACATAGGATACTTTTCATCCCGGTAGAAGGTTCCTGTGGGATAATTTCCGACATACACGCGGGCAACAGCTAGTATATTAAGACATAGGATACTTTTCATCCCGGTAGAAGGTTCCCGTGGGATAATTTCCGACATACACGCGGGCAACAGCTAGTATATTAAGACATAGGATACTTTTCATCCCGGTAGAAGGTTCCCGTGGGATAATTTCCGACATACACGCGGGCAACAGCTAGTATATTAAGACATAGGATACTTTTCATCCCGGTAGAAGGTTCCCGTGGGATAATTTCAGACATATACGCGGGCGCAGCCATTGGCAACAGCTAGTATATTAAGACATAGGATACTTTTCATCCCGGTAGAAGAATCCCGTGGGATAATTTCAGACATACACGCGGGCGAAGCCGCTGGCAACAGCTAGTATATTAAGACATAGGATACTTTTCATCCCGGTAGAAGGTTCCCGTGGGATAATTTCCGTCATACACGCGGGCGCAGCCGCGGGCAACAGCTAGTATATTAAGACATAGGATACTTTTCATCCCGGTAGAAGGTTCCCGTGGGATAATTTCCGACATACACGCGGGCAACAGCTAGTATATTAAGACATAGGATACTTTTCATCTCGGTAGAAGGTTCCCGTGGGATAATTTCCGACATACACGCGGGCAACAGCTAGTATATTAAGACATAGGATACTTTTCATCCCGGTAGAAGGTTCCCGTGGGATAATTTCCGACATACACGCGGGCAACAGCTAGTATATTAAGACATAGGATACTTTTCATCCCGGAAGAAGGTTCCCGTGGGATAATTTCCGACATACACGCGGGCGCAGCCGCTGGCAACAGCTAGTATATTAAGACATAGGATACTTTTCATCCCGGTAGAAGAATCCCGTGGGATAATTTCCGACATACACGCGGGCAACAGCTAGTATATTAAGACATAGGATACTTTTCATCCCGGTAGAAGAATCCCGTGGGATAATTTCCGACATACACGCGGGCAACAGCTAGTATATTAAGACATAGGATACTTTTCATCCCGGTAGAAGGTTCCCGTGGGATAATTTCCGACATACATGCGGGCAACAGCTAGTATATTAAGACATAGGATACTTTTCATCCCGGTAGAAGGTTCCCGTGGGATAATTTCCGACATACACGCGGGCGCAGCCGCGGGCAACAGCTATATATTAAGACATAGGATACTTTTCATCCCGGTAGAAGGTTCCCGTGGGATAATTTCCGACATACACGCGGGCGCAACCGCTGGCAACAGCTAGTATATTAAGACATAGGATACTTTTCATCCCGGTAGAAGGTTCCCGTGGGATAATTTCCCACATACACGCGGGCAACAGCTGGTATATTAAGACATAGGATACTTTTCATCCCGGTAGAAGGTTCCCGTGGGATAATTTCAGACATATACGCGGGCGCAGCCGCTGGCAACAGCTAGTATATTAAGACATAGGATACTTTTCATCCCGGTAGAAGAATCCCGTGGGATAATTTCAGACATACACGCGGGCAACAGCTAGTATATTAAGACATAGGATACTTTTCATCCCGGTAGAAGAATCCCGTGGGATAATTTCCGACATACACGCGGGCAACAGCTAGTATATTAAGACATAGGATACTTTTCATCCCGGTAGAAGGTTCCCGTGGGATAATTTCCGACATACATGCGGGCAACAGCTATATATTAAGACATAGGATACTTTTCATCCCGGTAGAAGGTTCCCGTGGGATAATTTCCGACATACACGCGGGCGCAACCGCTGGCAACAGCTAGTATATTAAGACATAGGATACTTTTCATCCCGGTAGAAGGTTCCCGTGGGATAATTTCCGACATACACGCGGGCAACAGCTGGTATATTAAGACATAGGATACTTTTCATCCCGGTAGAAGGTTCCCGTGGGATAATTTCCGACATACACGCGGGCAACAGCTGGTATATTAAGACATAGGATACTTTTTATCCCGGTAGTAGGTTCCCGTGGGATAATTTCCGACATACACGCGGGCAACAGCTGGTATATTAAGACATAGGATACTTTTCATCCCGGTAGTAGGTTCCTGTGGGATAATTTCCGACATACACGCGGGCAACAGCTGGTATATTAAGACATAGGATACTTTTCATCCCGGTAGTAGGTTCCCGTGGGATAATTTCCGACATACACGCGGGCAACAGCTGGTATATTAAGACATAGGATACTTTTCATCCCGGTAGTAGGTTCCTGTGGGATAATTTTTGACATACACGCGGGCAACAGCTAGTATATTAAGACATAGGATACTTTTCATCCCGGTAGTAGGTTCCCGTGGGATAATTTCCGACATACACGCAGGCAACAGCTAGTATATTAAGACATAGGATACTTTTCATCCCGGTAGAAGGTTCCCGTGGGATAATTTCCGACATACACGCAGGCAACAGCTAGTATATAAAGACATAGGATACTTTTCATCCCGGTAGAAGGTTCCCGTGGGATAATTTCCGACATACACGCGGGCGAAGCCGCTGGCAACAGCTAGTATATTAAGACATAGGATACTTTTTATCCCGGTAGAAGGTTCCCGTGGGATAATTTCCGACATACACGCAGGCAACAGCTAGTATATTAAGACATAGGATACTTTTCATCCCGGTAGAAGGTTCCCGTGGGATAATTTCCGACATACACGCGGGCGAAGCCGCTGGCAACAGCTAGTATATTAAGACATAGGATACTTTTCATCCCGGTAGAAGGTTCCCGTGGGATAATTTCCGACATACACGCGGGCAACAGCTAGTATATTAAGACATAGGATACTTTTCATCCCGGTAGAAGGTTCCCGTGGGATAATTTCCGACATACACGCGGGCAACAGCTAGTATATTAAGACATAGGATACTTTTCATCCCGGTAGAAGGTTCCCGTGGGATAATTTCCGACATACACGCGGGCGAAGCCGCTGGCAACAGCCAGTATATTAAGACATAGGATACTTTTCATCCCGGTAGTAGGTTCCCGTGGGATAATTTCCGACATACACGCAGGCAACAGCTAGTATATTAAGACATAGGATACTTTTCATCCCGGTAGAAGGTTCCCGTGGGATAATTTCCGACATACACGCAGGCAACAGCTAGTATATTAAGACATAGGATACTTTTCATCCCGGTAGAAGGTTCCCGTGGGATAATTTCCGACATACACGCGGGCGAAGCCGCTGGCAACAGCTAGTATATTAAGACATAGGATACTTTTCACCCCGGTAGAAGGTTCCCGTGGGATAATTTCCGACATACACGCGGGCGAAGCCGCTGGCAACAGCTAGTATATTAAGACATAGGATACTTTTCATCCCGGTAGAAGGTTCCCGTGGGATAATTTCCGACATACACGCGGGCGCAGCCGCTGGCAACAGCTAGTATATTAAGACATAGGATACTTTTCATCCCGGTAGAAGAATCCCGTGGGATAATTTCCGACATACACACGGGCAACAGCTAGTATATTAAGACATAGGATACTTTTCATCCCGGTAGAAGGTTCCCGTGGGATAATTTCCGACATACATGCGGGCAACAGCTAGTATATTAAGACATAGGATACTTTTCATCCCGGTAGAAGGTTCCCGTGGGATAATTTCCGACATACACGCGGGCGCAGCCGCGGGCAACAGCTATATATTAAGACATAGGATACTTTTCATCCCGGTAGAAGGTTCCCGTGGGATAATTTCCGACATACACGCGGGCGCAACCGCTGGCAACAGCTAGTATATTAAGACATAGGATACTTTTCATCCCGGTAGAAGGTTCCCGTGGGATAATTTCCGACATACACGCGGGCAACAGCTGGTATATTAAGACATAGGATACTTTTTATCCCGGTAGAAGGTTCCCGTGGGATAATTTCAGACATATACGCGGGCGCAGCCGCTGGCAACAGCTAGTATATTAAGACATAGGATACTTTTCATCCCGGTAGAAGAATCCCGTGGGATAATTTCAGACATACACGCGGGCAACAGCTAGTATATTAAGACATAGGATACTTTTCATCCCGGTAGAAGAATCCCGTGGGATAATTTCC
Source organism: Dicycla oo (assembly GCA_948252095.1). NCBI lineage: Eukaryota > Metazoa > Arthropoda > Insecta > Lepidoptera > Noctuidae > Dicycla > Dicycla oo. Next base: position 9,031,095 of record OX411733.1, on the reverse strand, counting down.
GACATACACGCGGGCAACAGCTAGTATATTAAGACATAGGATACTTTTCATCCCGGTAGAAGGTTCCCGTGGGATAATTTCCGACATACATGCGGGCAACAGCTAGTATATTAAGACATAGGATACTTTTCATCCCGGTAGAAGGTTCCCGTGGGATAATTTCCGACATACACGCGGGCGCAGCCGCGGGCAACAGCTATATATTAAGACATAGGATACTTTTCATCCCGGTAGAAGGTTCCCGTGGGATAATTTCCGACATACACGCGGGCGCAACCGCTGGCAACAGCTAGTATATTAAGACATAGGATACTTTTCATCCCGGTAGAAGGTTCCCGTGGGATAATTTCCGACATACACGCGGGCAACAGCTGGTATATTAAGACATAGGATACTTTTCATCCCGGTAGAAGGTTCCCGTGGGATAATTTCCGACATACACGCGGGCAACAGCTGGTATATTAAGACATAGGATACTTTTCATCCCGGTAGTAGGTTCCCGTGGGATAATTTCCGACATACACGCGGGCAACAGCTGGTATATTAAGACATAGGATACTTTTCATCCCGGTAGTAGGTTCCTGTGGGATAATTTCCGACATACACGCGGGCAACAGCTGGTATATTAAGACATAGGATACTTTTCATCCCGGTAGTAGGTTCCCGTGGGATAATTTCCGACATACACGCGGGCAACAGCTGGTATATTAAGACATAGGATACTTTTCATCCCGGTAGTAGGTTCCCGTGGGATAATTTCCGACATACACGCAGGCAACAGCTAGTATATTAAGACATAGGATACTTTTCATCCCGGTAGAAGGTTCCCGTGGGATAATTTCCGACATACACGCAGGCAACAGCTAGTATATTAAGACATAGGATACTTTTCATCCCGGTAGAAGGTTCCCGTGGGATAATTTCCGACATACACGCGGGCGAAGCCGCTGGCAACAGCTAGTATATTAAGACATAGGATACTTTTCATCCCGGTAGAAGGTTCCCGTGGGATAATTTCCGACATACACGCGGGCGAAGCCGCTGGCAACAGCCAGTATATTAAGACATAGGATACTTTTCATCCCGGTAGAAGGTTCCCGTGGGATAATTTCCGACATACACGCGGGCGCAGCCGCGGGCAACAGCTATATATTAAGACATAGGATACTTTTCATCCCGGTAGAAGGTTCCCGTGGGATAATTTCCGACATACACGCTGGCAACAGCTAGTATATTAAGACATAGGATACTTTTCATCCCGGTAGAAGGTTCCCGTGGGATAATTTCCGACATACACGCGGGCAACAGCTGGTATATTAAGACATAGGATACTTTTCATCCCGGTAGAAGGTTCCCGTGGGATAATTTCCGACATACACGCGGGCAACAGCTGGTATATTAAGACATAGGATACTTTTTATCCCGGTAGTAGGTTCCCGTGGGATAATTTCCGACATACACGCGGGCAACAGCTGGTATATTAAGACATAGGATACTTTTCATCCCGGTAGTAGGTTCCTGTGGGATAATTTTTGACATACACGCGGGCAACAGCTAGTATATTAAGACATAGGATACTTTTCATCCCGGTAGTAGGTTCCCGTGGGATAATTTCCGACATACACGCAGGCAACAGCTAGTATATTAAGACATAGGATACTTTTCATCCCGGTAGAAGGTTCCCGTGGGATAATTTCCGACATACACGCAGGCAACAGCTAGTATATAAAGACATAGGATACTTTTCATCCCGGTAGAAGGTTCCCGTGGGATAATTTCCGACATACACGCGGGCGAAGCCGCTGGCAACAGCTAGTATATTAAGACATAGGATACTTTTTATCCCGGTAGAAGGTTCCCGTGGGATAATTTCCGACATACACGCAGGCAACAGCTAGTATATTAAGACATAGGATACTTTTCATCCCGGTAGAAGGTTCCCGTGGGATAATTTCCGACATACACGCGGGCGAAGCCGCTGGCAACAGCTAGTATATTAAGACATAGGATACTTTTCATCCCGGTAGAAGGTTCCCGTGGGATAATTTCCGACATACACGCGGGCAACAGCTAGTATATTAAGACATAGGATACTTTTCATCCCGGTAGAAGGTTCCCGTGGGATAATTTCCGACATACACGCGGGCAACAGCTAGTATATTAAGACATAGGATACTTTTCATCCCGGTAGAAGGTTCCCGTGGGATAATTTCCGACATACACGCGGGCGAAGCCGCTGGCAACAGCCAGTATATTAAGACATAGGATACTTTTCATCCCGGTAGTAGGTTCCCGTGGGATAATTTCCGACATACACGCGGGCGAAGCCGCTGGCAACAGCTAGTATATTAAGACATAGGATACTTTTCATCCCGGTAGTAGGTTCCCGTGGGATAATTTCCGACATACACGCAGGCAACAGCTAGTATATTAAGACATAGGATACTTTTCATCCCGGTAGAAGGTTCCCGTGGGATAATTTCCGACATACACGCAGGCAACAGCTAGTATATTAAGACATAGGATACTTTTCATCCCGGTAGAAGGTTCCCGTGGGATAATTTCCGACATACACGCGGGCAACAGCTAGTATATTAAGACATAGGATACTTTTCATACCGGTAGAAGGTTCCCGTGGGATAATTTCCGACATACACGCGGGCAACAGCTAGTATATTAAGACATAGGATACTTTTCATCCCGGTAGAAGGTTCCCGTGGGATAATTTCCGACATACACGCGGGCGAAGCCGCTGGCAACAGCTAGTATATTAAGACATAGGATACTTTTCATCCCGGTAGTAGGTTCCCGTGGGATAATTTCCGACATACACGCAGGCAACAGCTAGTATATTAAGACATAGGATACTTTTCATCCCGGTAGAAGGTTCCCGTGGGATAATTTCCGACATACACGCAGGCAACAGCTAGTATATTAAGACATAGGATACTTTTCATCCCGGTAGAAGGTTCCCGTGGGATAATTTCCGACATACACGCGGGCAACAGCTAGTATATTAAGACATAGGATACTTTTCATACCGGTAGAAGGTTCCCGTGGGATAATTTCCGACATACACGCGGGCAACAGCTAGTATATTAAGACATAGGATACTTTTCATCCCGGTAGAAGGTTCCTGTGGGATAATTTCCGACATACACGCGGGCAACAGCTAGTATATTAAGACATAGGATACTTTTCATCCCGGTAGAAGGTTCCCGTGGGATAATTTCCGACATACACGCGGGCAACAGCTAGTATATTAAGACATAGGATACTTTTCATCCCGGTAGAAGGTTCCCGTGGGATAATTTCCGACATACACGCGGGCAACAGCTAGTATATTAAGACATAGGATACTTTTCATCCCGGTAGAAGGTTCCCGTGGGATAATTTCAGACATATACGCGGGCGCAGCCATTGGCAACAGCTAGTATATTAAGACATAGGATACTTTTCATCCCGGTAGAAGAATCCCGTGGGATAATTTCAGACATACACGCGGGCGAAGCCGCTGGCAACAGCTAGTATATTAAGACATAGGATACTTTTCATCCCGGTAGAAGGTTCCCGTGGGATAATTTCCGTCATACACGCGGGCGCAGCCGCGGGCAACAGCTAGTATATTAAGACATAGGATACTTTTCATCCCGGTAGAAGGTTCCCGTGGGATAATTTCCGACATACACGCGGGCAACAGCTAGTATATTAAGACATAGGATACTTTTCATCTCGGTAGAAGGTTCCCGTGGGATAATTTCCGACATACACGCGGGCAACAGCTAGTATATTAAGACATAGGATACTTTTCATCCCGGTAGAAGGTTCCCGTGGGATAATTTCCGACATACACGCGGGCAACAGCTAGTATATTAAGACATAGGATACTTTTCATCCCGGAAGAAGGTTCCCGTGGGATAATTTCCGACATACACGCGGGCGCAGCCGCTGGCAACAGCTAGTATATTAAGACATAGGATACTTTTCATCCCGGTAGAAGAATCCCGTGGGATAATTTCCGACATACACGCGGGCAACAGCTAGTATATTAAGACATAGGATACTTTTCATCCCGGTAGAAGAATCCCGTGGGATAATTTCCGACATACACGCGGGCAACAGCTAGTATATTAAGACATAGGATACTTTTCATCCCGGTAGAAGGTTCCCGTGGGATAATTTCCGACATACATGCGGGCAACAGCTAGTATATTAAGACATAGGATACTTTTCATCCCGGTAGAAGGTTCCCGTGGGATAATTTCCGACATACACGCGGGCGCAGCCGCGGGCAACAGCTATATATTAAGACATAGGATACTTTTCATCCCGGTAGAAGGTTCCCGTGGGATAATTTCCGACATACACGCGGGCGCAACCGCTGGCAACAGCTAGTATATTAAGACATAGGATACTTTTCATCCCGGTAGAAGGTTCCCGTGGGATAATTTCCCACATACACGCGGGCAACAGCTGGTATATTAAGACATAGGATACTTTTCATCCCGGTAGAAGGTTCCCGTGGGATAATTTCAGACATATACGCGGGCGCAGCCGCTGGCAACAGCTAGTATATTAAGACATAGGATACTTTTCATCCCGGTAGAAGAATCCCGTGGGATAATTTCAGACATACACGCGGGCAACAGCTAGTATATTAAGACATAGGATACTTTTCATCCCGGTAGAAGAATCCCGTGGGATAATTTCCGACATACACGCGGGCAACAGCTAGTATATTAAGACATAGGATACTTTTCATCCCGGTAGAAGGTTCCCGTGGGATAATTTCCGACATAAATGCGGGCAACAGCTATATATTAAGACATAGGATACTTTTCATCCCGGTAGAAGGTTCCCGTGGGATAATTTCCGACATACACGCGGGCGCAACCGCTGGCAACAGCTAGTATATTAAGACATAGGATACTTTTCATCCCGGTAGAAGGTTCCCGTGGGATAATTTCCGACATACACGCGGGCAACAGCTGGTATATTAAGACATAGGATACTTTTCATCCCGGTAGAAGGTTCCCGTGGGATAATTTCCGACATACACGCGGGCAACAGCTGGTATATTAAGACATAGGATACTTTTTATCCCGGTAGTAGGTTCCCGTGGGATAATTTCCGACATACACGCGGGCAACAGCTGGTATATTAAGACATAGGATACTTTTCATCCCGGTAGTAGGTTCCTGTGGGATAATTTCCGACATACACGCGGGCAACAGCTGGTATATTAAGACATAGGATACTTTTCATCCCGGTAGTAGGTTCCCGTGGGATAATTTCCGACATACACGCGGGCAACAGCTGGTATATTAAGACATAGGATACTTTTCATCCCGGTAGTAGGTTCCTGTGGGATAATTTTTGACATACACGCGGGCAACAGCTAGTATATTAAGACATAGGATACTTTTCATCCCGGTAGTAGGTTCCCGTGGGATAATTTCCGACATACACGCAGGCAACAGCTAGTATATTAAGACATAGGATACTTTTCATCCCGGTAGAAGGTTCCCGTGGGATAATTTCCGACATACACGCAGGCAACAGCTAGTATATAAAGACATAGGATACTTTTCATCCCGGTAGAAGGTTCCCGTGGGATAATTTCCGACATACACGCGGGCGAAGCCGCTGGCAACAGCTAGTATATTAAGACATAGGATACTTTTTATCCCGGTAGAAGGTTCCCGTGGGATAATTTCCGACATACACGCAGGCAACAGCTAGTATATTAAGACATAGGATACTTTTCATCCCGGTAGAAGGTTCCCGTGGGATAATTTCCGACATACACGCGGGCGAAGCCGCTGGCAACAGCTAGTATATTAAGACATAGGATACTTTTCATCCCGGTAGAAGGTTCCCGTGGGATAATTTCCGACATACACGCGGGCAACAGCTAGTATATTAAGACATAGGATACTTTTCATCCCGGTAGAAGGTTCCCGTGGGATAATTTCCGACATACACGCGGGCAACAGCTAGTATATTAAGACATAGGATACTTTTCATCCCGGTAGAAGGTTCCCGTGGGATAATTTCCGACATACACGCGGGCGAAGCCGCTGGCAACAGCCAGTATATTAAGACATAGGATACTTTTCATCCCGGTAGTAGGTTCCCGTGGGATAATTTCCGACATACACGCAGGCAACAGCTAGTATATTAAGACATAGGATACTTTTCATCCCGGTAGAAGGTTCCCGTGGGATAATTTCCGACATACACGCAGGCAACAGCTAGTATATTAAGACATAGGATACTTTTCATCCCGGTAGAAGGTTCCCGTGGGATAATTTCCGACATACACGCGGGCGAAGCCGCTGGCAACAGCTAGTATATTAAGACATAGGATACTTTTCACCCCGGTAGAAGGTTCCCGTGGGATAATTTCCGACATACACGCGGGCGAAGCCGCTGGCAACAGCTAGTATATTAAGACATAGGATACTTTTCATCCCGGTAGAAGGTTCCCGTGGGATAATTTCCGACATACACGCGGGCGCAGCCGCTGGCAACAGCTAGTATATTAAGACATAGGATACTTTTCATCCCGGTAGAAGAATCCCGTGGGATAATTTCCGACATACACACGGGCAACAGCTAGTATATTAAGACATAGGATACTTTTCATCCCGGTAGAAGGTTCCCGTGGGATAATTTCCGACATACATGCGGGCAACAGCTAGTATATTAAGACATAGGATACTTTTCATCCCGGTAGAAGGTTCCCGTGGGATAATTTCCGACATACACGCGGGCGCAGCCGCGGGCAACAGCTATATATTAAGACATAGGATACTTTTCATCCCGGTAGAAGGTTCCCGTGGGATAATTTCCGACATACACGCGGGCGCAACCGCTGGCAACAGCTAGTATATTAAGACATAGGATACTTTTCATCCCGGTAGAAGGTTCCCGTGGGATAATTTCCGACATACACGCGGGCAACAGCTGGTATATTAAGACATAGGATACTTTTTATCCCGGTAGAAGGTTCCCGTGGGATAATTTCAGACATATACGCGGGCGCAGCCGCTGGCAACAGCTAGTATATTAAGACATAGGATACTTTTCATCCCGGTAGAAGAATCCCGTGGGATAATTTCAGACATACACGCGGGCAACAGCTAGTATATTAAGACATAGGATACTTTTCATCCCGGTAGAAGAATCCCGTGGGATAATTTCCGACATACACGCGGGCAACAGCTAGTATATTAAGACATAGGATACTTTTCATCCCGGTAGAAGGTTCCCGTGGGATAATTTCCGACATACATGCGGGCAACAGCTAGTATATTAAGACATAGGATACTTTTCATCCCGGTAGAAGGTTCCCGTGGGATAATTTCCGACATACACGCGGGCGCAGCCGCGGGCAACAGCTATATATTAAGACATAGGATACTTTTCATCCCGGTAGAAGGTTCCCGTGGGATAATTTCCGACATACACGCGGGCGCAACCGCTGGCAACAGCTAGTATATTAAGACATAGGATACTTTTCATCCCGGTAGAAGGTTCCCGTGGGATAATTTCCGACATACACGCGGGCAACAGCTGGTATATTAAGACATAGGATACTTTTCATCCCGGTAGAAGGTTCCCGTGGGATAATTTCCGACATACACGCGGGCAACAGCTGGTATATTAAGACATAGGATACTTTTCATCCCGGTAGTAGGTTCCCGTGGGATAATTTCCGACATACACGCGGGCAACAGCTGGTATATTAAGACATAGGATACTTTTCATCCCGGTAGTAGGTTCCTGTGGGATAATTTCCGACATACACGCGGGCAACAGCTGGTATATTAAGACATAGGATACTTTTCATCCCGGTAGTAGGTTCCCGTGGGATAATTTCCGACATACACGCGGGCAACAGCTGGTATATTAAGACATAGGATACTTTTCATCCCGGTAGTAGGTTCCCGTGGGATAATTTCCGACATACACGCAGGCAACAGCTAGTATATTAAGACATAGGATACTTTTCATCCCGGTAGAAGGTTCCCGTGGGATAATTTCCGACATACACGCAGGCAACAGCTAGTATATTAAGACATAGGATACTTTTCATCCCGGTAGAAGGTTCCCGTGGGATAATTTCCGACATACACGCGGGCGAAGCCGCTGGCAACAGCTAGTATATTAAGACATAGGATACTTTTCATCCCGGTAGAAGGTTCCCGTGGGATAATTTCCGACATACACGCGGGCGAAGCCGCTGGCAACAGCTAGTATATTAAGACATAGGATACTTTTCATCCCGGTAGAAGGTTCCCGTGGGATAATTTCCGACATACACGCGGGCGCAGCCGCGGGCAACAGCTATATATTAAGACATAGGATACTTTTCATCCCGGTAGAAGGTTCCCGTGGGATAATTTCCGACATACACGCTGGCAACAGCTAGTATATTAAGACATAGGATACTTTTCATCCCGGTAGAAGGTTCCCGTGGGATAATTTCCGACATACACGCGGGCAACAGCTGGTATATTAAGACATAGGATACTTTTCATCCCGGTAGAAGGTTCCCGTGGGATAATTTCCGACATACACGCGGGCAACAGCTGGTATATTAAGACATAGGATACTTTTTATCCCGGTAGTAGGTTCCCGTGGGATAATTTCCGACATACACGCGGGCAACAGCTGGTATATTAAGACATAGGATACTTTTCATCCCGGTAGTAGGTTCCTGTGGGATAATTTTTGACATACACGCGGGCAACAGCTAGTATATTAAGACATAGGATACTTTTCATCCCGGTAGTAGGTTCCCGTGGGATAATTTCCGACATACACGCAGGCAACAGCTAGTATATTAAGACATAGGATACTTTTCATCCCGGTAGAAGGTTCCCGTGGGATAATTTCCGACATACACGCAGGCAACAGCTAGTATATAAAGACATAGGATACTTTTCATCCCGGTAGAAGGTTCCCGTGGGATAATTTCCGACATACACGCGGGCGAAGCCGCTGGCAACAGCTAGTATATTAAGACATAGGATACTTTTTATCCCGGTAGAAGGTTCCCGTGGGATAATTTCCGACATACACGCAGGCAACAGCTAGTATATTAAGACATAGGATACTTTTCATCCCGGTAGAAGGTTCCCGTGGGATAATTTCCGACATACACGCGGGCGAAGCCGCTGGCAACAGCTAGTATATTAAGACATAGGATACTTTTCATCCCGGTAGAAGGTTCCCGTGGGATAATTTCCGACATACACGCGGGCAACAGCTAGTATATTAAGACATAGGATACTTTTCATCCCGGTAGAAGGTTCCCGTGGGATAATTTCCGACATACACGCGGGCAACAGCTAGTATATTAAGACATAGGATACTTTTCATCCCGGTAGAAGGTTCCCGTGGGATAATTTCCGACATACACGCGGGCGAAGCCGCTGGCAACAGCCAGTATATTAAGACATAGGATACTTTTCATCCCGGTAGTAGGTTCCCGTGGGATAATTTCCGACATACACGCAGGCAACAGCTAGTATATTAAGACATAGGATACTTTTCATCCCGGTAGAAGGTTCCCGTGGGATAATTTCCGACATACACGCAGGCAACAGCTAGTATATTAAGACATAGGATACTTTTCATCCCGGTAGAAGGTTCCCGTGGGATAATTTCCGACATACACGCGGGCGAAGCCGCTGGCAACAGCTAGTATATTAAGACATAGGATACTTTTCACCCCGGTAGAAGGTTCCCGTGGGATAATTTCCGACATACACGCGGGCGAAGCCGCTGGCAACAGCTAGTATATTAAGACATAGGATACTTTTCATCCCGGTAGAAGGTTCCCGTGGGATAATTTCCGACATACACGCGGGCGCAGCCGCTGGCAACAGCTAGTATATTAAGACATAGGATACTTTTCATCCCGGTAGAAGAATCCCGTGGGATAATTTCCGACATACACACGGGCAACAGCTAGTATATTAAGACATAGGATACTTTTCATCCCGGTAGAAGGTTCCCGTGGGATAATTTCCGACATACATGCGGGCAACAGCTAGTATATTAAGACATAGGATACTTTTCATCCCGGTAGAAGGTTCCCGTGGGATAATTTCCGACATACACGCGGGCGCAGCCGCGGGCAACAGCTATATATTAAGACATAGGATACTTTTCATCCCGGTAGAAGGCTCCCGTGGGATAATTTCCGACATACACGCGGGCGCAACCGCTGGCAACAGCTAGTATATTAAGACATAGGATACTTTTCATCCCGGTAGAAGGTTCCCGTGGGATAATTTCCGACATACACGCGGGCAACAGCTGGTATATTAAGACATAGGATACTTTTTATCCCGGTAGAAGGTTCCCGTGGGATAATTTCAGACATATACGCGGGCGCAGCCGCTGGCAACAGCTAGTATATTAAGACATAGGATACTTTTCATCCCGGTAGAAGAATCCCGTGGGATAATTTCAGACATACACGCGGGCAACAGCTAGTATATTAAGACATAGGATACTTTTCATCCCGGTAGAAGAATCCCGTGGGATAATTTCCGACATACACGCGGGCAACAGCTAGTATATTAAGACATAGGATACTTTTCATCCCGGTAGAAGGTTCCCGTGGGATAATTTCCGACATACATGCGGGCAACAGCTAGTATATTAAGACATAGGATACTTTTCATCCCGGTAGAAGGTTCCCGTGGGATAATTTCCGACATACACGCGGGCGCAGCCGCGGGCAACAGCTATATATTAAGACATAGGATACTTTTCATCCCGGTAGAAGGTTCCCGTGGGATAATTTCCGACATACACGCGGGCGAAGCCGCTGGCAACAGCTAGTATATTAAGACATAGGATACTTTTCATCCCGGTAGAAGGTTCCCGTGGGATAATTTCCGACATACACGCGGGCAACAGCTGGTATATTAAGACATAGGATACTTTTCATCCCGGTAGAAGGTTCCCGTGGGATAATTTCCGACATACACGCGGGCAACAGCAGGTATATTAAGACATAGGATACTTTTCATCCCGGTAGTAGGTTCCCGTGGGATAATTTCCGACATACACGCGGGCAACAGCTGGTATATTAAGACATAGGATACTTTTCATCCCGGTAGTAGGTTCCTGTGGGATAATTTCCGACATACACGCGGGCAACAGCTGGTATATTAAGACATAGGATACTTTTCATCCCGGTAGTAGGTTCCCGTGGGATAATTTCCGACATACACGCGGGCAACAGCTGGTATATTAAGACATAGGATACTTTTCATCCCGGTAGTAGGTTCCCGTGGGATAATTTCCGACATACACGCAGGCAACAGCTAGTATATTAAGACATAGGATACTTTTCATCCCGGTAGAAGGTTCCCGTGGGATAATTTCCGACATACACGCAGGCAACAGCTAGTATATTAAGACATAGGATACTTTTCATCCCGGTAGAAGGTTCCCGTGGGATAATTTCCGACATACACGCGGGCGAAGCCGCTGGCAACAGCTAGTATATTAAGACATAGGATACTTTTCATCCCGGTAGAAGGTTCCCGTGGGATAATTTCCGACATACACGCGGGCGAAGCCGCTGGCAACAGCTAGTATATTAAGACATAGGATACTTTTCATCCCGGTAGAAGGTTCCCGTGGGATAATTTCCGACATACACGCGGGCAACAGCTAGTATATTGAGACATAGGATACTTTTCATCCCGGTAGAAGGTTCCCGTGGGATAATTTCCGACATACACGCGGGCAACAGCTAGTATATTAAGACATAGGATACTTTTCATCCCGGTAGAAGGTTCCCGTGGGATAATTTCCGACATACACGCGGGCGCAGCTGCTGGCAACAGCTAGTATATTAAGACATAGGATACTTTTCATTCCGGTAGAAGGTTCCCGTGGGATAATTTCCGACATACACGCGGGCAACAGCTAGTATATTAAGACATAGGATACTTTTCATCCCGGTAGTAGGTTCCTGTGGGATAATTTTTGACATACACGCGGGCAACAGCTAGTATATTAAGACATAGGATACTTTTCATCCCGGTAGAAGGTTCCCGTGGGATAATTTCCGACATACACGCGGGCAACAGCTAGTATATTAAGACATAGGATACTTTTCATCCCGGTAGAAGGTTCCCGTGGGATAATTTCCGACATACACGCGGGCAACAGCTAGCATATTAAGACATAGGATACTTTTCATCCCGGTAGAAGGTTCCCGTGGGATAATTTCCGACATACACGCGGGCGCAGCCGCGGGCAACAGCTATATATCAAGACATAGGATACTTTTCATCCCGGTAGAAGGTTCCCGTGGGATAATTTCCGACATACACGCGGGCGCAGCCGCTGGCAAAAGCTAGTATATTAAGACATAGGATACTTTTCATCCCGGTAGAAGGTTCCCGTGGGATAATTTCCGACATACACGCGGGCAACAGCTAGTATATTAAGACATAGGATACTCTTCATCCCGGTAGAAGGTTCCCGTTGGATAATTTCCGACATACACGCGGGCAACAGCTAGTATATTTAGACATAGGATACTTTTCATCCCGGTAGAAGGTTCCTGTGGGATAATTTCCGACATAAACGCGGGCAACAGCTAGTATATTAAGACATAGGATACTTTTCATCCCGGTAGAAGGTTCCCGTGGGATAATTTCCGACATACACGCGGGCAACAGCTAGTATATTAAGACATAGGATACTCTTCATCCCCGTAGAAGGTTCCCGTGGGATAATTTCCGACATACACGCGGGCAACAGCTAGTATATTTAGACATAGGATACTTTTCATCCCGGTAGAAGGTTCCTGTGGGATAATTTCCGACATACACGCGGGCAACAGCTAGTATATTAAGACATAGGATACTTTTCATCCCGGTAGAAGGTTCCCGTGGGATAATTTCCGACATACACGCGGGCAACAGCTAGTATATTAAGTCATAGGATAATTTTCATCCCGGTAGAAGGTTCCCGTGGGATAATTTCCGACATACACGCGGGCGCAACCGCTGGCAACAGCTAGTATATTAAGACATAGGATACTTTTCATCCCGGTAGAAGGTTCCCGTGGGATAATTTCCGACATACACGCGGGCAACAGCTGGTATATTAAGACATAGGATACTTTTCATCCCGGTAGAAGGTTCCCGTGGGATAATTTCCGACATACACGCGGGCAACAGCTGGTATATTAAGACATAGGATACTTTTCATCCCGGTAGTAGGTTCCCGTGGGATAATTTCCGACATACACGCGGGCAACAGCTGGTATATTAAGACATAGGATACTTTTCATCCCGGTAGTAGGTTCCTGTGGGATAATTTCCGACATACACGCGGGCAACAGCTGGTATATTAAGACATAGGATACTTTTCATCCCGGTAGTAGGTTCCCGTGGGATAATTTCCGACATACACGCGGGCAACAGCTGGTATATTAAGACATAGGATACTTTTCATCCCGGTAGTAGGTTCCCGTGGGATAATTTCCGACATACACGCAGGCAACAGCTAGTATATTAAGACATAGGATACTTTTCATCCCGGTAGAAGGTTCCCGTGGGATAATTTCCGACATACACGCAGGCAACAGCTAGTATATTAAGACATAGGATACTTTTCATCCCGGTAGAAGGTTCCCGTGGGATAATTTCCGACATACACGCGGGCGAAGCCGCTGGCAACAGCTAGTATATTAAGACATAGGATACTTTTCATCCCGGTAGAAGGTTCCCGTGGGATAATTTCCGACATACACGCGGGCGAAGCCGCTGGCAACAGCTAGTATATTAAGACATAGGATACTTTTCATCCCGGTAGAAGGTTCCCGTGGGATAATTTCCGACATACACGCGGGCAACAGCTGGTATATTAAGACATAGGATACTTTTCATCCCGGTAGTAGGTTCCTGTGGGATAATTTCCGACATACACGCGGGCGAAGCCGCTGGCAACAGCTAGTATATTAAGACATAGGATACTTTTTATCCCGGTAGAAGGTTCCCGTGGGATAATTTCCGACATACACGCAGGCAACAGCTAGTATATTAAGACATAGGATACTTTTCATCCCGGTAGAAGGTTCCCGTGGGATAATTTCCGACATACACGCGGGGAACAGCTAGCATATTAAGACATAGGATACTTTTCATCCCGGTAGAAGGTTCCCGTGGGATAATTTCCGACATACACGCGGGCGCAGCCGCGGGCAACAGCTTTATATTAAGACATAGGATACTTTTCATCCCGGTAGAAGGTTCCCGTGGGATAATTTCCGACATACACGCGGGCGCAGCCGCTGGCAACAGCTAGTTTAATAAGACATAGGATACTTCTCATCCCGGTAGAAGGTTCCCGTGGGATAATTTCCGACATACACGCGGGCAACAGCTAGTATATTAAGACATAGGATACTTTTCATCCCGGTAGAAGGTTCCCGTGGGATAATTTCCGACATACACGCGGGCAACAGCTAGTATATTGAGACATAGGATACTTTTCATCCCGGTAGAAGGTTCCCGTGGGATAATTTCCGACATACACGCGGGCAACAGCTAGTATATTAAGACATAGGATACTTTTCATCCCGGTAGAAGGTTCCCGTGGGATAATTTCCGACATACACGCGGGCGCAGCTGCTGGCAACAGCTAGTATATTAAGACATAGGATACTTTTCATTCCGGTAGAAGGTTCCCGTGGGATAATTTCCGACATACACGCGGGCAACAGCTAGTATATTAAGACATAGGATACTTTTCATCCCGGTAGTAGGTTCCTGTGGGATAATTTTTGACATACACGCGGGCAACAGCTAGTATATTAAGACATAGGATACTTTTCATCCCGGTAGAAGGTTCCCGTGGGATAATTTCCGACATACACGCGGGCAACAGCTAGTATATTAAGACATAGGATACTTTTCATCCCGGTAGAAGGTTCCCGTGGGATAATTTCCGACATACACGCGGGCAACAGCTAGCATATTAAGACATAGGATACTTTTCATCCCGGTAGAAGGTTCCCGTGGGATAATTTCCGACATACACGCGGGCGCAGCCGCGGGCAACAGCTATATATCAAGACATAGGATACTTTTCATCCCGGTAGAAGGTTCCCGTGGGATAATTTCCGACATACACGCGGGCGCAGCCGCTGGCAAAAGCTAGTATATTAAGACATAGGATACTTTTCATCCCGGTAGAAGGTTCCCGTGGGATAATTTCCGACATACACGCGGGCAACAGCTAGTATATTAAGACATAGGATACTCTTCATCCCGGTAGAAGGTTCCCGTTGGATAATTTCCGACATACACGCGGGCAACAGCTAGTATATTTAGACATAGGATACTTTTCATCCCGGTAGAAGGTTCCTGTGGGATAATTTCCGACATACACGCGGGCAACAGCTAGTATATTAAGACATAGGATACTTTTCATCCCGGTAGAAGGTTCCCGTGGGATAATTTCCGACATACACGCGGGCAACAGCTAGTATATTAAGACATAGGATACTCTTCATCCCGGTAGAAGGTTCCCGTGGGATAATTTCCGACATACACGCGGGCAACAGCTAGTATATTTAGACATAGGATACTTTTCATCCCGGTAGAAGGTTCCTGTGGGATAATTTCCGACATACACGCGGGCAACAGCTAGTATATTAAGACATAGGATACTTTTCATCCCGGTAGAAGGTTCCCGTGGGATAATTTCCGACATACACGCGGGCAACAGCTAGTATATTAAGTCATAGGATAATTTTCATCCCGGTAGAAGGTTCCCGTGGGATAATTTCCGACATACACGCGGGCGCAGCCGCGGGCAACAGCTATATATTAAGACATAGGATACTTTTCATCCCGGTAGAAGGTTCCCGTGGGATAATTTCCGACATACACGCGGGCGCAGCCGCTGGCAACAGCTAGTATATTAAGACATAGAAAGAAAGAAAGAAAGAAAAATACTTTATTTGGGACACGCACAGGAAATACAAACAGTAAAAAAGAGCATAGGAAACTAACAAAATTAACATTAAAAAAATTAAACAAAATAAATACAAAATATAACAATAAAAAATCCCTGTGCGAGACCAAAAAGGCTCCTATCTCAGCATAAAGCTGCAATATTTAAATAAATACCGCAGCGCTGGTATTCTGATAGGGCCCATGTGATGCCACGGACACACCTACGGACATCTACAAATCCAATAGGGGAATAAAAAGATAGTAAAATACACACAATAGAATGCCTATAATTTAGAGAAAAAAATAAAATATAAACTAATAACCATACATAGTGTATTCATTAGTCGAATAACTCCCGACGCCAGACGCTTCAACCTCGCTTGTCTATGCTATAGAATATTGTTTATAGTCTATGACAAGCGATAAGACGCGGGCGCAGGTTATCGGCTGACAGTATATTTACATGCTCTGTGGCTGACAGCTGATATAATGTTTAAGAAATTAACTGTTGATAAAACTAAAACAAAGAGTGAATAATAGATACGGCAATAAAGTGGTCCAGATAAATTATATAAAGTATTGTTTGTTGTAAGAACTGTGTTGTGTAGTGTAAGTCGGAAGAAATAAAAAAAAAAAATAAACAAAAATTCAATCACCGAGCAAAACCAACAGTCAAGTTCAAAGCTAAACATGCCTCTAGGAACACAAGACTCCACTAATGTCACCAGTACTAACTACGTGCAGTCCCAGGGTGAGTATCAGTTTTCAGAGACTGGTTTCCTTTTGTACTCGTAATAAGTGCTGTTTATATTTAATACTAAAAGTACCAACTGTTTTTATAGTACGAAACGGTGGTGGCAAATCGTTCCAACAGCGAGAGGCAGCGAATTTAAAGCTTCCACGAAAAGCGGCTGTTTTGTGCGTTGTGGCCAACATAAGGTAAGATGATGCTCTTGTTTTAATTTTATTGATATCTCGTGACCAAGTCAATTTCTGATACAAATATGCTGGTTTTTTTGTGAGAATAGTGCCAAAGAGTAGGGTAGCCAGATGAAGCTTTCTGCGATCTGACATTCTCATCAAATTACCCTTATTTAAAAATGGAGTTATATGAGATCGGGGAGGGACGTTGAAACAAAATCTTGCACAAGCGTTCTGCACTCGCTGGATCAACTTTCCGCTTCTACCTAGAATGGATGCACCATACACAGTGTCAGCGTAGTTCAGCTTGGATAAAACAAGTGACTCACATAGCATGACACGCATATCCACACTTATGTAGGGCCGTACACGGTACAAAAGCTTAAGACGGTAAAAGCAGTTGCGCACAGCCTCCATGATGTGTGTCTCAAAATGCAGATGCTCATCAAACACCACACCAAGATTACGGGCTTCTTGCACCCTATCAAAAGAACACCCATCAATCTTCAAGTCCAGATACTTTTCATCTCGGTACTACATAGGATACTTTTCATCTCGGTAGAAGGTTCCCGTGGGATAATTTCCGACATACACGCGGGCAACAGCTAGTATATTAAGACATAGGATACTTTTCATCCCGGTAGAAGGTTCCCGTGGGATAATTTCCGACATACACGCGGGCAACAGCTAGTATATTAAGACATAGGATACTTTTCATCCCGGTAGAAGGTTCCCGTGGGATAATTTCCGACATACACGCGGGCAACAGCTAGTATATTAAGACATAGGATACTTTTTATCCCGGTAGAAGGTTCCCGTGGGATAATTTCCGACATACACGCGGGCGAAGCCGCTGGCAACAGCTAGTATATTAAGACATAGGATACTTTTCATCCCGGTAGAAGGTTCCCGTGGGATAATTTCCGACATACACGCGGGCGCAGCCGCTGGCAACAGCTAGTATATTAAGACATAGGATACTTTTCATCCCGGTAGAAGGTTCCCGTGGGATAATTTCCGACATACACGCGGGCAACAGCTAGTATATTAAGACATAGGATACTTTTCATCCCGGTAGAAGGTTCCCGTGGGATAATTTCCGACATACACGCGGGCGAAGCCGCTGGCAACAGCTAGTATATTAAGACATAGGATACTTTTCATCCCGGTAGAAGGTTCCCGTGGGATAATTTCCGACATACACGCGGGCAACAGCTAGGATATTAAGACATAGGATACTTTTCATCCCGGTAGAAGGTTCCCGTGGGATAATTTCTGACATACACGCGGGCGCAGCCGCGGGCTACAGCTAGTATATTAAGACATAGGATACTTTTCATCCCGGTAGAAGGTTCCCGTGGGATAATTTCCGACATACACGCGGGCGCAGCCGCGGGCAACAGCTATGTATTAAGACATAGGATATTTTTCATCCCGGTAGAAGGTTCCCGTGGGATAATTTCCGACATACACGCGGGCGCAGCCGCTGGCAACAGCTAGTATATTAAGACATAGGATACTTTTCATCCCGGTAGAAGGTTCCCGTGGGATAATTTCCGACATACACGCGGGCAACAGCTAGTATATTAAGACATAGGATACTTTTCATCCCGGTAGAAGGTTCCCGTGGGATAATTTCCGACATACACGCGGGCAACAGCTAATATATAGAAAGAAAGAAAGAAAAATGCGTTTAATTGGCATTACAGCATAAAATAAATACACCTTAAAACTACGGAAACATGAAATAATGATTGCAATGCCAAAAGGGCCTCAGCTCAGCATAATGTCAGATGGTAACACAAGGTATACCACCTGACGCTGATTTTCAGCTGCAACCCACGAGTGCCATACGCTAGAATTTAATAAACACAGAGAAGTGTGTGTCCGTTTTATAATAAATTAAGAGAATAAATTAAAAAGAAATGTTGTAGCATACATGTGTGTGTGTGTGTGTGTTGTGTTGTGATTAATTAAATACTAAAATAAATACTCAATATCAATGTTATTAACTACAATAAAATAATAATGAATCTATATCTAAATATTTAAAAGCACCTTCAAAGCAAAATCGTGAGACTGCGTTGTTCTTCTAAACTATGAAACGTATTTTTATGCAGTTTACATAATCAGGGTACAAGACAATAATCATTGATTATAATAAAAAAAAATAATAGTGAAAGTAAGTAATTAAAATTATAAAATGGATAAAACATTATGAAATAAGTAAATTGTATTATATAATATTAATTATTAAATCGCGGATATGTCGGCTCGAACATTCTGAAAATCTTTTTGCTGGTTTAATAAAAATTCTTTTAGTTTTAATTTGAAAGTCGAGCAACTTTTGCTATACTTTATGGGAGGAGGGATATTGTTCCAGCATTTAGTAGCTGCGTAGCGAAAACTGCCTCTAAAAGCCGCCGACTTATGCCGTGGGATGGAAAGCTGTTGAGAACATTTTCTTCCCTCACCGATTTTGTGTCTTCTTGTCCACAATAGTCTGTCATATAAGTAACAAGGAGAATGGGACTTAATAACACCAAAGAGTAGGCTTGACAAGTGGAGTTTACGTCTAGCTTTCATTTTTAAAATGTTGTGCTCATTAAAGAATGGTGTAACATGTCCCCTAAAGGGAACTTTAAAACAGAAGCGTGCACAGGCGTTTTGAAGTCTTTGGATCATTCTTTCAGTTTTGGACAGTAGTCGTTGGCCATACACAGTGTTCACATAATTTAACTTAGATAAAACCAAAGACTCCACAAGCAAGACTCGCAATTCTTCACTGAGATAGGGACGGGCTTTGTATAAAATCTTAAGTCTATAATAGCAATTACGAATAGACTCAGATACGTGTTTGTGAAAACGGAGCTCCGCGTCCATGATAAGACCTAGATTACGTGCTTCGTATACCCTTTCGATAGGCTCTCCCATAACAGTCACACAACCCGTACTTGGTTTAATTTTACCTATCTGGTTTTCGGATCCGAAAAGCATATATTTGGTTTTTGCAGGGTTCAAGGCAAGCGTATTGGCATTTGACCATTGTACTATGTTTTCAAGATCTGTATTAAGATCGTTCAATGCTTGTTCATAGTCTTCTGGTTTAAATGATATATATACTTGTGTATCGTCAGCATAAATATGGAATTTACATTTATTTATATGTTTTATTATATCGGCACAATACAAAATAAACAGTATTGGCCCAAGAATCGAGCCCTGTGGAACCCCTCTTCCTACTGAACGGTGCCTAGAGACTACTGTTGAGCCATCCGCTCGACGTATTTCGACGAATTGCGTACGATCGCAAAGATAGCTATTAAACCATTTTATTGCGTCCTCGTCAAATCCATAAAAAACCATCTTTGACAATAAGAGAGGAACGTTAATACAGTCAAACGCGCGAGAAAAATCAAGCAACACCAAAAGAGTGCACATCCCGTTATCTTGAGCTGCCAAGATATTGTCTGTCACATCCAACAAGGCCGTGGCTGTACTACGGCCCTTCCTAAATCCTGATTGAACATCTGGGAGGATTTTGTTTGTCTCTAAAAATTCAACTAACTGTGTACATACTACTTTCTCTAAAACTTTAGAAAGTACCGGCAGTAAACTAATAGGTCTGAGATCCTTCATTTCCAAAGCATTAGGAGTTTTGGGCAATGGGTGTACTTTGGCAATTTTCCATAACTCAGGAAAAGATGAGGATGTGACAGATGTATTTACTAAAACAGTCACGGCGTCCAAAGTCACAGGTAGTGTCAGTAAAATCATATTTATGGTAATGCCGTCGCAACCTTCAGCATTTGATTTAATGGTAGTAAGTATGTTCTCGATTTCCTTGCGTGTTGTTGGTCTTAAACTAAATGTGGAACTATTATTTCGCGCGGATTCAAAATATGCAAGCAACGAACTACTTACTGTCTCCTCACCCGGCACATTAAGAAAATGGTCACAAATTTTGTCGGGTTCGTTAAAATGCAGAGGTAATTCTTTACATTTTGGTGGGAGCAAGGTAGACTTTAGATTTTTCCAAAGCACTCTTGAGTCATGTATTTGACTGTTGATCTTGTGTTTATAGTACGCTGACTTTTCGTAAAATAGAGACCCAGAAACAAGTGACTTCAATTCTTTGTAATAAATCTTTTTAGAATCAGAATTTTTGTTTTTTAAATACTCTGCATGTGCTTTATTCCTCAAATGCATCATAAATTTAACGTTATCAGTAATCCAGGGGTAACAAAACTCCTTAATTACACTAGTTTTTAGAGGTGCATGTGTATCAAATAGTGTAAGTAAATTCCTGTTATATTCACTGACCATTGTATTAACATCTTGCAGCTCAGCTAACGCTTGCCAGTTGAGTAACTCAAGATCCTGATCAAAACATTCCCTATTAATGTTCTTTAGTGGTCGATAAGTAATGGTTCGCGATGGAATTTTCAGGCGTTTAAAACTAAATTCGCCGGAAATCAACGCATGCGCACCTAGATCCGGTATTACATCAACTGATACAGCGCGTGGTTTGACATTTGTACAGATGATGTCTATCAGTGAGTTGCCGTGCACTGTAAAGTGCGTGGGTGACTGCACTAATTGTTTAAGACCCAAGCAGTTCAAAAAAGAGACTAACTTATCCGCCTTTGAGTCTGAGTCACCAAGCATGTTAATATTAAAATCACCCATCAGTATCGTGTACTCACATTGTGTTAGAGAGTCTAAAGATCCAGATACAGCGTCTAGGAAAAGATCAACATCTTGCCAAGGCGGGCGGTAGGCAGTACCTATTGCTAACCTGATTCCGCGAACACTAATTGTAAGCCACATCTGCTCGACCGTGGAGTGCAATGGGCTAGCCGAGTATGAGTAGTATCGAACATTTAAACCGCACTTGATATAAAAACCAACGCCACCACCACGTCCCTTCTTTACAGACAATGGGCGCGGTATATGCCGCAGCCTATACCCAGGTACGGAGGGCGCGCGCCCTTCTTCGCCTGTTCGCAGCCACGTTTCATTAATGGCCATAATATCAACATCCAAACCCAGTAATGCTGCTATAAACTCGTCGTGTTTCGTGCCCAAAGAACCCGCGTTCCAAAAACCAATCTTGAGGTATTTATCAGACATCATTTAATAGAAAATTTAAAAAAAGAAAAGTGTAGTGTAAATGAATTATTATAAGCGACATAGAAAAAACATATACGTATAAGTATGGTACACCGTGGGCAGCGTAGATTATAAGGGAAACATGACAACTTAAAAAACTATGAATGCTAACAAGATGACACTGGCAGGAACATGTATAATGTATTATACAATTTATCTCCAAAATTAATAAAAGACATGTATTTAACAACGATATGCAACAATGAATTATAAGGAATAAGCTAGATAATAAACAAAATAAACAAAACAAAGGACTAATTTGAACTTTCTCACGTGGCACCGTATCCATAAAACATAAAAAACGCTGATATGCTGTCATAAATATGAACAAACCTACTGAGTGATAAAAAAACGCGAGATGTCCTTTACCGTTCGGATTTGCACAACCGACTTTCCCTCTTCTTTTCGCGCAAGTATGCGACCATCTTTAGTCCAGGTGTACTTCCATTCCAGGCGAGTAGCAGCTTGCCAGGCGAGTAGCAGCTTGATTGAGACATAGGATACTTTTCATCCCGGTAGAAGGTTCCCGTGGGATAATTTCCGACATACACGCGGGCGCAGCCGCGGGCAACAGCTATGTATTAAGACATAGGATATTTTTCATCCCGGTAGAAGGTTCCCGTGGGATAATTTCCGACATACACGCGGGCGCAGCCGCTGGCAACAGCTAGTATATTATGACATAGGATACTTTTCATCCCGGTAGAAGGTTCCCGTGGGATAATTTCCGACATACACGCGGGCAACAGCTAGTATATTAAGACATAGGATACTTTTCATCCCGGTAGAAGGTTCCCGTGGGATAATTTCCGACATACACGCGGGCAACAGCTAGTATATTAAGACATAGGATACTTTTCATCCCGGTAGTAGGTTCCCGTGGGATAATTTTTGATATACACGCGGGCAACAGCTAGTATATTAAGACAAAGGATACTTTTCATCCCGGTAGAAGGTTCCCATGGGATAATTTCCGACATACACGCCGCGGGCAACAGCTAGTATATTAAGACATAGGATACTTTTCATCCCGGTAGAAGGTTCCCGTGGGATAATTTCCGACATATACGCGGGCGCAGCCGCTGGCAACAGCAAGTATATTAAGACATAGGATACTTTTCATCCCGGTAGAAGAATCCCGTGGGATAATTTCCGACATACACGCGGGCGCAGCCGCTGGCAACAGCTAGTATATTAAGACATAGGATACTTTTCATCCCGGTAGAAGGTTCCCGTGGGATAATTTCTGACATACACGCGGGCAACAGCTAGTATATTAAGACATAGGATACTTTTCATCCCGGTAGAAGGTTCCCGTGGGATAATTTCCGACATACACTCGGGCAACAGCTCGTATATTGAGACATAGGATACTTTTCATCCCGGTAGAAGGTTCCCGTGGGATAATTTCCGACATATACGCGGGCAACAGCTAGTATATTAAGACATAGGATACTTTTCATCCCGGTAGAAGGTTCCCGTGGGATAATTTCCGACATACACGCGGGCAACAGCTAGTATATTAAGACATAGGATACTTTTCATCCCGGTAGAAGGTTCCCGTGGGATAATTTCCGACATACACGCGGGCGCAGCCGCTGGCAACAGCTAGTATATTAAGACATAGGATACTTTTCATCCCGGTAGAAGTTTCCCGTGGGATAATTTCCGACATACACGCGGGCAACAGCTAGTATATTAAGACATAGGATACTTTTCATCCCGGTAGAAGGTTCCCATGGGATAATTTCCGACATACACGCCGCGGGCAACAGCTAGTATATTAAGACATAGGATACTTTTCATCCCGGTAGAAGGTTCCCGTGGGATAATTTCCGACATACACGCGGGCAACAGCTAGTATATTAAGACATAGGATACTTTTCATCCCGGTAGAAGGTTCCCGTGGGATAATTTCCGACATACACGCGGGCAACAGCTAGTATATTAAGACATAGGATACTTTTCATCCCGGTAGAAGGTTCCCGTGGGATAATTTCCGACATACACTCGGGCAACAGCTAGTATATTGAGACATAGGATACTTTTCATCCCGGTAGAAGGTTCCCGTGGGATAATTTCCGACATACACGCGGGCAACAGCTAGTATATTAAGACATAGGATACTTTTCATCCCGGTAGAAGGTTCCCGTGGGATAATTTCCGACATATACGCGGGCAACAGCTAGTATATTAAGACATAGGATACTTTTCATCCCGGTAGAAGGTTCCCGTGGGATAATTTCCGACATACACGCGGGCAACAGCTAGTATATTAAGACATAGGATACTTTTCATCCCGGTAGAAGGTTCCCGTGGGATAATTTCCGACATACACGCGGGCGCAGCCGCTGGCAACCGCTAGTATATTAAGACATAGGATACTTTTCATCCCGGTAGAAGGTTCCCGTGGGATAATTTCCGACATACACGCGGGCAACAGCTAGTATATTAAGACATAGGATACTTTTCATCCCGGTAGAAGGTTCCCGTGGGATAATTTCCGACATACACGCGGGCGAAGCCGCTGGCAACAGCTAGTATATTAAGACATAGGATACTTTTCGTCCCGGTAGAAGGTTCCCGTGGGATAATTTCCGACATACACGCGGGCAACAGCTAGGATATTAAGACATAGGATACTTTTCATCCCGGTAGAAGGTTCCCGTGGGATAATTTCCGACATACACGCGGGCGCAGCCGCGGGCTACAGCTAGTATATTAAGACATAGGATACTTTTCATCCCGGTAGAAGGTTCCCGTGGGATAATTTCCGACATACACGCGGGCAACAGCTAGTATATTAAGACATAGGATACTTTTCATCCCGGTAGAAGGTTCCCGTGGGATAATTTCCGACATACACGCGGGCAACAGCTAGTATATTAAGACATAGGATACTTTTCATCCCGGTAGAAGGTTCCCGTGGGATAATTTCCGACATACACGCGGGCAACAGCTAGTATATTAAGACATAGGATACTTTTCATCCCGGTAGAAGGTTCCCGTGGGATAATTTCCGACATACACGCGGGCAACAGCTAGTATATTAAGACATAGGATACTTTTCATCCCGGTAGAAGGTTCCCGTGGGATAATTTCCGACATACACGCGGGCAACAGCTAGGATATTAAGACATAGGATACTTTTCATCCCGGTAGAAGGTTCCCGTGGGATAATTTCCGACATACACGCGGGCGCAGCCGCGGGCAACAGCTAGTATATTAAGACATAGGATACTTTTCATCCCGGTAGAAGGTTCCTGTAGGATAATTTCCGACATACACGCGGGCGCAGCCGCGGGCAACAGCTATATATTAAGACATAGGATACTTTTCATCCCGGTAGAAGGTTCCCGTGGGATAATTTCCGACATACACGCGGGCGCAGCCGCTGGCAACAGCTAGTATATTAAGACATAGGATACTTTTCATCCCGGTAGAAGGTTCCCATGGGATAATTTCCGACATACACGCGGGCAACAGCTAGTATATTAAGACATAGGATACTTTTCATCCCGGTAGTAGGTTCCTGTGGGATAATTTCCGACATACACGCGGGCAAAAGCTAGTATATTAAGACATAGGATACTTTTCATCCCGGTAGAAGGTTCCCGTGGGATAATTTCCGACATACACGCGGGCGCAGCCGCGGGCAACAGCTAGTATATTAAGACATAGGATACTTTTCATCCCGGTAGAAGGTTCCTGTGGGATAATTTCCGACATACACGCGGGCGCAGCCGCGGGCAACAGCTATATATTAAGACATAGGATACTTTTCATCCCGGTAGAAGGTTCCCGTGGGATAATTTCCGACATACACGCGGGCGCAGCCGCTGGCAACAGCTAGTATATTAAGACATAGGATACTTTTCATCCCGGTAGAAGGTTCCCATGGGATAATTTCCGACATACACGCGGGCAACAGCTAGTATATTAAGACATAGGATACTTTTCATCCCGGTAGTAGGTTCCTGTGGGATAATTTCCGACATACACGCGGGCAACAGCTAGTATATTAAGACATAGGATACTTTTCATCCCGGTAGAAGGTTCCCGTGGGATAATTTCCGACATACACGCGGGCGCAGCCGCGGGCAACAGCTAGTATATTAAGACATATGATACTTTTCATCCCGGTAGTAGGTTCCTGTGGGATAATTTCCGACATACACGCGGGCAACAGCTAGTATATTAAGACATAGGATACTTTTCATCCCGGTAGAAGGTTCCCGTGGGATAATTTCCGACATACACGCGGGCAACAGCTAGTATATTAAGACATAGGATACTTTTCATCCCGGTAGAAGGTTCCCGTGGGATATTTTCCGACATACACGCGGGCAACAGCTAGTATATTAAGACATAGGATACTTTTCATCCTGGTAGAAGGTACCCGTGGTATAATTTCCGACATACACGCGGGCAACAGCTAGTATATTGAGACATAGGATACTTTTCATCCCGGTAGAAGGTTCCCGTGGGATAATTTCCGACATACACGCGGGCAACAGCTAGTATATTAAGACATAGGATACTTTTCATCCCGGTAGAAGGTTCCCGTGGGATAATTTCCGACATACACGCGGGCAACAGCTAGTATATTAAGACATAGGATACTTTTCATCCCGGTAGAAGGTTCCCGTGGGATAATTTCCGACATACACGCGGGCAACAGCTAGTATATTAAGACATAGGATACTTTTCATCCCGGTAGTAGGTTCCCGTGGGATAATTTTTGACATACACGCGGGCAACAGCTTGTATATTAAGACATTGGATACTTTTCATCCCGGTAGTAGGTTCCTGTGGGATAATTTCCGACATACACGCGGGCAACAGCTAGTATATTAAGACATAGGATACTTTTCATCCCGGTAGAATGTTCCCGTGGGATAATTTCCGACATACACGCGGGCGAAGCCGCTGGCAACAGCTAGTATATAAAGACATAGGATACTTTTCATCCCGGTAGAAGGTTCCCGTGGGATAATTTCCGACATACACGCGGGCAACAGCTAGTATATTAAGACATAGGATACTTTTCATCCCGGTAGAAGGTTCCCGTGGGATAATTTCCGACATACACGCGGGCAACAGCTAGTATATTAAGACATAGGATACTTTTCATCCCGGTAGAAGGTTCCCGTGGGATATTTTCCGACATACACGCGGGCAACAGCTAGTATATTAAGACATAGGATACTTTTCATCCTGGTAGAAGGTACCCGTGGTATAATTTCCGACATACACGCGGGCAACAGCTAGTATATTGAGACATAGGATACTTTTCATCCCGGTAGAAGGTTCCCGTGGGATAATTTCCGACATACACGCGGGCAACAGCTAGTATATTAAGACATAGGATACTTTTCATCCCGGTAGAAGGTTCCCGTGGGATAATTTCCGACATACACGCGGGCGCAGCCGCTGGCAAAAGCTAGTATATTAAGACATAGGATACTTTTCATCCCGGTAGAAGGTTCCCGTGGGATAATTTCCGACATACACGCGGGCAACAGCTAGTATATTAAGACGTAGGATACTTTTCATCCCGGTAGAAGGTTCCCGTGGGATAATTTCCGACATACACGCGGGCAACAG
The DNA here is from genome assembly GCA_948252095.1 of Dicycla oo. Classification (NCBI taxonomy): domain Eukaryota; kingdom Metazoa; phylum Arthropoda; class Insecta; order Lepidoptera; family Noctuidae; genus Dicycla; species Dicycla oo. The sequence continues at coordinate 9,003,385 of OX411733.1, read as the reverse complement.
CTAGTATATTAAGACATAGGATACTTTTCATCCCGGTAGAAGGTTCCCGTGGGATAATTTCCGACATACACGCGGGCGAAGCCACTGGCAACAGCTAGTATATTAAGACATAGGATACTTTTCATCCCGGTAGAAGGTTCCCGTGGGATAATTTCCGACATACACGCGGGCGCAGCCGCGGGCAACAGCCATATATTAAGACATAGGATACTTTTCATCCCGGTAGAAGGTTCCCGTGGGATAATTTCCGACATACACGCGGGCGCAGCCGCTGGCAACAGCTAGTATATTAAGACATAGGATACTTTTCATCTCGGTAGAAGGTTCCCGTGGGATAATTTCCGACATACACGCGGGCAACAGCTAGTATATTAAGACATAGGATACTTTTCATCCCGGTAGTAGGTTCCCGTGGGATATTTTTTGATATACACGCGGGCAACAGCTAGTATATTAAGACATAGGATACTTTTCATCCCGGTAGAAGGTTCCCGTGGGATAATTTCCGACATACACGCGGGGAACAGCTAGTATATTAAGACATAGGATACTTTTCATCCCGGTAGAAGGTTCCCGTGGGATAATTTCAGACATTTACGCGGGCGCAGCCGCTGGCAACAGCTAGTATATTAAGACATAGGATACTTTTCATCCTGGTAGAAGAATCCCGTGGGATAATTTCCGACATACACGCGGGCGAAGCCGCTGGCAACAGCTAGTATATTAAGACATAGGATACTTTTCATCCCGGTAGAAGGTTCCCGTGGGATAATATCCGTCATACACGCGGGCGCAGCCGCGGGCAACAGCTAGTATATTAAGACATAGGATACTTTTCATCCCGGTAGAAGGTTCCCGTGGGATAATTTCCGACATACACGCGGGCAACAGCTAGTATATTAAGACATAGGATACTTTTCATCCCGGTAGAAGGTTCCCGTGGGATAATTTCCGACATACACGCGGGCAACAGCTAGTATATTAAGACATAGGATACTTTTCATCCCGGTAGAAGGTTCCCGTGGGATAATTTCCGACATACACGCGGGCGCAGCCGCGGGCAACAGCTAAATATTAAGACATAGGATACTTTTCATCCCGGTAGAAGAATCCCGTGGGATAATTTCCGACATACACGCGGGCAACAGCTAGTATATTAAGACATAGGATACTATTCATCCCGGTAGAAGGTTCCCGTGGGATAATTTCCGACATACACGCGGGCAACAGCTAGTATATTAAGACATAGGATACTTTTCATCCCGGTAGTAGGTTCCCGTGGGATAATTTTTGATATACACGCGGGCAACAGCTAGTATATTAAGACATAGGATACTTTTCATCCCGGTAGAAGGTTCCCATGGGATAATTTCCGACATACACGCCGCGGGCAACAGCTAGTATATTAAGACATAGGATACTTTTCATCCCGGTAGAAGGTTCCCGTGGGATAATTTCCGACATATACGCGGGCGCAGCCGCTGGCAACAGCTAGTATATTAAGACATAGGATACTTTTCATCCCGGTAGAAGAATCCCGTGGTATAATTTCCGACATACACGCGGGCAACAGCTAGTATATTGAGACATAGGATACTTTTAATCCCGGTAGAAGGTTCCCGTGGGATAATTTCCGACATACACGCGGGCAACAGCTAGTATATTAAGACATAGGATACTTTTCATCCCGGTAGAAGGTTCCCGTGGGATAATTTCCGACATACACGCGGGCGCAGCCGCTGGCAAAAGCTAGTATATTAAGACATAGGATACTTTTCATCCCGGTAGAAGGTTCCCGTGGGATAATTTCCGACATACACGCGGGCAACAGCTAGTATATTAAGACGTAGGATACTTTTCATCCCGGTAGAAGGTTCCCGTGGGATAATTTCCGACATACACGCGGGCAACAGCTAGTATATTAAGACATAGGATACTTTTCATCCCGGTAGAAGGTTCCCGTGGGATAATTTCCGACATACACGCGGGCGAAGCCACTGGCAACAGCTAGTATATTAAGACATAGGATACTTTTCATCCCGGTAGAAGGTTCCCGTGGGATAATTTCCGACATACACGCGGGCGCAGCCGCGGGCAACAGCCATATATTAAGACATAGGATACTTTTCATCCCGGTAGAAGGTTCCCGTGGGATAATTTCCGACATACACGCGGGCGCAGCCGCTGGCAACAGCTAGTATATTAAGACATAGGATACTTTTCATCTCGGTAGAAGGTTCCCGTGGGATAATTTCCGACATACACGCGGGCAACAGCTAGTATATTAAGACATAGGATACTTTTCATCCCGGTAGTAGGTTCCCGTGGGATATTTTTTGATATACACGCGGGCAACAGCTAGTATATTAAGACATAGGATACTTTTCATCCCGGTAGAAGGTTCCCGTGGGATAATTTCCGACATACACGCGGGGAACAGCTAGTATATTAAGACATAGGATACTTTTCATCCCGGTAGAAGGTTCCCGTGGGATAATTTCAGACATTTACGCGGGCGCAGCCGCTGGCAACAGCTAGTATATTAAGACATAGGATACTTTTCATCCCGGTAGAAGAATCCCGTGGGATAATTTCCGACATACACGCGGGCGAAGCCGCTGGCAACAGCTAGTATATTAAGACATAGGATACTTTTCATCCCGGTAGAAGGTTCCCGTGGGATAATATCCGTCATACACGCGGGCGCAGCCGCGGGCAACAGCTAGTATATTAAGACATAGGATACTTTTCATCCCGGTAGAAGGTTCCCGTGGGATAATTTCCGACATACACGCGGGCAACAGCTAGTATATTAAGACATAGGATACTTTTCATCCCGGTAGAAGGTTCCCGTGGGATAATTTCCGACATACACGCGGGCAACAGCTAGTATATTAAGACATAGGATACTTTTCATCCCGGTAGAAGAATCCCGTGGGATAATTTCCGACATACACGCGGGCAACAGCTAGTATATTAAGACATAGGATACTATTCATCCCGGTAGAAGGTTCCCGTGGGATAATTTCCGACATACACGCGGGCAACAGCTAGTATATTAAGACATAGGATACTTTTCAACCCGGTAGTAGGTTCCCGTGGGATAATTTTTGATATACACGCGGGCAACAGCTAGTATATTAAGACATAGGATACTTTTCATCCCGGTAGAAGGTTCCCATGGGATAATTTCCGACATACACGCCGCGGGCAACAGCTAGTATATTAAGACATAGGATACTTTTCATCCCGGTAGAAGGTTCCCGTGGGATAATTTCCGACATACACGCGGGCGCAGCCGCGGGCAACAGCTATATATTAAGACATAGGATACTTTTCATCCCGGTAGAAGGTTCCCGTGGGATAATTTCCGACATACACGCGGGCGCAGCCGCTGGCAACAGCTAGTATATTAAGACATAGAAAGAAAGAAAGAAAGAAAAATACTTTATTTGGGACACGCACAGGAAATACAAACAGTAAAAAAGAGCATAGGAAACTAACAAAATTAACATTAAAAAAATTAAACAAAATAAATACAAAATATAACAATAAAAAATCCCTGTGCGAGACCAAAAAGGCTCCTATCTCAGCATAAAGCTGCAATATTTAAATAAATACCGCAGCGCTGGTATTCTGATAGGGCCCATGTGATGCCACGGACACACCTACGGACATCTACAAATCCAATAGGGGAATAAAAAGATAGTAAAATACACACAATAGAATGCCTATAATTTAGAGAAAAAAATAAAATATAAACTAATAACCATACATAGTGTATTCATTAGTCGAATAACTCCCGACGCCAGACGCTTCAACCTCGCTTGTCTATGCTATAGAATATTGTTTATAGTCTATGACAAGCGATAAGACGCGGGCGCAGGTTATCGGCTGACAGTATATTTACATGCTCTGTGGCTGACAGCTGATATAATGTTTAAGAAATTAACTGTTGATAAAACTAAAACAAAGAGTGAATAATAGATACGGCAATAAAGTGGTCCAGATAAATTATATAAAGTATTGTTTGTTGTAAGAACTGTGTTGTGTAGTGTAAGTCGGAAGAAATAAAAAAAAAAAATAAACAAAAATTCAATCACCGAGCAAAACCAACAGTCAAGTTCAAAGCTAAACATGCCTCTAGGAACACAAGACTCCACTAATGTCACCAGTACTAACTACGTGCAGTCCCAGGGTGAGTATCAGTTTTCAGAGACTGGTTTCCTTTTGTACTCGTAATAAGTGCTGTTTATATTTAATACTAAAAGTACCAACTGTTTTTATAGTACGAAACGGTGGTGGCAAATCGTTCCAACAGCGAGAGGCAGCGAATTTAAAGCTTCCACGAAAAGCGGCTGTTTTGTGCGTTGTGGCCAACATAAGGTAAGATGATGCTCTTGTTTTAATTTTATTGATATCTCGTGACCAAGTCAATTTCTGATACAAATATGCTGGTTTTTTTGTGAGAATAGTGCCAAAGAGTAGGGTAGCCAGATGAAGCTTTCTGCGATCTGACATTCTCATCAAATTACCCTTATTTAAAAATGGAGTTATATGAGATCGGGGAGGGACGTTGAAACAAAATCTTGCACAAGCGTTCTGCACTCGCTGGATCAACTTTCCGCTTCTACCTAGAATGGATGCACCATACACAGTGTCAGCGTAGTTCAGCTTGGATAAAACAAGTGACTCACATAGCATGACACGCATATCCACACTTATGTAGGGCCGTACACGGTACAAAAGCTTAAGACGGTAAAAGCAGTTGCGCACAGCCTCCATGATGTGTGTCTCAAAATGCAGATGCTCATCAAACACCACACCAAGATTACGGGCTTCTTGCACCCTATCAAAAGAACACCCATCAATCTTCAAGTCCAGATACTTTTCATCTCGGTACTACATAGGATACTTTTCATCTCGGTAGAAGGTTCCCGTGGGATAATTTCCGACATACACGCGGGCAACAGCTAGTATATTAAGACATAGGATACTTTTCATCCCGGTAGAAGGTTCCCGTGGGATAATTTCCGACATACACGCGGGCAACAGCTAGTATATTAAGACATAGGATACTTTTCATCCCGGTAGAAGGTTCCCGTGGGATAATTTCCGACATACACGCGGGCAACAGCTAGTATATTAAGACATAGGATACTTTTTATCCCGGTAGAAGGTTCCCGTGGGATAATTTCCGACATACACGCGGGCGAAGCCGCTGGCAACAGCTAGTATATTAAGACATAGGATACTTTTCATCCCGGTAGAAGGTTCCCGTGGGATAATTTCCGACATACACGCGGGCGCAGCCGCTGGCAACAGCTAGTATATTAAGACATAGGATACTTTTCATCCCGGTAGAAGGTTCCCGTGGGATAATTTCCGACATACACGCGGGCAACAGCTAGTATATTAAGACATAGGATACTTTTCATCCCGGTAGAAGGTTCCCGTGGGATAATTTCCGACATACACGCGGGCGAAGCCGCTGGCAACAGCTAGTATATTAAGACATAGGATACTTTTCATCCCGGTAGAAGGTTCCCGTGGGATAATTTCCGACATACACGCGGGCAACAGCTAGGATATTAAGACATAGGATACTTTTCATCCCGGTAGAAGGTTCCCGTGGGATAATTTCTGACATACACGCGGGCGCAGCCGCGGGCTACAGCTAGTATATTAAGACATAGGATACTTTTCATCCCGGTAGAAGGTTCCCGTGGGATAATTTCCGACATACACGCGGGCGCAGCCGCGGGCAACAGCTATGTATTAAGACATAGGATATTTTTCATCCCGGTAGAAGGTTCCCGTGGGATAATTTCCGACATACACGCGGGCGCAGCCGCTGGCAACAGCTAGTATATTAAGACATAGGATACTTTTCATCCCGGTAGAAGGTTCCCGTGGGATAATTTCCGACATACACGCGGGCAACAGCTAGTATATTAAGACATAGGATACTTTTCATCCCGGTAGAAGGTTCCCGTGGGATAATTTCCGACATACACGCGGGCAACAGCTAATATATAGAAAGAAAGAAAGAAAAATGCGTTTAATTGGCATTACAGCATAAAATAAATACACCTTAAAACTACGGAAACATGAAATAATGATTGCAATGCCAAAAGGGCCTCAGCTCAGCATAATGTCAGATGGTAACACAAGGTATACCACCTGACGCTGATTTTCAGCTGCAACCCACGAGTGCCATACGCTAGAATTTAATAAACACAGAGAAGTGTGTGTCCGTTTTATAATAAATTAAGAGAATAAATTAAAAAGAAATGTTGTAGCATACATGTGTGTGTGTGTGTGTGTTGTGTTGTGATTAATTAAATACTAAAATAAATACTCAATATCAATGTTATTAACTACAATAAAATAATAATGAATCTATATCTAAATATTTAAAAGCACCTTCAAAGCAAAATCGTGAGACTGCGTTGTTCTTCTAAACTATGAAACGTATTTTTATGCAGTTTACATAATCAGGGTACAAGACAATAATCATTGATTATAATAAAAAAAAATAATAGTGAAAGTAAGTAATTAAAATTATAAAATGGATAAAACATTATGAAATAAGTAAATTGTATTATATAATATTAATTATTAAATCGCGGATATGTCGGCTCGAACATTCTGAAAATCTTTTTGCTGGTTTAATAAAAATTCTTTTAGTTTTAATTTGAAAGTCGAGCAACTTTTGCTATACTTTATGGGAGGAGGGATATTGTTCCAGCATTTAGTAGCTGCGTAGCGAAAACTGCCTCTAAAAGCCGCCGACTTATGCCGTGGGATGGAAAGCTGTTGAGAACATTTTCTTCCCTCACCGATTTTGTGTCTTCTTGTCCACAATAGTCTGTCATATAAGTAACAAGGAGAATGGGACTTAATAACACCAAAGAGTAGGCTTGACAAGTGGAGTTTACGTCTAGCTTTCATTTTTAAAATGTTGTGCTCATTAAAGAATGGTGTAACATGTCCCCTAAAGGGAACTTTAAAACAGAAGCGTGCACAGGCGTTTTGAAGTCTTTGGATCATTCTTTCAGTTTTGGACAGTAGTCGTTGGCCATACACAGTGTTCACATAATTTAACTTAGATAAAACCAAAGACTCCACAAGCAAGACTCGCAATTCTTCACTGAGATAGGGACGGGCTTTGTATAAAATCTTAAGTCTATAATAGCAATTACGAATAGACTCAGATACGTGTTTGTGAAAACGGAGCTCCGCGTCCATGATAAGACCTAGATTACGTGCTTCGTATACCCTTTCGATAGGCTCTCCCATAACAGTCACACAACCCGTACTTGGTTTAATTTTACCTATCTGGTTTTCGGATCCGAAAAGCATATATTTGGTTTTTGCAGGGTTCAAGGCAAGCGTATTGGCATTTGACCATTGTACTATGTTTTCAAGATCTGTATTAAGATCGTTCAATGCTTGTTCATAGTCTTCTGGTTTAAATGATATATATACTTGTGTATCGTCAGCATAAATATGGAATTTACATTTATTTATATGTTTTATTATATCGGCACAATACAAAATAAACAGTATTGGCCCAAGAATCGAGCCCTGTGGAACCCCTCTTCCTACTGAACGGTGCCTAGAGACTACTGTTGAGCCATCCGCTCGACGTATTTCGACGAATTGCGTACGATCGCAAAGATAGCTATTAAACCATTTTATTGCGTCCTCGTCAAATCCATAAAAAACCATCTTTGACAATAAGAGAGGAACGTTAATACAGTCAAACGCGCGAGAAAAATCAAGCAACACCAAAAGAGTGCACATCCCGTTATCTTGAGCTGCCAAGATATTGTCTGTCACATCCAACAAGGCCGTGGCTGTACTACGGCCCTTCCTAAATCCTGATTGAACATCTGGGAGGATTTTGTTTGTCTCTAAAAATTCAACTAACTGTGTACATACTACTTTCTCTAAAACTTTAGAAAGTACCGGCAGTAAACTAATAGGTCTGAGATCCTTCATTTCCAAAGCATTAGGAGTTTTGGGCAATGGGTGTACTTTGGCAATTTTCCATAACTCAGGAAAAGATGAGGATGTGACAGATGTATTTACTAAAACAGTCACGGCGTCCAAAGTCACAGGTAGTGTCAGTAAAATCATATTTATGGTAATGCCGTCGCAACCTTCAGCATTTGATTTAATGGTAGTAAGTATGTTCTCGATTTCCTTGCGTGTTGTTGGTCTTAAACTAAATGTGGAACTATTATTTCGCGCGGATTCAAAATATGCAAGCAACGAACTACTTACTGTCTCCTCACCCGGCACATTAAGAAAATGGTCACAAATTTTGTCGGGTTCGTTAAAATGCAGAGGTAATTCTTTACATTTTGGTGGGAGCAAGGTAGACTTTAGATTTTTCCAAAGCACTCTTGAGTCATGTATTTGACTGTTGATCTTGTGTTTATAGTACGCTGACTTTTCGTAAAATAGAGACCCAGAAACAAGTGACTTCAATTCTTTGTAATAAATCTTTTTAGAATCAGAATTTTTGTTTTTTAAATACTCTGCATGTGCTTTATTCCTCAAATGCATCATAAATTTAACGTTATCAGTAATCCAGGGGTAACAAAACTCCTTAATTACACTAGTTTTTAGAGGTGCATGTGTATCAAATAGTGTAAGTAAATTCCTGTTATATTCACTGACCATTGTATTAACATCTTGCAGCTCAGCTAACGCTTGCCAGTTGAGTAACTCAAGATCCTGATCAAAACATTCCCTATTAATGTTCTTTAGTGGTCGATAAGTAATGGTTCGCGATGGAATTTTCAGGCGTTTAAAACTAAATTCGCCGGAAATCAACGCATGCGCACCTAGATCCGGTATTACATCAACTGATACAGCGCGTGGTTTGACATTTGTACAGATGATGTCTATCAGTGAGTTGCCGTGCACTGTAAAGTGCGTGGGTGACTGCACTAATTGTTTAAGACCCAAGCAGTTCAAAAAAGAGACTAACTTATCCGCCTTTGAGTCTGAGTCACCAAGCATGTTAATATTAAAATCACCCATCAGTATCGTGTACTCACATTGTGTTAGAGAGTCTAAAGATCCAGATACAGCGTCTAGGAAAAGATCAACATCTTGCCAAGGCGGGCGGTAGGCAGTACCTATTGCTAACCTGATTCCGCGAACACTAATTGTAAGCCACATCTGCTCGACCGTGGAGTGCAATGGGCTAGCCGAGTATGAGTAGTATCGAACATTTAAACCGCACTTGATATAAAAACCAACGCCACCACCACGTCCCTTCTTTACAGACAATGGGCGCGGTATATGCCGCAGCCTATACCCAGGTACGGAGGGCGCGCGCCCTTCTTCGCCTGTTCGCAGCCACGTTTCATTAATGGCCATAATATCAACATCCAAACCCAGTAATGCTGCTATAAACTCGTCGTGTTTCGTGCCCAAAGAACCCGCGTTCCAAAAACCAATCTTGAGGTATTTATCAGACATCATTTAATAGAAAATTTTAAAAAAGAAAAGTGTAGTGTAAATGAATTATTATAAGCGACATAGAAAAAACATATACGTATAAGTATGGTACACCGTGGGCAGCGTAGATTATAAGGGAAACATGACAACTTAAAAAACTATGAATGCTAACAAGATGACACTGGCAGGAACATGTATAATGTATTATACAATTTATCTCCAAAATTAATAAAAGACATGTATTTAACAACGATATGCAACAATGAATTATAAGGAATAAGCTAGATAATAAACAAAATAAACAAAACAAAGGACTAATTTGAACTTTCTCACGTGGCACCGTATCCATAAAACATAAAAAACGCTGATATGCTGTCATAAATATGAACAAACCTACTGAGTGATAAAAAAACGCGAGATGTCCTTTACCGTTCGGATTTGCACAACCGACTTTCCCTCTTCTTTTCGCGCAAGTATGCGACCATCTTTAGTCCAGGTGTACTTCCATTCCAGGCGAGTAGCAGCTTGCCAGGCGAGTAGCAGCTTGATTGAGACATAGGATACTTTTCATCCCGGTAGAAGGTTCCCGTGGGATAATTTCCGACATACACGCGGGCGCAGCCGCGGGCAACAGCTATGTATTAAGACATAGGATATTTTTCATCCCGGTAGAAGGTTCCCGTGGGATAATTTCCGACATACACGCGGGCGCAGCCGCTGGCAACAGCTAGTATATTATGACATAGGATACTTTTCATCCCGGTAGAAGGTTCCCGTGGGATAATTTCCGACATACACGCGGGCAACAGCTAGTATATTAAGACATAGGATACTTTTCATCCCGGTAGAAGGTTCCCGTGGGATAATTTCCGACATACACGCGGGCAACAGCTAGTATATTAAGACATAGGATACTTTTCATCCCGGTAGTAGGTTCCCGTGGGATAATTTTTGATATACACGCGGGCAACAGCTAGTATATTAAGACAAAGGATACTTTTCATCCCGGTAGAAGGTTCCCATGGGATAATTTCCGACATACACGCCGCGGGCAACAGCTAGTATATTAAGACATAGGATACTTTTCATCCCGGTAGAAGGTTCCCGTGGGATAATTTCCGACATATACGCGGGCGCAGCCGCTGGCAACAGCAAGTATATTAAGACATAGGATACTTTTCATCCCGGTAGAAGAATCCCGTGGGATAATTTCCGACATACACGCGGGCGCAGCCGCTGGCAACAGCTAGTATATTAAGACATAGGATACTTTTCATCCCGGTAGAAGGTTCCCGTGGGATAATTTCTGACATACACGCGGGCAACAGCTAGTATATTAAGACATAGGATACTTTTCATCCCGGTAGAAGGTTCCCGTGGGATAATTTCCGACATACACTCGGGCAACAGCTCGTATATTGAGACATAGGATACTTTTCATCCCGGTAGAAGGTTCCCGTGGGATAATTTCCGACATATACGCGGGCAACAGCTAGTATATTAAGACATAGGATACTTTTCATCCCAGTAGAAGGTTCCCGTGGGATAATTTCCGACATACACGCGGGCAACAGCTAGTATATTAAGACATAGGATACTTTTCATCCCGGTAGAAGGTTCCCGTGGGATAATTTCCGACATACACGCGGGCGCAGCCGCTGGCAACAGCTAGTATATTAAGACATAGGATACTTTTCATCCCGGTAGAAGTTTCCCGTGGGATAATTTCCGACATACACGCGGGCAACAGCTAGTATATTAAGACATAGGATACTTTTCATCCCGGTAGAAGGTTCCCATGGGATAATTTCCGACATACACGCCGCGGGCAACAGCTAGTATATTAAGACATAGGATACTTTTCATCCCGGTAGAAGGTTCCCGTGGGATAATTTCCGACATACACGCGGGCAACAGCTAGTATATTAAGACATAGGATACTTTTCATCCCGGTAGAAGGTTCCCGTGGGATAATTTCCGACATACACGCGGGCAACAGCTAGTATATTAAGACATAGGATACTTTTCATCCCGGTAGAAGGTTCCCGTGGGATAATTTCCGACATACACTCGGGCAACAGCTAGTATATTGAGACATAGGATACTTTTCATCCCGGTAGAAGGTTCCCGTGGGATAATTTCCGACATACACGCGGGCAACAGCTAGTATATTAAGACATAGGATACTTTTCATCCCGGTAGAAGGTTCCCGTGGGATAATTTCCGACATATACGCGGGCAACAGCTAGTATATTAAGACATAGGATACTTTTCATCCCGGTAGAAGGTTCCCGTGGGATAATTTCCGACATACACGCGGGCAACAGCTAGTATATTAAGACATAGGATACTTTTCATCCCGGTAGAAGGTTCCCGTGGGATAATTTCCGACATACACGCGGGCGCAGCCGCTGGCAACCGCTAGTATATTAAGACATAGGATACTTTTCATCCCGGTAGAAGGTTCCCGTGGGATAATTTCCGACATACACGCGGGCAACAGCTAGTATATTAAGACATAGGATACTTTTCATCCCGGTAGAAGGTTCCCGTGGGATAATTTCCGACATACACGCGGGCGAAGCCGCTGGCAACAGCTAGTATATTAAGACATAGGATACTTTTCGTCCCGGTAGAAGGTTCCCGTGGGATAATTTCCGACATACACGCGGGCAACAGCTAGGATATTAAGACATAGGATACTTTTCATCCCGGTAGAAGGTTCCCGTGGGATAATTTCCGACATACACGCGGGCGCAGCCGCGGGCTACAGCTAGTATATTAAGACATAGGATACTTTTCATCCCGGTAGAAGGTTCCCGTGGGATAATTTCCGACATACACGCGGGCAACAGCTAGTATATTAAGACATAGGATACTTTTCATCCCGGTAGAAGGTTCCCGTGGGATAATTTCCGACATACACGCGGGCAACAGCTAGTATATTAAGACATAGGATACTTTTCATCCCGGTAGAAGGTTCCCGTGGGATAATTTCCGACATACACGCGGGCAACAGCTAGTATATTAAGACATAGGATACTTTTCATCCCGGTAGAAGGTTCCCGTGGGATAATTTCCGACATACACGCGGGCAACAGCTAGTATATTAAGACATAGGATACTTTTCATCCCGGTAGAAGGTTCCCGTGGGATAATTTCCGACATACACGCGGGCAACAGCTAGGATATTAAGACATAGGATACTTTTCATCCCGGTAGAAGGTTCCCGTGGGATAATTTCCGACATACACGCGGGCGCAGCCGCGGGCAACAGCTAGTATATTAAGACATAGGATACTTTTCATCCCGGTAGAAGGTTCCTGTAGGATAATTTCCGACATACACGCGGGCGCAGCCGCGGGCAACAGCTATATATTAAGACATAGGATACTTTTCATCCCGGTAGAAGGTTCCCGTGGGATAATTTCCGACATACACGCGGGCGCAGCCGCTGGCAACAGCTAGTATATTAAGACATAGGATACTTTTCATCCCGGTAGAAGGTTCCCATGGGATAATTTCCGACATACACGCGGGCAACAGCTAGTATATTAAGACATAGGATACTTTTCATCCCGGTAGTAGGTTCCTGTGGGATAATTTCCGACATACACGCGGGCAAAAGCTAGTATATTAAGACATAGGATACTTTTCATCCCGGTAGAAGGTTCCCGTGGGATAATTTCCGACATACACGCGGGCGCAGCCGCGGGCAACAGCTAGTATATTAAGACATAGGATACTTTTCATCCCGGTAGAAGGTTCCTGTGGGATAATTTCCGACATACACGCGGGCGCAGCCGCGGGCAACAGCTATATATTAAGACATAGGATACTTTTCATCCCGGTAGAAGGTTCCCGTGGGATAATTTCCGACATACACGCGGGCGCAGCCGCTGGCAACAGCTAGTATATTAAGACATAGGATACTTTTCATCCCGGTAGAAGGTTCCCATGGGATAATTTCCGACATACACGCGGGCAACAGCTAGTATATTAAGACATAGGATACTTTTCATCCCGGTAGTAGGTTCCTGTGGGATAATTTCCGACATACACGCGGGCAACAGCTAGTATATTAAGACATAGGATACTTTTCATCCCGGTAGAAGGTTCCCGTGGGATAATTTCCGACATACACGCGGGCGCAGCCGCGGGCAACAGCTAGTATATTAAGACATATGATACTTTTCATCCCGGTAGTAGGTTCCTGTGGGATAATTTCCGACATACACGCGGGCAACAGCTAGTATATTAAGACATAGGATACTTTTCATCCCGGTAGAAGGTTCCCGTGGGATAATTTCCGACATACACGCGGGCAACAGCTAGTATATTAAGACATAGGATACTTTTCATCCCGGTAGAAGGTTCCCGTGGGATATTTTCCGACATACACGCGGGCAACAGCTAGTATATTAAGACATAGGATACTTTTCATCCTGGTAGAAGGTACCCGTGGTATAATTTCCGACATACACGCGGGCAACAGCTAGTATATTGAGACATAGGATACTTTTCATCCCGGTAGAAGGTTCCCGTGGGATAATTTCCGACATACACGCGGGCAACAGCTAGTATATTAAGACATAGGATACTTTTCATCCCGGTAGAAGGTTCCCGTGGGATAATTTCCGACATACACGCGGGCAACAGCTAGTATATTAAGACATAGGATACTTTTCATCCCGGTAGAAGGTTCCCGTGGGATAATTTCCGACATACACGCGGGCAACAGCTAGTATATTAAGACATAGGATACTTTTCATCCCGGTAGTAGGTTCCCGTGGGATAATTTTTGACATACACGCGGGCAACAGCTTGTATATTAAGACATTGGATACTTTTCATCCCGGTAGTAGGTTCCTGTGGGATAATTTCCGACATACACGCGGGCAACAGCTAGTATATTAAGACATAGGATACTTTTCATCCCGGTAGAATGTTCCCGTGGGATAATTTCCGACATACACGCGGGCGAAGCCGCTGGCAACAGCTAGTATATAAAGACATAGGATACTTTTCATCCCGGTAGAAGGTTCCCGTGGGATAATTTCCGACATACACGCGGGCAACAGCTAGTATATTAAGACATAGGATACTTTTCATCCCGGTAGAAGGTTCCCGTGGGATAATTTCCGACATACACGCGGGCAACAGCTAGTATATTAAGACATAGGATACTTTTCATCCCGGTAGAAGGTTCCCGTGGGATATTTTCCGACATACACGCGGGCAACAGCTAGTATATTAAGACATAGGATACTTTTCATCCTGGTAGAAGGTACCCGTGGTATAATTTCCGACATACACGCGGGCAACAGCTAGTATATTGAGACATAGGATACTTTTCATCCCGGTAGAAGGTTCCCGTGGGATAATTTCCGACATACACGCGGGCAACAGCTAGTATATTAAGACATAGGATACTTTTCATCCCGGTAGAAGGTTCCCGTGGGATAATTTCCGACATACACGCGGGCGCAGCCGCTGGCAAAAGCTAGTATATTAAGACATAGGATACTTTTCATCCCGGTAGAAGGTTCCCGTGGGATAATTTCCGACATACACGCGGGCAACAGCTAGTATATTAAGACGTAGGATACTTTTCATCCCGGTAGAAGGTTCCCGTGGGATAATTTCCGACATACACGCGGGCAACAGCTAGTATATTAAGACATAGGATACTTTTCATCCCGGTAGAAGGTTCCCGTGGGATAATTTCCGACATACACGCGGGCGAAGCCACTGGCAACAGCTAGTATATTAAGACATAGGATACTTTTCATCCCGGTAGAAGGTTCCCGTGGGATAATTTCCGACATACACGCGGGCGCAGCCGCGGGCAACAGCCATATATTAAGACATAGGATACTTTTCATCCCGGTAGAAGGTTCCCGTGGGATAATTTCCGACATACACGCGGGCGCAGCCGCTGGCAACAGCTAGTATATTAAGACATAGGATACTTTTCATCTCGGTAGAAGGTTCCCGTGGGATAATTTCCGACATACACGCGGGCAACAGCTAGTATATTAAGACATAGGATACTTTTCATCCCGGTAGTAGGTTCCCGTGGGATATTTTTTGATATACACGCGGGCAACAGCTAGTATATTAAGACATAGGATACTTTTCATCCCGGTAGAAGGTTCCCGTGGGATAATTTCCGACATACACGCGGGCAACAGCTAGTATATTAAGACATAGGATACTTTTCATCCCGGTAGAAGGTTCCCGTGGGATAATTTCAGACATTTACGCGGGCGCAGCCGCTGGCAACAGCTAGTATATTAAGACATAGGATACTTTTCATCCTGGTAGAAGAATCCCGTGGGATAATTTCCGACATACACGCGGGCGAAGCCGCTGGCAACAGCTAGTATATTAAGACATAGGATACTTTTCATCCCGGTAGAAGGTTCCCGTGGGATAATATCCGTCATACACGCGGGCGCAGCCGCGGGCAACAGCTAGTATATTAAGACATAGGATACTTTTCATCCCGGTAGAAGGTTCCCGTGGGATAATTTCCGACATACACGCGGGCAACAGCTAGTATATTAAGACATAGGATACTTTTCATCCCGGTAGAAGGTTCCCGTGGGATAATTTCCGACATACACGCGGGCAACAGCTAGTATATTAAGACATAGGATACTTTTCATCCCGGTAGAAGGTTCCCGTGGGATAATTTCCGACATACACGCGGGCGCAGCCGCGGGCAACAGCTAAATATTAAGACATAGGATACTTTTCATCCCGGTAGAAGAATCCCGTGGGATAATTTCCGACATACACGCGGGCAACAGCTAGTATATTAAGACATAGGATACTATTCATCCCGGTAGAAGGTTCCCGTGGGATAATTTCCGACATACACGCGGGCAACAGCTAGTATATTAAGACATAGGATACTTTTCATCCCGGTAGTAGGTTCCCGTGGGATAATTTTTGATATACACGCGGGCAACAGCTAGTATATTAAGACATAGGATACTTTTCATCCCGGTAGAAGGTTCCCATGGGACAATTTCCGACATACACGCCGCGGGCAACAGCTAGTATATTAAGACATAGGATACTTTTCATCCCGGTAGAAGGTTCCCGTGGGATAATTTCCGACATATACGCGGGCGCAGCCGCTGGCAACAGCTAGTATATTAAGACATAGGATACTTTTCATCCCGGTAGAAGAATCCCGTGGTATAATTTCCGACATACACGCGGGCAACAGCTAGTATATTGAGACATAGGATACTTTTAATCCCGGTAGAAGGTTCCCGTGGGATAATTTCCGACATACACGCGGGCAACAGCTAGTATATTAAGACATAGGATACTTTTCATCCCGGTAGAAGGTTCCCGTGGGATAATTTCCGACATACACGCGGGCGCAGCCGCTGGCAAAAGCTAGTATATTAAGACATAGGATACTTTTCATCCCGGTAGAAGGTTCCCGTGGGATAATTTCCGACATACACGCGGGCAACAGCTAGTATATTAAGACGTAGGATACTTTTCATCCCGGTAGAAGGTTCCCGTGGGATAATTTCCGACATACACGCGGGCAACAGCTAGTATATTAAGACATAGGATACTTTTCATCCCGGTAGAAGGTTCCCGTGGGATAATTTCCGACATACACGCGGGCGAAGCCACTGGCAACAGCTAGTATATTAAGACATAGGATACTTTTCATCCCGGTAGAAGGTTCCCGTGGGATAATTTCCGACATACACGCGGGCGCAGCCGCGGGCAACAGCCATATATTAAGACATAGGATACTTTTCATCCCGGTAGAAGGTTCCCGTGGGATAATTTCCGACATACACGCGGGCGCAGCCGCTGGCAACAGCTAGTATATTAAGACATAGGATACTTTTCATCTCGGTAGAAGGTTCCCGTGGGATAATTTCCGACATACACGCGGGCAACAGCTAGTATATTAAGACATAGGATACTTTTCATCCCGGTAGTAGGTTCCCGTGGGATATTTTTTGATATACACGCGGGCAACAGCTAGTATATTAAGACATAGGATACTTTTCATCCCGGTAGAAGGTTCCCGTGGGATAATTTCCGACATACACGCGGGGAACAGCTAGTATATTAAGACATAGGATACTTTTCATCCCGGTAGAAGGTTCCCGTGGGATAATTTCAGACATTTACGCGGGCGCAGCCGCTGGCAACAGCTAGTATATTAAGACATAGGATACTTTTCATCCCGGTAGAAGAATCCCGTGGGATAATTTCCGACATACACGCGGGCGAAGCCGCTGGCAACAGCTAGTATATTAAGACATAGGATACTTTTCATCCCGGTAGAAGGTTCCCGTGGGATAATATCCGTCATACACGCGGGCGCAGCCGCGGGCAACAGCTAGTATATTAAGACATAGGATACTTTTCATCCCGGTAGAAGGTTCCCGTGGGATAATTTCCGACATACACGCGGGCAACAGCTAGTATATTAAGACATAGGATACTTTTCATCCCGGTAGAAGGTTCCCGTGGGATAATTTCCGACATACACGCGGGCAACAGCTAGTATATTAAGACATAGGATACTTTTCATCCCGGTAGAAGAATCCCGTGGGATAATTTCCGACATACACGCGGGCAACAGCTAGTATATTAAGACATAGGATACTATTCATCCCGGTAGAAGGTTCCCGTGGGATAATTTCCGACATACACGCGGGCAACAGCTAGTATATTAAGACATAGGATACTTTTCAACCCGGTAGTAGGTTCCCGTGGGATAATTTTTGATATACACGCGGGCAACAGCTAGTATATTAAGACATAGGATACTTTTCATCCCGGTAGAAGGTTCCCATGGGATAATTTCCGACATACACGCCGCGGGCAACAGCTAGTATATTAAGACATAGGATACTTTTCATCCCGGTAGAAGGTTCCCGTGGGATAATTTCCGACATATACGCGGGCGCAGCCGCTGGCAACAGCTAGTATATTAAGACATAGGATACTTTTCATCCCGGTAGAAGAATCCCGTGGGATAATTTCCGACATACACGCGGGCGCAGCCGCTGGCAACAGCTAGTATATTAAGACATAGGATACTTTTCATCCCAGTAGAAGGTTCCCGTGGGATAATTTCTGACATACACGCGGGCAACAGCTAGTATATTAAGACATAGGATACTTTTCATCCCGGTAGAAGGTTCCCGTGGGATAATTTCCGACATACACTCGGGCAACAGCTAGTATATTGAGACATAGGATACTTTTCATCCCGGTAGAAGGTTCCCGTGGGATAATTTCCGACATATACGCGGGCAACAGCTAGTATATTAAGACACAGGATACTTTTCATCCCGGTAGAAGGTTCCCGTGGGATAATTTCCGACATACACGCGGGCAACAGCTAGTATATTAAGACATAGGATACTTTTCATCCCGGTAGAAGGTTCCCGTGGGATAATTTCCGACATACACGCGGGCGCAGCCGCTGCTAACAGCTAGTATATTAAGACATAGGATACTTTTCATCCCGGTAGAAGGTTCCCGTGGGATAATTTCCGACATACACGCGGGCAACAGCTAGTATATTAAGACATAGGATACTTTTCATCCCGGTAGAAGGTTCCCGTGGGATAATTTCCGACATACACGCGGGCGAAGCCGCTGGCAACAGCTAGTATATTAAGACAGGATACTTTTCATCCCGGTAGAAGGTTCCCGTGGGATAATTTCCGACATACACGCGGGCAACAGCTAGGATATTAAGACATAGGATACTTTTCATCCCGGTAGAAGGTTCCCGTGGGATAATTTCCGACATACACGCGGGCGCAGCCGCGGGCTACAGCTAGTATATTAAGACATAGGATACTTTTCATCCCGGTAGAAGGTTCCCGTGGGATAATTTCCGACATACACGCGGGCGCAGCCGCGGGCAACAGCTATGTATTAAGACATAGGATATTTTTCATCCCGGTAGAAGGTTCCCGTGGGATAATTTCCGACATACACGCGGGCAACAGCTAGTATATTAAGACATAGGATAATTTTCATCCCGGTAGAAGGTTCCCGTGGGATAATTTCCGACATACACGCGGGCAACAGCTAGTATATTGAGACATAGGATACTTTTCATCCCGGTAGAAGGTTCCCGTGGGATAATTTCCGACATACACGCGGGCAACAGCTAGTATATTAAGACATAGGATACTTTTCATCCCGGTAGAAGGTTCCCGTGGGATAATTTCCGACATACACGCGGGCGCAGCCGCTGGCAAAAGCTAGTATATTAAGACATAGGATACTTTTCATCCCGGTAGAAGGTTCCCGTGGGATAATTTCCGACATACACGCGGGCAACAGCTAGTATATTAAGACATAGGATACTTTTCATCCCGGTAGAAGGTTCCCGTGGGATAATTTCCGACATACACGCGGGCAACAGCTAGTATATTAAGACATAGGATACTTTTCATCCCGGTAGAAGAATCCCGTGGGATAATTTCCGACATACACGCGGGCGAAGCCGCTGGCAACAGCTAGTATATTAAGACATAGGATACTTTTCATCCCGGTAGAAGGTTCCCGTGGGATAATTTCCGACATACACGCGGGCAACAGCTAGTATATTAAGACATAGGATACTTTTCATCCCGGCAGAAGGTTCCCGTGGGATAATTTCCGACATACACGCGGGCGCAGCCGCGGGCAACAGCTAGTATATTAAGACATAGGATACTTTTTATCCCGGTAGAAGGTTCCCGTGGGATATTTTCCGACATACACGCGGGCAACAGCTAGTATATTAAGACATAGGATACTTTTCATCCCGGTAGAAGGTACCCGTGGTATAATTTCTGACATACACGCGGGCAACAGCTAGTATATTGAGACATAGGATACTTTTCATCCCGGTAGAAGGTTCCCGTGGGATAATTTCCGACATACACGCGGGCAACAGCTAGTATATTAAGACATAGGATACTTTTCATCCCGGTAGAAGGTTCCCGTGGGATAATTTCCGACATACACGCGGGCGCAGCCGCTGGCAAAAGCTAGTATATTAAGACATAGGATACTTTTCATCCCGGTAGAAGGTTCCCGTGGGATAATTTCCGACATACACGCGGGCAACAGCTAGTATATTAAGACATAGGATACTTTTCATCCCGGTAGAAGGTTCCCGTGGGATAATTTCCGACATACACGCGGGCAACAGCTAGTATATTAAGACATAGGATACTTTTCATCCCGGTAGAAGGTTCCCGTGGGATAATTTCCGACATACACGCGGGCAACAGCTAGTATATTAAGACATAGGATACTTTTCATCCCGGTAGAAGGTTCCCGTGGGATAATTTCCGACATACACGCGGGCGCAGCCGCTGGCAACAGCTAGTATATTAAGACATAGGATACTTTTCATCTCGGTAGAAGGTTCCCGTGGGATAATTTCCGACATACACGCGGGCAACAGCTAGTATATTAAGACATAGGATACTTTTCATCCCGGTAGTAGGTTCCCGTGGGATATTTTTTGATATACACGCGGGCAACAGCTAGTATATTAAGACATAGGATACTTTTCATCCCGGTAGAAGGTTCCCGTGGGATAATTTCCGACATACACGCGGGGAACAGCTAGTATATTAAGACATAGGATACTTTTCATCCCGGTAGAAGGTTCCCGTGGGATAATTTCAGACATTTACGCGGGCGCAGCCGCTGGCAACAGCTAGTATATTAAGACATAGGATACTTTTCATCCCGGTAGAAGAATCCCGTGGGATAATTTCCGACATACACGCGGGCGAAGCCGCTGGCAACAGCTAGTATATTAAGACATAGGATACTTTTCATCCCGGTAGAAGGTTCCCGTGGGATAATATCCGTCATACACGCGGGCGCAGCCGCGGGCAACAGCTAGTATATTAAGACATAGGATACTTTTCATCCCGGTAGAAGGTTCCCGTGGGATAATTTCCGACATACACGCGGGCAACAGCTAGTATATTAAGACATAGGATACTTTTCATCCCGGTAGAAGGTTCCCGTGGGATAATTTCCGACATACACGCGGGCGCAGCCGCGGGCAACAGCTAAATATTAAGACATAGGATACTTTTCATCCCGGTAGAAGAATCCCGTGGGATAATTTCCGACATACACGCAGGCAACAGCTAGTATATTAAGACATAGGATACTATTCATCCCGGTAGAAGGTTCCCGTGGGATAATTTCCGACATACACGCGGGCAACAGCTATTATATTAAGACATAGGATACTTTTCATCCCGGTAGAAGGTTCCCGTGGGATAATTTCCGACATACACGCGGGCAACAGCTAGTATATTAAGACATAGGATACTTTTCATCCCGGTAGAAGGTTCCCGTGGGATAATTTCCGACATACACGCGGGCGCAGCCGCTGCTAACAGCTAGTATATTAAGACATAGGATACTTTTCATCCCGGTAGAAGGTTCCCGTGGGATAATTTCCGACATACACGCGGGCAACAGCTAGTATATTAAGACATAGGATACTTTTCATCCCGGTAGAAGGTTCCCGTGGGATAATTTCCGACATACACGCGGGCGAAGCCGCTGGCAACAGCTAGTATATTAAGACATAGGATACTTTTCATCCCGGTAGAAGGTTCCCGTGGGATAATTTCCGACATACACGCGGGCGAAGCCGCTGGCAACAGCTAGTATATTAAGACATAGGATACTTTTCATCCCGGTAGAAGGTTCCCGTGGGATAATTTCCGACATACACGCGGGCAACAGCTAGGATATTAAGACAAAGGATACTTTTCATCCCGGTAGAAGGTTCCCGTGGGATAATTTCCGACATACACGCGGGCGCAGCCGCGGGCTACAGCTAGTATATTAAGACATAGGATACTTTTCATCCCGGTAGAAGGTTCCCGTGGGATAATTTCCGACATACACGCGGGCGCAGCCGCGGGCAACAGCTATGTATTAAGACATAGGATATTTTTCATCCCGGTAGAAGGTTCCCGTGGGATAATTTCCGACATACACGCGGGCAACAGCTAGTATATTAAGACATAGGATAATTTTTATCCCGGTAGAAGGTTCCCGTGGGATAATTTCCGACATACACGCGGGCAACAGCTAGTATATTGAGACATAGGATACTTTTCATCCCGGTAGAAGGTTCCCGTGGGATAATTTCCGACATACACGCGGGCAACAGCTAGTATATTAAGACATAGGATACTTTTCATCCCGGTAGAAGGTTCCCGTGGGATAATTTCCGACATACACGCGGGCGCAGCCGCTGGCAAAAGCTAGTATATTAAGACATAGGATACTTTTCATCCCGGTAGAAGGTTCCCGTGGGATAATTTCCGACATACACGCGGGCAACAGCTAGTATATTAAGACATAGGATATTTTTCATCCCGGTAGAAGGTTCCCGTGGGATAATTTCCGACATACACGTGGGCAACAGCTAGTATATTAAGACATAGGATAATTTTTATCCCGGTAGAAGGTTCCCGTGGGATAATTTCCGACATACACGCGGGCAACAGCTAGTATATTGAGACATAGGATACTTTTCATCCCGGTAGAAGGTTCCCGTGGGATAATTTCCGACATACACGCGGGCAACAGCTAGTATATTAAGACATAGGATACTTTTCATCCCGGTAGAAGAATCCCGTGGGATAATTTCCGACATACACGCGGGCGAAGCCGCTGGCAACAGCTAGTATATTAAGACATAGGATACTTTTCATCCCGGTAGAAGGTTCCCGTGGGATAATTTCCGACATACACGCGGGCAACAGCTAGTATATTAAGACATAGGATACTTTTCATCCCGGCAGAAGGTTCCCGTGGGATAATTTCCGACATACACGCGGGCGCAGCCGCGGGCAACAGCTAGTATATTAAGACATAGGATACTTTTTATCCCGGTAGAAGGTTCCCGTGGGATATTTTCCGACATACACGCGGGCAACAGCTAGTATATTAAGACATAGGATACTTTTCATCCCGGTAGAAGGTACCCGTGGTATAATTTCCGACATACACGCGGGCAACAGCTAGTATATTGAGACATAGGATACTTTTCATCCCGGTAGAAGGTTCCCGTGGGATAATTTCCGACATACACGCGGGCAACAGCTAGTATATTAAGACATAGGATACTTTTCATCCCGGTAGAAGGTTCCCGTGGGATAATTTCCGACATACACGCGGGCGCAGCCGCTGGCAAAAGCTAGTATATTAAGACATAGGATACTTTTCATCCCGGTAGAAGGTTCCCGTGGGATAATTTCCGACATACACGCGGGCAACAGCTAGTATATTAAGACATAGGATACTTTTCATCCCGGTAGAAGGTTCCCGTGGGATAATTTCCGACATACACGCGGGCAACAGCTAGTATATTAAGACATAGGATACTTTTCATCCCGGTAGAAGGTTCCCGTGGGATAATTTCCGACATACACGCGGGCAACAGCTAGTATATTAAGACATAGGATACTTTTCATCCCGGTAGAAGATTCCCGTGGGATAATTTCCGACATACACGCGGGCGCAGCCGCTGGCAACAGCTAGTATATTAAGACATAGGATACTTTTCATCCCGGTAGAAGGTTCCCGTGGGATAATATCCGTCATACACGCGGGCGCAGCCGCGGGCAACAGCTAGTATATTAAGACATAGGATACTTTTCATCCCGGTAGAAGGTTCCCGTGGGATAATTTCCGACATACACGCGGGCAACAGCTAGTATATTAAGACATAGGATACTTTTCATCCCGGTAGAAGGTTCCCGTGGGATAATTTCCGACATACACGCGGGCAACAGCTAGTATATTAAGACATAGGATACTTTTCATCCCGGTAGAAGGTTCCCGTGGGATAATTTCAGACATTTACGCGGGCGCAGCCGCTGGCAACAGCTAGTATATTAAGACATAGGATACTTTTCATCCTGGTAGAAGAATCCCGTGGGATAATTTCCGACATACACGCGGGCGAAGCCGCTGGCAACAGCTAGTATATTAAGACATAGGATACTTTTCATCCCGGTAGAAGGTTCCCGTGGGATAATATCCGTCATACACGCGGGCGCAGCCGCGGGCAACAGCTAGTATATTAAGACATAGGATACTTTTCATCCCGGTAGAAGGTTCCCGTGGGATAATTTCCGACATACACGCGGGCAACAGCTAGTATATTAAGACATAGGATACTTTTCATCCCGGTAGAAGGTTCCCGTGGGATAATTTCCGACATACACGCGGGCAACAGCTAGTATATTAAGACATAGGATACTTTTCATCCCGGTAGAAGGTTCCCGTGGGATAATTTCCGACATACACGCGGGCGCAGCCGCGGGCAACAGCTAAATATTAAGACATAGGATACTTTTCATCCCGGTAGAAGGTTCCCGTGGGATAATTTCCGACATACACGCGGGCGAAGCCACTGGCAACAGCTAGTATATTAAGACATAGGATACTTTTCATCCCGGTAGAAGGTTCCCGTGGGATAATTTCCGACATACACGCGGGCGCAGCCGCGGGCAACAGCCATATATTAAGACATAGGATACTTTTCATCCCGGTAGAAGGTTCCCGTGGGATAATTTCCGACATACACGCGGGCAACAGCTAGTATATTAAGACATAGGATACTTTTCATCCCGGTAGAAGGTTCCCGTGGGATAATTTCCGACATACACGCGGGCAACAGCTAGTATATTAAGACATAGGATACTTTTCATCCCGGTAGAAGAATCCCGTGGGATAATTTCCGACATACACGCGGGCAACAGCTAGTATATTAAGACATAGGATACTATTCATCCCGGTAGAAGGTTCCCGTGGGATAATTTCCGACATACACGCGGGCAACAGCTAGTATATTAAGACATAGGATACTTTTCAACCCGGTAGTAGGTTCCCGTGGGATAATTTTTGATATACACGCGGGCAACAGCTAGTATATTAAGACATAGGATACTTTTCATCCCGGTAGAAGGTTCCCATGGGATAATTTCCGACATACACGCCGCGGGCAACAGCTAGTATATTAAGACATAGGATACTTTTCATCCCGGTAGAAGGTTCCCGTGGGATAATTTCCGACATATACGCGGGCGCAGCCGCTGGCAACAGCTAGTATATTAAGACATAGGATACTTTTCATCCCGGTAGAAGAATCCCGTGGGATAATTTCCGACATACACGCGGGCGCAGCCGCTGGCAACAGCTAGTATATTAAGACATAGGATACTTTTCATCCCAGTAGAAGGTTCCCGTGGGATAATTTCTGACATACACGCGGGCAACAGCTAGTATATTAAGACATAGGATACTTTTCATCCCGGTAGAAGGTTCCCGTGGGATAATTTCCGACATACACTCGGGCAACAGCTAGTATATTGAGACATAGGATACTTTTCATCCCGGTAGAAGGTTCCCGTGGGATAATTTCCGACATATACGCGGGCAACAGCTAGTATATTAAGACACAGGATACTTTTCATCCCGGTAGAAGGTTCCCGTGGGATAATTTCCGACATACACGCGGGCAACAGCTAGTATATTAAGACATAGGATACTTTTCATCCCGGTAGAAGGTTCCCGTGGGATAATTTCCGACATACACGCGGGCGCAGCCGCTGCTAACAGCTAGTATATTAAGACATAGGATACTTTTCATCCCGGTAGAAGGTTCCCGTGGGATAATTTCCGACATACACGCGGGCAACAGCTAGTATATTAAGACATAGGATACTTTTCATCCCGGTAGAAGGTTCCCGTGGGATAATTTCCGACATACACGCGGGCGAAGCCGCTGGCAACAGCTAGTATATTAAGACAGGATACTTTTCATCCCGGTAGAAGGTTCCCGTGGGATAATTTCCGACATACACGCGGGCAACAGCTAGGATATTAAGACATAGGATACTTTTCATCCCGGTAGAAGGTTCCCGTGGGATAATTTCCGACATACACGCGGGCGCAGCCGCGGGCTACAGCTAGTATATTAAGACATAGGATACTTTTCATCCCGGTAGAAGGTTCCCGTGGGATAATTTCCGACATACACGCGGGCGCAGCCGCGGGCAACAGCTATGTATTAAGACATAGGATATTTTTCATCCCGGTAGAAGGTTCCCGTGGGATAATTTCCGACATACACGCGGGCAACAGCTAGTATATTAAGACATAGGATAATTTTCATCCCGGTAGAAGGTTCCCGTGGGATAATTTCCGACATACACGCGGGCAACAGCTAGTATATTGAGACATAGGATACTTTTCATCCCGGTAGAAGGTTCCCGTGGGATAATTTCCGACATACACGCGGGCAACAGCTAGTATATTAAGACATAGGATACTTTTCATCCCGGTAGAAGGTTCCCGTGGGATAATTTCCGACATACACGCGGGCGCAGCCGCTGGCAAAAGCTAGTATATTAAGACATAGGATACTTTTCATCCCGGTAGAAGGTTCCCGTGGGATAATTTCCGACATACACGCGGGCAACAGCTAGTATATTAAGACATAGGATACTTTTCATCCCGGTAGAAGGTTCCCGTGGGATAATTTCCGACATACACGCGGGCAACAGCTAGTATATTAAGACATAGGATACTTTTCATCCCGGTAGAAGAATCCCGTGGGATAATTTCCGACATACACGCGGGCGAAGCCGCTGGCAACAGCTAGTATATTAAGACATAGGATACTTTTCATCCCGGTAGAAGGTTCCCGTGGGATAATTTCCGACATACACGCGGGCAACAGCTAGTATATTAAGACATAGGATACTTTTCATCCCGGCAGAAGGTTCCCGTGGGATAATTTCCGACATACACGCGGGCGCAGCCGCGGGCAACAGCTAGTATATTAAGACATAGGATACTTTTTATCCCGGTAGAAGGTTCCCGTGGGATATTTTCCGACATACACGCGGGCAACAGCTAGTATATTAAGACATAGGATACTTTTCATCCCGGTAGAAGGTACCCGTGGTATAATTTCTGACATACACGCGGGCAACAGCTAGTATATTGAGACATAGGATACTTTTCATCCCGGTAGAAGGTTCCCGTGGGATAATTTCCGACATACACGCGGGCAACAGCTAGTATATTAAGACATAGGATACTTTTCATCCCGGTAGAAGGTTCCCGTGGGATAATTTCCGACATACACGCGGGCGCAGCCGCTGGCAAAAGCTAGTATATTAAGACATAGGATACTTTTCATCCCGGTAGAAGGTTCCCGTGGGATAATTTCCGACATACACGCGGGCAACAGCTAGTATATTAAGACATAGGATACTTTTCATCCCGGTAGAAGGTTCCCGTGGGATAATTTCCGACATACACGCGGGCAACAGCTAGTATATTAAGACATAGGATACTTTTCATCCCGGTAGAAGGTTCCCGTGGGATAATTTCCGACATACACGCGGGCAACAGCTAGTATATTAAGACATAGGATACTTTTCATCCCGGTAGAAGGTTCCCGTGGGATAATTTCCGACATACACGCGGGCGCAGCCGCTGGCAACAGCTAGTATATTAAGACATAGGATACTTTTCATCTCGGTAGAAGGTTCCCGTGGGATAATTTCCGACATACACGCGGGCAACAGCTAGTATATTAAGACATAGGATACTTTTCATCCCGGTAGTAGGTTCCCGTGGGATATTTTTTGATATACACGCGGGCAACAGCTAGTATATTAAGACATAGGATACTTTTCATCCCGGTAGAAGGTTCCCGTGGGATAATTTCCGACATACACGCGGGGAACAGCTAGTATATTAAGACATAGGATACTTTTCATCCCGGTAGAAGGTTCCCGTGGGATAATTTCAGACATTTACGCGGGCGCAGCCGCTGGCAACAGCTAGTATATTAAGACATAGGATACTTTTCATCCCGGTAGAAGAATCCCGTGGGATAATTTCCGACATACACGCGGGCGAAGCCGCTGGCAACAGCTAGTATATTAAGACATAGGATACTTTTCATCCCGGTAGAAGGTTCCCGTGGGATAATATCCGTCATACACGCGGGCGCAGCCGCGGGCAACAGCTAGTATATTAAGACATAGGATACTTTTCATCCCGGTAGAAGGTTCCCGTGGGATAATTTCCGACATACACGCGGGCAACAGCTAGTATATTAAGACATAGGATACTTTTCATCCCGGTAGAAGGTTCCCGTGGGATAATTTCCGACATACACGCGGGCGCAGCCGCGGGCAACAGCTAAATATTAAGACATAGGATACTTTTCATCCCGGTAGAAGAATCCCGTGGGATAATTTCCGACATACACGCAGGCAACAGCTAGTATATTAAGACATAGGATACTATTCATCCCGGTAGAAGGTTCCCGTGGGATAATTTCCGACATACACGCGGGCAACAGCTAGTATATTAAGACATAGGATACTTTTCATCCCGGTAGAAGGTTCCCGTGGGATAATTTCCGACATACACGCGGGCAACAGCTAGTATATTAAGACATAGGATACTTTTCATCCCGGTAGAAGGTTCCCGTGGGATAATTTCCGACATACACGCGGGCGCAGCCGCTGCTAACAGCTAGTATATTAAGACATAGGATACTTTTCATCCCGGTAGAAGGTTCCCGTGGGATAATTTCCGACATACACGCGGGCAACAGCTAGTATATTAAGACATAGGATACTTTTCATCCCGGTAGAAGGTTCCCGTGGGATAATTTCCGACATACACGCGGGCGAAGCCGCTGGCAACAGCTAGTATATTAAGACATAGGATACTTTTCATCCCGGTAGAAGGTTCCCGTGGGATAATTTCCGACATACACGCGGGCGAAGCCGCTGGCAACAGCTAGTATATTAAGACATAGGATACTTTTCATCCCGGTAGAAGGTTCCCGTGGGATAATTTCCGACATACACGCGGGCAACAGCTAGGATATTAAGACAAAGGATACTTTTCATCCCGGTAGAAGGTTCCCGTGGGATAATTTCCGACATACACGCGGGCGCAGCCGCGGGCTACAGCTAGTATATTAAGACATAGGATACTTTTCATCCCGGTAGAAGGTTCCCGTGGGATAATTTCCGACATACACGCGGGCGCAGCCGCGGGCAACAGCTATGTATTAAGACATAGGATATTTTTCATCCCGGTAGAAGGTTCCCGTGGGATAATTTCCGACATACACGCGGGCAACAGCTAGTATATTAAGACATAGGATAATTTTTATCCCGGTAGAAGGTTCCCGTGGGATAATTTCCGACATACACGCGGGCAACAGCTAGTATATTGAGACATAGGATACTTTTCATCCCGGTAGAAGGTTCCCGTGGGATAATTTCCGACATACACGCGGGCAACAGCTAGTATATTAAGACATAGGATACTTTTCATCCCGGTAGAAGGTTCCCGTGGGATAATTTCCGACATACACGCGGGCGCAGCCGCTGGCAAAAGCTAGTATATTAAGACATAGGATACTTTTCATCCCGGTAGAAGGTTCCCGTGGGATAATTTCCGACATACACGCGGGCAACAGCTAGTATATTAAGACATAGGATATTTTTCATCCCGGTAGAAGGTTCCCGTGGGATAATTTCCGACATACACGTGGGCAACAGCTAGTATATTAAGACATAGGATAATTTTTATCCCGGTAGAAGGTTCCCGTGGGATAATTTCCGACATACACGCGGGCAACAGCTAGTATATTGAGACATAGGATACTTTTCATCCCGGTAGAAGGTTCCCGTGGGATAATTTCCGACATACACGCGGGCAACAGCTAGTATATTAAGACATAGGATACTTTTCATCCCGGTAGAAGAATCCCGTGGGATAATTTCCGACATACACGCGGGCGAAGCCGCTGGCAACAGCTAGTATATTAAGACATAGGATACTTTTCATCCCGGTAGAAGGTTCCCGTGGGATAATTTCCGACATACACGCGGGCAACAGCTAGTATATTAAGACATAGGATACTTTTCATCCCGGCAGAAGGTTCCCGTGGGATAATTTCCGACATACACGCGGGCGCAGCCGCGGGCAACAGCTAGTATATTAAGACATAGGATACTTTTTATCCCGGTAGAAGGTTCCCGTGGGATATTTTCCGACATACACGCGGGCAACAGCTAGTATATTAAGACATAGGATACTTTTCATCCCGGTAGAAGGTACCCGTGGTATAATTTCCGACATACACGCGGGCAACAGCTAGTATATTGAGACATAGGATACTTTTCATCCCGGTAGAAGGTTCCCGTGGGATAATTTCCGACATACACGCGGGCAACAGCTAGTATATTAAGACATAGGATACTTTTCATCCCGGTAGAAGGTTCCCGTGGGATAATTTCCGACATACACGCGGGCGCAGCCGCTGGCAAAAGCTAGTATATTAAGACATAGGATACTTTTCATCCCGGTAGAAGGTTCCCGTGGGATAATTTCCGACATACACGCGGGCAACAGCTAGTATATTAAGACATAGGATACTTTTCATCCCGGTAGAAGGTTCCCGTGGGATAATTTCCGACATACACGCGGGCAACAGCTAGTATATTAAGACATAGGATACTTTTCATCCCGGTAGAAGGTTCCCGTGGGATAATTTCCGACATACACGCGGGCAACAGCTAGTATATTAAGACATAGGATACTTTTCATCCCGGTAGAAGATTCCCGTGGGATAATTTCCGACATACACGCGGGCGCAGCCGCTGGCAACAGCTAGTATATTAAGACATAGGATACTTTTCATCTCGGTAGAAGGTTCCCGTGGGATAATTTCCGACATACACGCGGGCAACAGCTAGTATATTAAGACATAGGATACTTTTCATCCCGGTAGTAGGTTCCCGTGGGATATTTTTTGATATACACGCGGGCAACAGCTAGTATATTAAGACATAGGATACTTTTCATCCCGGTAGAAGGTTCCCGTGGGATAATTTCCGACATACACGCGGGGAACAGCTAGTATATTAAGACATAGGATACTTTTCATCCCGGTAGAAGGTTCCCGTGGGATAATTTCAGACATTTACGCGGGCGCAGCCGCTGGCAACAGCTAGTATATTAAGACATAGGATACTTTTCATCCCGGTAGAAGAATCCCGTGGGATAATTTCCGACATACACGCGGGCGAAGCCGCTGGCAACAGCTAGTATATTAAGACATAGGATACTTTTCATCCCGGTAGAAGGTTCCCGTGGGATAATATCCGTCATACACGCGGGCGCAGCCGCGGGCAACAGCTAGTATATTAAGACATAGGATACTTTTCATCCCGGTAGAAGGTTCCCGTGGGATAATTTCCGACATACACGCGGGCAACAGCTAGTATATTAAGACATAGGATACTTTTCATCCCGGTAGAAGGTTCCCGTGGGATAATTTCCGACATACACGCGGGCGCAGCCGCGGGCAACAGCTAAATATTAAGACATAGGATACTTTTCATCCCGGTAGAAGAATCCCGTGGGATAATTTCCGACATACACGCAGGCAACAGCTAGTATATTAAGACATAGGATACTATTCATCCCGGTAGAAGGTTCCCGTGGGATAATTTCCGACATACACGCGGGCAACAGCTAGTATATTAAGACATAGGATACTTTTCATCCCGGTAGTAGGTTCCCGTGGGATAATTTTTGATATATACGCGGGCAACAGCTAGTATATTAAGACATAGGATACTTTTCATCCCGGTAGAAGGTTCCCATGGGATAATTTCCGACATACACGCCGCGGGCAACAGCTAGTATATTAAGACATAGGATACTTTTCATCCCGGTAGAAGGTTCCCGTGGGATAATTTCCGACATATACGCGGGCGCAGCCGCTGGCAACAGCTAGTATATTAAGACATAGGATACTTTTCATCCCGGTAGAAGAATCCCGTGGGATAATTTCCGACATACACGCAGGCGCAGCCGCTGGCAACAGCTAGTATATTAAGACATAGGATACTTTTCATCCCGGTAGAAGGTTCCCGTGGGATAATTTCTGACATACACGCGGGCAACAGCTAGTATATTAAGACATAGGATACTTTTCATCCCGGTAGAAGGTTCCCCTGGGATAATTTCCGACATACACTCGGGCAACAGCTAGTATATTGAGACATAGGATACTTTTCATCCCGGTAGAAGGTTCCCGTGGGATAATTTCCGACATATACGCGGGCAACAGCTAGTATATTAAGACATAGGATACTTTTCATCCCGGTAGAAGGTTCCCGTGGGATAATTTCCGACATACACGCGGGCAACAGCTAGTATATTAAGACATAGGATACTTTTCATCCCGGTAGAAGGTTCCCGTGGGATAATTTCCGACATACACGCGGGCGCAGCCGCTGGCAACAGCTAGTATATTAAGACATAGGATACTTTTCATCCCGGTAGAAGGTTCCCGTGGGATAATTTCCGACATACACGCGGGCAACAGCTAGTACATTAAGACATAGGATACATTTCATCCCGGTAGAAGGTTCCCGTGGGATAATTTCCGACATACACGCGGGCGAAGCCGCTGGCAACAGCTAGTATATTAAGACATAGTATACTTTTCATCCCGGTAGAAGGTTCCCGTGGGATAATTTCCGACATACACGCGGGCAACAGCTAGGATATTAAGACATAGGATACTTTTCATCCCGGTAGAAGGTTCCCGTGGGATAATTTCCGACATACACGCGGGCAACAGCTAGTATATTAAGACATAGGATACTTTTCATCCCGGTAGAAGGTTCCCGTGGGATATTTTCCGACATACACGCGGGCAACAGCTAGTATATTAAGACATAGGATACTTTTCATCCTGGTAGAAGGTACCCGTGGTATAATTTCCGACATACACGCGGGCAACAGCTAGTATATTGAGACATAGGATACTTTTATCCCGGTAGAAGGTTCCCGTGGGATAATTTCCGACATACACGCGGGCAACAGCTAGTATATTAAGACATAGGATACTTTTCATCCCGGTAGAAGGTTCCCGTGGGATAATTTCCGACATACACGCGGGCAACAGCTAGTATATTAAGACATAGGATACTTTTCATCCCGGTAGAAGGTTCCCGTGGGATATTTTCCGACATACACGCGGGCAACAGCTAGGATATTAAGACATAGGATACTTTTCATCCCGGTAGAAGGTTCCCGTGGGATAATTTCCGACATACACGCGGGCGCAGCCGCGGGCTACAGCTAGTATATTAAGACATAGGATACTTTTCATCCCGGTAGAAGGTTCCCGTGGGATAATTTCCGACATACACGCGGGCAACAGCTAATATATTGAGACATAGGATACTTTTCATCCCGGTAGAAGGTTCCCGTGGGATAATTTCCGACATACACGCGGGCGCAGCCGCGGGCAACAGCTAGTATATTAAGACATAGGATACTTTTCATCCCGGTAGAAGGTTCCCGTGGGATATTTTCCGACATACACGCGGGCAACAGCTAGTATATTAAGACATAGGATACTTTTCATCCTGGTAGAAGGTACCCGTGATATAATTTCCGACATACACGCGGGCAACAGCTAGTATATTGAGACATAGGATACTTTTCATCCCGGTAGAAGGTTCCCGTGGGATAATTTCCGACATACACGCGGGCAACAGCTAGTATATTAAGACATAGGATACTTTTCATCCCGGTAGAAGGTTCCCGTGGGATAATTTCCGACATACACGCGGGCGCAGCCGCTGGCAAAAGCTAGTATATTAAGACATAGGATACTTTTCATCCCGGTAGAAGGTTCCCGTGGGATAATTTCCGACATACACGCGGGCAACAGCTAGTATATTAAGACATAGGATACTTTTCATCCCGGTAGTAGGTTCCCGTGGGATAATTTTTGACATACACGCGGGCAACAGCTTGTATATTAAGACATAGGATACTTTTCATCCCGGTAGTAGGTTCCTGTGGGATAATTTCCGACATACACGCGGGCAACAGCTAGTATATTAAGACATAGGATACTTTTCATCCCGGTAGAAGGTTCCCGTGGGATAATTTCCGACATACACGCGGGCGAAGCCGCTGGCAACAGCTAGTATATAAAGACATAGGATACTTTTCATCCCGGTAGAAGGTTCCCGTGGGATAATTTCCGACATACACGCGGGCAACAGCTAGTATATTAAGACATAGGATACTTTTCATCCCGGTAGAAGGTTCCCGTGGAATAATTTCCGACATACACGCGGGCAACAGCTAGTATATTAAGACATAGGATACTTTTCATCCCGGTAGAAGGTTCCCGTGGGATAATTTCCGACATACACGCGGGCAACAGCTAGTATATTAAGACATAGGATACTTTTCATCCCGGTAGAAGGTTCCCGTGGGATAATTTCCGACATACACGCGGGCGCAGCCGCTGGCAAAAGCTAGTATATTAAGACATAGGATACTTTTCATCCCGGTAGAAGGTTCCCGTGGGATAATTTCCGACATACACGCGGGCGCAGCCGCTGGCAAAAGCTAGTATATTAAGACATAGGATACTTTTCATCCCGGTAGAAGGTTCCCGTGTGATAATTTCTGACATACACGCGGGCAACAGCTAGTATATTAAGACATAGGATACTTTTCATCCCGGTAGAAGGTTCCCGTGGGATAATTTCCGACATACACGCGGGCAACAGCTAGTATATTAAGACATAGGATACTTTTCATCCCGGTAGAAGGTTCCCGTGGGATAATTTCCGACATACACGCGGGCAACAGCTAGTATATTAAGACATAGGATACTTTTCATCCCGGTAGAAGGTTCCCGTGGGATAATTTCCGACATACACGCGGGCGAAGCCACTGGCAACAGCTAGTATATTAAGACATAGGATACTTTTCATCCCGGTAGAAGGTTCCCGTGGGATAATTTCCGACATACACGCGGGCGTAGCCGCGGGCAACAGCCATATATTAAGACATAGGATACTTTTCATCCCGGTAGAAGGTTCCCGTGGGATAATTTCCGACATACACGCGGGCGCAGCCGCTGGCAACAGCTAGTATATTAAGACATAGGATACTTTTCATCTCGGTAGAAGGTTCCCGTGGGATAATTTCCGACATACACGCGGGCAACAGCTAGTATATTAAGACATAGGATACTTTTCATCCCGGTAGTAGGTTCCCGTGGGATATTTTTTGATATACACGCGGGCAACAGCTAGTATATTAAGACAACGGATACTTTTCATCCCGGTAGAAGGTTCCCGTGGGATAATTTCCGACATACACGCGGGCGCAGCCGCGGGCAACAGCTAAATATTAAGACATAGGATACTTTTCATCCCGGTAGAAGAATCCCGTGGGATAATTTCCGACATACACGCGGGCAACAGCTAGTATATTAAGACATAGGATACTTTTCATCCCGGTAGTAGGTTCCCGTGGGATAATTTTTGATATTCACGCGGGCAACAGCTAGTATATTAAGACATAGGATACTTTTCATCCCGGTAGAAGGTTCCCATGGGATAATTTCCGACATACACGCCGCGGGCAACAGCTAGTATATTAAGACATAGGATACTTTTCATCCCGGTAGAAGGTTCCCGTGGGATAATTTCCGACATATACGCGGGCGCAGCCGCTGGCAACAGCTAGTATATTAAGACATAGGATACTTTTCATCCCGGTAGAAGAATCCCGTGGTATAATATCCGTCATACACGCGGGCGCAGCCGCGGGCAACAGCTAGTATATTAAGACATAGGATACTTTTCATCCCGGTAGAAGGTTCCCGTGGGATAATTTCCGACATACACGCGGGCAACAGCTAGTATATTAAGACAACGGATACTTTTCATCCCGGTAGAAGGTTCCCGTGGGATAATTTCCGACATACACGCGGGCGCAGCCGCGGGCAACAGCTAAATATTAAGACATAGGATACTTTTCATCCCGGTAGAAGAATCCCGTGGGATAATTTCCGACATACACGCGGGCAACAGCTAGTATATTAAGACATAGGATACTTTTCATCCCGGTAGTAGGTTCCCGTGGGATATTTTTTGATATACACGCGGGCAACAGCTAGTATATTAAGACAACGGATACTTTTCATCCCGGTAGAAGGTTCCCGTGGGATAATTTCCGACATACACGCGGGCGCAGCCGCGGGCAACAGCTAAATATTAAGACATAGGATACTTTTCATCCCGGTAGAAGAATCCCGTGGGATAATTTCCGACATACACGCGGGCAACAGCTAGTATATTAAGACATAGGATACTTTTCATCCCGGTAGTAGGTTCCCGTGGGATAATTTTTGATATTCACGCGGGCAACAGCTAGTATATTAAGACATAGGATACTTTTCATCCCGGTAGAAGGTTCCCGTGGGATAATTTCCGACATACACGCGGGGAACAGCTAGTATATTAAGACATAAGATACTTTTCATCCCGGTAGAAGGTTCCCGTGGGATAATTTCCGACATACACGCGGGCGAAGCCGCTGGCAACAGCTAGTATATTAAGACATAGGATACTTTTCATCCCGGTAGAAGGTTCCCGTGGTATAATATCCGTCATACACGCGGGCGCAGCCGCGGGCAACAGCTAGTATATTAAGACATAGGATACTTTTCATCCCGGTAGAAGGTTCCCGTGGGATAATTTCCGACATACACGCGGGCAACAGCTAGTATATTAAGACAACGGATACTTTTCATCCCGGTAGAAGGTTCCCGTGGGATAATTTCCGACATACACGCGGGCGCAGCCGCGGGCAACAGCTAAATATTAAGACATAGGATACTTTTCATCCCGGTAGAAGGTTCCCGTGGGATAATTTCCGACATACACGCGGGCAACAGCTAGTATATTAAGACATAGGATACTTTTCATCCCGGTAGTAGGTTCCCGTGGGATAATTTTTGATATTCACGCGGGCAACAGCTAGTATATTAAGACATAGGATACTTTTCATCCCGGTAGAAGGTTCCCATGGGATAATTTCCGACATACACGCCGCGGGCAACAGCTAGTATATTAAGACATAGGATACTTTTCATCCCGGTAGAAGGTTCCCGTGGGATAATTTCCGACATATACGCGGGCGCAGCCGCTGGCAACAGCTAGTATATTAAGACATAGGATACTTTTCATCCCGGTAGAAGAATCCCGTGGGATAATTTCCGACATACACGCGGGCGCAGCCGCTGGCAGCAGCTAGTATATTAAGACATAGGATACTTTTCATCCCGGTAGAAGGTTCCCGTGGGATAATTTCTGACATACACGCGGGCAACAGCTAGTATATTAAGACATAGGATACTTTTCATCCCGGTAGAAGGTTCCCGTGGGATAATTTCCGACATACACTCGGGCAACAGCTAGTATATTGAGACATAAGATACTTTTCATCCCGGTAGAAGGTTCCCGTGGGATAATTTCCGACATATACGCGGGCAACAGCTAGTATA
This sequence comes from Dicycla oo, assembly GCA_948252095.1. Lineage (NCBI taxonomy): Eukaryota > Metazoa > Arthropoda > Insecta > Lepidoptera > Noctuidae > Dicycla > Dicycla oo. The sequence continues at coordinate 8,965,398 of OX411733.1, read as the reverse complement.
TTAAGACATAGGATACTTTTCATCCCGGTAGAAGGTTCCCGTGGGATAATTTCCGACATACACGCGGGCAACAGCTAGTATATTAAGACATAGGATACTTTTCATCCCGGTAGAAGGTTCCCGTGGGATAATTTCCGACATACACGCGGGCGCAGCCGCTGGCAACAGCTAGTATATTAAGACATAGGATACTTTTCATCCCGGTAGAAGGTTCCCGTGGGATAATTTCCGACATACACGCGGGCAACAGCTAGTATATTAAGACATAGGATACTTTTCATCCCGGTAGAAGGTTCCCGTGGGATATTTTCCGACATACACGCGGGCAACAGCTAGTATATTAAGACATAGGATACTTTTCATCCTGGTAGAAGGTACCCGTGATATAATTTCCGACATACACGCGGGCAACAGCTAGTATATTGAGACATAGGATACTTTTCATCCCGGTAGAAGGTTCCCGTGGGATAATTTCCGACATACACGCGGGCAACAGCTAGTATATTAAGACATAGGATACTTTTCATCCCGGTAGAAGGTTCCCGTGGGATAATTTCCGACATACACGCGGGCGCAGCCGCTGGCAAAAGCTAGTATATTAAGACATAGGATACTTTTCATCCCGGTAGAAGGTTCCCGTGGGATAATTTCCGACATACACGCGGGCAACAGCTAGTATATTAAGACATAGGATACTTTTCATCCCGGTAGTAGGTTCCCGTGGGATAATTTTTGACATACACGCGGGCAACAGCTTGTATATTAAGACATAGGATACTTTTCATCCCGGTAGTAGGTTCCTGTGGGATAATTTCCGACATACACGCGGGCAACAGCTAGTATATTAAGACATAGGATACTTTTCATCCCGGTAGAAGGTTCCCGTGGGATAATTTCCGACATACACGCGGGCGAAGCCGCTGGCAACAGCTAGTATATAAAGACATAGGATACTTTTCATCCCGGTAGAAGGTTCCCGTGGGATAATTTCCGACATACACGCGGGCAACAGCTAGTATATTAAGACATAGGATACTTTTCATCCCGGTAGAAGGTTCCCGTGGAATAATTTCCGACATACACGCGGGCAACAGCTAGTATATTAAGACATAGGATACTTTTCATCCCGGTAGAAGGTTCCCGTGGGATAATTTCCGACATACACGCGGGCAACAGCTAGTATATTAAGACATAGGATACTTTTCATCCCGGTAGAAGGTTCCCGTGGGATAATTTCCGACATACACGCGGGCGCAGCCGCTGGCAAAAGCTAGTATATTAAGACATAGGATACTTTTCATCCCGGTAGAAGGTTCCCGTGGGATAATTTCCGACATACACGCGGGCGCAGCCGCTGGCAAAAGCTAGTATATTAAGACATAGGATACTTTTCATCCCGGTAGAAGGTTCCCGTGTGATAATTTCTGACATACACGCGGGCAACAGCTAGTATATTAAGACATAGGATACTTTTCATCCCGGTAGAAGGTTCCCGTGGGATAATTTCCGACATACACGCGGGCAACAGCTAGTATATTAAGACATAGGATACTTTTCATCCCGGTAGAAGGTTCCCGTGGGATAATTTCCGACATACACGCGGGCAACAGCTAGTATATTAAGACATAGGATACTTTTCATCCCGGTAGAAGGTTCCCGTGGGATAATTTCCGACATACACGCGGGCGAAGCCACTGGCAACAGCTAGTATATTAAGACATAGGATACTTTTCATCCCGGTAGAAGGTTCCCGTGGGATAATTTCCGACATACACGCGGGCGTAGCCGCGGGCAACAGCCATATATTAAGACATAGGATACTTTTCATCCCGGTAGAAGGTTCCCGTGGGATAATTTCCGACATACACGCGGGCGCAGCCGCTGGCAACAGCTAGTATATTAAGACATAGGATACTTTTCATCTCGGTAGAAGGTTCCCGTGGGATAATTTCCGACATACACGCGGGCAACAGCTAGTATATTAAGACATAGGATACTTTTCATCCCGGTAGTAGGTTCCCGTGGGATATTTTTTGATATACACGCGGGCAACAGCTAGTATATTAAGACAACGGATACTTTTCATCCCGGTAGAAGGTTCCCGTGGGATAATTTCCGACATACACGCGGGCGCAGCCGCGGGCAACAGCTAAATATTAAGACATAGGATACTTTTCATCCCGGTAGAAGAATCCCGTGGGATAATTTCCGACATACACGCGGGCAACAGCTAGTATATTAAGACATAGGATACTTTTCATCCCGGTAGTAGGTTCCCGTGGGATAATTTTTGATATTCACGCGGGCAACAGCTAGTATATTAAGACATAGGATACTTTTCATCCCGGTAGAAGGTTCCCATGGGATAATTTCCGACATACACGCCGCGGGCAACAGCTAGTATATTAAGACATAGGATACTTTTCATCCCGGTAGAAGGTTCCCGTGGGATAATTTCCGACATATACGCGGGCGCAGCCGCTGGCAACAGCTAGTATATTAAGACATAGGATACTTTTCATCCCGGTAGAAGAATCCCGTGGTATAATATCCGTCATACACGCGGGCGCAGCCGCGGGCAACAGCTAGTATATTAAGACATAGGATACTTTTCATCCCGGTAGAAGGTTCCCGTGGGATAATTTCCGACATACACGCGGGCAACAGCTAGTATATTAAGACAACGGATACTTTTCATCCCGGTAGAAGGTTCCCGTGGGATAATTTCCGACATACACGCGGGCGCAGCCGCGGGCAACAGCTAAATATTAAGACATAGGATACTTTTCATCCCGGTAGAAGAATCCCGTGGGATAATTTCCGACATACACGCGGGCAACAGCTAGTATATTAAGACATAGGATACTTTTCATCCCGGTAGTAGGTTCCCGTGGGATATTTTTTGATATACACGCGGGCAACAGCTAGTATATTAAGACAACGGATACTTTTCATCCCGGTAGAAGGTTCCCGTGGGATAATTTCCGACATACACGCGGGCGCAGCCGCGGGCAACAGCTAAATATTAAGACATAGGATACTTTTCATCCCGGTAGAAGAATCCCGTGGGATAATTTCCGACATACACGCGGGCAACAGCTAGTATATTAAGACATAGGATACTTTTCATCCCGGTAGTAGGTTCCCGTGGGATAATTTTTGATATTCACGCGGGCAACAGCTAGTATATTAAGACATAGGATACTTTTCATCCCGGTAGAAGGTTCCCGTGGGATAATTTCCGACATACACGCGGGGAACAGCTAGTATATTAAGACATAAGATACTTTTCATCCCGGTAGAAGGTTCCCGTGGGATAATTTCCGACATACACGCGGGCGAAGCCGCTGGCAACAGCTAGTATATTAAGACATAGGATACTTTTCATCCCGGTAGAAGGTTCCCGTGGTATAATATCCGTCATACACGCGGGCGCAGCCGCGGGCAACAGCTAGTATATTAAGACATAGGATACTTTTCATCCCGGTAGAAGGTTCCCGTGGGATAATTTCCGACATACACGCGGGCAACAGCTAGTATATTAAGACAACGGATACTTTTCATCCCGGTAGAAGGTTCCCGTGGGATAATTTCCGACATACACGCGGGCGCAGCCGCGGGCAACAGCTAAATATTAAGACATAGGATACTTTTCATCCCGGTAGAAGGTTCCCGTGGGATAATTTCCGACATACACGCGGGCAACAGCTAGTATATTAAGACATAGGATACTTTTCATCCCGGTAGTAGGTTCCCGTGGGATAATTTTTGATATTCACGCGGGCAACAGCTAGTATATTAAGACATAGGATACTTTTCATCCCGGTAGAAGGTTCCCATGGGATAATTTCCGACATACACGCCGCGGGCAACAGCTAGTATATTAAGACATAGGATACTTTTCATCCCGGTAGAAGGTTCCCGTGGGATAATTTCCGACATATACGCGGGCGCAGCCGCTGGCAACAGCTAGTATATTAAGACATAGGATACTTTTCATCCCGGTAGAAGAATCCCGTGGGATAATTTCCGACATACACGCGGGCGCAGCCGCTGGCAGCAGCTAGTATATTAAGACATAGGATACTTTTCATCCCGGTAGAAGGTTCCCGTGGGATAATTTCTGACATACACGCGGGCAACAGCTAGTATATTAAGACATAGGATACTTTTCATCCCGGTAGAAGGTTCCCGTGGGATAATTTCCGACATACACTCGGGCAACAGCTAGTATATTGAGACATAAGATACTTTTCATCCCGGTAGAAGGTTCCCGTGGGATAATTTCCGACATATACGCGGGCAACAGCTAGTATATTAAGACATAGGATACTTTTCATCCCGGTAGAAGGTTCCCGTGGGATAATTTCCGACATACACGCGGGCAACAGCTAGTATATTAAGACATAGGATACTTTTCATCCCGGTAGAAGGTTCCCGTGGGATAATTTCCGACATACACGCGGGCGCAGCCGCTGGCAACAGCTAGTATATTAAGACATAGGATACTTTTCATCCCGGTAGAAGGTTCCCGTGGGATAATTTCCGACATACACGCGGGCAACAGCTAGTATATTAAGACATAGGATACTTTTCATCCCGGTAGAAGGTTCCCGTGGGATAATTTCCGACATACACGCGGGCGAAGCCGCTGGCAACAGCTAGTATATTAAGACATAGGATACTTTTCATCCCGGTAGAAGGTTCCCGTGGGATAATTTCCGACATACACGCGGGCAACAGCTAGGATATTAAGACATAGGATACTTTTCATCCCGGTAGAAGGTTCCCGTGGGATAATTTCCGACATACACGCGGGCGCAGCCGCGGGCTACAGCTAGTATATTAAGACATAGGATACTTTTCATCCCGGTAGAAGGTTCCCGTGGGATAATTTCCGACATACACGCGGGCGCAGCCGCGGGCAACAGCTATGTATTAAGACATAGGATATTTTTCATCCCGGTAGAAGGTTCCCGTGGGATAATTTCCGACATACACGCGGGCAACAGCTAGTATATTAAGACATAGGATACTTTTCATCCCGGTAGAAGGTTCCCGTGGGATAATTTCCGACATACACGCGGGCAACAGCTAATATATTGAGACATAAGATACTTTTCATCCCGGTAGAAGGTTCCCGTGGGATAATTTCCGACATACACGCGGGCGCAGCCGCGGGCAACAGCTAGTATATTAAGACATAGGATACTTTTCATCCCGGTAGAAGGTCCCCGTGGGATAATTTCCGACATACACACGGGCAACAGCTAGTATATTAAGACATAGGATACTTTTCATCCCGGTAGAAGGTTCCCGTGGGATAATTTCCGACATACACGCGGGCGCAGCCGCGGGCAACAGCTAGTATATTAAGACATAGGATACTTTTCATCCCGGTAGAAGGTTCCCGTGGGATAATTTCCGACATACACGCGGGCGCAGCCGCGGGCAACAGCTATATATTAAGACATAGGATAATTTTCATCCCGGTAGAAGGTTCCCGTGGGATAATTTCCGACATACACGCGGGCAACAGCTAGTATATTGAGACATAGGATACTTTTCATCCCGGTAGAAGGTTCCCGTGGGATAATTTCCGCCATACACGCGGGCGAAGCCGCTGGCAACAGCTAGTATATTAAGACATAGGATACTTTTCATCCCGGTAAAAGGTTCCCGTGGGATAATTTCCGACATACACGCGGGCAACAGCTAGGATATTAAGACATAGGATGCTTTTCATCCCGGTAGAAGGTTCCCGTGGGATAATTTCCGACATACACGCGGGCAAAAGCTAGTAAATTAAGACATAGGATACTTTTCATCCCGGTAGAAGGTTCCCGTGGGATAATTTCCGACATACACGCGGGCGCAGCCGCGGGCAACAGCTATATATTAAGACATAGGATATTTTTCATCCCGGTAGAAGGTTCCCGTGGGATAATTTCCGACATACACGCGGGCGCAGCCGCGGGCAACAGCTAGTATATTAAGACATAGGATACTTTTCATCCCGGTAGAAGGTTCCCGTGGGATAATTTCCGACATACACGCGGGCAACAGCTAGTATATTAAGACATAGGATACTTTTCATCCCGGTAGAAGGTTCCCGTGGGATAATTTGCGACATACACGCGGGCAACAGCTAATATATTGAGACAAAGGATACTTTTCATCCCGGTAGAAGGTTCCCGTGGGATAATTTCCGACATACACGCGGGCGCAGCCGCGGGCAACAGCTAGTATATTAAGACATAGGATACTTTTCATCCCGGTAGAAGGTCCCCGTGGGATAATTTCCGACATACACGTGGGCAACAGCTAGTATATTAAGACATAGGATACTTTTCATCCCGGTAGAAGGTTCCCGTGGGATAATTTCCGACATACACGCGGGCAACAGCTAGTATATTAAGACATAGGATACTTTTCATCCCGGTAGAAGGTTCCCGTGGGATAATTTCCGACATACACGCGGGCGCAGCCGCTGGCAACAGCTAGTATATTAAGACATAGGATACTTTTCATCCCGGTAGAAGGTTCCCGTGGGATAATTTCCGACATACACGCGGGCAACAGCTAGTATATTAAGACATAGGATACTTTTCATCCCGGTAGAAGGTTCCCGTGGGATAATTTCCGACATACATGCGGGCAACAGCTAGTATATTCAGACATAGGATACTTTTCATCCCGGTAGAAGGTTCCCGTGGGATAATTTCCGACATACATGCGGGCATCAGCTAGTATATTCAGACATAGGATACTTTTCATCCCGGTAGAAGGTTCCCGTGGGATAATTTCCGACATACATGCGGGCAACAGCTAGTATATTCAGACATAGGATACTTTTCATCCCGGTAGAAGGTTCCCGTGGGATAATTTCCGACATACACGCGGGCAACAGCTAGTATATTAAGACATAGGATACTTTTCATCCCGGTAGAAGGTTCCCGTGGGATAATTTCCGACATACATGCGGGCAACAGCTAGTATATTCAGACATAGGATACTTTTCATCCCGGTAGAAGGTTCCCGTGGGATAATTTCCGACATACATGCGGGCATCAGCTAGTATATTCAGACATAGGATACTTTTCATCCCGGTAGAAGGTTCCCGTGGGATAATTTCCGACATACACGCGGGCAACAGCTAGGATATTAAGACATAGGATACTTTTCATCCCGGTAGAAGGTTCCCGTGGGATAATTTCCGACATACACGCGGGCGCAGCCGCGGGCAACAGCTAGTATATTAAGACATAGGATACTTTTCATCCCGGTAGAAGGTTCCCGTGGGATAATTTCCGACATACACGCGGGCGCAGCCGCTGGCAACAGCTAGTATATTAAGACATAGGATACTTTTCATCCCGGTAGAAGGTTCCCATGGGATAATTTCCGACATACACGCGGGCAACAGCTAGTATATTAAGACATAGGATACTTTTCATCCCGGTAGTAGGTTCCTGTGGGATAATTTCCGACATACACGCGGGCAACAGCTAGTATATTAAGACATAGGATACTTTTCATCCCGGTAGAAGGTTCCCGTGGGATAATTTCCGACATACACGCGGGCGAAGCCGCTGGCAACAGCTAGTATATTAAGACATAGGATACTTTTCATCCCGGTAGAAGGTTCCCGTGGGATAATTTCCGACATACACGCGGGCAACAGCTAGTATATTAAGACATAGGATACTTTTCATCCCGGTAGAAGGTTCCCGTGGGATAATTTCCGACATACACGCGGGCGCAGCCGCGGGCAACAGCTAGTATATTAAGACATAGGATACTTTTCATCCCGGTAGTAGGTTCCTGTGGGATAATTTCCGACATACACGCGGGCAACAGCTAGTATATTAAGACATAGGATACTTTTCATCCCGGTAGAAGGTTCCCGTGGGATATTTTCCGACATACACGCGGGCAACAGCTAGTATATTAAGACATAGGATACTTTTCATCCCGGTAGAAGGTTCCCGTGGGATATTTTCCGACATACACGCGGGCAACAGCTAGTATATTAAGACATAGGATACTTTTCATCCTGGTAGAAGGTACCCGTGGTATAATTTCCGACATACACGCGGGCAACAGCTAGTATATTGAGACATAGGAAACTTTTCATCCCGGTAGAAGGTTCCCGTGGGATAATTTCCGACATACACGCGGGCAACAGCTTGTATATTAAGACATAGGATACTTTTTATCCCGGTAGAAGGTTCCCGTGGGATAATTTCCGACATACACGCGGGCGCAGCCGCTGGCAACAGCTAGTATATTAAGACATAGGATACTTTTCATCCCGGTAGAAGGTTCCCGTGGGATAATTTCCGACATACACGCGGGCAACAGCTAGTATATTAAGACATAGGATACTTTTCATCCCGGTAGAAGGTTCCCGTGGGATAATTTCCGACATACACGCGGGCGAAGCCGCTGGCAACAGCTAGTATATTAAGACATAGGATACTTTTCATCCCGGTAGAAGGTTCCCGTGGGATAATTTCCGACATACACGCGGGCAACAGCTAGGATATTAAGACATAGGATACTTTTCATCCCGGTAGAAGGTTCCCGTGGGATAATTTCCGACATACACGCGGGCGCAGCCGCGGGCTACAGCTAGTATATTAAGACATAGGATACTTTTCATCCCGGTAGAAGGTTCCCGTGGGATAATTTCCGACATACACGCGGGCGCAGCCGCGGGCAACAGCTATGTATTAAGACATAGGATATTTTTCATCCCGGTAGAAGGTTCCCGTGGGATAATTTCCGACATTCACGCGGGCAACAGCTAGTATATTAAGACATAGGATACTTTTCATCCCGGTAGAAGGTTCCCGTGGGATAATTTCCGACATACACGCGGGCAACAGCTAATATATTGAGACATAGGATACTTTCATCCCGGTAGAAGGTTCCCGTGGGATAATTTCCGACATACACGCGGGCGCAGCCGCGGGCAACAGCTAGTATATTAAGACATAGGATACTTTTCATCCCGGTAGAAGGTTCCCGTGGGATAATTTCCGACATACACGCGGGCGCAGCCGCTGGCAAAAGCTAGTATATTAAGACATAGGATACTTTTCATCCCGGTAGAAGGTTCCCGTGGGATAATTTCCGACATACACGCGGGCAACAGCTAGTATATTAAGACATAGGATACTTTTCATCCCGGTAGAAGGTTCCCGTGGGATAATTTCCGACATACACGCGGGCAACAGCTAGTATATTAAGACATAGGATACTTTTCATCCCGGTAGAAGAATCCCGTGGGATAATTTCCGACATACACGCGGGCGAAGCCGCTGGCAACAGCTAGTATATTAAGACATAGGATACTTTTCATCCCGGTAGAAGGTTCCCGTGGGATAATTTCCGACATACACGCGGGCAACAGCTAGTATATTAAGACATAGGATACTTTTCATCCCGGCAGAAGGTTCCCGTGGGATAATTTCCGACATACACGCGGGCGCAGCCGCGGGCAACAGCTAGTATATTAAGACATAGGATACTTTTTATCCCGGTAGAAGGTTCCCGTGGGATATTTTCCGACATACACGCGGGCAACAGCTAGTATATTAAGACATAGGATACTTTTCATCCCGGTAGAAGGTACCCGTGGTATAATTTCCGACATACACGCGGGCAACAGCTAGTATATTGAGACATAGGATACTTTTCATCCCGGTAGAAGGTTCCCGTGGGATAATTTCCGACATACACGCGGGCAACAGCTAGTATATTAAGACATAGGATACTTTTCATCCCGGTAGAAGGTTCCCGTGGGAAAATTTCCGACATACACGCGGGCGCAGCCGCTGGCAAAAGCTAGTATATTAAGACATAGGATACTTTTCATCCCGGTAGAAGGTTCCCGTGGGATAATTTCCGACATACACGCGGGCAACAGCTAGTATATTAAGACATAGGATACTTTTCATCCCGGTAGAAGGTTCCCGTGGGATAATTTCCGACATACACGCGGGCAACAGCTAGTATATTAAGACATAGGATACTTTTCATCCCGGTAGAAGGTTCCCGTGGGATAATTTCCGACATACACGCGGGCAACAGCTAGTATATTAAGACATAGGATACTTTTCATCCCGGTAGAAGAATCCCGTGGGATAATTTCCGACATACACGCGGGCGAAGCCGCTGGCAACAGCTAGTATATTAAGACATAGGATACTTTTCATCCCGGTAGAAGGTTCCCGTGGGATAATTTCCGACATACACGCGGGCAACAGCTAGTATATTAAGACATAGGATACTTTTCATCCCGGTAGAAGGTACCCGTGGTATAATTTCCGACATACACGCGGGCAACAGCTAGTATATTGAGACATAGGATACTTTTCATCCCGGTAGAAGGTTCCCGTGGGATAATTTCCGACATACACGCGGGCAACAGCTAGTATATTAAGACATAGGATACTTTTCATCCCGGTAGAAGGTTCCCGTGGGAAAATTTCCGACATACACGCGGGCGCAGCCGCTGGCAAAAGCTAGTATATTAAGACATAGGATACTTTTCATCCCGGTAGAAGGTTCCCGTGGGATAATTTCCGACATACACGCGGGCAACAGCTAGTATATTAAGACATAGGATACTTTTCATCCCGGTAGAAGGTTCCCGTGGGATAATTTCCGACATACACGCGGGCAACAGCTAGTATATTAAGACATAGGATACTTTTCATCCCGGTAGAAGGTTCCCGTGGGATAATTTCCGACATACACGCGGGCAACAGCTAGTATATTAAGACATAGGATACTTTTCATCCCGGTAGAAGAATCCCGTGGGATAATTTCCGACATACACGCGGGCGAAGCCGCTGGCAACAGCTAGTATATTAAGACATAGGATACTTTTCATCCCGGTAGAAGGTTCCCGTGGGATAATTTCCGACATACACGCGGGCAACAGCTAGTATATTAAGACATAGGATACTTTTCATCCCGGCAGAAGGTTCCCGTGGGATAATTTCCGACATACACGCGGGCGCAGCCGCGGGCAACAGCTAGTATATTAAGACATAGGATACTTTTTATCCCGGTAGAAGGTTCCCGTGGGATATTTTCCGACATACACGCGGGCAACAGCTAGTATATTAAGACATAGGATACTTTTCATCCCGGTAGAAGGTACCCGTGGTATAATTTCCGACATACACGCGGGCAACAGCTAGTATATTGAGACATAGGATACTTTTCATCCCGGTAGAAGGTTCCCGTGGGATAATTTCCGACATACACGCGGGCAACAGCTAGTATATTAAGACATAGGATACTTTTCATCCCGGTAGAAGGTTCCCGTGGGAAAATTTCCGACATACACGCGGGCGCAGCCGCTGGCAAAAGCTAGTATATTAAGACATAGGATACTTTTCATCCCGGTAGAAGGTTCCCGTGGGATAATTTCCGACATACACGCGGGCAACAGCTAGTATATTAAGACATAGGATACTTTTCATCCCGGTAGAAGGTTCCCGTGGGATAATTTCCGACATACACGCGGGCAACAGCTAGTATATTAAGACATAGGATACTTTTCATCCCGGTAGAAGGTTCCCGTGGGATAATTTCCGACATACACGCGGGCAACAGCTAGTATATTAAGACATAGGATACTTTTCATCCCGGTAGAAGGTTCCCGTGGGATAATTTCCGACATACACGCGGGCGCAGCCGCTGGCAACAGCTAGTATATTAAGACATAGGATACTTTTCATCTCGGTAGAAGGTTCCCGTGGGATAATTTCCGACATACACGCGGGCAACAGCTAGTATATTAAGACATAGGATACTTTTCATGCCGGTAGTAGGTTCCCGTGGGATATTTTTTGATATACACGCGGGCAACAGCTAGTATATTAAGACATAGGATACTTTTCATCCCGGTAGAAGGTTCCCGTGGGATAATTTCCGACATACACGCGGGGAACAGCTAGTATATTAAGACATAGGATACTTTTCATCCCGGTAGAAGGTTCCCGTGGGATAATTTCAGACATTTACGCGGGCGCAGCCGCTGGCAACAGCTAGTATATTAAGACATAGGATACTTTTCATCCCGGTAGAAGAATCCCGTGGGATAATTTCCGACATACACGCGGGCGAAGCCGCTGGCAACAGCTAGTATATTAAGACATAGGATACTTTTCATCCCGGTAGAAGGTTCCCGTGGGATAATATCCGTCATACACGCGGGCGCAGCCGCGGGCAACAGCTAGTATATTAAGACATAGGATACTTTTCATCCCGGTAGAAGGTTCCCGTGGGATAATTTCCGACATACACGCGGGCAACAGCTAGTATATTAAGACATATGCATGCATTGGCAGTGCGGAGGGTGAATGAGGACCTGCATCGAGTAGTGACCTGGTCTGAGGAGAACTCTTTGGTTCTGAACCCACTGAAGTCTAAGTTCATGGTGCTGGGAACAAAAAAACAAGTTGCTGCAATATTGTCTGCCAATCCGGAGGTTGTGATTAAAGGGAAGAAAATTGAACGAGTGGAACAGGCATGTAGTCTGGGTCTAATCTTAGATCCAGAGCTGCGATTCGAGGCTCATATAAACACCGTAATAAGAAATTGTTTTTATAGGCTGAAGGTATTATACGGTATACGTAATTTTCTTAGCGTACCACTCAGAAAACAACTGGTAGACAGTCTGGTCCTATCTAGGCTAAACTACTGTGACACTGTCTATGGGCCTTGCCTGCTTGCTAGAACAGATAGGTTAATTCAGCGAATCCAGAATGCCTGTGTTCGTTTTTGCATTCATGTCCCTCGTAGGCATCATGTGACTCCATACATAAACCAACTCAAGACACTAAAAATGGCTGCCAGGCGGAAGCTTCATCTAGCGAGTTTAATGTTTGGCATTGTAACAACCCATAAGCCGCACTATTTATATGAAAAACTCACTTGGCGAGAAACTCATTATAAGTATGGTCTTCGTTCTGTGGTTGGCCCGCTAAGGGCACCGCGACATAGAACCACAGCTTTCAGGGGCAGTTTCAGATTTGCAGCCACCCGCTGCTGGAATGATCTTCCACCACCGATGCGAGGCCTGAAAACAATACAGTCGTTTAAATATCAACATAAAAAGTTACTATTGCATGCACAACTCTCATTACTTTAATTCTAGATACATCTTTATGGTGTTTACCTCGCGGGTTATGGCCTATAGTCCTTGGTTTTGGATCTTCAGCAGCGCTGTGGCATCGCTTCTGCCTCATGTCTGCTGGGATTGCTGGCAGTGATTCTCTGTCCCAGTTCTATGTGGTTTGTAAACCTGTTAGATAGTACAATTTGTGTTATTTCTATAATCATACTATTTCTTATAAATATCCATTCTATTATATATACAATTTATTATTAAATACAATTTGATTTCAATTATTATTTCCATATCTCTGTTTAAACATATTATTTACATAATTTTTATTCTCTTACCATAGTACTTTTTGTAAGCGTGGCACATGTGCATTGCACGGGTTCCCTCCAACTCCGTAGGTTCATCATCATACTCTTATTCAACATTTCACTCATAAACACTATAAACATTGACACAATCATTGCTGTAGCACAGTGGCACTCATTACATCATCATTTTCCTGACGCCATTGATGTTCAAGCTTACATAACTCCAATTCTCGTACGATGTGGTTGGTCGGACGCATGGCTCATTTGTCAAACTGTTGCGCAACGCAAGCACAGAAAATAAAACCTATCTCAAGACACGAACGATGACAGACAAACTTTATTGTCTGTGGTTTGAGACGCGTTGAAATGTTGCCACATATTTTATTGTTTATGTCTGTACATATTATATATTTTTTTTATTGTTTTTTTTTAGTTACTTATTTTAATGGTCTCTGACAGCGATACACACCGCCGGCTTACGCTGAAAACCAGCGCCGTGGATTCGTGCCTTCGTGCACGGGCCGCGGCATTATGCTGAGCGTGTAGCCGTTTCGCGGGGTAGTGACGCACATTTCCAAAAACTTTATTGTGTGTACTTATGTTTTTTGTTTTGTGTGGTTTGTTATGTTTTATTATTTTGTGTTTCGCTTTTCTTGTATAGTTTGTGTGCGTCATTTTCACGCGAATAAACTGTTTTTCTTTCTTTCTTTCTTTCACATAGGATACTTTTCATCCCGGTAGAAGGTTCCCGTGGGATAATTTCCGACATACACGCGGGCGCAGCCGCGGGCAACAGCTAAATATTAAGACATAGGATACTTTTCATCCCGGTAGAAGAATCCCGTGGGATAATTTCCGACATACACGCAGGCAACAGCTAGTATATTAAGACATAGGATACTATTCATCCCGGTAGAAGGTTCCCGTGGGATAATTTCCGACATACACGCGGGCAACAGCTAGTATATTAAGACATAGGATACTTTTCATCCCGGTAGTAGGTTCCCGTGGGATAATTTTTGATATATACGCGGGCAACAGCTAGTATATTAAGACATAGGATACTTTTCATCCCGGTAGAAGGTTCCCATGGGATAATTTCCGACATACACGCCGCGGGCAACAGCTAGTATATTAAGACATAGGATACTTTTCATCCCGGTAGAAGGTTCCCGTGGGATAATTTCCGACATATACGCGGGCGCAGCCGCTGGCAACAGCTAGTATATTAAGACATAGGATACTTTTCATCCCGGTAGAAGAATCCCGTGGGATAATTTCCGACATACACGCGGGCAACAGCTAGTATATTAAGACATAGGATACTTTTCATCCCGGTAGAAGGTTCCCGTGGGATAATTTCCGACATACACGCGGGCGCAGCCGCTGGCAACAGCTAGTATATTAAGACATAGGATACTTTTCATCCCGGTAGAAGGTTCCCGTGGGATAATTTCCGACATACACGCGGGCAACAGCTAGTATATTAAGACATAGGATACTTTTCATCCCGGTAGAAGGTTCCCGTGGGATAATTTCCGACATACACGCGGGCGAAGCCGCTGGCAACAGCTAGTATATTAAGACATAGGATACTTTTCGTCCCGGTAGAAGGTTCCCGTGGGATAATTTCCGACATACACGCGGGCGCAGCCGCTGGCAACAGCTAGTATATTAAGACATAGGATACTTTTCATCTCGGTAGAAGGTTCCCGTGGGATAATTTCCGACATACACGCGGGCAACAGCTAGTATATTAAGACAAAGGATACTTTTCATCCCGGTAGTAGGTTCCCGTGGGATATTTTTTGATATACACGCGGGCAACAGCTAGTATATTAAGACATAGGATACTTTTCATCCCGGTAGAAGGTTCCCGTGGGATAATTTCCGACATACACGCGGGGAACAGCTAGTATATTAAGACATAGGATACTTTTCATCCCGGTAGAAGGTTCCCGTGGGATAATTTCAGACATTTACGCGGGCGCAGCCGCTGGCAACAGCTAGTATATTAAGACATAGGATACTTTTCATCCCGGTAGAAGAATCCCGTGGGATAATTTCCGACATACACGCGGGCGAAGCCGCTGGCAACAGCTAGTATATTAAGACATAGGATACTTTTCATCCCGGTAGAAGGTTCCCGTGGGATAATATCCGTCATACACGCGGGCGCAGCCGCGGGCAACAGCTAGTATATTAAGACATAGGATACTTTTCATCCCGGTAGAAGGTTCCCGTGGGATAATTTCCGACATACACGCGGGCAACAGCTAGTATATTAAGACATAGGATACTTTTCATCCCGGTAGAAGGTTCCCGTGGGATAATTTCCGACATACACGCGGGCGCAGCCGCGGGCAACAGCTAAATATTAAGACATAGGATACTTTTCATCCCGGTAGAAGAATCCCGTGGGATAATTTCCGACATACACGCAGGCAACAGCTAGTATATTAAGACATAGGATACTATTCATCCCGGTAGAAGGTTCCCGTGGGATAATTTCCGACATACACGCGGGCAACAGCTAGTATATTAAGACATAGGATACTTTTCATCCCGGTAGTAGGTTCCCGTGGGATAATTTTTGATATATACGCGGGCAACAGCTAGTATATTAAGACATAGGATACTTTTCATCCCGGTAGAAGGTTCCCATGGGATAATTTCCGATATACACGCCGCGGGCAACAGCTAGTATATTAAGACATAGGATACTTTTCATCCCGGTAGAAGGTTCCCGTGGGATAATTTCCGACATATACGCGGGCGCAGCCGCTGGCAACAGCTAGTATATTAAGACATAGGATACTTTTCATCCCGGTAGAAGAATCCCGTGGGATAATTTCCGACATACACGCAGGCGCAGCCGCTGGCAACAGCTAGTATATTAAGACATAGGATACTTTTCATCCCGGTAGAAGGTTCCCGTGGGATAATTTCTGACATACACGCGGGCAACAGCTAGTATATTAAGACATAGGATACTTTTCATCCCGGTAGAAGGTTCCCCTGGGATAATTTCCGACATACACTCGGGCAACAGCTAGTATATTGAGACATAGGATACTTTTCATCCCGGTAGAAGGTTCCCGTGGGATAATTTCCGACATATACGCGGGCAACAGCTAGTATATTAAGACATAGGATACTTTTCATCCCGGTAGAAGGTTCCCGTGGGATAATTTCCGACATACACGCGGGCAACAGCTAGTATATTAAGACATAGGATACTTTTCATCCCGGTAGAAGGTTCCCGTGGGATAATTTCCGACATACACGCGGGCGCAGCCGCTGGCAACAGCTAGTATATTAAGACATAGGATACTTTTCATCCCGGTAGAAGGTTCCCGTGGGATAATTTCCGACATACACGCGGGCAACAGCTAGTATATTAAGACATAGGATACATTTCATCCCGGTAGAAGGTTCCCGTGGGATAATTTCCGACATACACGCGGGCGAAGCCGCTGGCAACAGCTAGTATATTAAGACATAGGATACTTTTCATCCCGGTAGAAGGTTCCCGTGGGATAATTTCCGACATACACGCGGGCAACAGCTAGGATATTAAGACATAGGATACTTTTCATCCCGGTAGAAGGTTCCCGTGGGAAAATTTCCGACATACACGCGGGCAACAGCTAGTATATTAAGACATAGGATACTTTTCATCCCGGTAGAAGGTTCCCGTGGGATATTTTCCGACATACACGCGGGCAACAGCTAGTATATTAAGACATAGGATACTTTTCATCCTGGTAGAAGGTACCCGTGGTATAATTTCCGACATACACGCGGGCAACAGCTAGTATATTGAGACATAGGATACTTTTCATCCCGGTAGAAGGTTCCCGTGGGATAATTTCCGACATACACGCGGGCAACAGCTAGTATATTAAGACATAGGATACTTTTCATCCCGGTAGAAGGTTCCCGTGGGATAATTTCCGACATACACGCGGGCAACAGCTAGTATATTAAGACATAGGATACTTTTCATCCCGGTAGAAGGTTCCCGTGGGATATTTTCCGACATACACGCGGGCAACAGCTAGGATATTAAGACATAGGATACTTTTCATCCCGGTAGAAGGTTCCCGTGGGATAATTTCCGACATACACGCGGGCGCAGCCGCGGGCTACAGCTAGTATATTAAGACATAGGATACTTTTCATCCCGGTAGAAGGTTCCCGTGGGATAATTTCCGACATACACGCGGGCAACAGCTAATATATTGAGACATAGGATACTTTTCATCCCGGTAGAAGGTTCCCGTGGGATAATTTCCGACATACACGCGGGCGCAGCCGCGGGCAACAGCTAGTATATTAAGACATAGGATACTTTTCATCCCGGTAGAAGGTTCCCGTGGGATATTTTCCGACATACACGCGGGCAACAGCTAGTATATTAAGACATAGGAGACTTTTCATCCTGGTAGAAGGTACCCGTGGTATAATTTCCGACATACACGCGGGCAACAGCTAGTATATTGAGACATAGGATACTTTTCATCCCGGTAGAAGGTTCCCGTGGGATAATTTCCGACATACACGCGGGCAACAGCTAGTATATTAAGACATAGGATACTTTTCATCCCGGTAGAAGGTTCCCGTGGGATAATTTCCGACATACACGCGGGCGCAGCCGCTGGCAAAAGCTAGTATATTAAGACATAGGATACTTTTCATCCCGGTAGAAGGTTCCCGTGGGATAATTTCCGACATACACGCGGGCAACAGCTAGTATATTAAGACATAGGATACTTTTCATCCCGGTAGTAGGTTCCCGTGGGATAATTTTTGACATACACGCGGGCAACAGCTTGTATATTAAGACATAGGATACTTTTCATCCCGGTAGTAGGTTCCTGTGGGATAATTTCCGACATACACGCGGGCAACAGCTAGTATATTAAGACATAGGATACTTTTCATCCCGGTAGAAGGTTCCCGTGGGATAATTTCCGACATACACGCGGGCGAAGCCGCTGGCAACAGCTAGTATATAAAGACATAGGATACTTTTCATCCCGGTAGAAGGTTCCCGTGGGATAATTTCCGACATACACGCGGGCAACAGCTAGTATATTAAGACATAGGATACTTTTCATCCCGGTAGAAGGTTCCCGTGGAATAATTTCCGACATACACGCGGGCAGACAGCTAGTATATTAAGACATAGGATACTTTTCATCCCGGTAGAAGGTTCCCGTGGGATAATTTCCGACATACACGCGGGCAACAGCTAGTATATTAAGACATAGGATACTTTTCATCCCGGTAGAAGGTTCCCGTGGGATAATTTCCGACATACACGCGGGCGCAGCCGCTGGCAAAAGCTAGTATATTAAGACATAGGATACTTTTCATCCCGGTAGAAGGTTCCCGTGGGATAATTTCCGACATACACGCGGGCGCAGCCGCTGGCAAAAGCTAGTATATTAAGACATAGGATACTTTTCATCCCGGTAGAAGGTTCCCGTGTGATAATTTCTGACATACACGCGGGCAACAGCTAGTATATTAAGACATAGGATACTTTTCATCCCGGTAGAAGGTTCCCGTGGGATAATTTCCGACATACACGCGGGCAACAGCTAGTATATTAAGACATAGGATACTTTTCATCCCGGTAGAAGGTTCCCGTGGGATAATTTCCGACATACACGCGGGCAACAGCTAGTATATTAAGACATAGGATACTTTTCATCCCGGTAGAAGGTTCCCGTGGGATAATTTCCGACATACACGCGGGCGAAGCCACTGGCAACAGCTAGTATATTAAGACATAGGATACTTTTCATCCCGGTAGAAGGTTCCCGTGGGATAATTTCCGACATACACGCGGGCGTAGCCGCGGGCAACAGCCATATATTAAGACATAGGATACTTTTCATCCCGGTAGAAGGTTCCCGTGGGATAATTTCCGACATACACGCGGGCGCAGCCGCTGGCAACAGCTAGTATATTAAGACATAGGATACTTTTCATCTCGGTAGAAGGTTCCCGTGGGATAATTTCCGACATACACGCGGGCAACAGCTAGTATATTAAGACATAGGATACTTTTCATCCCGGTAGTAGGTTCCCGTGGGATATTTTTTGATATACACGCGGGCAACAGCTAGTATATTAAGACATAGGATACTTTTCATCCCGGTAGAAGGTTCCCGTGGGATAATTTCCGACATACACGCGGGGAACAGCTAGTATATTAAGACATAAGATACTTTTCATCCCGGTAGAAGGTTCCCGTGGGATAATTTCCGACATACACGCGGGCGAAGCCGCTGGCAACAGTGAGTATATTAAGACATAGGATACTTTTCATCCCGGTAGAAGGTTCCCGTGGTATAATATCCGTCGTACACGCGGGCGCAGCCGCGGGCAACAGCTAGTATATTAAGACATAGGATACTTTTCATCCCGGTAGAAGGTTCCCGTGGGATAATTTCCGACATACACGCGGGCAACAGCTAGTATATTAAGACAACGGATACTTTTCATCCCGGTAGAAGGTTCCCGTGGGATAATTTCCGACATACACGCGGGCGCAGCCGCGGGCAACAGCTAAATATTAAGACATAGGATACTTTTCATCCCGGTAGAAGAATCCCGTGGGATAATTTCCGACATACACGCGGGCAACAGCTAGTATATTAAGACATAGGATACTTTTCATCCCGGTAGTAGGTTCCCGTGGGATAATTTTTGATATTCACGCGGGCAACAGCTAGTATATTAAGACATAGGATACTTTTCATCCCGGTAGAAGGTTCCCATGGGATAATTTCCGACATACACGCCGCGGGCAACAGCTAGTATATTAAGACATAGGATACTTTTCATCCCGGTAGAAGGTTCCCGTGGGATAATTTCCGACATATACGCGGGCGCAGCCGCTGGCAACAGCTAGTATATTAAGACATAGGATACTTTTCATCCCGGTAGTAGGTTCCCGTGGGATAATTTTTGACATACACGCGGGCAACAGCTTGTATATTAAGACATAGGATACTTTTCATCCCGGTAGTAGGTTCCTGTGGGATAATTTCCGACATACACGCGGGCAACAGCTAGTATATTAAGACATAGGATACTTTTCATCCCGTTAGAAGGTTCCCGTGGGATAATTTCCGACATACACGCGGGCGAAGCCGCTGGCAACAGCTAGTATATAAAGACATAGGATACTTTTCATCCCGGTAGAAGGTTCCCGTGGGATAATTTCCGACATACACGCGGGCAACAGCTAGTATATTAAGACATAGGATACTTTTCATCCCGGTAGAAGGTTCCCGTGGAATAATTTCCGACATACACGCGGGCAGACAGCTAGTATATTAAGACATAGGATACTTTTCATCCCGGTAGAAGGTTCCCGTGGGATAATTTCCGACATACACGCGGGCAACAGCTAGTATATTAAGACATAGGATACTTTTCATCCCGGTAGAAGGTTCCCGTGGGATAATTTCCGACATACACGCGGGCGCAGCCGCTGGCAAAAGCTAGTATATTAAGACATAGGATACTTTTCATCCCGGTAGAAGGTTCCCGTGGGATAATTTCCGACATACACGCGGGCGCAGCCGCTGGCAAAAGCTAGTATATTAAGACATAGGATACTTTTCATCCCGGTAGAAGGTTCCCGTGTGATAATTTCTGACATACACGCGGGCAACAGCTAGTATATTAAGACATAGGATACTTTTCATCCCGGTAGAAGGTTCCCGTGGGATAATTTCCGACATACACGCGGGCAACAGCTAGTATATTAAGACATAGGATACTTTTCATCCCGGTAGAAGGTTCCCGTGGGATAATTTCCGACATACACGCGGGCAACAGCTAGTATATTAAGACATAGGATACTTTTCATCCCGGTAGAAGGTTCCCGTGGGATAATTTCCGACATACACGCGGGCGAAGCCACTGGCAACAGCTAGTATATTAAGACATAGGATACTTTTCATCCCGGTAGAAGGTTCCCGTGGGATAATTTCCGACATACACGCGGGCGTAGCCGCGGGCAACAGCCATATATTAAGACATAGGATACTTTTCATCCCGGTAGAAGGTTCCCGTGGGATAATTTCCGACATACACGCGGGCGCAGCCGCTGGCAACAGCTAGTATATTAAGACATAGGATACTTTTCATCTCGGTAGAAGGTTCCCGTGGGATAATTTCCGACATACACGCGGGCAACAGCTAGTATATTAAGACATAGGATACTTTTCATCCCGGTAGTAGGTTCCCGTGGGATATTTTTTGATATACACGCGGGCAACAGCTAGTATATTAAGACATAGGATACTTTTCATCCCGGTAGAAGGTTCCCGTGGGATAATTTCCGACATACACGCGGGGAACAGCTAGTATATTAAGACATAAGATACTTTTCATCCCGGTAGAAGGTTCCCGTGGGATAATTTCCGACATACACGCGGGCGAAGCCGCTGGCAACAGTGAGTATATTAAGACATAGGATACTTTTCATCCCGGTAGAAGGTTCCCGTGGTATAATATCCGTCGTACACGCGGGCGCAGCCGCGGGCAACAGCTAGTATATTAAGACATAGGATACTTTTCATCCCGGTAGAAGGTTCCCGTGGGATAATTTCCGACATACACGCGGGCAACAGCTAGTATATTAAGACAACGGATACTTTTCATCCCGGTAGAAGGTTCCCGTGGGATAATTTCCGACATACACGCGGGCGCAGCCGCGGGCAACAGCTAAATATTAAGACATAGGATACTTTTCATCCCGGTAGAAGAATCCCGTGGGATAATTTCCGACATACACGCGGGCAACAGCTAGTATATTAAGACATAGGATACTTTTCATCCCGGTAGAAGGTTCCCGTGGGATAATTTCCGACATACACGCGGGCAACAGCTAGTATATTAAGACAACGGATACTTTTCATCCCGGTAGAAGGTTCCCGTGGGATAATTTCCGACATACACGCGGGCGCAGCCGCGGGCAACAGCTAAATATTAAGACATAGGATACTTTTCATCCCGGTAGAAGAATCCCGTGGGATAATTTCCGACATACACGCGGGCAACAGCTAGTATATTAAGACATAGGATACTTTTCATCCCGGTAGTAGGTTCCCGTGGGATAATTTTTGATATTCACGCGGGCAACAGCTAGTATATTAAGACATAGGATACTTTTCATCCCGGTAGAAGGTTCCCATGGGATAATTTCCGACATACACGCCGCGGGCAACAGCTAGTATATTAAGACATAGGATACTTTTCATCCCGGTAGAAGGTTCCCGTGGGATAATTTCCGACATATACGCGGGCGCAGCCGCTGGCAACAGCTAGTATATTAAGACATAGGATACTTTTCATCCCGGTAGAAGAATCCCGTGGGATAATTTCCGACATACACGCGGGCGCAGCCGCTGGCAGCAGCTAGTATATTAAGACATAGGATACTTTTCATCCCGGTAGAAGGTTCCCGTGGGATAATTTCTGACATACACGCGGGCAACAGCTAGTATATTAAGACATAGGATACTTTTCATCCCGGTAGAAGGTTCCCGTGGGATAATTTCCGACATACACTCGGGCAACAGCTAGTATATTGAGACATAAGATACTTTTCATCCCGGTAGAAGGTTCCCGTGGGATAATTTCCGACATATACGCGGGCAACAGCTAGTATATTAAGACATAGGATACTTTTCATCCCGGTAGAAGGTTCCCGTGGGATAATTTCCGACATACACGCGGGCAACAGCTAGTATATTAAGACATAGGATACTTTTCATCCCGGTAGAAGGTTCCCGTGGGATAATTTCCGACATACACGCGGGCGCAGCCGCTGGCAACAGCTAGTATATTAAGACATAGGATACTTTTCATCCCGGTAGAAGGTTCCCGTGGGATAATTTCCGACATACACGCGGGCAACAGCTAGTATATTAAGACATAGGATACTTTTCATCCCGGTAGAAGGTTCCCGTGGGATAATTTCCGACATACACGCGGGCGAAGCCGCTGGCAACAGCTAGTATATTAAGACATAGGATACTTTTCATCCCGGTAGAAGGTTCCCGTGGGATAATTTCCGACATACACGCGGGCAACAGCTAGGATATTAAGACATAGGATACTTTTCATCCCGGTAGAAGGTTCCCGTGGGATAATTTCCGACATACACGCGGGCGCAGCCGCGGGCTACAGCTAGTATATTAAGACATAGGATACTTTTCATCCCGGTAGAAGGTTCCCGTGGGATAATTTCCGACATACACGCGGGCGCAGCCGCGGGCAACAGCTATGTATTAAGACATAGGATATTTTTCATCCCGGTAGAAGGTTCCCGTGGGATAATTTCCGACATACACGCGGGCAACAGCTAGTATATTAAGACATAGGATACTTTTCATCCCGGTAGAAGGTTCCCGTGGGATAATTTCCGACATACACGCGGGCAACAGCTAATATATTGAGACATAGGATACTTTTCATCCCGGTAGAAGGTTCCCGTGGGATAATTTCCGACATACACGCGGGCGCAGCCGCGGGCAACAGCTAGTATATTAAGACATAGGATACTTTTCATCCCGGTAGAAGGTCCCCGTGGGATAATTTCCGACATACACACGGGCAACAGCTAGTATATTAAGACATAGGATACTTTTCATCCCGGTAGAAGGTTCCCGTGGGATAATTTCCGACATACACGCGGGCGCAGCCGCGGGCAACAGCTAGTATATTAAGACATAGGATACTTTTCATCCCGGTAGAAGGTTCCCGTGGGATAATTTCCGACATACACGCGGGCGCAGCCGCGGGCAACAGCTATATATTAAGACATAGGATAATTTTCATCCCGGTAGAAGGTTCCCGTGGGATAATTTCCGACATACACGCGGGCAACAGCTAGTATATTGAGACATAGGATACTTTTCATCCCGGTAGAAGGTTCCCGTGGGATAATTTCCGCCATACACGCGGGCGAAGCCGCTGGCAACAGCTAGTATATTAAGACATAGGATACTTTTCATCCCGGTAAAAGGTTCCCGTGGGATAATTTCCGACATACACGCGGGCAACAGCTAGGTTATTAAGACATAGGATGCTTTTCATCCCGGTAGAAGGTTCCCGTGGGATAATTTCCGACATACACGCGGGCAAAAGCTAGTAAATTAAGACATAGGATACTTTTCATCCCGGTAGAAGGTTCCCGTGGGATAATTTCCGACATACACGCGGGCGCAGCCGCGGGCAACAGCTATATATTAAGACATAGGATATTTTTCATCCCGGTAGAAGGTTCCCGTGGGATAATTTTCGACATACACGCGGGCGCAGCCGCGGGCAACAGCTAGTATATTAAGACATAGGATACTTTTCATCCCGGTAGAAGGTTCCCGTGGGATAATTTCCGACATACACGCGGGCAACAGCTAGTATATTAAGACATAGGATACTTTTCATCCCGGTAGAAGGTTCCCGTGGGATAATTTGCGACATACACGCGGGCAACAGCTAATATATTGAGACAAAGGATACTTTTCATCCCGGTAGAAGGTTCCCGTGGGATAATTTCCGACATACACGCGGGCGCAGCCGCGGGCAACAGCTAGTATATTAAGACATAGGATACTTTTCATCCCGGTAGAAGGTCCCCGTGGGATAATTTCCGACATACACGTGGGCAACAGCTAGTATATTAAGACATAGGATACTTTTCATCCCGGTAGAAGGTTCCCGTGGGATAATTTCCGACATACACGCGGGCGCAGCCGCGGGCAACAGCTAGTATATTAAGACATAGGATACTTTTCATCCCGGTAGAAGGTTCCCGTGGGATAATTTCCGACATACACGCGGGCGCAGCCGCTGGCAACAGCTAGTATAATAAGACATAGGATACTTTTCATCCCGGTAGAAGGTTCCCGTGGGATAATTTCCGACATACACGCGGGCAACAGCTAGTATATTAAGACATAGGATACTTTTCATCCCGGTAGAAGGTTCGCGTGGGATAATTTCCGACATACATGCGGGCAACAGCTAGTATATTCAGACATAGGATACTTTTCATCCCGGTAGAAGGTTCCCGTGGGATAATTTCCGACATACATGCGGGCATCAGCTAGTATATTCAGACATAGGATACTTTTCATCCCGGTAGAAGGTTCCCGTGGGATAATTTCCGACATACATGCGGGCAACAGCTAGTATATTCAGACATAGGATACTTTTCATCCCGGTAGAAGGTTCCCGTGGGATAATTTCCGACATACACGCGGGCAACAGCTAGTATATTAAGACATAGGATACTTTTCATCCCGGTAGAAGGTTCCCGTGGGATAATTTCCGACATACATGCGGGCAACAGCTAGTATATTCAGACATAGGATACTTTTCATCCCGGTAGAAGGTTCCCGTGGGATAATTTCCGACATACATGCGGGCATCAGCTAGTATATTCAGACATAGGATACTTTTCATCCCGGTAGAAGGTTCCCGTGGGATAATTTCCGACATACATGCGGGCAACAGCTAGTATATTCAGACATAGGATACTTTTCATCCCGGTAGAAGGTTCCCGTGGGATAATTTTCGACATACACGCGGGCAACAGCTAGTATATTAAGACATAGGATACTTTTCATCCCGGTAGAAGGTTCCCGTGGGATAATTTCCGACATACACGCGGGCAACAGCTAGGATATTAAGACATATGATACTTTTCATCCCGGTAGAAGGTTCCCGTGGGATAATTTCCGACATACACGCGGGCAACAGCTAGGATATTAAGACATAGGATACTTTTCATCCCGGTAGAAGGTTCCCGTGGGATAATTTCCGACATACACGCGGGCGCAGCCGCGGGAAACAGCTAGTATATTAAGACATAGGATACTTTTCATCCCGGTAGAAGGTTCCCATGGGATAATTTCCGACATACACGCGGGCAACAGCTAGTATATTAAGACATAGGATACTTTTCATCCCGGTAGTAGGTTCCTGTGGGATAATTTCCGACATACACGCGGGCAACAGCTAGTATATTAAGACATAGGATACTTTTCATCCCGGTAGAAGGTTCCCGTGGGATAATTTCCGACATACACGCGGGCGAAGCCGCTGGCAACAGCTAGTATATTAAGACATAGGATACTTTTCATCCCGGTAGAAGGTTCCCGTGGGATAATTTCCGACATACACGCGGGCAACAGCTAGTATATTAAGACATAGGATACTTTTCATCCCGGTAGAAGGTTCCCGTGGGATAATTTCCGACATACACGCGGGCGCAGCCGCGGGCAACAGCTAGTATATTAAGACATAGGATACTTTTCATCCCGGTAGTAGGTTCCTGTGGGATAATTTCCGACATACACGCGGGCAACAGCTAGTATATTAAGACATAGGATACTTTTCATCCCGGTAGAAGGTTCCCGTGGGATATTTTCCGACATACACGCGGGCAACAGCTAGTATATTAAGACATAGGATACTTTTCATCCCGGTAGAAGGTTCCCGTGGGATATTTTCCGACATACACGCGGGCAACAGCTAGTATATTAAGACATAGGATACTTTTCATCCTGGTAGAAGGTACCCGTGGTATAATTTCCGACATACACGCGGGCAACAGCTAGTATATTGAGACATAGGATACTTTTCATCCCGGTAGAAGGTTCCCGTGGGATAATTTCCGACATACACGCGGGCAACAGCTAGTATATTAAGACATAGGATACTTTTTATCCCGGTAGAAGGTTCCCGTGGGATAATTTCCGACATACACGCGGGCGCAGCCGCTGGCAACAGCTAGTATATTAAGACATAGGATACTTTTCATCCCGGTAGAAGGTTCCCGTGGGATAATTTCCGACATACACGCGGGCAACAGCTAGTATATTAAGACATAGGATACTTTTCATCCCGGTAGAAGGTTCCCGTGGGATAATTTCCGACATACACGCGGGCGAAGCCGCTGGCAACAGCTAGTATATTAAGACATAGGATACTTTTCATCCCGGTAGAAGGTTCCCGTGGGATAATTTCCGACATACACGCGGGCAACAGCTAGGATATTAAAACATAGGATACTTTTCATCCCGGTAGAAGGTTCCCGTGGGATAATTTCCGACATACACGCGGGCGCAGCCGCGGGCTACAGCTAGTATATTAAGACATAGGATACTTTTCATCCCGGTAGAAGGTTCCCGTGGGATAATTTCCGACATACACGCGGGCGCAGCCGCGGGCAACAGCTATGTATTAAGACATAGGATATTTTTCATCCCGGTAGAAGGTTCCCGTGGGATAATTTCCGACATTCACGCGGGCAACAGCTAGTATATTAAGACATAGGATACTTTTCATCCCGGTAGAAGGTTCCCGTGGGATAATTTCCGACATACACGCGGGCAACAGCTAATATATTGAGACATAGGATACTTTCATCCCGGTAGAAGGTTCCCGTGGGATAATTTCCGACATACACGCGGGCGCAGCCGCGGGCAACAGCTAGTATATTAAGACATAGGATACTTTTCATCCCGGTAGAAGGTCCCCGTGGGATAATTTCCGACATACACGCGGGCAACAGCTAGTATATTAAGACATAGGATACTTTTCATCCCGGTAGAAGGTTCCCGTGGGATAATTTCCGACATACACGCGGTCGCAGCCGCGGGCAACAGCTAGTATATTAAGACATAGGATACTTTTCATCCCGGTAGAAGGTTCCCGTGGGATAATTTCCGACAAACACGCGGGCGCAGCCGCGGGCAACAGCTATATATTAAGACATAGGATACTTTTCATCCCGGTAGAAGGTTCCCGTGGGATAATTTCCGACATACACGCGGGCAACAGCTAGTATATTGAGACATAGGATACTTTTCATCCCGGTAGGAGGTTCCCGTGGGATAATTTCCGCCATACACGCGGGCGAAGCCGCTAGCAACAGCTAGTATATTAAGACATAGGATACTTTTCATCCCGGTAAAAGGTACCCGTGGGATAATTTCCGACATACACGCGGGCAACAGCTAGGATATTAAGACATAGGATACTTTTCATCCCGGTAGAAGGTTCCCGTGGGATAATTTCCGACATACACGCGGGCAAAAGCTAGTATATTAAGACATAGGATACTTTTCATCCCGGTAGAAGGTTCCCGTGGGATAATTTCCGACAAACACGCGGGCGCAGCCGCGGGCAACAGCTAGTATATTAAGACATAGGATACTTTTCATCCCGGTAGAAGGTTCCCGTGGGATAATTTCCGACATACACGCGGGCAACAGCTAGTATATTAAGACATAGGATACTTTTCATCCCGGTAGTAGGTTCCCGTGGGATAATTTTTGACATACACGCGGGCAACAGCTTGTATATTAAGACATAGGATACTTTTCATCCCGGTAGTAGGTTCCTGTGGGATAATTTCCGACATACACGCGGGCAACAGCTAGTATATTAAGACATAGGATACTTTTCATCCCGGTAGAAGGTTCCCGTGGGATAATTTCCGACATACACGCGGGCGAAGCCGCTGGCAACAGCTAGTATATAAAGACATAGGATACTTTTCATCCCGGTAGAAGGTTCCCGTGGGATAATTTCCGACATACACGCGGGCAACAGCTAGTATATTAAGACATAGGATACTTTTCATCCCGGTAGAAGGTTCCCGTGGAATAATTTCCGACATACACGCGGGCAGACAGCTAGTATATTAAGACATAGGATACTTTTCATCCCGGTAGAAGGTTCCCGTGGGATAATTTCCGACATACACGCGGGCAACAGCTAGTATATTAAGACATAGGATACTTTTCATCCCGGTAGAAGGTTCCCGTGGGATAATTTCCGACATACACGCGGGCGCAGCCGCTGGCAAAAGCTAGTATATTAAGACATAGGATACTTTTCATCCCGGTAGAAGGTTCCCGTGGGATAATTTCCGACATACACGCGGGCGCAGCCGCTGGCAAAAGCTAGTATATTAAGACATAGGATACTTTTCATCCCGGTAGAAGGTTCCCGTGTGATAATTTCTGACATACACGCGGGCAACAGCTAGTATATTAAGACATAGGATACTTTTCATCCCGGTAGAAGGTTCCCGTGGGATAATTTCCGACATACACGCGGGCAACAGCTAGTATATTAAGACATAGGATACTTTTCATCCCGGTAGAAGGTTCCCGTGGGATAATTTCCGACATACACGCGGGCAACAGCTAGTATATTAAGACATAGGATACTTTTCATCCCGGTAGAAGGTTCCCGTGGGATAATTTCCGACATACACGCGGGCGAAGCCACTGGCAACAGCTAGTATATTAAGACATAGGATACTTTTCATCCCGGTAGAAGGTTCCCGTGGGATAATTTCCGACATACACGCGGGCGTAGGCGCGGGCAACAGCCATATATTAAGACATAGGATACTTTTCATCCCGGTAGAAGGTTCCCGTGGGATAATTTCCGACATACACGCGGGCGCAGCCGCTGGCAACAGCTAGTATATTAAGACATAGGATACTTTTCATCTCGGTAGAAGGTTCCCGTGGGATAATTTCCGACATACACGCGGGCAACAGCTAGTATATTAAGACATAGGATACTTTTCATCCCGGTAGTAGGTTCCCGTGGGATATTTTTTGATATACACGCGGGCAACAGCTAGTATATTAAGACATAGGATACTTTTCATCCCGGTAGAAGGTTCCCGTGGGATAATTTCCGACATACACGCGGGGAACAGCTAGTATATTAAGACATAAGATACTTTTCATCCCGGTAGAAGGTTCCCGTGGGATAATTTCCGACATACACGCGGGCGAAGCCGCTGGCAACAGTGAGTATATTAAGACATAGGATACTTTTCATCCCGGTAAAAGGTTCCCGTGGTATAATATCCGTCGTACACGCGGGCGCAGCCGCGGGCAACAGCTAGTATATTAAGACATAGGATACTTTTCATCCCGGTAGAAGGTTCCCGTGGGATAATTTCCGACATACACGCGGGCAACAGCTAGTATATTAAGACAACGGATACTTTTCATCCCGGTAGAAGGTTCCCGTGGGATAATTTCCGACATACACGCGGGCGCAGCCGCGGGCAACAGCTAAATATTAAGACATAGGATACTTTTCATCCCGGTAGAAGAATCCCGTGGGATAATTTCCGACATACACGCGGGCAACAGCTAGTATATTAAGACATAGGATACTTTTCATCCCGGTAGTAGGTTCCCGTGGGATAATTTTTGATATTCACGCGGGCAACAGCTAGTATATTAAGACATAGGATACTTTTCATCCCGGTAGAAGGTTCCCATGGGATAATTTCCGACATACACGCCGCGGGCAACAGCTAGTATATTAAGACATAGGATACTTTTCATCCCGTTAGAAGGTTCCCGTGGGATAATTTCCGACATATACGCGGGCGCAGCCGCTGGCAACAGCTAGTATATTAAGACATAGGATACTTTTCATCCCGGTAGAAGAATCCCGTGGGATAATTTCCGACATACACGCGGGCGCAGCCGCTGGCAGCAGCTAGTATATTAAGACATAGGATACTTTTCATCCCGGTAGAAGGTTCCCGTGGGATAATTTCTGACATACACGCGGGCAACAGCTAGTATATTAAGACATAGGATACTTTTCATCCCGGTAGAAGGTTCCCGTGGGATAATTTCCGACATACACTCGGGCAACAGCTAGTATATTGAGACATAAGATACTTTTCATCCCGGTAGAAGGTTCCCGTGGGATAATTTCCGACATATACGCGGGCAACAGCTAGTATATTAAGACATAGGATACTTTTCATCCCGGTAGAAGGTTCCCGTGGGATAATTTCCGACATACACGCGGGCAACAGCTAGTATATTAAGACATAGGATACTTTTCATCCCGGTAGAAGGTTCCCGTGGGATAATTTCCGACATACACGCGGGCGCAGCCGCTGGCAACAGCTAGTATATTAAGACATAGGATACTTTTCATCCCGGTAGAAGGTTCCCGTGGGATAATTTCCGACATACACGCGGGCAACAGCTAGTATATTAAGACATAGGATACTTTTCATCCCGGTAGAAGGTTCCCGTGGGATAATTTCCGACATACACGCGGGCGAAGCCGCTGGCAACAGCTAGTATATTAAGACATAGGATACTTTTCATCCCGGTAGAAGGTTCCCGTGGGATAATTTCCGACATACACGCGGGCAACAGCTAGGATATTAAGACATAGGATACTTTTCATCCCGGTAGAAGGTTCCCGTGGGATAATTTCCGACATACACGCGGGCGCAGCCGCGGGCTACAGCTAGTATATTAAGACATAGGATACTTTTCATCCCGGTAGAAGGTTCCCGTGGGATAATTTCCGACATACACGCGGGCGCAGCCGCGGGCAACAGCTATGTATTAAGACATAGGATATTTTTCATCCCGGTAGAAGGTTCCCGTGGGATAATTTCCGACATACACGCGGGCAACAGCTAGTATATTAAGACATAGGATACTTTTCATCCCGGTAGAAGGTTCCCGTGGGATAATTTCCGACATACACGCGGGCAACAGCTAATATATTGAGACATAGGATACTTTTCATCCCGGTAGAAGGTTCCCGTGGGATAATTTCCGACATACACGCGGGCGCAGCCGCGGGCAACAGCTAGTATATTAAGACATAGGATACTTTTCATCCCGGTAGAAGGTCCCCGTGGGATAATTTCCGACATACACACGGGCAACAGCTAGTATATTAAGACATAGGATACTTTTCATCCCGGTAGAAGGTTCCCGTGGGATAATTTCCGACATACACGCGGGCAACAGCTAGTATATTAAGACATAGGATACTTTTCATCCCGGTAGAAGGTCCCCGTGGGATAATTTCCGACATACACGCGGGCAACAGCTAGTATATTAAGACATAGGATACTTTTCATCCCGGTAGAAGGTTCCCGTGGGATAATTTCCGACATACACGCGGGCGCAGCCGCTGGCAACAGCTAGTATATTAAGACATAGGATACTTTTCATCCCGGTAGAAGGTTCCCGTGGGATAATTTCCGCCATACACGCGGGCGAAGCCGCTGGCAACAGCTAGTATATTAAGACATAGGATACTTTTCATCCCGGTAAAAGGTTCCCGTGGGATAATTTCCGACATACACGCGGGCAACAGCTAGGATATTAAGACATAGGATGCTTTTCATCCCGGTAGAAGGTTCCCGTGGGATAATTTCCGACATACACGCGGGCAAAAGCTAGTAAATTAAGACATAGGATACTTTTCATCCCGGTAGAAGGTTCCCGTGGGATAATTTCCGACATACACGCGGGCGCAGCCGCGGGCAACAGCTATATATTAAGACATAGGATATTTTTCATCCCGGTAGAAGGTTCCCGTGGGATAATTTCCGACATACACGCGGGCGCAGCCGCGGGCAACAGCTAGTATATTAAGACATAGGATACTTTTCATCCCGGTAGAAGGTTCCCGTGGGATAATTTCCGACATACACGCGGGCAACAGCTAGTATATTAAGACATAGGATACTTTTCATCCCGGTAGAAGGTTCCCGTGGGATAATTTGCGACATACACGCGGGCAACAGCTAATATATTGAGACAAAGGATACTTTTCATCCCGGTAGAAGGTTCCCGTGGGATAATTTCCGACATACACGCGGGCGCAGCCGCGGGCAACAGCTATTATATTAAGACATAGGATACTTTTCATCCCGGTAGAAGGTCCCCGTGGGATAATTTCCGACATACACGTGGGCAACAGCTAGTATATTAAGACATAGGATACTTTTCATCCCGGTAGAAGGTTCCCGTGGGATAATTTCCGACATACACGCGGGCGCAGCCGCGGGCAACAGCTAGTATATTAAGACATAGGATA
Organism: Dicycla oo; assembly: GCA_948252095.1. Classification (NCBI taxonomy): domain Eukaryota; kingdom Metazoa; phylum Arthropoda; class Insecta; order Lepidoptera; family Noctuidae; genus Dicycla; species Dicycla oo. Next base: position 8,931,990 of record OX411733.1, on the reverse strand, counting down.
CTTTTCATCCCGGTAGAAGGTTCCCGTGGGATAATTTCCGACATACACGCGGGCGCAGCCGCTGGCAACAGCTAGTATAATAAGACATAGGATACTTTTCATCCCGGTAGAAGGTTCCCGTGGGATAATTTCCGACATACACGCGGGCAACAGCTAGTATATTAAGACATAGGATACTTTTCATCCCGGTAGAAGGTTCCCGTGGGATAATTTCCGACATACATGCGGGCAACAGCTAGTATATTCAGACATAGGATACTTTTCATCCCGGTAGAAGGTTCCCGTGGGATAATTTCCGACATACATGCGGGCATCAGCTAGTATATTCAGACATAGGATACTTTTCATCCCGGTAGAAGGTTCCCGTGGGATAATTTCCGACATACATGCGGGCAACAGCTAGTATATTCAGACATAGGATACTTTTCATCCCGGTAGAAGGTTCCCGTGGGATAATTTCCGACATACACGCGGGCAACAGCTAGTATATTAAGACATAGGATACTTTTCATCCCGGTAGAAGGTTCCCGTGGGATAATTTCCGACATACATGCGGGCAACAGCTAGTATATTCAGACATAGGATACTTTTCATCCCGGTAGAAGGTTCCCGTGGGATAATTTCCGACATACATGCGGGCATCAGCTAGTATATTCAGACATAGGATACTTTTCATCCCGGTAGAAGGTTCCCGTGGGATAATTTCCGACATACATGCGGGCAACAGCTAGTATATTCAGACATAGGATACTTTTCATCCCGGTAGAAGGTTCCCGTGGGATAATTTTCGACATACACGCGGGCAACAGCTAGTATATTAAGACATAGGATACTTTTCATCCCGGTAGAAGGTTCCCGTGGGATAATTTCCGACATACACGCGGGCAACAGCTAGGATATTAAGACATAGGATACTTTTCATCCCGGTAGAAGGTTCCCGTGGGATAATTTCCGACATACACGCGGGCAACAGCTAGGATATTAAGACATAGGATACTTTTCATCCCGGTAGAAGGTTCCCGTGGGATAATTTCCGACATACACGCGGGCGCAGCCGCGGGAAACAGCTAGTATATTAAGACATAGGATACTTTTCATCCCGGTAGAAGGTTCCCATGGGATAATTTCCGACATACACGCGGGCAACAGCTAGTATATTAAGACATAGGATACTTTTCATCCCGGTAGTAGGTTCCTGTGGGATAATTTCCGACATACACGCGGGCAACAGCTAGTATATTAAGACATAGGATACTTTTCATCCCGGTAGAAGGTTCCCGTGGGATAATTTCCGACATACACGCGGGCGAAGCCGCTGGCAACAGCTAGTATATTAAGACATAGGATACTTTTCATCCCGGTAGAAGGTTCCCGTGGGATAATTTCCGACATACACGCGGGCAACAGCTAGTATATTAAGACATAGGATACTTTTCATCCCGGTAGAAGGTTCCCGTGGGATAATTTCCGACATACACGCGGGCGCAGCCGCGGGCAACAGCTAGTATATTAAGACATAGGATACTTTTCATCCCGGTAGTAGGTTCCTGTGGGATAATTTCCGACATACACGCGGGCAACAGCTAGTATATTAAGACATAGGATACTTTTCATCCCGGTAGAAGGTTCCCGTGGGATATTTTCCGACATACACGCGGGCAACAGCTAGTATATTAAGACATAGGATACTTTTCATCCCGGTAGAAGGTTCCCGTGGGATATTTTCCGACATACACGCGGGCAACAGCTAGTATATTAAGACATAGGATACTTTTCATCCTGGTAGAAGGTACCCGTGGTATAATTTCCGACATACACGCGGGCAACAGCTAGTATATTGAGACATAGGATACTTTTCATCCCGGTAGAAGGTTCCCGTGGGATAATTTCCGACATACACGCGGGCAACAGCTAGTATATTAAGACATAGGATACTTTTTATCCCGGTAGAAGGTTCCCGTGGGATAATTTCCGACATACACGCGGGCGCAGCCGCTGGCAACAGCTAGTATATTAAGACATAGGATACTTTTCATCCCGGTAGAAGGTTCCCGTGGGATAATTTCCGACATACACGCGGGCAACAGCTAGTATATTAAGACATAGGATACTTTTCATCCCGGTAGAAGGTTCCCGTGGGATAATTTCCGACATACACGCGGGCGAAGCCGCTGGCAACAGCTAGTATATTAAGACATAGGATACTTTTCATCCCGGTAGAAGGTTCCCGTGGGATAATTTCCGACATACACGCGGGCAACAGCTAGGATATTAAAACATAGGATACTTTTCATCCCGGTAGAAGGTTCCCGTGGGATAATTTCCGACATACACGCGGGCGCAGCCGCGGGCTACAGCTAGTATATTAAGACATAGGATACTTTTCATCCCGGTAGAAGGTTCCCGTGGGATAATTTCCGACATACACGCGGGCGCAGCCGCGGGCAACAGCTATGTATTAAGACATAGGATATTTTTCATCCCGGTAGAAGGTTCCCGTGGGATAATTTCCGACATTCACGCGGGCAACAGCTAGTATATTAAGACATAGGATACTTTTCATCCCGGTAGAAGGTTCCCGTGGGATAATTTCCGACATACACGCGGGCAACAGCTAATATATTGAGACATAGGATACTTTCATCCCGGTAGAAGGTTCCCGTGGGATAATTTCCGACATACACGCGGGCGCAGCCGCGGGCAACAGCTAGTATATTAAGACATAGGATACTTTTCATCCCGGTAGAAAGTCCCCGTGGGATAATTTCCGACATACACGCGGGCAACAGCTAGTATATTAAGACATAGGATACTTTTCATCCCGGTAGAAGGTTCCCGTGGGATAATTTCCGACATACACGCGGTCGCAGCCGCGGGCAACAGCTAGTATATTAAGACATAGGATACTTTTCATCCCGGTAGAAGGTTCCCGTGGGATAATTTCCGACAAACACGCGGGCGCAGCCGCGGGCAACAGCTATATATTAAGACATAGGATACTTTTCATCCCGGTAGAAGGTTCCCGTGGGATAATTTCCGACATACACGCGGGCAACAGCTAGTATATTGAGACATAGGATACTTTTCATCCCGGTAGGAGGTTCCCGTGGGATAATTTCCGCCATACACGCGGGCGAAGCCGCTAGCAACAGCTAGTATATTAAGACATAGGATACTTTTCATCCCGGTAAAAGGTACCCGTGGGATAATTTCCGACATACACGCGGGCAACAGCTAGTATATTGAGACATAGGATACTTTTCATCCCGGTAGAAGGTTCCCGTGGGATAATTTCCGACATACACGCGGGCAACAGCTAGTATATTAAGACATAGGATACTTTTTATCCCGGTAGAAGGTTCCCGTGGGATAATTTCCGACATACACGCGGGCGCAGCCGCTGGCAACAGCTAGTATATTAAGACATAGGATACTTTTCATCCCGGTAGAAGGTTCCCGTGGGATAATTTCCGACATACACGCGGGCAACAGCTAGTATATTAAGACATAGGATACTTTTCATCCCGGTAGAAGGTTCCCGTGGGATAATTTCCGACATACACGCGGGCGAAGCCGCTGGCAACAGCTAGTATATTAAGACATAGGATACTTTTCATCCCGGTAGAAGGTTCCCGTGGGATAATTTCCGACATACACGCGGGCAACAGCTAGGATATTAAAACATAGGATACTTTTCATCCCGGTAGAAGGTTCCCGTGGGATAATTTCCGACATACACGCGGGCGCAGCCGCGGGCTACAGCTAGTATATTAAGACATAGGATACTTTTCATCCCGGTAGAAGGTTCCCGTGGGATAATTTCCGACATACACGCGGGCGCAGCCGCGGGCAACAGCTATGTATTAAGACATAGGATATTTTTCATCCCGGTAGAAGGTTCCCGTGGGATAATTTCCGACATTCACGCGGGCAACAGCTAGTATATTAAGACATAGGATACTTTTCATCCCGGTAGAAGGTTCCCGTGGGATAATTTCCGACATACACGCGGGCAACAGCTAATATATTGAGACATAGGATACTTTCATCCCGGTAGAAGGTTCCCGTGGGATAATTTCCGACATACACGCGGGCGCAGCCGCGGGCAACAGCTAGTATATTAAGACATAGGATACTTTTCATCCCGGTAGAAAGTCCCCGTGGGATAATTTCCGACATACACGCGGGCAACAGCTAGTATATTAAGACATAGGATACTTTTCATCCCGGTAGAAGGTTCCCGTGGGATAATTTCCGACATACACGCGGTCGCAGCCGCGGGCAACAGCTAGTATATTAAGACATAGGATACTTTTCATCCCGGTAGAAGGTTCCCGTGGGATAATTTCCGACAAACACGCGGGCGCAGCCGCGGGCAACAGCTATATATTAAGACATAGGATACTTTTCATCCCGGTAGAAGGTTCCCGTGGGATAATTTCCGACATACACGCGGGCAACAGCTAGTATATTGAGACATAGGATACTTTTCATCCCGGTAGGAGGTTCCCGTGGGATAATTTCCGCCATACACGCGGGCGAAGCCGCTAGCAACAGCTAGTATATTAAGACATAGGATACTTTTCATCCCGGTAAAAGGTACCCGTGGGATAATTTCCGACATACACGCGGGCAACAGCTAGGATATTAAGACATAGGATACTTTTCATCCCGGTAGAAGGTTCCCGTGGGATAATTTCCGACATACACGCGGGCAAAAGCTAGTATATTAAGACATAGGATACTTTTCATCCCGGTAGAAGGTTCCCGTGGGATAATTTCCGACAAACACGCGGGCGCAGCCGCGGGCAACAGCTAGTATATTAAGACATAGGATACTTTTCATCCCGGTAGAAGGTTCCCGTGGGATAATTTCCGACATACACGCGGGCAACAGCTAGTATATTAAGACATAGGATACTTTTCATCCCGGTAGAAGGTTCCCGTGGGATAATTTCCGACATACACGCGGGCAACAGCTAATATTTTGAGACATAGGATACTTTTCATCCCGGTAGAAGGTTCCCGTGGGATAATTTCCGACATACACGCGGGCGCAGCCGCGGGCAACAGCTAGTATATTAAGACATAGGATACTTTTCATCCCGGTAGAAGGTCCCCGTGGGATAATTTCCGACATACACGCGGGCAACAGCTAGTATATTAAGACATAGGATACTTTTCATCCCGGTAGAAGGTTCCCGTGGGATAATTTCCGACATACACGCGGGCAACAGCTAGTATATTAAGACATAGGATACTTTTCATCCCGGTAGAAGGTTCCCGTGGGATAATTTCCGACATACACGCGGGCGCAGCCGCTGGCAACAGCTAGTATATTAAGACATAGGATACTTTTCATCCCGGTAGAAGGTTCCCGTGGGATAATTTCCGACATACACGCGGGCAACAGCTAGTATATTAAGACATAGGATACTTTTCATCCCGGTAGAAGGTTCCCGTGGGATAATTTCCGACATACATGCGGGCAACAGCTAGTATATTCAGACATAGGATACTTTTCATCCCGGTAGAAGGTTCCCGTGGGATAATTTCCGACATACACGCGGGCAACAGCTAGTATATTAAGACATAGGATACTTTTCATCCCGGTAGAAGGTTCCCGAGGGATAATTTCCGACATACACGCGGGCAACAGCTAATATATTGAGACATAGGATACTTTCATCCCGGTAGAAGGTTCCCGTGGGATAATTTCCGACATACACGCGGGCGCAGCCGCGGGCAACAGCTAGTATATTAAGACATAGGATACTTTTCATCCCGGTAGAAGGTCCCCGTGGGATAATTTCCGACATACACGCGGGCAACAGCTAGTATATTAAGACATAGGATACTTTTCATCCCGGTAGAAGGTTCCCGTGGGATAATTTCCGACATACACGCGGTCGCAGCCGCGGGCAACAGCTAGTATATTAAGACATAGGATACTTTTCATCCCGGTAGAAGGTTCCCGTGGGATAATTTCCGACAAACACGCGGGCGCAGCCGCGGGCAACAGCTATATATTAAGACATAGGATACTTTTCATCCCGGTAGAAGGTTCCCGTGGGATAATTTCCGACATACACGCGGGCAACAGCTAGTATATTGAGACATAGGATACTTTTCATCCCGGTAGAAGGTTCCCGTGGGATAATTTCCGCCATACACGCGGGCGAAGCCGCTGGCAACAGCTAGTATATTAAGACATAGGATACTTTTCATCCCGGTAAAAGGTACCCGTGGGATAATTTCCGACATACACGCGGGCAACAGCTAGGATATTAAGACATAGGATACTTTTCATCCCGGTAGAAGGTTCCCGTGGGATAATTTCCGACATACACGCGGGCAAAAGCTAGTATATTAAGACATAGGATACTTTTCATCCCGGTAGAAGGTTCCCGTGGGATAATTTCCGACATACACGCGGGCGCAGCCGCGGGCAACAGCTATATATTAAGACATAGGATATTTTTCATCCCGGTAGAAGGTTCCCGTGGGATAATTTCCGACATACACGCGGGCGCAGCCGCGGGCAACAGCTAGTATATTAAGACATAGGATACTTTTCATCCCGGTAGAAGGTTCCCGTGGGATAATTTCCGACATACACGCGGGCAACAGCTAGTATATTAAGACATAGGATACTTTTCATCCCGGTAGAAGGTTCCCGTGGGATAATTTCCGACATACACGCGGGCAACAGCTAATATTTTGAGACATAGGATACTTTTCATCCCGGTAGAAGGTTCCCGTGGGATAATTTCCGACATACACGCGGGCGCAGCCGCGGGCAACAGCTAGTATATTAAGACATAGGATACTTTTCATCCCGGTAGAAGGTCCCCGTGGGATAATTTCCGACATACACGCGGGCAACAGCTAGTATATTAAGACATAGGATACTTTTCATCCCGGTAGAAGGTTCCCGTGGGATAATTTCCGACATACACGCGGGCAACAGCTAGTATATTAGGACATAGGATACTTTTCATCCCGGTAGAAGGTTCCCGTGGGATAATTTCCGACATACACGCGGGCGCAGCCGCTGGCAACAGCTAGTATATTAAGACATAGGATACTTTTCATCCCGGTAGAAGGTTCCCGTGGGATAATTTCCGACATACACGCGGGCAACAGCTAGTATATTAAGACATAGGATACTTTTCATCCCGGTAGAAGGTTCCCGTGGGATAATTTCCGACATACATGCGGGCAACAGCTAGTATATTCAGACATAGGATACTTTTCATCCCGGTAGAAGGTTCCCGTGGGATAATTTCCGACATACACGCGGGCAACAGCTAGTATATTAAGACATAGGATACTTTTCATCCCGGTAGAAGGTTCCCGTGGGATAATTTCCGACATACACGCGGGCGCAGCCGCGGGCAACAGCTAGTATATTAAGACATAGGATACTTTTCATCCCGGTAGTAGGTTCCTGTGGGATAATTTCCGACATACACGCGGGCAACAGCTAGTATATTAAGACATAGGATACTTTTCATCCCGGTAGAAGGTTCCCGTGGGATAATTTCCGACATACACGCGGGCAACAGCTAGTATATTAAGACATAGGATACTTTTCATCCCGGTAGAAGGTTCCCGTGGGATATTTTCCGACATACACGCGGGCAACAGCTAGTATATTAAGACATAGGATACTTTTCATCCTGGTAGAAGGTACCCGTGGTATAATTTCCGACATACACGCGGGCAACAGCTAGTATATTGAGACATAGGATACTTTTCATCCCGGTAGAAGGTTCCCGTGGGATAATTTCCGACATACACGCGGGCAACAGCTAGTATATTAAGACATAGGATACTTTTCATCCCGGTAGAAGGTTCCCGTGGGATAATTTCCGACATACACGCGGGCGCAGCCGCTGGCAAAAGCTAGTATATTAAGACATAGGATACTTTTCATCCCGGTAGAAGGTTCCCGTGGGATAATTTCCGACATAAACGCGGGCAACAGCTAGTATATTAAGACATAGGATACTTTTCATCCCGGTAGTAGGTTCCCGTGGGATAATTTTTGACATACACGCGGGCAACAGCTTGTATATTAAGACATAGGATACTTTTCATCCCGGTAGTAGATTCCTGTGGGATAATTTCCGACATACACGCGGGCAACAGCTAGTATATTAAGACATAGGATACTTTTCATCCCGATAGAAGGTTCCCGTTGGATCATTTCCGACATACACGCGGGCGAAGCCGCTGGCAACAGCTAGTATATTAAGACATAGGATACTTTTCATCCCGGTAGAAGGTTCCCGTGGGATAATTTCCGACATACACGCGGGCAACAGCTAGTATATTAAGACATAGGATACTTTTCATCCCGGTAGAAGGTTCCCGTGGGATAATTTCCGACATACACGCGGGCGAAGCCGCTGGCAACAGCTAGTATATTAAGACATAGGATACTTTTCATCCCGGTAGAAGGTTCCCGTGGGATAATTTCCGACATACACGCGGGCAACAGCTAGGATATTAAGACATAGGATACTTTTCATCCCGGTAGAAGGTTCCCGTGGGATAATTTCCGACATACACGCGGGCGCAGCCGCAGGCTACAGCTAGTATATTAAGACATAGGATACTTTTCATCCCGGTAGAAGGTTCCCGTGGGATAATTTCCGACATACACGCGGGCAACAGCTAGTATATTAAGACATAGGATACTTTTCATCCCGGTAGAAGGTTTCCGTGGGATAATTTCCGACATACACGCCGGCAACAGCTAATATTTTGAGACATAGGATACTTTTCATCCCGGTAGAAGGTTCCCGTGGGATAATTTCCGACATACACGCGGGCGCAGCCGCGGGCAACAGCTAGTATATTAAGACATAGGATACTTTTCATCCCGGTAGAAGGTCCCCGTGGGATAATTTCCGACATACACGCGGGCAACAGCTAGTATATTAAGACATAGGATACTTTTCATCCCGGTAGAAGGTTCCCGTGGGATAATTTCCGACATACACGCGGGCAACAGCTAGTATATTAAGACATAGGATACTTTTCATCCCGGTAGAAGGTTCCCGTGGGATAATTTCCGACATACACGCGGGCAACAGCTAGTATATTCAGACATAGGATACTTTTCATCCCGGTAGAAGGTTCCCGTGGGATAATTTCCGACATACACGCGGGCAACAGCTAGTATATTAAGACATAGGATACTTTTCATCCCGGTAGAAGGTTCCCGTGGGATAATTTCCGACATACACGCGGGCGCAGCCGCGGGCAACAGCTAGTATATTAAGACATAGGATACTTTTCATCCCGGTAGTAGGTTCCTGTGGGATAATTTCCGACATACACGCGGGCAACAGCTAGTATATTAAGACATAGGATACTTTTCATCCCGGTAGAAGGTTCCCGTGGGACAATTTCCGACATACACGCGGGCAACAGCTAGTATATTAAGACATAGGATACTTTTCATCCCGGTAGAAGGTTCCCGTGGGATATTTTCCGACGTACACGCGGGCAACAGCTAGTATATTAAGACATAGGATACTTTTCATCCTGGTAGAAGGTACCCGTGGTATAATTTCCGACATACACGCGGGCAACAGCTAGTATATTGAGACATAGGATACTTTTCATCCCGGTAGAAGGTTCCCGTGGGATAATTTCCGACATACACGCGGGCGCAGCCGCTGGCAACAGCTAGTATATTAAGACATAGGATACTTTTCATCCCGGTAGAAGGTTCCCGTGGGATAATTTCCGACATACACGCGGGCAACAGCTAGTATATTAAGACATAGGATACTTTTCATCCCGGTAGAAGGTCCCCGTGGGATAATTTCCGACATACACGCGGGCAACAGCTAGTATATTAAGACATAGGATACTTTTCATCCCGGTAGAAGGTTCCCGTGGGATAATTTCCGACATACACGCGGGCGCAGCCGCTGGCAACAGCTAGTATATTAAGACATAGGATACTTTTCATCCCGGTAGAAGGTTCCCGTGGGATAATTTCCGACATACACGCGGGCAACAGCTAGTATATTAAGACATAGGATACTTTTCATCCCGGTAGAAGGTTCCCGTGGGATAATTTCCGACATAAATGCGGGCAACAGCTAGTATATTCAGACATAGGATACTTTTCATCCCGGTAGAAGGTTCCCGTGGGATAATTTCCGACATACACGCGGGCAACAGCTAGTATATTAAGACATAGGATACTTTTCATCCCGGTAGAAGGTTCCCGTGGGATAATTTCCGACATACACGCGGGCGCAGCCGCGGGCAACAGCTAGTATATTAAGACATAGGATACTTTTCATCCCGGTAGTAGGTTCCTGTGGGATAATTTCCGACATACACGCGGGCAACAGCTAGTATATTAAGACATAGGATACTTTTCATCCCGGTAGAAGGTTCCCGTGGGATAATTTCCGACATACACGCGGGCAACAGCTAGTATATTGAGACATAGGATACTTTTCATCCCGGTAGAAGGTTCCCGTGGGATAATTTCCGACATACACGCGGGCAACAGCTAGTATATTAAGACATAGGATACTTTTCATCCCGGTAGAAGGTTCCCGTGGGATAATTTCCGACATACACGCGGGCGCAGCCGCTGGCAAAAGCTAGTATATTAAGACATAGGATACTTTTCATCCCGGTAGAAGGTTCCCGTGGGATAATTTCCGACATAAACGCGGGCAACAGCTAGTATATTAAGACATAGGATACTTTTCATCCCGGTAGTAGGTTCCCGTGGGATAATTTTTGACATACACGCGGGCAACAGCTTGTATATTAAGACATAGGATACTTTTCATCCCGGTAGTAGATTCCTGTGGGATAATTTCCGACATACACGCGGGCAACAGCTAGTATATTAAGACATAGGATACTTTTCATCCCGATAGAAGGTTCCCGTTGGATCATTTCCGACATACACGCGGGCGAAGCCGCTGGCAACAGCTAGTATATTAAGACATAGGATACTTTTCATCCCGGTAGAAGGTTCCCGTGGGATAATTTCCGACATACACGTGGGCAACAGCTAGTATATTAAGACATAGGATACTTTTCATCCCGGTAGAAGGTTCCCGTGGGATAATTTCCGACATACACGCGGGCGAAGCCGCTGGCAACAGCTAGTATATTAAGACATAGGATACTTTTCATCCCGGTAGAAGGTTCCCGTGGGATAATTTCCGACATACACGCGGGCAACAGCTAGGATATTAAGACATAGGATACTTTTCATCCCGGTAGAAGGTTCCCGTGGGATAATTTCCGACATACACGCGGGCGCAGCCGCAGGCTACAGCTAGTATATTAAGACATAGGATACTTTTCATCCCGGTAGAAGGTTCCCGTGGGATAATTTCCGACATACACGCGGGCAACAGCTAGTATATTAAGACATAGGATACTTTTCATCCCGGTAGAAGGTTTCCGTGGGATAATTTCCGACATACACGCCGGCAACAGCTAATATTTTGAGACATAGGATACTTTTCATCCCGGTAGAAGGTTCCCGTGGGATAATTTCCGACATACACGCGGGCGCAGCCGCGGGCAACAGCTAGTATATTAAGACATAGGATACTTTTCATCCCGGTAGAAGGTCCCCGTGGGATAATTTCCGACATACACGCGGGCAACAGCTAGTATATTAAGACATAGGTAACTTTTCATCCCGGTAGAAGGTTCCCGTGGGATAATTTCCGACATACACGCGGGCAACAGCTAGTATATTAAGACATAGGATACTTTTCATCCCGGTAGAAGGTTCCCGTGGGATAATTTCCGACATACATGCGGGCAACAGCTAGTATATTCAGACATAGGATACTTTTCATCCCGGTAGAAGGTTCCCGTGGGATAATTTCCGACATACACGCGGGCAACAGCTAGTATATTAAGACATAGGATACTTTTCATCCCGGTAGAAGGTTCCCGTGGGATAATTTCCGACATACACGCGGGCGCAGCCGCGGGCAACAGCTAGTATATTAAGACATAGGATACTTTTCATCCCGGTAGTAGGTTCCTGTGGGATAATTTCCGACATACACGCGGGCAACAGCTAGTATATTAAGACATAGGATACTTTTCATCCCGGTAGAAGGTTCCCGTGGGACAATTTCCGACATACACGCGGGCAACAGCTAGTATATTAAGACATAGGATACTTTTCATCCCGGTAGAAGGTTCCCGTGGGATATTTTCCGACGTACACGCGGGCAACAGCTAGTATATTAAGACATAGGATACTTTTCATCCTGGTAGAAGGTACCCGTGGTATAATTTCCGACATACACGCGGGCAACAGCTAGTATATTGAGACATAGGATACTTTTCATCCCGGTAGAAGGTTCCCGTGGGATAATTTCCGACATACACGCGGGCGCAGCCGCTGGCAACAGCTAGTATATTAAGACATAGGATACTTTTCATCCCGGTAGAAGGTTCCCGTGGGATAATTTCCGACATACACGCGGGCAACAGCTAGTATATTAAGACATAGGATACTTTTCATCCCGGTAGAAGGTCCCCGTGGGATAATTTCCGACATACACGCGGGCAACAGCTAGTATATTAAGACATAGGATACTTTTCATCCCGGTAGAAGGTTCCCGTGGGATAATTTCCGACATACACGCGGGCGCAGCCGCTGGCAACAGCTAGTATATTAAGACATAGGATACTTTTCATCCCGGTAGAAGGTTCCCGTGGGATAATTTCCGACATACACGCGGGCAACAGCTAGTATATTAAGACATAGGATACTTTTCATCCCGGTAGAAGGTTCCCGTGGGATAATTTCCGACATAAATGCGGGCAACAGCTAGTATATTCAGACATAGGATACTTTTCATCCCGGTAGAAGGTTCCCGTGGGATAATTTCCGACATACACGCGGGCAACAGCTAGTATATTAAGACATAGGATACTTTTCATCCCGGTAGAAGGTTCCCGTGGGATAATTTCCGACATACACGCGGGCGCAGCCGCGGGCAACAGCTAGTATATTAAGACATAGGATACTTTTCATCCCGGTAGTAGGTTCCTGTGGGATAATTTCCGACATACACGCGGGCAACAGCTAGTATATTAAGACATAGGATACTTTTCATCCCGGTAGAAGGTTCCCGTGGGATAATTTCCGACATACACGCGGGCAACAGCTAGTATATTAAGACATAGGATACTTTTCATCCCGGTAGAAGGTTCCCGTGGGATATTTTCCGACATACACGCGGGCAACAGCTAGTATATTAAGACATAGGATACTTTTCATCCTGGTAGAAGGTACCCGTGGTATAATTTCCGACATACACGCGGGCAACAGCTAGTATATTGAGACATAGGATACTTTTCATCCCGGTAGAAGGTTCCCGTGGGATAATTTCCGACATACACGCGGGCAACAGCTAGTATATTAAGACATAGGATACTTTTCATCCCGGTAGAAGGTTCCCGTGGGATAATTTCCGACATACACGCGGGCGCAGCCGCTGGCAAAAGCTAGTATATTAAGACATAGGATACTTTTCATCCCGGTAGAAGGTTCCCGTGGGATAATTTCCGACATAAACGCGGGCAACAGCTAGTATATTAAGACATAGGATACTTTTCATCCCGGTAGTAGGTTCCCGTGGGATAATTTTTGACATACACGCGGGCAACAGCTTGTATATTAAGACATAAGATACTTTTCATCCCGGTAGTAGATTCCTGTGGGATAATTTCCGACATACACGCGGGCAACAGCTAGTATATTAAGACATAGGATACTTTTCATCCCGATAGAAGGTTCCCGTTGGATCATTTCCGACATACACGCGGGCGAAGCCGCTGGCAACAGCTAGTATATTAAGACATAGGATACTTTTCATCCCGGTAGAAGGTTCCCGTGGGATAATTTCCGACATACATGCGGGCAACAGCTAGTATATTAAGACATAGGATACTTTTCATCCCGGTAGAAGGTTCCCGTGGGATAATTTCCGACATACACGCGGGCAACAGCTAGTATATTAAGACATAGGATACTTTTCATCCCGGTAGAAGGTTCCCGTGGGATAATTTCCGACATACACGCGGGCAACAGCTAGTATATTAAGACATAGGATACTTTTCATCCCGGTAGAAGGTTCCCGTGGGATAATTTCCGACATACACGCGGGCAACAGCTAGTATATTAAGACATAGGATACTTTTCATCCCGGTAGAAGGTTCCCGTGGGATAATTTCCGACATACACGCGGGCAACAGCTAGTATATTAAGACATAGGATACTTTTCATCCCGGTAGAAGGTTCCCGTGGGATAATTTCCGACATACACGCGGGCGAAGCCACTGGCAACAGCTAGTATATTAAGACATAGGATACTTTTCATCCCGGTAGAAGGTTCCCGTGATATAATTTCCGACATACACGCGGGCGCAGCCGCGGGCAACAGCCATATATTAAGACATAGGATACTTTTCATCCCGGTAGAAGGTTCCCGTGGGATAATTTCCGACATACACGCGGGCGCAGCCGCTGGCAACAGCTAGTATATTAAGACATAGGATACTTTTCATCTCGGTAGAAGGTTCCCGTGGGATAATTTCCGACATACACGCGGGCAACAGCTAGTATATTAAGACATAGGATACTTTTCATTCCGGTAGTAGGTTCCCGTGGGATATTTTTTGATATACACGCGGGCAACAGCTAGGATATTAAGACATAGGATACTTTTCATCCCGGTAGAAGGTTCCCGTGGGATAATTTTCGACATACACGCGGGCGCAGCCGCTGGCAACAGCTAGTATATTAAGACATAGGATACTTTTCATCTCGGTAGAAGGTTCCCGTGGGATAATTTCCGACATACACGCGGGCAACAGCTAGTATATTAAGACATAGGATACTTTTCATTCCGGTAGTAGGTTCCCGTGGGATATTTTTTGATATACACGCGGGCAACAGCTAGTATATTAAGACATAGGATACTTTTCATCCCGGTAGAAGGTTCCCGTGGGATAATTTCCGACATACACGCGGGGAACAGCTAGTATATTAAGACATAGGATACTTTTCATCCCGGTAGAAGGTTCCCGTGGGATAATTTCAGACATTTACGCGGGCGCAGCCGCTGGCAACAGCTAGTATATTAAGACATAGGATACTTTTCATCCCGGTAGAAGAATCCCGTGGGATAATTTCCGACATACACGCGGGCGAAGCCGCTGGCAACAGCTAGTATATTAAGACATAGGATACTTTTCATCCCGGTAGAAGGTTCCCGTGGGATAATTTCCGACATACACGCGGGCACAGCCGCGGGCAACAGCTATATATTAAGAC
This sequence comes from Dicycla oo, assembly GCA_948252095.1. Taxonomy (NCBI): domain Eukaryota; kingdom Metazoa; phylum Arthropoda; class Insecta; order Lepidoptera; family Noctuidae; genus Dicycla; species Dicycla oo. Next base: position 8,916,623 of record OX411733.1, on the reverse strand, counting down.
ATAGGATACTTTTCATCCCGGTAGAAGAATTTCGTGGGATAATTTCCGACATACACGCGGGCAACAGCTAGTATATTAAGACATAGGATACTATTCATCCCGGTAGAAGGTTCCCGTGGGATAATTTCCGACATACACGCGGGCAACAGCTAGTATATTAAGACATAGGATACTTTTCATCCCGGTAGTAGGTTCCCGTGGGATAATTTTTGATATACACGCGGGCTACAGCTAGTATATTAAGACATAGGATACTTTTCATCCCGGTAGAAGGTTCCCATGGGATAATTTCCGACATACACGCCGCGGGCAACAGCTAGTATATTAAGACATAGGATACTTTTCATCCCGGTAGAAGGTTCCCGTGGGATAATTTCCGACATACACGCGGGCACAGCCGCGGGCAACAGCTATATATTAAGACATAGGATACTTTTCATCCCGGTAGAAGAATCCCGTGGGATAATTTCCGACATACACGCGGGCAACAGCAAGTATATTAAGACATAGGATACTATTCATCCCGGTAGAATGTTCCCGTGGGATAATTTCCGACATACACGCGGGCAACAGCTAGTATATTAAGACATAGGATACTTTTCATCCCGGTAGTAGGTTCCCGTGCGATAATTTTTGATATACACGCGGGCAACAGCTAGTATATTAAGACAGGATACTTTTCATCCCGATAGAAGGTTCCCATGGGATAATTTCCGACATACACGCCGCGGGCAACAGCTAGTATATTAAGACATAGGATACTTTTCATCCCGGTAGAAGGTTCCCGTGGGATAATTTCCGACATACACGCGGGGAACAGCTAGTATATTAAGACATAGGATACTTTTCATCCCGGTAGAAGGTTCCCGTGGGATAATTTCAGACATTTACGCGGGCGCAGCCGCTGGCAACAGCTAGTATATTAAGACATAGGATACTTTTCATCCCGGTAGAAGAATCCCGTGGGATAATTTCCGACATACACGCGGGCGAAGCCGCTGGCAACAGCTAGTATATTAAGACATAGGATACTTTTCATCCCGGTAGAAGGTTCCCGTGGGATAATTTCCGACATACACGCGGGCACAGCCGCGGGCAACAGCTATATATTAAGACATAGGATACTTTTCATCCCGGTAGAAGAATTTCGTGGGATAATTTCCGACATACACGCGGGCAACAGCTAGTATATTAAGACATAGGATACTATTCATCCCGGTAGAAGGTTCCCGTGGGATAATTTCCGACATACACGCGGGCAACAGCTAGTATATTAAGACATAGGATACTTTTCATCCCGGTAGAAGGTTCCCGTGGGATAATTTCCGACATACACGCGGGCACAGCCGCGGGCAACAGCTATATATTAAGACATAGGATACTTTTCATCCCGGTAGAAGAATCCCGTGGGATAATTTCCGACATACACGCGGGCAACAGCAAGTATATTAAGACATAGGATACTATTCATCCCGGTAGAATGTTCCCGTGGGATAATTTCCGACATACACGCGGGCAACAGCTAGTATATTAAGACATAGGATACTTTTCATCCCGGTAGTAGGTTCCCGTGCGATAATTTTTGATATACACGCGGGCAACAGCTAGTATATTAAGACAGGATACTTTTCATCCCGGTAGAAGGTTCCCATGGGATAATTTCCGACATACACGCCGCGGGCAACAGCTAGTATATTAAGACATAGGATACTTTTCATCCCGGTAGAAGGTTCCCGTGGGATAATTTCCGACATATACGCGGGCGCAGCCGCTGGCAACAGCTAGTATATTAAGACATAGGATACTATTCATCCCGGTAGAATGTTCCCGTGGGATAATTTCCGACATACACGCGGGCAACAGCTAGTATATTAAGACATAGGATACTTTTCATCCCGGTAGTAGGTTCCCGTGCGATAATTTTTGATATACACGCGGGCAACAGCTAGTATATTAAGACAGGATACTTTTCATCCCGGTAGAAGGTTCCCATGGGATAATTTCCGACATACACGCCGCGGGCAACAGCTAGTATATTAAGACATAGGATACTTTTCATCCCGGTAGAAGGTTCCCGTGGGATAATTTCCGACATATACGCGGGCGCAGCCGCTGGCAACAGCTAGTATATTAAGACATAGGATACTTTTCATCCCGGTAGAAGGTTCCCGTGGGATAATTTCTGACATACACGCGGGCAACAGCTAGTATATTAAGACATAGGATACTTTTCATCCCGGTAGAAGGTTCCCGTGGGATAATTTCCGACATACACTCGGGCAACAGCCAGTTTATTGAGACATAGGATACTTTTCATCCCGGTAGAAGGTTCCCGTGTTATAATTTCCGACATATACGCGGGCAACAGCTAGTATATTATGACATAGGATACTTTTCATCCCGGTAGAAGGTTCCCGTGGGATAATTTCCGACATACACGCTGGCAACAGCTAGTATATTAAGACATAGGATACTTTTCATCCCGGTAGAAGGTTCCCGTGGGATAATTTCCGACATACACGCGGGCAACAGCTAGTATATTAAGACATAGGATACTTTTCATCCCGGTAGAAGGTTCCCGTGGGATAATTTCCGACATACACGCGGGCGAAGCCGCTGGCAACAGCTAGTATATTAAGACATAGGATACTTTTCATCCCGGTAGAAGGTTCCCGTGGGATAATTTCCGACATACACGCGGGCAACAGCTAGGATATTAAGACATAGGATACTTTTCATCCCGGTAGAAGGTTCCCGTGGGATAATTTCTGACATACACGCGGGCGCAGCCGCGGGCTACAGCTAGTATATTAAGACATAGGATACTTTTCATCCCGGTAGAAGGTTCCCGTGGGATAATTTCCGACATACACGCGGGCGCAGCCGCGGGCAACAGCTATGTATTAAGACATAGGATATTTTTCATCCCGGTAGAAGGTTCCCGTGGGATAATTTCCGACATACACGCGGGCGCAGCCGCTGGCAACAGCTAGTATATTAAGACATAGGATACTTTTCATCCCGGTAGAAGGTTCCCGTGGGATAATTTCCGACATACACGCGGGCAACAGCTAGTATATTAAGACATAGGATACTTTTCATCCCGGTAGAAGGTTCCCGTGGGATAATTTCCGACATACACGCGGGCAACAGCTAATATATAGAAAGAAAGAAAGAAAAATGCGTTTAATTGGCATTACAGCATAAAATAAATACACCTTAAAACTACGGAAACATGAAATAATGATTGCAATGCCAAAAGGGCCTCAGCTCAGCATAATGTCAAATGGTAACACAAGGTATACCACCTGACGCTGATTTTCAGCTGCAACCCACGAGTGCCATACGCTAGAATTTAATAAACACAGAGAAGTGTGTGTCCGTTTTATAATAAATTAAGAGAATAAATTAAAAAGAAATGTTGTAGCATACATGTGTGTGTGTGTGTGTGTGTTGTGTTGTGATTAATTAAATACTAAAATAAATACTCAATATCAATATTATTAACTACAATAAAATAATAATGAATCTATATCGAAATATTTAAAAGCACCTTCAAAGCAAAATCGTGAGACTGCGTTGTTCTTCTAAACTATGAAACGTATTTTTATGCAGTTTACATAATCAGGGTACAAGACAATAATCATTGATTATAATAAAAAAAAATAATAGTGAAAGTAAGTAATTAAAATTATAAAATGGATAAAACATTATGAAATAAGTAAATTGTATTATATAATATTAATTATTAAATCGCGGATATGTCGGCTCGAACATTCTGAAAATCTTTTTGCTGGTTTAATAAAAATTCTTTTAGTTTTAATTTGAAAGTCGAGCAACTTTTGCTATACTTTATGGGAGGAGGGATATTGTTCCAGCATTTAGTAGCTGCGTAGCGAAAACTGCCTCTAAAAGCCGCCGACTTATGCCGTGGGATGGAAAGCTGTTGAGAACATTTTCTTCCCTCACCGATTTTGTGTCTTCTTGTCCACAATAGTCTGTCATATAAGTAACAAGGAGAATGGGACTTAATAACACCAAAGAGTAGGCTTGACAAGTGGAGTTTACGTCTAGCTTTCATTTTTAAAATGTTGTGCTCATTAAAGAATGGTGTAACATGTCCCCTAAAGGGAACTTTAAAACAGAAGCGTGCACAGGCGTTTTGAAGTCTTTGGATCATTCTTTAAGTTTTGGACAGTAGTCGTTGGCCATACACAGTGTCCACATAATTTAACTTAGATAAAACCAAAGACTCCACAAGCAAGACTCGCAATTCTTCACTGAGATAGGGACGGGCTTTGTATAAAATCTTAAGTCTATAATAGCAATTACGAATAGACTCAGATACGTGTTTGTGAAAACGGAGCTCCGCGTCCATGATAAGACCTAGATTACGTGCTTCGTATACCCTTTCGATAGGCTCTCCCATAACAGTCACACAACCCGTACTTGGTTTAATTTTACCTATCTGGTTTTCGGATCCGAAAAGCATATATTTGGTTTTTGCAGGGTTCAAGGCAAGCGTATTGGCATTTGACCATTGTACTATGTTTTCAAGATCTGTATTAAGATCGTTCAATGCTTGTTCATAGTCTTTTGGTTTAAATGATATATATACTTGTGTATCGTCAGCATAAATATGGAATTTACATTTATTTATATGTTTTATTATATCGGCACAATACAAAATAAACAGTATTGGCCCAAGAATCGAGCCCTGTGGAACCCCTCTTCCTACTGAACGGTGCCTAGAGACTACTGTTGAGCCATCCGCTCGACGTATTTCGACGAATTGCGTACGATCGCAAAGATAGCTATTAAACCATTTTATTGCGTCCTCGTCAAATCCATAAAAAACCATCTTTGACAATAAGAGAGGAACGTTAATACAGTCAAACGCGCGAGAAAAATCAAGCAACACCAAAAGAGTGCACATCCCGTTATCTTGAGCTGCCAAGATATTGTCTGTCACATCCAACAAGGCCGTGGCTGTACTACGGCCCTTCCTAAATCCTGATTGAACATCTGGGAGGATTTTGTTTGTCTCTAAAAATTCAACTAACTGTGTACATACTACTTTCTCTAAAACTTTAGAAAGTACCGGCAGTAAACTAATAGGTCTGAGATCCTTCATTTCCAAAGCATTAGGAGTTTTGGGCAATGGGTGTACTTTGGCAATTTTCCATAACTCAGGAAAAGATGAGGATGTGACAGATGTATTTACTAAAACAGTCACGGCGTCCAAAGTCACAGGTAGTGTCAGTAAAATCATATTTATGGTAATGCCGTCGCAACCTTCAGCATTTGATTTAATGGTAGTAAGTATGTTCTCGATTTCCTTGCGTGTTGTTGGTCTTAAACTAAATGTGGAACTATTATTTCGCGCGGATTCAAAATATGCAAGCAACGAACTACTTACTGTCTCCTCACCCGGCACATTAAGAAAATGGTCACAAATTTTGTCGGGTTCGTTAAAATGCAGAGGTAATTCTTTACATTTTGGTGGGAGCAAGGTAGACTTTAGATTTTTCCAAAGCACTCTTGAGTCATGTATTTGACTGTTGATCTTGTGTTTATAGTACGCTGACTTTTCGTAAAATAGAGACCCAGAAACAAGTGACTTCAATTCTTTGTAATAAATCTTTTTAGAATCAGAATTTTTGTTTTTTAAATACTCTGCATGTGCTTTATTCCTCAAATGCATCATAAATTTAACGTTATCAGTAATCCAGGGGTAACAAAACTCCTTAATTACACTAGTTTTTAGAGGTGCATGTGTATCAAATAGTGTAAGTAAATTCCTGTTATATTCACTGACCATTGTATTAACATCTTGCAGCTCAGCTAACGCTTGCCAGTTGAGTAACTCAAGATCCTGATCAAAACATTCCCTATTAATGTTCTTTAGTGGTCGATAAGTAATGGTTCGCGATGGAATTTTCAGGCGTTTAAAACTAAATTCGCCGGAAATCAACGCATGCGCACCTAGATCCGGTATTACATCAACTGATACAGCGCGTGGTTTGACATTTGTACAGATGATGTCTATCAGTGAGTTGCCGTGCACTGTAAAGTGCGTGGGTGACTGCACTAATTGTTTAAGACCCAAGCAGTTCAAAAAAGAGACTAACTTATCCGCCTTTGAGTCTGAGTCACCAAGCATGTTAATATTAAAATCACCCATCAGTATCGTGTACTCACATTGTGTTAGAGAGTCTAAAGATCCAGATACAGCGTCTAGGAAAAGATCAACATCTTGCCAAGGCGGGCGGTAGGCAGTACCTATTGCGAACCTGATTCCGCGAACACTAATTGTAAGCCACATCTGCTCGACCGTGGAGTGCAATGGGCTAGCCGAGTATGAGTAGTATCGAACATTTAAACCGCACTTGATATAAAAACCAACGCCACCACCACGTCCCTTCTTTACAGACAATGGGCGCGGTATATGCCGCAGCCTATACCCAGGTACGGAGGGCGCGCGCCCTTCTTCGCCTGTTCGCAGCCACGTTTCATTAATGGCCATAATATCAACATCCAAACCCAGTAATGCTGCTATAAACTCGTCGTGTTTCGTGCCCAAAGAACCCGCGTTCCAAAAACCAACCTTGAGGTATTTATCAGACATCATTTAATAGAAAATTTTAAAAAAGAAAAGTGTAGTGTAAATGAATTATTATAAGCGACATAGAAAAAACATATACGTATAAGTATGGTACACCGTGGGCAGCGTAGATTATAAGGGAAACATGACAACTTAAAAAACTATGAATGCTAACAAGATGACACTGGCAGGAACATGTATAATGTATTATACAATTTATCTCCAAAATTAATAAAAGACATGTATTTAACAAAGATATGCAACAATGAATTATAAGGAATAAGCTAGATAATAAACAAAATAAACAAAACAAAGGACTAATTTGAACTTTCTCACGTGGCACCGTATCCATAAAACATAAAAAACGCTGATATGCTGTCATAAATATGAACAAACCTACTGTGTGATAAAAAAACGCGAGATGTCCTTTACCGTTCGGATTTGCACAACCGACTTTCCCTCTTCTTTTCGCGCAAGTATGCGACCATCTTTAGTCCAGGTGTACTTCCATTCCAGGCGAGTAGCAGCTTGCCAGGCGAGTAGCAGCTTGATTGAGACATAGGATACTTTTCATCCCGGTAGAAGGTTCCCGTGGGATAATTTCCGACATACACGCGGGCGCAGCCGCGGGCAACAGCTAGTATATTAAGACATAGGATACTTTTCATCCCGGTAGAAGGTTCCCGTGGGATAATTTCCGACATACACGCGGGCAACAGCTAGTATATTAAGACGTAGGATACTTTTCATCCCGGTAGAAGGTTCCCGTGGGATAATTTCCGACATACACGCGGGCGAAGCCGCTGGCAACAGCTAGTATATTAAGACATAGGATACTTTTCATCCCGGTAGAAGGTTCCCGTGGGATAATTTCCGACATACACGCGGGCAACAGCTAGGATATTAAGACATAGGATACTTTTCATCCCGGTAGAAGGTTCCCGTGGGATAATTTCCGACATACACGCGGGCGCAGCCGCGGGCTACAGCTAGTATATTAAGACATAGGATACTTTTCATCCCGGTAGAAGGTTCCCGTGGGATAATTTCCGACATACACGCGGGCAACAGCTAGTATATTAAGACATAGGATACTTTTCATCCCGGTAGAAGGTTCCCGTGGGATAATTTCCGACATACACGCGGGCGCAGCCGCGGGCAACAGCTATGTATTAAGACATAGGATATTTTTCATCCCGGTAGAAGGTTCCCGTGGGATAATTTCCGACATACACGCGGGCGCAGCCGCTGGCAACAGCTAGTATATTAAGACATAGGATACTTTTCATCCCGGTGGAAGGTTCCCGTGGGATAATTTCCGACATACACGCGGGCAACAGCTAGTATATTAAGACATAGGATACTTTTCATCCCGGTAGAAGGTTCCCGTGGGATAATTTCCGACATACACGCGGGCGCAGCCGCTGGCAACAGCTAGTATATTAAGACATAGGATACTTTTCATCCCGGTAGAAGGTTCCCGTGGGATAATTTCCGACATACACGCGGGCAACAGCTAGTATATTAAGACATAGGATACTTTTCATCCCGGTAGAAGGTTCCCGTGGGATAATTTCCGACATACACGCGGGCAACAGCTAGTATATTAAGACATAGGATACTTTTCATCCCGGTAGTAGGTTCCCGTGAGATAATTTTTGATATACACGCGGGCAACAGCTAGTATATTAAGACATAGGATACTTTTCATCCCGGTAGAAGGTTCCCGTGGGATAATTTCCGACATACACGCGGGCAACAGCTAGGATATTAAGACATAGGATACTTTTCATCCCGGTAGAAGGTTCCCGTGGGATAATTTCCGACATACACGCGGGCAACAGCTAGTATATTAAGACATAGGATACTTTTCATCCCGGTAGAAGGTTCCCGTGGGATAATTTCCGACATACACGCGGGCAACAGCTAGTATATTAAGACATAGGATACTTTTCATCCCGGTAGAAGGTTCCCGTGGGATAATTTCCGACATACATGCGGGCAACAGCTAGTATATTCAGACATAGGATACTTTTCATCCCGGTAGAAGGTTCCCGTGGGATAATTTCCGACATACACGCGGGCAACAGCTAGTATATTAAGACGTAGGATACTTTTCATCCCGGTAGAAGGTTCCCGTGGGATAATTTCCGACATACACGCGGGCAACAGCTAGGATATTAAGACATAGGATACTTTTCATCCCGGTAGAAGGTTCCCGTGGGATAATTTCCGACATACACGCGGGCGCAGCCGCGGGCAACAGCTAGTATATTAAGACATAGGATACTTTTCATCCCGGTAGAAGGTTCCTGTGGGATAATTTCCGACATACACGCGGGCGCAGCCGCGGGCAACAGCTATATATTAAGACATAGGATACTTTTCATCCCGGTAGAAGGTTCCCGTGGGATAATTTCCGACATACACGCGGGCGCAGCCGCTGGCAACAGCTAGTATATTAAGACATAGGATACTTTTCATCCCGGTAGAAGGTTCCCATGGGATAATTTCCGACATACACGCGGGCAACAGCTAGTATATTAAGACATAGGATACTTTTCATCCCGGTAGTAGGTTCCTGTGGGATAATTTCCGACATACACGCGGGCAACAGCTAGTATATTAAGACATAGGATACTTTTCATCCCGGTAGAAGGTTCCCGTGGGATAATTTCCGACATACACGCGGGCAACAGCTAGGATATTAAGACATAGGATACTTTTCATCCCGGTAGAAGGTTCCCGTGGGATAATTTCCGACATACACGCGGGCAACAGCTAGTATATTAAGACATAGGATACTTTTCATCCCGGTAGAAGGTTCCCGTGGGATAATTTCCGACATACACGCGGGCAACAGCTAGTATATTAAGACATAGGATACTTTTCATCCCGGTAGAAGGTTCCCGTGGGATAATTTCCGACATACATGCGGGCAACAGCTAGTATATTCAGACATAGGATACTTTTCATCCCGGTAGAAGGTTCCCGTGGGATAATTTCCGACATACACGCGGGCAACAGCTAGTATATTAAGACGTAGGATACTTTTCATCCCGGTAGAAGGTTCCCGTGGGATAATTTCCGACATACACGCGGGCAACAGCTAGGATATTAAGACATAGGATACTTTTCATCCCGGTAGAAGGTTCCCGTGGGATAATTTCCGACATACACGCGGGCGCAGCCGCGGGCAACAGCTAGTATATTAAGACATAGGATACTTTTCATCCCGGTAGAAGGTTCCTGTGGGATAATTTCCGACATACACGCGGGCGCAGCCGCGGGCAACAGCTATATATTAAGACATAGGATACTTTTCATCCCGGTAGAAGGTTCCCGTGGGATAATTTCCGACATACACGCGGGCGCAGCCGCTGGCAACAGCTAGTATATTAAGACATAGGATACTTTACATCCCGGTAGAAGGTTCCCATGGGAGTGCGGGTAGGCGCTGCCATCTCGATAACATATCGCTCCTTATTTTTTATTTTCTTAAAATTTTAAAAGCAGTAATATCACGATAAATTTAAACTTAAGTGACTTGAATAAACCTAATACAACAGTGATAGTGTTATTTAGTACCAAAAAAGGACGTTAGTGCAATAAACAGTAAAATCACACAAAAACCGTGGAAGTGACAGAGTTTCCTTTTTAGCAATTATAAACAGTGTAACAAACAGTAAAAGCAGTGAAGAAGTGAGAAAGGACCGTAACAAGTGGAAATATATGAAGTAAAAGTGATAAACTATTCAATAGTTTGAACATTTCAACACGAACAAATCGTTACGAAAAATATTTTGAATACTGAAACAGTTATTATGCTAAATATTTAGGACAACGCCATCTGTATTGTAAGAGCAACATTAACTTAGTAAGTCGATAAATCAAAACACCCACAAAACAGAATATTGGATACACAAACCGATCTACTTATTTGACACTACTACGTAAGCACATGATAGCCGAGAGGCGAAACTGTGTATCTCCCGCTACAGTGTTCGTGGGTTCGATCCTCAGTCAAGTAGTCGCTTTTTGGATGTTTATAGAGACCTTAAAATGAATTCTGACAATAGCAATAACATTACAATACGTCGGAATAATAAAACATCAAAAACTTCGTGTGATAGGCTATATTTAACCAGCCCGTCGTCGTCTGAGAAGTCAATAGCCGACAGTCTACCCGAGCAAAATACCAACTACGAAGATGACTACACCAAAAAATTAAGAGAACAAATTAAATCACTCACAGACCAACTAAATAGCGCTCACGAGCAAATTGACGAGCTACTACTCGAGAATGCCTCACTTACCACAGTCACACAAGAACAACAAAAACAAATCACGTTTTTAAAAACGATTTGTACAAGCACTCCCCAGAGTACTAACCCGACCCGTAGGAAGAAACACCAAAAGAAATGTAGGAAAACACTGGATTTTGAGAGAGAAGACAGTGACACTGCACTTAAGAATTATGAGACAAGCGTATTTACATTAAAAACACCACAAGAACCCATAAACCACGAGAATACCAGTAATATGTTGGGCAGCTCAAATCAACAACAACTGAAGCGGAACGAAACAAATAACAGACTGTCATTTGGGAAACCTAGAATAATAATTTTAGGAGACGAACAAGTTCGAGGACTTTCAAAAGTGATGATAAATAGAAGAACGGCCGAGTGGAATGATTGTTACACAGTCTCAGCTCTGATCAAACCTGGTGCACCATGCTCCGAAATCTTATCAAATAATTTAGACATATATAAATCACTCACAGAGCAAGACATTGTTATACTTTCAGTAGGCACAAATGATTCTAATCCATCTCTTCTACTGAAGGAAGTATGTATAGCACTTAATAACCTCAAAATGTGCCAACAAATCTATTTACTAGGTGTACAAAGTAATTATTATTTAAATGAGAATATGTTGAACCAAAGCATAAAACTGTTGACTCAAAACTTTTCTAACTGTACATATATTAACTTAAGTGAACTCTCTTATTATAAGCGTTACTTTTACATGAAACAAAATAATCGTACTTATTTAAATGAACTTAGCTATAAATTGAATATTGAAATAGACTATTTAAAATACACTCAAGAATTTCTCTCAAAAGATCAATGCATTTCACTACTCACAATCAGAAAAGGTGTACTAATTTAGAGATTCCAAAAGATCAGAATAAAATTAAAACTAGTAATGATCGGTTTTTTCGATCAATCTAACCATAGAGATAAGATTACGCATGATATTGCTAATTTAACAATTTTTCATCAAAATCTGTGTGGAATTAGCAATAAAAAAGACGAACTAGAACTTTATGTAGAAAATATAGTACCTAAATTAGACTTTATCTGTGTTACTGAACATTTTCTAAACAAAATAAATGCTCCTTTATTTGCAATGACTGACTACAACTTGGTTTCATACAATAGCAGGGTAAACAAAAAAAGAGGTGGTAGTCTTATCTTAGGACAAACAAATAGACAAGTCTCTGATTGTGCGCAAATAAACAAATTAAATAAATCGGAATCATTCGAAATATGTTGCACTAAAGATGTTGATACCGGGTTATATATATGCTGTTGTTACCGAAGCCCCGACGAAAAGAATTTAAAAATATTTATGGAAAAATTGGAAATATTGTTAGAATATTTTTTTAATAAAAAATGTATTATATGTGGTGATTTTAACATCGATCTCCTCTGTGAAAATAAAAAGCGCACAGAGTTTATAAGTCTTTTACGATGTTATAATTTCAAAACACTTATTCAAACGGCAACTTTCACTCGAAATCAGTCATCTTCTTGTTTAGATAATTTCATCACTAACTTAGACAGCACATATATTCAGGAAGTTTCCGTAGATCACAATGGCTTAGCAGATGGACATGCAGGACTTTTTTGTAAATTGACACTTCAGACGATAATGGAAAAAAATCCAAACAATAACCAAAAAATTATTATTAAAAAACGGATGTTCACAAAAAACAACCACGAGATATTTAATGAAAAAATATTAGGTATCGACTGGTCTTCAATGGGAATCAACACATTTTTAAACAATTTTCGTGATGCTTTTCAGTGCAGCTTCAGAGTGCGAAAAAAAGACGTAATTTTAAATAATAACAGTAATGGTACAAAATGGACCACAAAAGGCATAAGAGTTTCGAGTAAAATGAAAAGATTTTTGTGTGTAAATAATGGAAGTTGTCATAATACCATACTCACTTATAAAACCAATTATATTAGGTTGTTTAGAAAAGTTGTTAAACTAGCTAAAAGTATTGCTGTGGGGTTTCAAATACAGAAAGCTAAAAATAAAAGCAAGGAAATCTGGCAAGTAGTAAATCGCCATAGAAATAAAAACAAACAAATAAATTAAAAAAAACTAATTGTGAAATTGGATGATAAAATTATTGATGACCCCAGGGTAGTTGCAAATTTATTCGCTGAACAATTTAGTTGTTATAACCACTCATTGGAGTATGGCGAAGAATATATTTCACTTTTCTATTTAAAAAATTGTACTGATAGGGTAAATAGTGAAATGTGCTTAACGTCCGTAACTCCTGAGGAAATAATAAAAATTGTGGGGTCGATGCATAATAAAACTTCAAGTGGATATGATGACTTACCTATAAGTGTTTTAAAGCAACATATTAAAGTTCTTGCGCTACCTCTATCAGACTTTTTCAATAAGTGTTTCGATGACGGTATTTTTCCGGAACAGTTTAAGATAGCGAAAGTTATTCCCTTATATAAAAAAGGTTCACAGACGGATACTAAAAATTATCGACCTATCTCAGTTTTACCAACACTCTCAAAAATTTTTGAAAAATTAATTAAAATTCGTCTAGTCTCTCATCTCAATAGAAATAAAGTTATAAATAGAAGACAATTTGGTTACCAAAAAGGTGTTGGAACTTCAGAAGCTATTAGCACTTTAGTTAACGACGTGGTTGAAAAACTAAATAAAAAATTGAAGGTAGCTGGAATTTTCTTAGACTTGAGCTCTGCATTTGACACTGTAAATCATACATTGTTGCTTGCAAAAATGGAACATTACGGTATAAGAGGACCGGTTCTAGCGCTTTTTCGGTCGTATTTAACTAATAGAAAAATGTATGTAGAGGTAAAACACATAAATCAGAATCATTTTCAAGAAGTTTATCATTCAAAGTTAAGAAGGGTTTTGACAGGTGTCCCACAGGGTTCTATACTGGGCCCAATCCTATTTTTAATTTTTATAAATGATTTACTTAACCTAGCAACAAAACTTACTCCAGATATAAAAATAATAGCATTTGCAGACGACACAAATGCTGTTGTTAGTGAAAGTACTGCAGAGGCTTTGAGCAGCACTATAAACACGGCTCTTGAGTCTTTTCAAACATGGTTTACAGCAAATAAGTTAATAATTAATACTAAGAAAACAAACATCATACTGTTTAAGTCTACATCACGTGGTAGTGATAATCTAGACGTTAAGTTAAATGGAGACAAAATACATATTGTCGACTCAGTAAAATTTTTAGGAGTTCATATTGATTCATTATTAAGTTGGAAAAATGAACTGCAAGCCATAGACGGGTCAATATCATCAGCATGCTATGCTCTGAGGAGCCTACGAGAAGAACTTAGCATAGACATTTTAAAATCAGTTTACTTTGCACTGGTAGAGTCAAGATTGAGATACAGTATTCAACAGTGGGGAAATAGCTACAAGTATAATTCTGATAGAGCATTTGTGCTACAAAAGAGAGCAATCAGAACAATAGTTCGTATTCCTCAATTTGAGTCCTGTCAGAAACATTTTCAAAGTCTATCAATACTTACAGTACCTAGCCTTTACATACTTACAGTATTGACTAGCCTAGCAAAACACATAAGTGATTATGAAACGCAGGACGAAAGACTTAAAAGGGAAAGCACAAGGAACCTATATTTGAAGCATAAAGTGAACACCAAATTAAATATTGTAACACATTGTGTACAGTATCAAGCGGTTAAATTATTTAATTGCTTGCCTAAGGATATAAAACAATTGCTATATAAAACCACCTTATTTAAAAATAAACTAAAAAGCTTCTTACTGGATAAATGTTTCTATTCCGTGAATGAATTCATGACTCAACAATAGTGTAACGGTGATTTTTTCATTTGTAGTCGAAAAATATTTAAATTTTTGTTTTTATTTCTATAAGTAATGACATAAATTAATTTTTGCTATGACAAGATTTTAATTTTTGACGTTTTAAGAGTTTTTGGTATGACATGTATAATTTTTGACAATGGATGAATTTTAAATTGCAGTTATGATTTTCTTTTTTAAATGAATTATTTTATTATTAATTTAACATTATTGATTATATAATATTTTATATGACGTGTTTTCTAAATGGTTTTATGTAATATGATTTGAATCTTTGACAACGGATGAATTTAAATTGCAGTTATGATTTTTCTTTTTTAAGCGAACATTGTTGATTATTTATTATTTTATACGACGTTAATGGTTTTTATGTAATATGATTAAATTTTGAAAACGGATTAATTTCAATTGCAGTTGTGGGTTTTCTTTTTTAAATGAATTACTATTGAAAATTGTTAATTTATTTTAATTTTATATGACGTGTTTTCTTAATGGTTTTTATGTAATATGATTTGATTATTATTTGACAACTGATGAATTGAAATTGATTTTCTTTTTTAAAAGAATTATCATTGATCATTGTTTTGTCATTGTTGGTCTATATAATTAATTAACATTAGTATATTAGTTAGTGGCTTTATTCATTTAATTTCAGATAATGATGGTATTTTTTATTAATCGACTTGTTTTTTTTTTATTTTTTACTATCCATTTTTCATGTAACACATTCAGACACAATGTAAATTGTTATCGAATAAATGAAATGAAAAATGAAATGATAATTTCCGACATACACGCGGGCAACAGCTAGTATATTAAGACATAGGATACTTTTCATCCCGGTAGTAGGTTCCTGTGGGATAATTTCCGACATACACGCGGGCAACAGCTAGTATATTAAGACATAGGATACTTTTCATCCCGGTAGAAGGTTCCCGTGGGATAATTTTCGACATACACGCGGGCAACAGCTAGTATATTAAGACATAGGATACTTTTCATCCCGGTAGAAGGTTCCCGTGGGATAATTTCCGACATACACGCGGGCAACAGCTAGTATAAAGACATAGGGTACTTTTCATCCCGGTAGAAGGTTCCCGTGGGATAATTTCCGACATACACGCGGGCGCAGCCGCGGGCAACAGCTAGTATATTAAGACATAGGATACTTTTCATCCCGGTAGAAGGTTCCCGTGGGATAATTTCCGACATACACGCGGGCGCAGCCGCTGGCAAAAGCTAGTATATTAAGACATAGGATACTTTTCATCCCGGTAGAAGGTTCCCGTGGGATAATTTCCGACATACACGCGGGCGCAGCCGCGGGCTACAGCTAGTATATTAAGACATAGGATACTTTTCATCCCGGTAGAAGGTTCCCGTGGGATAATTTCCGACATACACGCGGGCAACAGCTAGTATATTAAGACATAGGATACTTTTCATCCCGGTAGAAGGTTCCCGTGGGATAATTTCCGACATACACGCGGGCAACAGCTAGTATATTAAGACATAGGATACTTTTCATCCCGGTAGAAGGTTCCCGTGGGATAATTTCCGACATACACGCGGGCGAAGCCACTGGCAACAGCTAGTATATTAAGACATAGGATACTTTTCATCCCGGTAGAAGGTTCCCGTGGGATAATTTCCGACATAAACGCGGGCGCAGCCGCGGGCAACAGCCATATATTAAGACATAGGATACTTTTCATCCCGGTAGAAGGTTCCCGTGGGATAATTTCCGACATACACGCGGGCGCAGCCGCTGGCAACAGCTAGTATATTAAGACATAGGATACTTTTCATCTCGGTAGAAGGTTCCCGTGGGATAATTTCCGACATACACGCGGGCAACAGCTAGTATATTAAGACATAGGATACTTTCCATCCCGGTAGTAGGTTCCCGTGGGATATTTTTTGATATACACGCGGGCAACAGCTAGTATATTAAGACATAGGATACTTTTCATCCCGGTAGAAGGTTCCCGTGGGATAATTTCCGACATACACGCGGGGAACAGCTAGTATATTAAGACATAGGATACTTTTCATCCCGGTAGAAGGTTCCCGTGGGATAATTTCAGACATTTACGCGGGCGCAGCCGCTGGCAACAGCTAGTATATTAAGACATAGGATACTTTTCATCCCGGTAGAAGAATCCCGTGGGATAATTTCCGACATACACGCGGGCGAAGCCGCTGGCAACAGCTAGTATATTAAGACATAGGATACTTTTCATCCCGGTAGAAGGTTCCCGTGGGATAATTTCCGTCATACACGCGGGCGCAGCCGCGGGCAACAGCTAGTATATTAAGACATAGGATACTTTTCATCCCGGTAGAAGGTTCCCGTGGGATAATTTCCGACATACACGCGGGCAACAGCTAGTATATTAAGACATAGGATACTTTTCGTCCCGGTAGAAGGTTCCCGTGGGATAATTTCCGACATACACGCGGGCGCAGCCGCTGGCAACAGCTAGTATATTAAGACATAGGATACTTTTCATCCCGGTAGAAGGTTCCCGTGGGATAATTTCCGACATACACGCGGGCAACAGCTAGTATATTAAGACAGAGGATACTTTTTATCCCGGTAGAAGGTTCCCGTGGGATAATTTCCGACATACACGCGGGCGCAGCCGCTGGCAACAGCTAGTATATTAAGACATAGGATACTTTTCATCCCGGTAGAAGGTTCCCGTGGGATAATTTCCGACATATACGCGGGCAACAGCTAGTATATTAAGACATAGGATACTTTTCATCCCGGTAGAAGGTTCCCGTGGGATAATTTCCGACATACACGCGGGCGCAGCCGCTGGCAACAGCTAGTATATTAAGACATAGGATACTTTTCATCCCGGTAGAAGGTTCCCGTGGGATAATTTCCGACATACACGCGGGCAACAGCTAGTATATTAAGACATAGGATACTTTTTATCCCGGTAGAAGGTTCCCGTGGGATAATTTCCGACATAAACGCGGGCGCAGCCGCTGGCAACAGCTAGTATATTAAGACATAGGATACTTTTCATCCCGGTAGAAGGTTCCCGTGGGATAATTTCCGACATACACGCGGGCAACAGCTAGTATATTAAGACATAGGATACTTTTCATCCCGGTAGAAGGTTCCCGTGGGATAATTTCCGACATACACGCTCGCGCAGCCGCTGGCAACAGCTAGTATATTAAGACATAGGATACTATTCATCCCGGTAGAAGGTTCCCGTGGGATAATTTCCGACATACACGCGGGCAACAGCTAGTATATTAAGATATAGGATACTTTTCATCCCGGTAGAAGGTTCCCGTGGGATAATTTCCGACATACACGCGGGCGCAGCCGCGGGCTACAGCTAGTATATCAAGACATAGGATACTTTTCATCCCGGTAGAAGGTTCCCGTGGGATAATTTCCGACATACACGCGGGCAACAGCTAGTATATTAAGACATAGGATACTTTTCATCCCGGTAGAAGGTTCCCGTGGGATAATTTCCGACATACACGCGGGCAACAGCTAGTATATTAAGACATAGGATACTTTTCATCCCGGTAGAAGGTTCCCGTGGGATAATTTCCGACATACACGCGGGCGCAGCCGCGGGCAACAGCCATATATTAAGACATAGGATACTTTTCATCCCGGTAGAAGGTTCCCGTGGGATAATTTCCGACATACACGCGGGCGCAGCCGCTGGCAACAGCTAGTATATTAAGACATAGGATACTTTTCATCTCGGTAGAAGGTTCCCGTGGGATAATTTCCGACATACACGCGGGCAACAGCTAGTATATTAAGACATAGGATACTTTTCATCCCGGTAGTAGGTTCCCGTGGGATGGGGTGCGTGCAGAAAACCTCCTCGTGTGCCTGATATCTGCTCGTCCCTTATGGATACGTTCGAGGGGAAGAGCAGTTGTCGGGCCGGTGCACCCTGGGCATGGACAATAATCTCTTCTGGAAAAGGTGTGGGAGTTTTTCGGAGAGGGTATTGTTTGTGGCGAATTTCTGCGGGCGGGGGAGTAGTATGCTCCACGTCGTTCTTCCACGTGTCCCTCTGATTTGTAGAGGGCACAGTGGAGGAACAAGGGGTGTGGGTCGCTCCTGATCGATAGACGTTCGTCGATTGACACTGGACGTGACCCTGCCGCTACGGTGCAGGCGCACCAACGCGGCTGTTGTTTCTCCCTCAAGAGCAATCTTGAGGAGAGAACTTTCGGCGAGTTCGCTGAGTCGGGTTAGCCGGACAGCGAACGGAGGCATGCATAATGCCGCCGTCGGGGGCTTGGCTTAACTGCCCGGCCCAGAGGAAGGACACCTCTAAGATAAAAAACCACCCAATCCTAAGCTTTGAAGCGTGGCGAGAGGATGAGTGGCTGGTGGGGGACCAGTCGCTAGCGCTTCCCCTGTAGATACCTGCCGCACTCTACAGTATATAGGCTTACCTAGTGCAAGAGGCTCTGCCTAGGCGGACATTTACTTCCTCATTACTCGTGGGAACAAAATGGACAATGAACAAAAACTAAATAAAAAAGAGAATGACGTGCCAAATTTATTGGCGGAGGTGCCGCTTGCCGGTGACGGCAACAAGAGTCGAGGAGGCTCCCGTCCCTCAAGGGACCAAAGTATGTCCGATCAGGACTCGCGCGGGCGTTCCAAGTCCTTTGGAAAGCGTTCGCGCGATGAATTCATTCGGAACTCAATTTCGGACCGAGCGGGGTCGATGGATCTCTCCTCCAGCGAGGAGAACCTGTCGACCGCTAAAGTAACATCGGCGAAGAGAGGACGGGGTCGCGTGGTGGCGGGTGGAGCTTCCGCTCCAATACCAGGGCGCGACGTTCGGGGTCGCTTCAAGCGGCCCGATACGCCGAGAATCGGCGGGGAGAGCAACGGTGGGGTCTCATCCGAGGTCTCGACTGAGGAGCCGGGAGAGGTGACCGTCTCGCAGGTCCAGGTACGGCCCAGCGAGCCGAGCCGAGTCAGCCTAGCTGATTCAGACCAGCAAGCCGAGAGGCTCGCCACGGAGGGGCACCACTCTGGAGTGACCAGCCACAGAGCGGCTCTCTCAGAGTCGTCAGGTGGCGAGCCGGACGCCGCTGGCGGCTCGAATTCGGGACGAGCGGCCAGGTTTGCGGAGGTCGTGAAAGCCGCGATCAAGGGTGTGGCCTTGAAGAGGATCCAGTCCTCTAAAGACAAGGCCATATCCGTGGCCACGGCCTCTATTATGGCGGCAGCGGAGGCCATTCACTTCGGGCCTACGTCGGACGGAATGTCCGAAATGCGGGAGGAGGTTGCCCGCTTGACAGCCGCCATGGAGCTTCTCCGAAAGGAGAATGAGGAGCTTCGAGCGGACCTGGCTCGGCTCCGAGGAGCTGCCCCCCGGGAGGTACCACAGCAGGGGGCGCGGCATGGGCAGGGCGAGCCCGTGCCTGCTGAGGACAGGGTACTGACCCTGGTGCGGCAGGAGCTGGCTGCCTTCCAGAGTCGGTTTTCTGCCCTGGAGGCCATTGTCCTGCGCCCCCCGCTAGCAGCGAGCCGGCCGGTCTCGGGCCAGCGGAAGGCAACGTCGTATGCCACCGCCGCATCTGCCACCACCGCGACTGCCACTGCTGCGGCTACCACCGCCGCGGCTGCAACCGCCACGGCTGCCACGACCAAACCGGGATCGTTGGGGCAGTCAAAAAGCGGGGCCATGCCGGTACATGTCAGGGCTCCAGCCCTGGCGGTGAGTCAGCCGCCCCCACCTCCTAAATCTAATCCGGCCGACGCCGAATGGCAGGTAGCCGGGGAGATTAGGAAGGCGGGTAAAGCAGCAAGGGCGGCCAAAAGAAAAGAAAGGCGGCAGCA
Organism: Dicycla oo; assembly: GCA_948252095.1. Classification (NCBI taxonomy): domain Eukaryota; kingdom Metazoa; phylum Arthropoda; class Insecta; order Lepidoptera; family Noctuidae; genus Dicycla; species Dicycla oo. The sequence goes on along the minus strand of OX411733.1, from coordinate 8,895,999 downwards.
GCGCAAGGAGCGAAGCGTCGCGGCTAGGCTCCGTGCCCCGAAGTCCGCAGCTGTAGTAATCACACTACAGCCGGAAGCGGAAAAGAAGGGCATGTCCTACCGCGAGGTGCTCGCCAAGGCGAGGGCGGCGGTGAACCTCGAGGAGCTCGGCGTCGCCAATGGCATCCGAGTAAAGGTCACCGCGACTGGGGCCCGCATGCTGGAGGTCCCCGGTGCGGCTAGCGGCCCGACCGCTGACGCTCTGGCCGAAAGGCTTAGGGCGTCCCTAAATGCAGATGAGGCCCGAGTGTCCAGACCCACCAAGTGCGCGGACATGCGCTTCCTGGGCTTGGACGACTCTGCGACGGAGGGAGAGGTGGTGGCCGCCATCGTCGGTGCTGGGGGTTGCTCTGCCGAGCAGGTGAGGGTTGGCACCATCCGTCCCGACTATACGGGGATGCGAGCCGTTACGGTGCGCTGCCCCGTGTCGGCAGCCCGGAAGATAGTCGGGGAGGGCCGCAGGCTCAAGGTCGGCTGGGTGTCCGCACAGGTGAAACTGCTGGAACCCAGACCTCTGAGGTGCTTCCGCTGCCAGGTGGGCAACCACGTGGGAGTTAAATGCACCTCGGAGGTGGACCGCAGCAGTCACTGCTTCTGCTGCGGTCAGCCCGGTCACAAGGCCGGCTCGTGTAATGCCACGCCGCACTGCTTTGTATGTGCGGCAGCTGGCAAGCCGGCCAATCACCGGGCGGGGAGCAAGGCCTGCGTTCCACCCGCCAAAGCCAGGGGCAAAGGCAAGCCCTCCGCCACCGCCGTTACTGCTGCAGCCACCGCCACTGCCGCCGCCGCTGCCGCCTCCACTGTCGTCGCCGTCGTAACTACCGCGGCAGGGCCCTCACAGGGGGCTCGGGAGGGGGCTGATATGGAGTGTCAATAATGGCCCCATTACGCCTCCTCCAGGCGAACATCAACCACTGCGCCGCCGCTCAGGATCTGTTGCTCCAGAACATGGCGCAGTGGTCGATTAACATCGCCGTGGTCGCTGAGCCGTACTTTGTCCCGCCCAGTGATTACTGGGTGGAGGACCTGAGCGGCTCAGTGACCCTCATTTCGTCGGCCGCCGCCGGTACCCTGTCCCTCGAAGCCGTCAAGAGGGGACAGGGTTGCGTTGCAGCACGGTTCGGGGGGATTGTCGTGGTAGGGGTATACTTCTCCCCGAACCGAACTCTCGCCGAGTTCCACAACTCCCTTGCGGAGTTGAAAAACGTCGTCGTCGGGTTTCGTTCCCTTCCCGTGCTCGTCCTCGGGGACTTCAACGCCAAGAATGTGGCTTGGGGTTCCCGGTATACGGACACACGGGGCAGGATGGTGGAGGACTGGGCTCTGGAGACAGGCCTGGTCATCCTAAACCGGGGTTCTGTCCCCACGTGTGTGCGGATGCGGGGCGAATCAGTGGTGGACATTTCGTTCGCCAGCCCCGCTCTGTTGCCACATGTTGTTGACTGGCGCGTCATAGAGGGGGTGGAGACCTACTCCGACCACCGGTACATCCGGTTTGATGTCTCCGCCCAGACCTCGAGCGCGCCGGTCCGACAGGCCCCGAGTGGTCGGCGGTGGGCGCTGAAGAAGCTGGACCGGGAGCTCCTCCTGGAAGCCTCGATCGTGCAGGCCTGGGTGTCACCACCGGACAGGCCTGCCGACATTAACGACGAGGCGGAGTGGTTCCGGGAGGCCATGTCCGAAATATGTGACGTGGCAATGCCCCGGGTCCAGCCCGGTCGCGCCTGGCGCCAGGTGTATTGGTGGTCGCCGGAGCTGACGGCTCTGCGCGAGGCGTGCGTTGCGGCGCGGCACCGGTACACCAGGCACCGCAGGCTCCGTATCCGCCCTCCGGATACGGAAGCCATTCAGGCGGAGCTGTACGAGGGGTACAGAGTGGCGAAGACCGCCCTCCGAGCGGAGATCTTGCGGGCCAGGGATCTGGCTCGCGAGGAGTCGCTGGAGACTCTAAACAGGGACCCATGGGGACGCCCTTATAAAATGGTGCGGAATAAACTCCGTCCATGGGCACCCCCGCTGACGCAGAGTCTCCGGCCCCAGCTCGTGGAGGACGTGGTGAGCGCTCTGTTCCCTTCGCGAGGGGAACATACTCCCCCGCCCATGGCTCCGCTTCCTGCGGTGCCCGTTGCGGACCACATCACCGACGATGACGACGATGCTCCGGAAGTGACCGAGGTAGAGTTGAGAGCGGCGGTACGTAGGCTGAGTGCCAAAAATGCCGCCCCAGGACCCGACGGCTTACCTGGAAGAGCCTGGGTTCTGGCCTTTGGGGCTCTCTGGCCTCGACTAGGGGGGCTCCTAAGCGCATGCTTGGAGAGGGGCCAGTTCCCACTTCGTTGGAAGACGGGGAAACTGGTCCTCATTAAGAAGCCGGGGCGCCCTGCGGACTCTCCGTCTGCTTACCGACCCATCGTGCTGCTCGACGAGGTGGGCAAGCTCTTTGAAAGAGTTATTGCAGACCGCCTCGTCGGGTGGCTGGTGCAGGAGGGGCCGGATTTGGCGGAGAGCCAGTTTGGTTTCCGCAGGGGGCGCTCTACGGTGGACGCCATCATGCGCGTGCGAGCCCTCACGACGGGGGATGCTGTGGCCCGGGGTGGGGTCGTCTTGGCGGTGTCTCTAGACATCGCCAACGCCTTCAATACCCTGCCCTGGAGTTGCATCAGGGAGGCACTCCGGTATCACCGGATGCCGACCTACCTCTGTCGAGTGGTTGAGGCCTATTTGACGGATAGGGCCGTCATCTACCCCGGTCATCAGGGAGAGTGGAACCGGCGAGAGATGTCGTGCGGTGTCCCACAGGGATCGGTCCTGGGGCCGCATTTGTGGGACATCGGGTACGACTGGGTGCTGCGCGCCGACCTCCCTAGCGGCGTCAGCGTGGTATGTTACGCTGACGACACGCTGGTCCTGGCGCAGGGGAGGTCGCACCAGGCGGCGGCTGAATTAGCGACACGCGGGGTTGCGATAGTCGTTGAGAAGATCCGGCAGTTGGGACTCGAGGTGGCCCTGCACAAGTCCGAGGCCATGTGTTTTCATGGTCCTCGCAATGCGCCACCGTCGGGTTCCCAAATAACGGTAGGAGGGGTTCGCATCGGAGTCGAGTCGACGATGAAGTACCTGGGACTCGTCCTCGACAGCCGGTGGAACTTCGTGGAGCATTTCCGACGTTTGGCTCCCAGACTGGAGCGGGCTGGGGCTGCCTTGAAGCGGCTCCTGCCCAATCTAGGTGGTCCAAACGCCTCCTGCCGGAGGCTTTACGCGGGGGTCGTGCGGTCCATGGCCCTTTACGGGGCACCGGTGTGGGCGCGTTCCCTGAGGCTGCGGCCAGTCCGCCGGTTGAACGCGTCCCAGAGGGTCATGGCCATTCGGCTAGTCCGGGGTTACCGCACGGTCTCCGGTGAGGCGGCGAGCCTCCTTGCCGGATTGCCGCCGTGGGATCTGGAGGCGAAAGTCCTCGCGCACGTGTGGGAGTGGCGCGAGGAGGCGAAACGCCGGGGCGTAACTCCGCTGCCGCGAGAAATCACGGTACAGCGGACAGAGCTCCGGCGGGATCTCATGGCGACATGGAGAGTGCGACTGTCGCAGCCCAGCGCTGGGCACGCCAAAATTGCGGCGATAAGTCCCCTCTTTGAGGAGTGGTTAGAGAGGCGCCACGGCGTCCTCACCTTCCGCCTGACGCAGGTCCTCACCGGACACGGTTGTTTCGGGAGGTTCCTGTTTCGCATAAGGCGGGAGGAAACGCCCGGGTGTCACCATTGTGTGGATCGCCCAGAGGACACGGTGGAGCATACAGTGGAGGTCTGCCCGGCTTGGGCAGAGCACCGCCGTGTTCTCACGGAGGCGATCGGCGGCGGCGATCTCTCGCGTCCGAGCCTGGTCCAGGCCATGGTGCGGAGCGAGAGTGCATGGGAGGCCGTCACCTCCTTCTGCGAAGCGGTAATGCTCGCGAAGGAGGAGGCGGAACGCGTGAGGGAGAGGCAATCTTTGCGCCCTCGCGCCCCTAGTCGCCGCAGGAGACGCCCTGGGTGGCGGGAATCGATAGCCGATTCCCGGCCACCGTAGGCGCGGGCTTGCGGACGGTGAGTAGTGGGTAGCTCGCCGTCCGGTGAGGACCAGGCCCGGGTCGACGGCGCGTTGTGTTCCACGCGCGCCTCAAAGAGATGTCAGCAAAAGATGGGGTCCAATAGGGCCGATGCCGCTGGGGTCGCGGGTTGTTTGAAAAAGATACCGTGGCCCTGGCATAGGCAACTGAAGGAACACGGGTGGGTTTTAGTCAGTAAAAGTCTGACACGCCCTTCCGCTCCACCCAGAGCGGGAGAAGTTATTTGATGATTTCCCATCCACAAAAAAAAAAAAAAAAAAGGTTCCCGTGGGATATTTTTTGATATACACGCGGGCAACAGCTAGTATATTAAGACATAGGATACTTTTCATCCCGGTAGAAGGTTCCCGTGGGATAATTTCCGACATACACGCGGGGAACAGCTAGTATATTAAGACATAGGATACTTTTCATCCCGGTAGAAGGTTCCCGTGGGATAATTTCAGACATTTACGCGGGCGCAGCCGCTGGCAACAGCTAGTATATTAAGACATAGGATACTTTTCATCCCGGTAGAAGAATCCCGTGGGATAATTTCCGACATACACGCGGGCGAAGCCGCTGGCAACAGCTAGTATATTAAGACATAGGATACTTTTCATCCCGGTAGAAGGTTCCCGTGGGATAATTTCCGTCATACACGCGGGCGCAGCCGCGGGCAACAGCTAGTATATTAAGACATAGGATACTTTTCATCCCGGTAGAAGGTTCCCGTGGGATAATTTCCGACATACACGCGGGCAACAGCTAGTATATTAAGACATAGGATACTTTTCGTCCCGGTAGAAGGTTCCCGTGGGATAATTTCCGACATACACGCGGGCGCAGCCGCTGGCAACAGCTAGTATATTAAGACATAGGATACTTTTCATCCCGGTAGAAGGTTCCCGTGGGATAATTTCCGACATACACGCGGGCGCAGCCGCTGGCAACAGCTAGTATATTAAGACATAGGATACTTTTCATCCCGGTAGAAGGTTCCCGTGGGATAATTTCCGACATACACGCGGGCAACAGCTAGTATATTAAGACATAGGATACTTTTCATCCCGGTAGAAGGTTCCCGTGGGATAATTTCCGACATACACGCGGGCGAAGCCGCTGGCAACAGCTAGTATATTAAGACATAGGATACTTTTCATCCCGGTAGAAGGTTCCCGTGGGATAATTTCCGACATACACGCAGGCAACAGCTAGGATATTAAGACATAGGATACTTTTCATCCCGGTAGAAGGTTCCCGTGGGATAATTTCCGACATACACGCGGGCGCAGCCGCGGGCTACAGCTAGTATATTAAGACATAGGATACTTTTCATCCCGGTAGAAGGTTCCCGTGGGATAATTTCCGACATACACGCGGGCGCAGCCGCGGGCAACAGCTATGTATTAAGACATAGGATATTTTTCATCCCGGTAGAAGGTTCCCGTGGGATAATTTCCGACATACACGCGGGCGCAGCCGCTGGCAACAGCTAGTATATTAAGACATAGGATACTTTTCATCCCGGTAGAAGGTTCCCGTGGAATAATTTCCGACATACACGCGGGCAACAGCTAGTATATTAAGACATAGGATACTTTTCATCCCGGTAGAAGGTTCCCGTGGGATAATTTCCGACATACACGCGGGCAACAGCTAATATATTGAGACATAGGATACTTTTCATCCCGGTAGAAGGTTCCCGTGGGATAATTTCCGACATACACGCGGGCGCAGCCGCGGGCAACAGCTAGTATATTAAGACATAGGATACTTTTCATCCCGGTAGAAGGTTCCCGTGGGATAATTTCCGACATACACGCGGGCAACAGCTAGTATATTAAGACATAGGATACTTTTCATCCCGGTAGAAGGTTCCCGTGGGATAATTTCCGACATACACGCGGGCGAAGCCGCTGGCAACAGCTAGTATATTAAGACATAGGATACTTTTCATCCCGGTAGAAGGTTCCCGTGGGATAATTTCCGACATACACGCGGGCAACAGCTAGGATATTAAGACATAGGATACTTTTCATCCCGGTAGAAGGTTCCCGTGGGATAATTTCCGACATACACGCGGGCGCAGCCGCGGGCTACAGCTAGTATATTAAGACATAGGATACTTTTCATCCCGGTAGAAGGTTCCCGTGGGATAATTTCCGACATACACGCGGGCGCAGCCGCGGGCAACAGCTATGTATTAAGACATAGGATATTTTTCATCCCGGTAGAAGGTTCCCGTGGGATAATTTCCGACATACACGCGGGCGCAGCCGCTGGCAACAGCTAGTATATTAAGACATAGGATACTTTTCATCCCGGTAGAAGGTTCCCGTGGGATAATTTCCGACATACACGCGGGCAACAGCTAGTATATTAAGACATAGGATACTTTTCATCCCGGTAGAAGGTTCCCGTGGGATAATTTCCGACATACACGCGGGCAACAGCTAATATATTGAGACATAGGATACTTTTCATCCCGGTAGAAGGTTCCCGTGGGATAATTTCCGACATACACGCGGGCGCAGCCGCGGGCAACAGCTAGTATATTAAGACATAGGATACTTTTCATCCCGGTAGAAGGTTCCCGTGGGATAATTTCCGACATACACGCGGGCAACAGCTAGTATATTAAGACATAGGATACTTTTCATCCCGGTAGAAGGTTCCCGTGGGATAATTTCCGACATACACGCGGGCGCAGCCGCGGGCTACAGCTAGTATATTAAGACATAGGATACTTTTCATCCCGGTAGAAGGTTCCCGTGGGATAATTTCCGACATACACGCGGGCAACAGCTAGTATATTAAGACATAGGATACTTTTCATCCCGGTAGAAGGTTCCCGTGGGATAATTTCCGACATACACGCGGGCGCAGCCGCGGGCAACAGCTATGTATTAAGACATAGGATATTTTTCATCCCGGTAGAAGGTTCCCGTGGGATAATTTCCGACATACACGCGGGCGCAGCCGCTGGCAACAGCTAGTATATTAAGACATAGGATACTTTTCATCCCGGTAGAAGGTTCCCGTGGGATAATTTCCGACATACACGCGGGCAACAGCTAGTATATTAAGACATAGGATACTTTTCATCCCGGTAGAAGGTTCCCGTGGGATAATTTCCGACATACACGCGGGCGCAGCCGCTGGCAACAGCTAGTATATTAAGACATAGGATACTTTTCATCCCGGTAGAAGGTTCCCGTGGGATAATTTCCGACATACACGCTGGCGCAGCCGCTGGCAACAGCTAGTATATTAAGACATAGGATACTATTCATCCCGGTAGAAGGTTCCCGTGAGATAATTTCCGACATACACGCGGGCAACAGCTAGTATATTAAGACATAGGATACTTTTCATCCCGTTAGTAGGTTCCCGTGGGATAATTTTTGATATACACGCGGGCAACAGCTAGTATATTAAGACATAGGATACTATTCATCCCGGTAGAAGGTTCCCGTGGGATAATTTCCGACATACACGCGGGCAACAGCTAGTATATTAAGACATAGGATACTTTTCATCCCGGTAGAAGGTTCCCATGGGATAATTTCCGACATACACGCCGCGGGCAAAAGCTAGTATATTAAAACATAGGATACTTTTCATCCCGGTAGAAGGTTCCCGTGGGATAATTTCCGACATATACGCGGGCGCAGCCGCTGGCAACAGCTAGTATATTAAGACATAGGATACTTTTCATCCCGGTAGAAGAATCCCGTGGGATAATTTCCGACATACACGCGGGCGCAGCCGCTGGCAACAGCTAGTATATTAAGACATAGGATACTTTTCATCCCGGTAGAAGGTTCCCGTGGGATAATTTCTGACATACACGCGGGCAACAGCTAGTATATTAAGACATAGGATACTTTTCATCCCGGTAGAAGGTTCCCGTGGGATAATTTCTGACATACACGCGGGCAACAGCTAGTATATTAAGACATAGGATACTTTTCATCCCGGTAGAAGGTTCCCGTGGGATAATTTCCGACATACACTCGGGCAACAGCTAGTATATTGACACATAGGATACTTTTCATCCCGGTAGAAGGTTCCCGTGGGATAATTTCCGACATACACGCGGGCAACAGCTAGTATATTAAGACATAGGATACTTTTCATCCCGGTAGAAGGTTCCCGTGGGATAATTTCCGACATACACGCGGGCAACAGCTAGTATATTAAGACATAGGATACTTTTCATCCCGGTAGAAGGTTCCCGTGGGATAATTTCCGACATACACGCGGGCGCAGCCGCTGGCAACAGCTAGTATATTAAGACATAGGATACTTTTCATCCCGGTAGAAGGTTCCCGTGGGATAATTTCCGACATACACGCTGGCGCAGCCGCTGGCAACAGCTAGTATATTAAGACATAGGATACTATTCATCCCGGTAGAAGGTTCCCGTGAGATAATTTCCGACATACACGCGGGCAACAGCTAGTATATTAAGACATAGGATACTTTTCATCCCGTTAGTAGGTTCCCGTGGGATAATTTTTGATATACACGCGGGCAACAGCTAGTATATTAAGACATAGGATACTATTCATCCCGGTAGAAGGTTCCCGTGGGATAATTTCCGACATACACGCGGGCAACAGCTAGTATATTAAGACATAGGATACTTTTCATCCCGGTAGAAGGTTCCCATGGGATAATTTCCGACATACACGCCGCGGGCAACAGCTAGTATATTAAAACATAGGATACTTTTCATCCCGGTAGAAGGTTCCCGTGGGATAATTTCCGACATATACGCGGGCGCAGCCGCTGGCAACAGCTAGTATATTAAGACATAGGATACTTTTCATCCCGGTAGAAGAATCCCGTGGGATAATTTCCGACATACACGCGGGCGCAGCCGCTGGCAACAGCTAGTATATTAAGACATAGGATACTTTTCATCCCGGTAGAAGGTTCCCGTTGGATAATTTCTGACATACACGCGGGCAACAGCTAGTATATTAAGACATAGGATACTTTTCATCCCGGTAGAAGGTTCCCGTGGGATAATTTCTGACATACACGCGGGCAACAGCTAGTATATTAAGACATAGGATACTTTTCATCCCGGTAGAAGGTTCCCGTGGGATAATTTCCGACATACACTCGGGCAACAGCTAGTATATTGACACATAGGATACTTTTCATCCCGGTAGAAGGTTCCCGTGGGATAATTTCCGACATACACGCGGGCAACAGCTAGTATATTAAGACATAGGATACTTTTCATCCCGGTAAAAGGTTGCCGTGGGATAATTTCCGACATACACGCGGGCGAAGCCGCTGGCAACAGCTAGTATATTAAGACATAGGATACTTTTCATCCCGGTAGAAGGTTCCCGTGGGATAATTTCCGACATACACGCGGGCAACAGCTAGTATATTAAGACATAGGATACTTTTCATCCCGGTAGAAGGTTCCCGTGGGATAATTTCCGACATACACGCGGGCGAAGCCGCTGGCAACAGCTAGTATATTAAGACATAGGATACATTTCATCCCGGTAGAAGGTTCCCGTGGGATAATTTCCGACATACACGCGGGCAACAGCTAGGATATTAAGACATAGGATACTTTTCATCCCGGTAGAAGGTTCCCGTGGGATAATTTCCGACATACACGCGGGCGCAGCCGCGGGCTACAGCTAGTATATTAAGACATAGGATACTTTTCATCCCGGTAGAAGGTTCCCGTGGGATAATTTCCGACATACACGCGGGCAACAGCTAGTATATTAAGACATAGGATACTTTTCATCCCGGTAGAAGGTTCCCGTGGGATAATTTCCGACATACACGCGGGCGAAGCCGCTGGCAACAGCTAGTATATTAAGACATAGGATACATTTCATCCCGGTAGAAGGTTCCCGTGGGATAATTTCCGACATACACGCGGGCAACAGCTAGGATATTAAGACATAGGATATTTTTCATCCCGGTAGAAGGCTCCCGTGGGATAATTTCCGACATACACGCGGGCAACAGCTAATATATTGAGACATAGGATACTTTTCATCCCGGTAGAAGGTTCCCGTGGGATAATTTCCGACATACACGCGGGCGCAGCCGCGGGCAACAGCTAGTATATTAAGACATAGGATACTTTTCATTCCGGTAGAAGGTTCCCGTGGGATAATTTCCGACATACACGCGGGCAACAGCTAGTATATTAAGACATAGGATACTTTTCATCCCGGTAGAAGGTTCCCGTGGGATAATTTCCGACATACACGCGGGCGCAGCCGCTGGCAACAGCTAGTATATTAAGACATAGGATACTTTTCATCCCGGTAGAAGGTTCCCGTGGGATAATTTCCGACATACACGCTGGCGCAGCCGCTGGCAACAGCTAGTATATTAAGACATAGGATACTATTCATCCCGGTAGAAGGTTCCCGTGAGATAATTTCCGACATACATGCGGGCAACAGCTAGTATATTAAGACATAGGATACTTTTCATCCCGTTAGTAGGTTCCCGTGGGATAATTTTTGATATACACGCGGGCAACAGCTAGTATATTAAGACATAGGATACTATTCATCCCGGTAGAAGGTTCCCGTGGGATAATTTCCGACATACACGCGGGCAACAGCTAGTATATTAAGACATAGGATACTTTTCATCCCGGTAGAAGGTTCCCATGGGATAATTTCCGACATACACGCCGCGGGCAAAAGCTAGTATATTAAAACATAGGATACTTTTCATCCCGGTAGAAGGTTCCCGTGGGATAATTTCCGACATATACGCGGGCGCAGCCGCTGGCAACAGCTAGTATATTAAGACATAGGATACTTTTCATCCCGGTAGAAGAATCCCGTGGGATAATTTCCGACATACACGCGGGCGCAGCCGCTGGCAACAGCTAGTATATTAAGACATAGGATACTTTTCATCCCGGTAGAAGGTTCCCGTGGGATAATTTCTGACATACACGCGGGCAACAGCTAGTATATTAAGACATAGGATACTTTTCATCCCGGTAGAAGGTTCCCGTGGGATAATTTCTGACATACACGCGGGCAACAGCTAGTATATTAAGACATAGGATACTTTTCATCCCGGTAGAAGGTTCCCGTGGGATAATTTCCGACATACACTCGGGCAACAGCTAGTATATTGACACATAGGATACTTTTCATCCCGGTAGAAGGTTCCCGTGGGATAATTTCCGACATACACGCGGGCAACAGCTAGTATATTAAGACATAGGATACTTTTCATCCCGGTAGAAGGTTCCCGTGGGATAATTTCCGACATACACGCGGGCAACAGCTAGTATATTAAGACATAGGATACTTTTCATCCCGGTAGAAGGTTCCCGTGGGATAATTTCCGACATACACGCGGGCGCAGCCGCTGGCAACAGCTAGTATATTAAGACATAGGATACTTTTCATCCCGGTAGAAGGTTCCCGTGGGATAATTTCCGACATACACGCTGGCGCAGCCGCTGGCAACAGCTAGTATATTAAGACATAGGATACTATTCATCCCGGTAGAAGGTTCCCGTGAGATAATTTCCGACATACACGCGGGCAACAGCTAGTATATTAAGACATAGGATACTTTTCATCCCGTTAGTAGGTTCCCGTGGGATAATTTTTGATATACACGCGGGCAACAGCTAGTATATTAAGACATAGGATACTATTCATCCCGGTAGAAGGTTCCCGTGGGATAATTTCCGACATACACGCGGGCAACAGCTAGTATATTAAGACATAGGATACTTTTCATCCCGGTAGAAGGTTCCCATGGGATAATTTCCGACATACACGCCGCGGGCAACAGCTAGTATATTAAAACATAGGATACTTTTCATCCCGGTAGAAGGTTCCCGTGGGATAATTTCCGACATATACGCGGGCGCAGCCGCTGGCAACAGCTAGTATATTAAGACATAGGATACTTTTCATCCCGGTAGAAGAATCCCGTGGGATAATTTCCGACATACACGCGGGCGCAGCCGCTGGCAACAGCTAGTATATTAAGACATAGGATACTTTTCATCCCGGTAGAAGGTTCCCGTGGGATAATTTCTGACATACACGCGGGCAACAGCTAGTATATTAAGACATAGGATACTTTTCATCCCGGTAGAAGGTTCCCGTGGGATAATTTCTGACATACACGCGGGCAACAGCTAGTATATTAAGACATAGGATACTTTTCATCCCGGTAGAAGGTTCCCGTGGGATAATTTCCGACATACACTCGGGCAACAGCTAGTATATTGACACATAGGATACTTTTCATCCCGGTAGAAGGTTCCCGTGGGATAATTTCCGACATACACGCGGGCAACAGCTAGTATATTAAGACATAGGATACTTTTCATCCCGGTAAAAGGTTCCCGTGGGATAATTTCCGACATACACGCGGGCGCAGCCGCGGGCTACAGCTAGTATATTAAGACATAGGATACTTTTCATCCCGGTAGAAGGTTCCCGTGGGATAATTTCCGACATACACGCGGGCGAAGCCGCTGGCAACAGCTAGTATATTAAGACATAGGATACATTTCATCCCGGTAGAAGGTTCCCGTGGGATAATTTCCGACATACACGCGGGCAACAGCTAGGATATTAAGACATAGGATACTTTTCATCCCGGTAGAAGGTTCCCGTGGGATAATTTCAGACATACACGCGGGCGCAGCCGCGGGCTACAGCTAGTATATTAAGACATAGGATACTTTTCATCCCGGTAGAAGGTTCCCGTGGGATAATTTCCGACATACACGCGGGCAACAGCTAGTATATTAAGACATAGGATACTTTTCATCCCGGTAGAAGGTTCCCGTGGGATAATTTCCGACATACACGCGGGCGAAGCCGCTGGCAACAGCTAGTATATTAAGACATAGGATACATTTCATCCCGGTAGAAGGTTCCCGTGGGATAATTTCCGACATACACGCGGGCAACAGCTAGGATATTAAGACATAGGATATTTTTCATCCCGGTAGAAGGCTCCCGTGGGATAATTTCCGACATACACGCGGGCAACAGCTAATATATTGAGACATAGGATACTTTTCATCCCGGTAGAAGGTTCCCGTGGGATAATTTCCGACATACACGCGGGCGCAGCCGCGGGCAACAGCTAGTATATTAAGACATAGGATACTTTTCATTCCGGTAGAAGGTTCCCGTGGGATAATTTCCGACATACACGCGGGCAACAGCTAGTATATTAAGACATAGGATACTTTTCATCCCGGTAGAAGGTTCCCGTGGGATAATTTCCGACATACACGCGGGCGAAGCCGCTGGCAACAGCTAGTATATTAAGACATAGGATACTTTTCATCCCGGTAGAAGGTTCCCGTGGGATAATTTCCGACATACACGCGGGCAACAGCTAGGATATTAAGACATAGGATACTTTTCATCCCGGTAGAAGGTTCCCGTGGGATAATTTCCGACATACACGCGGGCGCAGCCGCGGGCTACAGCTAGTATATTAAGACATAGGATACTTTTCATCCCGGTAGAAGGTTCCCGTGGGATAATTTCCGACATACACGCGGGCAACAGCTAGTATATTAAGACATAGGATACTTTTCATCCCGGTAGAAGGTTCCCGTGGGATAATTTCCGACATACACGCGGGCGCAGCCGCGGGCAACAGCTATGTATTAAGACATAGGATATTTTTCATCCCGGTAGAAGGTTCCCGTGGGATAATTTCCGACATACACGCGGGCGCAGCCGCTGGCAACAGCTAGTATATTAAGACATAGGATACTTTTCATCCCGGTAGAAGGTTCCCGTGGGATAATTTCCGACATACACGCGGGCAACAGCTAGTATATTAAGACATAGGATACTTTTCATCCCGGTAGAAGGTTCCCGTGGGATAATTTCCGACATACACGCGGGCGCAGCCGCTGGCAACAGCTAGTATATTAAGACATAGGATACTTTTCATCCCGGTAGAAGGTTCCCGTGGGATAATTTCCGACATACACGCTGGCGCAGCCGCTGGCAACAGCTAGTATATTAAGACATAGGATACTATTCATCCCGGTAGAAGGTTCCCGTGGGATAATTTCCGACATACACGCGGGCAACAGCTAGTATATTAAGACATAGGATACTTTTCATCCCGGTAGTAGGTTCCCGTGGGATAATTTTTGATATACACGCGGGCAACAACTAGTATATTAAGACATAGGATACTTTTCATCCCGGTAGAAGGTTCCCATGGGATAATTTCCGACATACACGCCGCGGGCAACAGCTAGTATATTAAGACATAGGATACTTTTCATCCCGGTAGAAGGTTCCCGTGGGATAATTTCCGACATATACGCGGGCGCAGCCGCTGGCAACAGCTAGTATATTAAGACATAGGATACTTTTCATCCCGGTAGAAGAATCCCGTGGGATAATTTCCGACATACACGCGGGCGCAGCCGCTGGCAACAGCTAGTATATTAAGACATAGGATACTTTTCATCCCGGTAGAAGGTTCCCGTGGGATAATTTCCGACATACACGCGGGCAACAGCTAGTATATTAAGACATAGGATACTTTTCATCCCGGTAGAAGGTTCCCGTGGGATAATTTCCGACATACACTCGGGCAACAGCTAGTATATAGAGACATAGGATACTTTTCATCCCGGTAGAAGGTTCCCGTGGGATAATTTCCGACATATACGCGGGCAACAGCTAGTATATTAAGACATAGGATACTTTTCATCCCGGTAGAAGGTTCCCGTGGGATAATTTCCGACATACACGCGGGCAACAGCTAGTATATTAAGACATAGGATACTTTTCATCCCGGTAGAAGGTTCCCGTGGGATAATTTCCGACATACACGCGGGCGAAGCCGCTGGCAACAGCTAGTATATTAAGACATAGGATACTTTTCATCCCGGTAGAAGGTTCCCGTGGGATAATTTCCGACATACACGCGGGCAACAGCTAGGATATTAAGACATAGGATACTTTTCATCCCGGTAGAAGGTGCCCGTGGGATAATTTCCGACATACACGCGGGCGCAGCCGCGGGCTACAGCTAGTATATTAAGACATAGGATACTTTTCATCCCGGTAGAAGGTTCCCGTGGGATAATTTCCGACATACACGCGGGCGCAGCCGCGGGCAACAGCTATGTATTAAGACATAGGATATTTTTCATCCCGGTAGAAGGTTCCCGTGGGATAATTTCCGACATACACGCGGGCATGGGGTCTCAACTAGAACAAATTATAATTAGTATCGAAAAAATAATCATAGATGGCAGCATAGGCAACAATTATGAAATTAACAACCAGTAATAAGCGTTATACGGCAGATTTTGGCTGAAGTAAGATTAGTAAAAATCAAAACTTCCTTGTTTAATGTTGATTTATCTATTTACACTCATATTTCACGTATTTTCAACAAAAACGATACATTAAGCCTTTTACTTCAATCCGAACCAAATAGTATGTTATAAACAGTTCAAAGTAGCCTTCTGTCATGCATTTTGTTTTAGAGCTCTTTGCAATAGATGGCGTTTTATTAAATTTGTCATCACTTTTACCCCACGGAATAGAAAAAAACCGGCCAAGTGCGTGTCGGACCACGCACAGTGAATGGTTCCGTAGTTTGGATGAATTTATCCCAGGGATGAAAAATATGTTCCCTCATACATTACAACTTTTGGAATGTATGGAAGACATTCCAACAGCAAATGTAACTTTGTACGCACAATATTGAGAGATTTATCATGATATTTTAAGACCATAGATTCTAATAGGTTTTCCTGTAATCTATAGGAATAATATAACTACTTTCAGTATTTTTAGGGTTCCGTACCTCAAAAGGAAAAAACTGAATTGTTATAGGATCACTCGTGTGTCTATCTGTCTGTCTGTCCGTCTGTCACAGCAAATCCATTGGACCGATTAAAATGAAATTTGGTACACGTATGTATTTCTGTGACCCAAACATGGACGTGTAACGTAAATAAATTAATTTTGAATATGGGGTCAATTTTGGGGGGCAAGTAAGAAAATAAAAATAAAGTTTTGCAAACTGTACCATGTGACATATTGTTCAAATGAAATGGATTACTGTGAGGGTCTCAAATATACTTTTTTTTATAATTTTAAAATAAATCATTTTAATGTTAATTAAAAAATAGACGAAAATTGACCGTTCGTATCTCCGAAAGTACTAAGCCTAAAATTTTGAAAAAAAAAAATATAGAAATTAGTTCAATACCTTTAGTATGTATAATGTATGGAAGAACATATTTTTCAACTACAATGTTAAGTTTGTTCTTAGGATTCATTGTGCGTAGTCCGACACGCACTTGGCCGGTTTTTTATTTCAAAATATGCTCTGTTGTATCGGAGATAGGGCGAAATGGTCAGTTTTCGTCTATTTTCTTAAATAACTTTAAAACAATTTTAAAATTATAAAAAAAATATAGATTTGAGACCCTCACAGTAAGCCCTTTAATTTGATGTATCACACGGTACAGTTTGCAAAACTTTTTTTAATAATTTTCTTATTTGCCCCCAAAATTGACCCCCCATGTTCAAAATTCATTTATTTATGTTACACGTCCGTGTTTGGGTCACAGAAATTCATACGTGTATACAACTTAATCGTTCCATTGGATTCGGAGCAAATCGGCTGTGATAGACACACGAGTGAGCCTATAAGGGTTCCGTTTTTTTTCCTTTTGAGGTACGGAACCCTAAACACAAGTGAATGTGCCCACGCAGTTATCCGTCGTTGTTGTTGTGTCTCACAATTATGCGAAAACAATGTACAATAATAACATCTCTTCGTCAGTTGTAATAAGTCTTAATTTTGTATGAACAACAAATTCAACATCGACGAAACAAGCCCGCTCGTGCTCTACCGGAGTGCTAAAAGGGAATCCCCAGTGTGCGTCAGAATGGCTGGTTGTCTGTGGCGTTGGTCTATGAGAGTCGATTCGAAAATTGCTACATAATTGCTTATATTTGCTACATATAATAAATAATTGCTACATAGGATATATATTTAGAAACAAAATATTTTTTTTGACCAGCAATCTTGACGTTTGGTTGGCTGGTCACCTCCTAGTTTAAAGTCAAGCATGCAGAGTTTCCCGAAATGTATTGCGTCAATAATTGCTACATATTTACTTCATTTATCTAATTTAGTTGTAACTTCAAACATATGTTAAATAAAGGATGTAGCAATGAATTAAATTATCCCAAGGAAAAGTGCCTGATTAAATAATAAAGGCAAATAGTTGCAGTGTGTCTTCACTCAACGGTATTGCTACTTTAGGAGGCAGGCGTTTTAAATTGTTAAATGGCATGTTACATTATGAGTCCATTGTGAATTTCGTCTGCAATGAGCTTTGTAGTGACCAATAAGTGTTTCACATACTGGAGGCTCGAATTCTATTATTGACAGTAAATACACTAATAATAAGACACACTGTAACTATTTGCCTTTACTATTTTATCAGGCACTTTTCCTTGGGATAATTTAAATCATTACTACATCCTTTACATATACTCTCATAGACCAACGCCACAGACTACCAGCCATTCTGACGCACACAATCCTCAACGTAATTCTTTGTTACATTTTTTATGATATTTCTACTGTGGCTGTAAGTAGCAAAATTGCTACTTACAGCCATAGTAGAAATATCATACAGTATTTTATCTTCATACAAACGGTCGGAAGGAGGTATTTTGCTTTTTCCACCGAGTAAAATAACTAGATTAATAAATAAATAAGTGGATAGGGTGAAAAAAGTGACACACGAGTGACCTACCTGAGCTCGCGTTAAAAAAAAAAACTAGTAGGTAGTTTCCTAAGCTAGGCTATCTACTTACTTATAATACTTATGTACTTAGGTACTTACTGAGTTAGACGAAATATCGTTAGGAAAAGATTATGAGAGCAATAAGGTAGGTAACTACGTAGTAAGATTAACATTATAATTTACTTTTATAAGTAAGATTTTGTAGTAGGTAGTTAGAACATTTGATTGCTGTAGGTAGCGCATATAGATGCTGGCGGGAAAAATTCCGAATCATTCCCGTCGAATATTTCGGAATACTTCCGAAATATTCCGAAACTTTGGGAATATTTCAACGGGCGAAATATTTGGCGGAAACATTCGATTGCGGGGTACGAATGTTTCTCGCGGGGGGGAAAACTTCTCCGGGGAGCATCTCCCCTCTTACCGCACCCCACACCGCCATCGCCTGCACGCACGACTCGTGGCAGTCGCCAGTCGGGCGTGCGCGGCCGGCGCGGCGGCAGCGGTCGGCGCACAGAGGGGCAGCGGCGGCGGCGATCGACGATCGATGCAAAAATGATTTTTTTGCAAAAAAAATAAAAATCTTAATTAAATTCATTTTGAATAATTCTGATTTAAAGAAACTTTCCCAGAAGTATTCCGGAATTATTCAGAATTTTTCGGAAGTTTTGCAACTATAGTAGCGCACACGCGATGAGATGGTTGATAATAAAGTAAGGATTGCAGAGCGGTTCGACATCGGAAGGGTGACGAAAAGAATTATTATTTCGAGTTGCTCCGTACTGTAGGTAATGAGGACGTTAATAAGCTGAGATGAAAAAAGATATTTAATTTCTCGTCAGCTGTTTCTTGCATTTTGGCTAAGTTGGTAGGTGTTGAAGTTTGTAATAATTGGAGTTTGGTAACCATCGACGACAGCAGATTATTTTTTTAAATAAAAGATATAATATTTACAATCACAAAACTAGAAATAAACTCAAGCAAGTGATGGTGGTATGTAGGATGAAATTAAAATACTGTAGGCGGGCAGCCCTATCGCGTGTTTACGTACCGTGCGGCTGTAGGTAGTTATTTGGAGAACAGGGGTTGAGTCACATACTGTATGATATTTCTACTGTGTGATATTTGCTGGAGACACAATGTTTTCATTTGTCATGTTTTTGTGCTGGTAGGTAATAAAAAAAATGTGGCATAAGTAAGTATGTACCTATCTACTGATCACTTTGTAACGTTATATCAGTAGGTATTGTTATGTGCTTGATTGAAGTATTAAAATATTTTTATAAAAATATTCCGTTCGTTTTTATTTTATTTATGTAGGTAGGTACTTCATACCACAGCTTGTACCTACTTGTATTGTTTCTGCCTACTCATAATACATATTTACCTATTTAATTTCATTTCCTTGCTGCAGTAACATTATTACCGGCTAAATTACAAGCAATTTTATAGTTTTGATTGATTTGAGTAGATAATAAAATTTAAAAACATGAATAGGTACCTACTTATCGTAACATTCGCATAGCGACCACTTAGATTTTAGTAAGTTACCGCGGACATAAGCAGATAATAAAATTAAGCGCGTTTAGGAAAAGACCCATTTACAGCTGCACGAATTATTATGTACCTATATGCCGCATGGCGTAAAAATAAAATATAATTATTTGGCTTCGCAAACACGTCGTTTCCTACAAAAGCTAAAAATGCTAGCTAAATCATCAATCACACAAACGAAACAATTACGCCAACTCAAGATAATTTTTGTCCTTGAGCGCACGGTACGATTACGACGACATACTCGATGTGAGATGGAGAATCTATAGGTATTTAGATATAGCCATCTAAGTAGTATCGATGCCCCCTAGTATCGATGAGACCTAGTGTCTAGGCAGACTCCTAGATGGTGTTGTAAAACAACAGTATCTGGTAATTAGTGAGTCGCTGATGCAGCCATCTGTTATAAATTGAAGGAAAAAAAATAGCCAGCTCAATAGCCAGACTTAGGGAGGTGTCATTTCTTTGTATGGGATTGGGTATCTGTACGTAGTATTGTAATATCTGTGACGCGGGCAACAGCTAGTATATTAAGACATAGGATACCTTTCATCCCGGTAGAAGGTTCCCGTGGGATAATTTCCGACATACACGCGGGCAACAGCTAATATATTGAGACATAGGATACTTTTCATCCCGGTAGAAGGTTCCCGTGGGATAATTTCCGACATACACGCGGGCGCAGCCGCGGGCAACAGCTAGTATATTAAGACATAGGATACTTTTCATCCCGGTAGAAGGTTCCCGTGGGATAATTTCGACATTCACGCGGGCAACAGCTAGTATATTAAGACATAGGATACTTTTCATCCCGGTAGAGGGTTCCCGTGGGATAATTTCCGACATACACGCGGGCGCAGCCGCTGGCAACAGCTAGTATATTAAGACATAGGATACTTTTCATCCCGGTAGAAGGTTCCCGTGGGATAATTTCCGACATACACGCGGGCAACAGCTAGTATATTAAGACATAGGATTTTTTTTCATCCCGGTAGTAGGTTCCTGTGGGATAATTTTTGACATACACGCGGGCAACAGCTAGTATATTACGACATAGGATCCTTTTCATCCCGGTAGAAGGTTCCAGTGGGATAATTTCCGACATACACGCGGGCAACAGCTAGTATATTAAGACATAGGATTTTTTTTTCATCCCGGTAGTAGGTTCCTGTGGGATAATTTTTGACATACACGCGGGCAACAGCTAGTATATTAAGACATAGGATACTTTTCATCCCGGTAGAAGGTTCCCGTGGGATAATTTCCGACATACACGCGGGCGAAGCCGCTGGCAACAGCTAGTATATTAAGACATAGGATACTTTTCATCCCGGTAGAAGGTTCCCGTGGGATAATTTCCGACATACACGCGGGCAACAGCTAGTATATTAAGACATAGGATACTTTTCATCCCGGTAGTAGGTTCCCGTGGGATAATTTTTGATATACACGCGGGCAACAGCTAGTATATTAAGACATAGGATACTTTTCATCCCGGTAGAAGGTTCCCGTGGGATAATTTCCGACATACACGCGGGGAACAGCTAGTATATTAAGACATAGGATACTTTTTATCCCGGTAGAAGGTTCCCGTGGGATAATTTCAGACATTTACGCGGGCGCAGCCGCTGGCAACAGCTAGTATATTAAGACATAGGATACTTTTCATCCCGGTAGAAGAATCCCGTGGGATAATTTCCGACATACACGCGGGCGAAGCCGCTGGCAACAGCTAGTATATTAAGACATAGGATACTTTTCATCCCGGTAGAAGGTTCCCGTGGGATAATTTCCGTCATACACGCGGGCGCAGCCGCGGGCAACAGCTAGTATATTAAGACATAGGATACTTTTCATCCCGGTAGAAGGTTCCCGTGGGATAATTTCCGACATACACGCGGGCAACAGCTAGTATATTAAGACATAGGATACTTTTCATCCCGGTAGAAGGTTCCCGTGGGATAATTTCCGACATATACGCGGGCGCAGCCGCTAGCAACAGCTAGTATATTAAGACATAGGATACTTTTCATCCCGGTAGAAGAATCCCGTGGGATAATTTCCGACATACACGCGGGCAGCAGCTAGTATATTAAGACATAGGATACTTTTCATCCCGGTAGAAGGTTCCCGTGGGATAATTTCCGACATACACGCGGGCTACAGCTAGTATATTAAGACATAGGATACTTTTCATCCCGGTAGAAGGTTCCCGTGGGATAATTTCCGACATACACGCGGGCAACAGCTAGTATATTAAGACATAGGATACTTTTCATCCCGGTAGAAGGTTCCCGTGGGATAATTTCCGACATACACGCGGGCGCAGCCGCTGGCAAAAGCTAGTATATTAAGACATAGGATACTTTTCATCCCGGTAGAAGGTTCCCGTGGGATAATTTCCGACATACACGCGGGCAACAGCTAGTATATTAAGACATAGGATACTTTTCATCCCGGTAGAAGGTTCCCGTGGGATAATTTCCGACATACACGCGGGCAACAGCTAGTATATTAAGACATAGGATACTTTTCATCCCGGTAGAAGGTTCCCGTGGGATAATTTCCGACATACACGCGGGCGCAGCCGCGGGCAACAGCTAGTATATTAAGACATAGGATACTTTTCATCCCGGTAGAAGGTTCCCGTGGGATAATTTCCGACATACACGCGGGCAACAGCTAGTATATTAAGACATAGGATACTTTTCATCCCGGTAGAAGGTTGCCGTGGGATAATTTCCGACATACACGCGGGTTAAGCCGCGGGCAACAGCTAGTTATTTAAATAAAAAATATTCTTAGTACATGTACCACGTTTTTATTATAAGAACACAATTAGACTAAAAGAAATAAGCATTTGTTATATGCCTTCATTACCAAATTATTTTTTATTACATGGTTTACTAAATAAAATAAAAATGGTTGAAAATTAAATATTTGTATTATTTGTCTACTCCATAATCTCCTATGTGCTAATATTTCAAAAATTCCAAGAAGTGCGTACTCGCTTTTCCCGATGCGACCGCGTACTTTGCATTCGCCGCTCCCCGCGCGGGGGGCTAGGTCACGCCCACCGAGCTACGATTTATTTTCGAGATAGCCCCTATAAAAGATGTAAGATTCAAATTGAAAAGTCTGTGAAGTAATAAAACATTCTGGATGGAAACAAATCCTTTATTTTTATACAGTTTTTCTCAGTCTCTAATTAACATATAGTTTGCCTTTAGTTTTTCCGGATTTCGTTTCCAAGGAAATGCCAGACAACGAAAATTTATGAAGCTGAATCAATTTGTAGTTTCAAATTAAATGAAATTAATGTATTTACATAGAACAATGATCCGTGTTGGGACATGTTACGCCGACTCCAAATAGTTTGGAATAAGGGCGGGAGAATGATGATGAATGATCTATAACGTTATATAGCTAGTACAAAAAGCTTTGTTAGTTTGTTATTATACTCTAGTTAGGAGTATGATGGGTACTAATAATAATAATAAATCATTTATTTCAGATTACATCCATATTCGTTAGTACAATTGCGAGCTTACAAACTAGTGTTAGTATTAATAATTGATTGACATATAATACTAATAACTACTACTTCACTACATATTATAAAACAAAGTCCACGGCCACGTCTGTCAGTCTGTCTGTATGTTCGCGATGATCTCAAAAACTTGAGTGATTCAAGAGGAAGCTTTATACGTATAATTTTCCGACATCCACACGGGCGAAACCGCGGGAAAAAACTAGTTAGTAATAATTAAAAGACATATAATAATAA
Organism: Dicycla oo; assembly: GCA_948252095.1. Taxonomy (NCBI): domain Eukaryota; kingdom Metazoa; phylum Arthropoda; class Insecta; order Lepidoptera; family Noctuidae; genus Dicycla; species Dicycla oo. The sequence continues at coordinate 8,872,722 of OX411733.1, read as the reverse complement.
TAATAACATTTATTATTAAATAATGTAAATGCCTAACCAACACCTGCATGAGTTGTTCATTATCGGTGAGTTAAATTAGTCCACTAACAGATAAAATTTAAATCCAAAATTGTACTTAAAAAATACTAAACGTATATGAAGCATAAAATACTCAGAACCAGATGACGATCCTTGAAATAAATGGTCGCAAGGAAAACATCATTTAATTATTTAGTTACGAAACATATTTCATTTGCAATGACAACACACGAAAAAAAGTCGTTCAAACCAAATGCTCACTCCTAGTTTAATAGATTTTACACTTGAGGGGGTGATGGAAACCAATTTCTGAAGACCCCTGACTAAGTTCACATCTGTCTTCTTTATTAGGACTTATCTTTGGACCAGAGGAGGGAAATAGTTCCAAGTTATAGTGGCCGTGTTTAATAACGATCAGGAGGTCTTGTCAAGCAGTCCCTGAGTATAATGGACGAAGTTGGACAAAACTTAGACCATCAATAACTGATGGCATAACTTTGTGGGAAGATTTTTACTTATTATAGAGAGTAAGGACGTGACGGCTTCATATTTCTTTTCCATAATCTGTACTAATAATAGATGAGCACCTCAGGGGTTAAGGGATATCCAGTACGACATAAAAAGGTAATAAATTTACGATGAAACATTTTCTTTTGTGATTTCTGCGAAAACACATACGAATTTGCTGTATCGCCCAAATGGACGAAATGTATGATAAAGAAGCAGGTCTCTGCTAAAGGGTGGCAAAAATAGAATTTAAAAATGGTCTGGTACAAACCAACAATGAATTCTTTTGAGCACGATTCTTATATCGTTTCAACCGTTCCCTCTTCGGTTTATATACAAGTGTTGTATTCATAGACTCATACATCCTGAAGTAGCATTTCGTCTTTTGAAAGAAGCATTTAGGCATTACCAAAATAGTGAAACGACATTGTCAGTTGTAGGAGCAATCATAATCTGCCCTAACCTTTTCTCAACTATGCTGGGGTCGGCTTTAAGTCTAACTGAATATCAGTATTTGACATGGAGCGATTGCCTATCTGACCTCCTCATCCCAATTATTGGGTAACACGATACCCCTTGGTCAGACAGGTATAGAAAGCCAGACGAAGAAGGAATAAACCCTACCCGTAACGACTGACAAAGATGTACAAATGACATCCAGGACCAACAGCTTAGGCACGGAGGATCGGAGGGGTCTCGGTTAAAGCTCGTTCTCAGTATGAAATAGATGGTCGCCCGTACGGACCGACCTCGGCAAGCGTAGCTTAACCTTCGATCGATCCGTGCGGCTGTTTTCAGCCACGAGCCGCTCAGATATAGGAGACAATTCAATATAATGTAGAATTAATTCCAACTTAAATCAGGAACCATCACGGCCGAAAGTCCCAAAATAAAGTGTGTCATTTTTCACATTTATCGTATTGGCAGTGGCCAAACTGTCATACATCAGGGTAGTGCATTATGTGAAGGGTTATGCAAGTAGTCTAACTGCGACCCACATACTCGTTAACAACTAAAGTGGGCACACAAACTAACTTGTTCGCTAGACTGTGGGCAGTTGTTAATATCTCGTCGTCTAAATCAATTTGGTTCTGCAGCTTCCTCTGGTGATGTAATTTTAGAGTTCGTGAACTTGGTCAGTTTCTAGTAACTTAAGTATACTGTTTTCATAGCTGTATCTATAGTGACATGGATATTCTAATAACATGAGCGCACATAATATAAGAGCAGCATATCTAAGCTCTCAAAACAAGAAATCCTAGTCCCTAAAAGGTCTCGAATGCAGTCACTGTGGCCGAAATAGGCTAGAAGGCACCATTATCATCTATGACATGATGTGTGTGACGCTCAGCTCAGCTATACAATAGACTTAACAAAGAGATTCACGTATATAATAAAAAACAAAGCGATTGTAAAAAAATTGTAACTAATTGGATAAAACTACTAACCTATGACGAAACGGAGGCGCTGCTGGAATAAAATATAACCTTACACCTATTGCTTGCACCACTGAATAACTCACGCATACACTCTTATTCATTCACATTCACGTCACACACCCTCGCACTGACACTCATACGCACTCTCACTCTCACACTCACTCACACACTCGCATGCCTCCAAACAGGCTGCATTTTTATTTATTTATTTTTTAAGTTAAGTTTTAATTCTCATTTCTTTATATTAGTACTTATTATGTAAAATTTATAGAATCAAATATAAAACAATTAAATTGTACTTATTGATATTGGAAGAGCGGAGTCTCCTAACACAGGCTTATTTGCTTAAAAGTTTTCATTTTTCATGTTCTTAATGTAGCGGTTAATATAGAGAAATATTGAAATTAGATAGTTAGACCACTTCAATCGGTCCTGAGCTTTACAGAACCGGTCGATGTGGCAACGCTTAGGGGAGGGGGCTAAGTCCAGCAGTGGACGTCTTTCGGTTATGCTAAATTGACATTATCAGGAAAATATAGCATTTTTCTGATAATGTCAATTCAATACACAATATAACATAGAAAGACCATGACCTGGATTAGAACATAGGATATTTATCCCGGTAGTACGTATCCGTGGAATAAATTCCGACATGCACGTGGGCGAAGCCGCTGGCCACATAATATTTTATTTTTCTTATGTTACCTATTAAACCTTGATATTGATTTTTCAAAAATCCAATGAGGCAGTTTTAGTTTTCATCAAAATCGAGCCCGAGACTCCTTTGAGTACTTTCGCTATTCGCCATAGTTTTGGATTTGGCAATCCACCCCCACTTGAAAAATTCACCCTGTATAAATTAAATTTTGAAGCCAGTCTGTGTGCTCCCCTGACAATAATAATTCTAATCTGATCCAGCCTGTCCCATCTTGCTGTCCTCCCCCCAGCGACGCCCTAAGCCGAGGCCCGTTTCCCACAGGGGGAGCCCTTAGCGTGTAGTCGCTTAGTCTGTAAGTTTTATGCCCCTGGCTGGAGGCTTTGAGTAATCTTAAGGCAGCCACAGGATAGTCCGATTAAGTAGTCTCGACCTCTCTAGGTCAACTACGAGATGCCATTTATAAAAAAAAAAAAACTGTGTGCCAGTGGGCTTTATGGAATTCAACTAGGGGCAGGGCCTTTACCTCAATAGCATCATACAGAAAATGCAAAATGCGTACTGAGGTCAATTGAAAACTAAGATACTACTAAAATGTAGAAATAGGGGACCGCAAATTTTTTCAGTTTTAGACCATTTTTGTACGAGCTTTATCGCAACAACTGAACAAGTTAGGAATTTCAAACTTCTGTGTATCATGTACTATATACTGCATATAATCAACAAATACTAAAAACGCAGATTCTTAAGGTATGGGCGGTTTACTGCAACTACAAAAAAATACTTTGTAATTCACAGTATCTTTATGAAATACAAAGTTAGCTTTGCGATTGTAAAAATTTAAGATAAAAAAACTTGTGTTTTGTTTTGGAAGTCGGTTTTATTTTTTGCTAAAAAGTTTTTATTTTTCACTTTTTAGTTGTGGTACCTACCCCACACAAATTTGAATACCACTACCTGCTATATAAATAATAATGGTAGGAAGTTATTAAAACATCATCCGCATAGATTAAAACATCATCCACATAATTATACTAACTGGGAAAAATACGCATTATTGAAGCTAACTCAAAAACTCCTCAAGCAAAGTTAATAAAATTTAAATGGGACCACCTAGGAAGTCTACCCTTTCAAACAAAAAAAAAAAAAAAAAAGAATTTTGCAAATCGGTCCATCCGTCTTCGAGTAATCGCGTAACAAAAAAAAAAATATGCAGTCGAATTGAGAACCTCCTCCTTTTTGAAGTCTGTTAAAAATATCCTTCATTTAGTTTTTAGGGGTCCGTACAAAAATGGTAAAAAGGAACCCTTATGGTGCGACTCAGCCTGTCTATCTGTCTGTCTGTATGTCACAGCTGGATATCTCAAGAATTACTAATGCTATCAACTTGAATTTTGTAATAGTTTTAGATGACGTTTGCTAACTAGTTATTTTGCAAAATAAGAACGAAATATTTTTTTTTTTTTGCAACGGGGACTGAAAGGGTCTTCAAAATTCGAAGTGGGACTACTAGGGGATGTGGGGTATCATATGAAAGAGCGCTGTTTGCACATTCTCAAACCTTTTTTTACGTCGCATAGTTTTCGCCTTTGATTAAATAATACCCCCCCCCCCCCTATCTCCGAAGAAAGAAAAAATCTGAAATTATTCTATGCGACAGAAGTTCATGTAAAAGGAAAATAAAACTATGTCTCTAAATAGCACACTTTTTTTAAATACATATATGAAGGTACGGAACCCTCGTTGTTTTGTGTAATGTACAGACGCCAGCACATCAAGCTACTACAATCCGTCAAATTTCTTTAATAGATTTTCAACTTTATCGCTAAAGCATGAGGTTCAAGGTTGATTGGGAAAATTTGACAGTTTCGGGTAGCTTGACCTGCTGGCGTCTGTACGTTGGTACGGAACCCTTCGTGTGCGAGTCTGACTCGCACTTGGCCTTTTTTTCTCGTCATTTTTGACGTTCAAAAATGCCTATTAACCGTCTACGAGAAATATACCATTTGACTTTGACTAAACAGATTCAGATACTAAATTAACTCTATATTTAATCTCTAAAATATGCGCGAAGCACAAAAACCTCTAAAAATATCCCAGTTGTTTCTGACACTGGAAGAGAAACGACTGAATATAATATAATATTTTCTCCTCGTTTCATGTGGATATGTCAATCCCATCAATATTTCCTGTAGGAAGTTGTTATTGTTTACCTGCTTCAATATTTACATTGTTTTTTTTTTTTGGAAAATGTAATTGACTTTGAGTTAACAATAAATTGATTCAAACGAGTATTGTTTGCTAAATAAAATTTTCAGATTTCAAAAATGCTGCAATGCTGCTATATTAAACAAGGGACATACCTTAAAGGATTGTAAGTACTCATAAAAAGGTTTTTTTTTTATGGGACTAATCCTGAAATATGAAAAAAAGAAAATCAGCTGCTCCCTGCAAAATGTATGATATAAATAATCGCTAATATAATCCTAACATAATCCCTACGGGATCAAAATGTTGGGAACAGCTTATTTTTTTTTTGGAATTGGTTCCTTGGTAAAACTTGTCCACGTTAATGAGTACACACTGCACCGTCGTTTATAAATATATTATATAAAGATTTACTGATGCACACATGGTGTGCAACCGACGTTTGAGAGGTTGGTCATCCCACGCCACAAATTCTGTGCCCTCAGGCCTTCCGCAGACTCAAGATATTGTCCAGAAGCAACTTCGTACCAACGACCCACCGACCCTAGCAAAAAGACAAAAGCCTATCGAATCCCGAAAAACAATCGACGAAACAAAATTACGCGTAACAGGTCATCCCACACTGCAAATTCTGTGCCCTCAGGCCTCCCACAGACTCAAGATATTCTCCAGAAGCAACTTCGTACCAACGACCCACCGAGCCTAGCAAAAAGACAAAAGCCTATCGAATCCCAAAAAACAATCGACGAAACTAAATTACGCGTAACAGGTCATCCCACGCCGCAAATTCTGTGCCCTCAGACCTCCCACAGACTCAAGATATTGTCCAGAAGCAACTTCGTACCAACGACCCACCGACCCTAGCAAAAAGACAAAAGCCTATCGAATCCCGAAAAACAATCGACGAAACAAAATTACGCGTAACAGGTCATCCCACGCCGCAAATTCTGTGCCCTCAGGCCTCCCACAGACTCAAGATATTGTCCAGAAGCAACTTCGTACCAACGACCCACCGACCCTAGCAAAAAGACAAAAGCCTAACGAATCCCGAAAACCAATCGACGAAACTAAATAACGCATAACAGGTCATCCCACGCCGCAAATTCTGTGCCCTCAGGCCTCCCACAGACTCAAGATATTGTCCAGAAGCAACTTCGTACCAACGACCCACTGACCCTAGCAAAAAGACAAAAACCTATTGAATCCCGAAAAACAATCGACGAAACAAAATTACGCGTAACAGGTCATCCCACGCCGCAAATTCTGTGCCCTCAGGCCTTCCGCAGACTCAAGATATTGTCCAGAATCAACTTCGTACCAACGACCCACCGACCCTAGCAAAAAGACAAAAGCCTATCGAATCCCGAAAAACAATCGACGAAACAAAATTACGCGTAACAGGTCATCCCACGCCGCAAATTCTGTGCCCCCAGGCCTCCCGCTGACTCAAGATATTGTCCAGAAGCAACTTCGTACCAACGACCCACCGACCCTAGCAAAAAGACAAAAGCCTAACGAATCCCGAAAAACAATCGACGAAACAAAATTACGCGTAACAGGTCATCCCACGCCGCAAATTCTGTGCCCTCAGGCCTTCCGCAGACTCAAGATATTGTCCAGAAGCAACTTCGTACCAACGACCCACCGACCCTAGCAAAAAGACAAAAGCCTATCGAATCCCAAAAAACAATCGACGAAACTAAATTACGCGTAACAGGTCATCCCACGCCGCAAATTCTGTGCCCTCAGGCCTCCCACAGACTCAAGATATTGTCCAGAAGCAACTTCGTACCAACGACCCACCGACCCTAGCAAAAAGACAAAAGCCTATCGAATCCCGAAAAACAATGGACGAAACAAAATTACGCGTAACAGGTCATCCCACGCCGCAAATTCTGTGCCCTCAGGCCTCCCACAAACTCAAGATATTGTCCAGAAGCAACTTCGTACCAACGACCCACCGAGCCTAGCAAAAAGACAAAAGCCTATCGAATCCCAAAAAACAATCGACGAAACTAAATTACGCGTAACAGGTCATCCCACGCCGCAAATTCTGTGCCCTCAGGCCTCCCACAGACTCAAGATATTGTCCAGAAGCAACTTCGTACCAACGACCCACCGACCCTAGCAAAAAGACAAAAGCCTATCGAATCCCGAAAAACAATCGACGAAACAAAATTACGCGTAACAGGTCATCCCATACCGCAAATTCTGTGCCCTCAGGCCTCCCACAGACTCAAGATATTGTCCAGAAGCAACTTCGTACCAACGACACACCGACCCTAGCAAAAAGACAAAAGCCTATCGAATCCCGAAAAACAATCGACGAAACAAAATTACGCGTAACAGGTCATCCCATACCGCAAATTCTGTGCCCTCAGGCCTCCCACAGACTCAAGATATTGTCCAGAAGCAACTTCGTACCAACGACACACCGACCCTAGCAAAAAGACAAAAGCCTATCGAATCCCGAAAAACAATCGACGAAACAAAATTACGCGTAACAGGTCATCCCATACCGCAAATTCTGTGCCCTCAGGCCTCCCACAGACTCAAGATATTGTCCAGAAGCAACTTCGTACCAACGACCCACCGACCTCAATATATCAGTGCATTTCCTTCCTAACTGAACGCTAACCCTCGTTACTTTATCTTCAAGAGGAAATACAAAAGTCTTCGTGAATAATAAAGAAGGAAATAAAAGTTTTCGCCTTCGGTTCGTATCTGAGAACTTGCGAATGAATATGTAATGCTCTGTTCATGATTAGTGGTTGAACAAGTTTTATTGGTAATAGATTGGGTTTGTTGCTAGGTTTTATGGTAGTATTCAAAAGCTTTGGTTTAACTAAAAGAATTTCAAGTTTTTCAAGTTTTTATTTTAACACTTTGTCGGCGTGATTAATATGTATACCCGTGCCTAATTACAGCTCTATAATACTAAAAGTCTCGTAGCTAAGCCATGGACAGACAGACAGACGGTAATGGCGAAATTATAAGGGTTCCTTGTTGAGTACGGAACCCTAAAAATGGTAATTTTATTAAAATGTGCAAGTGTCAGGTGTTGATATGTTAATTTCAATGTGATAAACATTATCGGCAACAACATTGTACCTTCATTTCTAAATGATTTCTTACTATATTAACGATTGAGAAATTAAATAAAAACTTCAAACAGCTGTACGGGTCGATCCATCAGGTTAATGGGTGACCATCTTTTCATACTGAGACTCATCCGTGCCTCGGAAAGTACGTTAAGCCGTTGGTCCCGGCTGTCATTCGTGGATCTTTGACAGTCGTTACGGGTCGTCAGAAGCCCGAAAGTCTGACAACCAGTCTTACCAAGGGGTATCAATCGTATTACCCAGTAAGTGGGTTGTGGAGGTCAGATAGGCAGTCGCTCTATTTAAAATACTGGTATTCAGCTGCATCCGGTTAGACTGGAAGCCGACCCCAACATAGTTGGGAAAAGGCTAGGCAGATTCATTGAACTTCAAACAGTTACGAGGTTATTATTAAATAATAACTTTGTAACTGTAAAAATAAATTTATGAGTAAATAATTTTAATTACTCATAAATATTTTACAGCAAATGCTTGTTTTGTAGCCACAAAGTTTAATTTGATACCTTTAAACATGGTAATTTAAATAAAACATATAGATTTACTTATTTTACAAGTTACTTAAACTCAATTGAGGACCCTCAAAGAAAGATATTTGAATTAACAGACCTACTTTAGACTAATTGAACTTTATAGATCTTAACAACACTGGAAGGACGAGGACCAATTTTTTCCAAAATTGAAACACAGAGGACCAAGAAAATGGCAACTAAATTAATGAACGTGTACGCACTTCGGAAAGGTCAAATGATTTCATAAGATCAAAACTTGGGTAACAAGAGCCGATCACTCGAATGGCTGTTGGGAAAAGTTTTTTCATTAGCTACTTTACTTGGAGAAGTCATGATATTGTATGATTCATAGTGATTGGTTTTTCTTGTAATCTATACGAATAAGATCGTAAAAGTTAATGATGAGACGCAGGATTCGGGGTACTTATGTACAACCTACTAATTCATATACTTAGGTTGTATTTTATATATACTAGCGAATTATAAAGTTCAGTCTTTTAGATTTTTAGGGTTCCGTACATCAAAAGGAGAAAATGGAACCCTTATAGGATCACTCGTGTTTCTGTCTGTCTGTCTGTCCGTCTGTCACATATAATTTTCTCCAAATCTAATGGACCGATTAAGTGGAAATTTGGTACACATAAGTATTTCTGTGACCCAAACACGGGCGTGTAACGTAGACAAATAAATTTTGAATATGGTGGTCAACTTTGGGGGCAAATAAGAAAATTTTAAAATAAGTTTTGCAAACTTTACCGTGTGACATGACAAATGAAAGGACTTACTGTGAGAGTCTCAAATTTATTCTTTTTATAATTTTAAAATAAACCATTTTAAAGTTATTTAAGAAAATAGACGAAAATTGACCATTACCTTATCCCGAAAGTACTGAGCCTAATTTTTTTATAAAAATATAAAAATTGTTCAATACCTATAGATTACAGGAAAACTTATAATAAGTCTATGGTCTTAAAACAACATGGTAAATCTCTCAATATTGTGTGTGTGCAAACTTACATTATTTTGTCCATAGTTAAACAAAAAGAATCCAACCCACATTAGGTGTAATGTGGGTTGGATACTTTTCGTTTAACTATGGACAATTTGTAGTTGGAATGTATGGGAGAACTACAATGTTAAGTTTGTTCTTGGGATAAATTCATCCCAACTACGGAACCCTTAATTGTGCGTGGTCCGACATGCTCTTGACCGGTTTTTTGCCTTTGTTCTGAAACTGGGGTTGGAGAAGATTTAACAGTTAATGTAGGTTCCTATAGGTTAGAACCTTCAGTATTCTGAGGTGATAACAATTATTAGTTCGTCTATTATTTAATTTATTACTAAAGGAGGGTAATTTGTTTTATTTTAGGAGACTGTCTTCTCTGTTTAAAACCTTCCAACTGGCACCTAGTTTTACATTATTATACCAGAATGAACATTTATAAAATATATCATGCTTTCTGTACCATTATTTTATTTTGTAAACATGCATTCTATTTTCCTCATAACGTAGGCGGAACTACGTTCATTGTTTCCATTTTTAGCTGAGCACTTACTGTAACATTCGCCTTGGAGTGGTGCCATATAAAACCTGTTACACAATTTATGAGAATGTAAATCCCTTTTCGTGAACATATTAGCGATACACCTGAAGATAAAATACTTCAAAACAAAAGATTTTCAAAATATAAACACGCATCTGCCGAACGAAAATTACTACATTCTTATCAAAAATACCGATAGGTACTAAATTCTCGTGGAAACTGTTCGGTTTTATCATGAGAGGCGAACGTTCAAATATGTCGGCGTATCGACATTATAAGGGCAAAAGGGGTGTACCAACCTAACCCACATTTGTTAACAGGAACATACTAGCACGGCCTATCTCAATATACTTTTTTAGAAACATCTGTTTTAAGTACCCCGAAGGCCTTTAACCGCCACTTTTCCAACTTTGTATTATCGAAATCTTGAAATTTAACTATTATTACTGAAATTTTATTGGTAATTGTACCCACCTTGTTGTTAGTTTCAAGTTGGTTCAGTTCGATTTATACTGTACTTCTTAATCTTTAGTTTGTTATTATTCCATAATAAAGTTTTTGTTTTTTCGTATTTCGTACAACTGCTAGACCAGAAATCTAGATTTTATAGCAATCAATCTGCCTAGCTTTTTCCCAACTACGCTGGGGTCGGCTTTCAGTCTAACCGGACGCAGCTGAATACCAGTATTTTACATGGAGCGACTGCCTATCTGACCTCCACAACCCAGTTACTGGGTAATACGATACCCCTTGGTAAGACTGGTTGTCAATCTTTCGGGCTTCTGACGACCCGTAGCGATTGTCAAAGATCCTCGGATGACAGCCGGGGCGTAGTGCTTTCCGAGGCACGGACGAGTCTCGGTATGAAAACATGGTCACCCATCCACAGACCAACCCTGGCAAGCGTAGCTTAACCTAATGGATCGACCCGTACGGCTGTTATTACTTAGCCACGAGCTCCTCCTCTAGATTTTATAGCATTTTTGAATAATGTTTGGTTAGCGTGTATTTTGTTTGAAGAACGTGGAACTATGACTCAGTTGGGTATCAAGGCACGCAATAAACTATATTGTGCAATTTGTTTCATTCCCGTTGTTCTAAAAACGGTGAATGAAAACAACGTAAAATGTGACATCTACCAACCCACACTGGGAGAAGAGGTTCGAATCCCAGCCTGTCTGAACATTATAATAGAATACACTAGGTAAATACAAGAATACATACTTACATAAATAAACTCACGCCTTCTCATGGTGGTAGGCAGAAACTAAAGAACGCCGTTCCTTACATATTCTTTTTGCTTCATTTATGATCATACACGCACGCCGGTTGCGAGTACTATGCACCTGATCTTTCTGAAGACCATCATCAATAAAATCACTATATTATGTCCTTCTAGAGCGTCCATTCTCGGCGTTTACACTCGCATCTGCCTTGTAAATATATTTTGTCCCTTTCATTCATGTTCTCAACATGACCAGTCCATCTAAGAATACTCGCTTTAGGTATTATTTAGCCAATAATTTACATAATTAAACATGCTTGGTTCTCCTAATATCTCAGAAGTTTTCATGATCCTTTTATTTGTTTTAATGTCTGTATTAAAATACACAAGTTACAACATAAAACAATACCTCTATTATAATATTTCCTTCACTTGTTCATTTTATTAGAGCCACAGTATCTCGACGGTGATTATGATTGTAAGAATTTATACCTAAAGGCTGTGGCCGTACTTTCAACAATTTACATAATTTGCGGAAAATAGTTCGTATCATTCCTGGAAGCACAATACCCCTACAAACAAAAGCAATAAATTAATTAAATTGAATTTCTAAAAACAATTACAAGTCAATTGAAAATGAAATGTAAACACGAAATTGTAAACTCAGGATCCCGATTCCGGACAACAATGAAACCAAAGGTGAGGGGCCAGAATTATGAGGTTTGTTGTTATTCCAAATTGTTTCCGATTTTCCGTTGAAAATTGCCCCTAACTTTAGAAAATCTGAGTAGAACGGAGATTAATGCTCCGAGTTTTGCTAACTAGCGGTGTGGGAGGCATCCGGAATGGATTTTTTTGTCCAATTGTGCCTTAAGGTTATGACACTATGTTAAATGAAAAGCTGGGTTGCGTAAAAAATGGTTGAGAGTGCGCCATGTTTATAAAATAGGTTTTTTGTGTTAAACTGGGCGCGATGTAGGAGTATTGGGATGTGATTATGATACGAGCTCACAGCACGGAGTTGTTTTGTAAAGATCTTTAAGTTGTATGGCGAGGTCTGCTACCTTGTAATAAAATTGCTTTTTTTGTGATGGGTTTGCTCTTGACTATAGTCTAGGTCAGAGATGACAGAGACAAAGTCGACGATGGAGTGAGCTTACCCAGAAGAAGCATGTTCACTCTTACTTTGAAGAGATTAGGGTTGTATGCGTTCGGAAACACAGATGCAGATAGTGAGTTCCACTCCTTTGCTGTGAGCATTATAAAAGACATTTGGAAGCGCTTAGTGCAAATTGGTGGAATAGCAACCAGATAGGGATGGTAACTGGCAGTGCGTCTAGATGTCCGACGGTAGAAGGGGGCCGGTGGAATGAGGATTTTTAGGGTTCCGTACCTCAAAAGGTAAAACGGAACCCTTATAGGATCACTCGTGTGTCTGTCTGTCTGCCCGTCTGTCACAGCCAATTTGCTCCGAATCTAATAGACTAATTATGATGAAATTTGGTACACGTATGAATTTCTGTGACCCAAATACGGACTTGTAACGTAATTAAATGAATATTGAATATGGGGGTAAATTTTGGGGACAAATAGAAAACAAAAAAATGTTTAACAAACTGTACCTTGTGACATATCAAATGAAAGGGCTTACTGTGAGGGTCTCAAATATATTTTTCTTATAATTTTAAACTACATTGTTTTAAAGAGAGAAAATAGACGAAAATTGACCATTCCCTTCCTTTTCTCCGAAATTACTGAGCCCAAAATTTTGAAAAAAGTACATAAAGTAGTTCTATACCTATAAATTACTGAAAAACTTATAAGATGTCTTAAAACAACATGGCAAACCTCTCAATATTGTGCGTATAAACTTACAATTGCAGTTGGACTGTATGGTAGGACATGTTTTTCAACTACAATGTTAAGTTTGCTCTTGGGATAAAGTCATCCCAAATACGGAACCCTTCATTTTTTTTTATATATTAGTTTTTTATATTGCAAAATAACCATGTGCTTAACCTCGATCTTGCCTGGTGGTAAGCGATGGATGAAGTCTACAATGGAACGAGCAAGCCCAGAAGGATGCTGGTTCACTCTCACTTTGAGGGCTGATGGGTTATACGTGAAACACAGATGCTGGCAGAGTCAATGAAAATGTCATTTGTACATCCTAAAATGATAAAGTCTATTAGTTTATCCTTTACCACTTTTGACAAATATTACTATACTATAAAAGTTGGCTATACAGGTATTTTAACCGACTTCAAAAAGGAGGAGGTTATAGGCATATATCCGTCTTTATGTATTTTTTTTATGTATGTTCATAAACATTTTCGTCAATTGTGGACCGATTGTGAAAACTCTTTTTTATTTGTTAGAAAAAGCTTGCGCGGTAGTCCCATATAAATATTAACTTTGCTTGGGTTGTCTTTGAGTTAGCTTCGATAGGTAATATGTATTTAATCCACTTTGTGTATTTTGATGATGTTATAATACTTCCTTTACTGTTGTTTCCGTGGCAAGTAGTGGTATACGTATTGGTGCGGGGTAGGTACCATAACTAAAAAAAGAAAAAGAAAAACTTTACAAAAAAAAAAAAACAACCGACATCCATAAAAAAACACTAGGTACTTATAAAGTGAATAATAACTTTAATTTTGGAAATCGGTGGCAAAAAACTAAAACACAGATCCAAAGACACCGACTGCTGCATTTAAAGTTATTTTTCACATTGTAGTTTTTTGGCAGTCAGTTGTTTTTTTTTTTTTCAAGCTTGAAAAAACATGCTTAAACTTAAAAAAATATGAGGGTGTAATTAGTAAAGTATTTGTTGAAACTAGTTTCGATCATCAGTAAATATGTCAAGCTGTTGAAAACGTCGATTTTCCGATATGAAAAATATTTCAAATATACGTCAAACGATAAATAATGATGGAAAATCCTTAAATATAGGTACGATTTGACAGGGAAATAGTTTTTAAGTATCACTTTGTAAGTTCACGGAATTACGTTTCAGAAGATTAACCTTCAAAACTAAATACTTACCACACATGTATGCATGTGTGGTAAATATATAATTAATAAAAAAGAAAATTTTAACAAACTAAATACACTCATAAAATAAATCACCTTTAAACACAAAACTCACCACCACAACACTAGGAATAGAGATAGCATAGAACTGCCTTCAGTTAGAACTATGTACAGAAGAAGAACCATTGACATGAACATGAACATGTCTGTTTGTCCTGAGTCTGGGTGTAATTATCTATATAAGTATGTATTTACAAAAAAAAAAGGAATGTATGTAGTATATCAGTTATCTGGTTTCCATAGTACAAGCTCTGCTTAGTTTGGGATCAGGTGACCGTGTGTGAACAATGTCCTAGGATATTATTATTATTATTCAGTTTGAGGAAGCGCAACTTTATAATAAGTCACCGAAAGAAATAAGAGATTCTTCATCAGTGAACATTTTTAAGAATAGGTTAAATTTACGGCGCTTACGTCGCGCGCGAACTGCGCGCTTACGTCGCGCGCAGTTCGCGCGCGACGTAAGCGCCGTACGCGATCAGCGCGCGGGCGGCGCGCTGGCGGCTCGCGTCTTCCTTCCGCAGAACAAACATAACTTATCCGCTCAGTTCGTTTCTGATTACTGGAGGATAAGTACGTGTTGTCATGGAGTGGACGGAGGAGAATTGTTTACGCTTAATTGAAACATATAAGTATTGTGAGCTAGTAAACGGAACTGTAAGTGCGAGAATTGAGTGCGCGCAGATCGCGCGCCGCGCGCACGCCTTTTACGAGCCTTGCATGAGTTGCGCTAAAGAGCGAACCAAACCATTGCCGTGACTGCAGGCGTGCAGCTCGCGGGCAGCTCGCAAACGGCTCGCAAGCTGCACATTCGCGGCACATTCGCCAGATGTGGACGCACCCTAAGGACACGGAAAACTAAATTTCAGAAGATATAATTAGAAAGAGTGACAGTGTTGATTTTTAAATCGATATCAATCTGCCTAGCCTTTTACCAGCTATGTTGGGGTTAGCTTCCAGTCTAACCGGATGCAAATGAATGCAATTATTTTACATGGAGCGACTGCCTATCTGACCTCCACAACCCAGTAACTGAGTAACACGAAAACCCGTGGGTAAGACTGGTTGTCAGGCTTATTGATAGAGCAGCAATGGTTTGTTCCTGTATTCATTCGTAGTTAATATTTTATAGACAACATTGTACAAAAACATACGCAAAGCCGGAACTATGATTATTTTAAATTGGTAACAGACATGTATAAATATGATTATTCACACTGGCTAGTCCATACATATATGCGACATCCAATAAGGCTTTTGGGCTTTTAATTAGCCGTAACTACTGTCAAAGATCTATAATTGACAGCTGGGACCAATGGCTTAACTTGCTTTCCGAGGTATGGACGGGTCTCCATATGTGATGGAAAAATTAATGCCAAAAGTTATCTCTCAAATAAAACAATTTCATGGATATTAAAAATATTTTTCTGTGTTTTATTTCAATTTAAAGTTCCGCCTCTAAAAAAAACACCCGATATAAATACCGGTGTTTGTAATAACAAACCAAGAAACAAATTAACAGACATACAGCATAAAGTTAGATATGACGTGGGTACAACCTCAAAACGTGATAGGATATTAAAACCTATATTTGCGAACCTAACAGATAGCGAGTTTTAATTAACCCTTTGTGTTCCAGCCTTTTATAGGATTGTGTGTAAAAATGAATTCGTGAATGTTTTGTACCTGGTATCACATGGAACGGCATGAGTATTTATGTTAGCCCTTTGATAAATGGTAGGCACCTAAAAACATTACCGAAATAGTGAGGTACAGGTTGGTAAAACAGACAGGATACAATAAAATGAGCTAAGCTCCTTTACTTGAGGATTAACCCCAAATAGAAGAAGATAATAGGTCTTTACCTATGAAATTGCCGATTTTTGATACCGGCTAGTATGAAGATATATCTTTCATTCTATTTAGAATTCCAAATTCAAATTAATTTTATAATATAGCGTGATACTTAAAAAAAACTGTCTTCATTTGTTTACCCGCCGTTTGATTTTTCTTTGATATCGATGTTCCGTCGTGGCACCAACGCAACACAGACAGCACGCAATATTAACGACGTGTATGGACAAGGTACCGCAAATGAACGCACGGTGCGTTTTTGGTTTTGTTCGCTTCCGTTCTGGTTTTCATCTCAAAATGAGCCCCGGGGAAAAATTTCAAATCCAATGAGGTGGTGAAAAATGCCTTTAATATTTATCGATTCCCGTTCCCAGGATATCTATAGAATCTGCAATGAGGCATCAACAAACTTTAATTAAAATGGCAAAAGTGCATCGACAATATTTATTTAAAAAAATTGTTTGAGTTTTTTAATGTAAATCGGCAATTTCATATGTAAAGACCTAATATTAAATAGATAAAGAGGAAACGAGAAAAAGTAGAATATGCCAGATGGACTTTTATGACAAACGCACTAAGAGCTAAGAAAGAATGAGGCTCACGTCTCGAGACAGAACAGCGGGGTAATTGTGTAAAATCTCATTATCATTGATTTTGATAATTTAATGATTATTCATTGCGTTATTTACGGTGTCGAACGAATCTTTCAAATATATTATGAAGCAATGAATTATGAATTTCTTACTATCAGCGTCTTGTAAATCTATAGACATGGGTAGCGTACTTTCTACTGAAACCCAATGACTGAAGACAATCTAGGAAAATTAAATTGCTAATCTATTCATGATCCATTTTATGGTTGGAAACTGAACATTCCAAATACAATAAATTACCTACGATCACTAATACAAGACAAACGGTTATCGACCAACGAGTCAGCATTTTCCCGAACCCGGAACAGCCTTTGGCCGTCACCAGTCCTATATATAAATCTTTTCATCCGCCTAGCCTTTCCCAACTATGTTGGGGTCGGCTTCCAATCTAACAGTATGCATCTGAATACCAGTATTTTTCATGGAACGACAGCCAATCTAACCTTCACAACCCAGTAACTGGGTTATACAATACCCGTTGGTCGTCAGAGTTTCGAGATTTTAACTACTAAAATCTTCATAGTTATGTGTTAAAAATTCGTCTGCTCAAGAACATAAATAACGCAATGAATTTGTTGAACTGTTAAAATGAAAACACGGCCACTAAGTGTGTAATTTACCCGACTGTTTGTCAGATCGTGTATTTAATATTTTATCAAATAAAATTATCATCCCAAATGAATCAAGGATCTAAATCTCATCGCCCTCAATATTCTATTCTTCCAATATTTATCTATTCATCAGCCGTATCTTCAAAATGTCTTCCTAAAATACGACATATTTAAAAGGTAGAGTAATTTGGATTATTTAAGTCATTGCCTCGTGCCAAACGGTCTGTAAGATGATTATCGTACGTATCATCGGCAACGATTACCTTAATGGTATTGCAATGACTAGGTAAAAGGATGGGTAAAACGTTTCGGCTCGATTTAACGTGAAGTAAATGATTTCTTGGATTTTTCTTAGGCAAAGCCAGCTTGATTTTGAAAGCATCTGTGATTTAGCGAAATTTATTTATTTTTCGTAAACTTTTGTTTTTTAAATCGACAATTTGTTTGTTTGTTAAAATTTTCGTTTTTAAAGGCTTACTTAGCTCTCACAAGTGATAGAAAAGACACTTAGACTCTTAACCTTTTAATGATAATACTAAAGTTACACTTTTACACTACGTCAGTACTATACATTTCGGCAGACCGAACAATATTGCCTCAGAAAACAGTATTAGATTCACTTGACAGCTCTGTATCTCCGCGCTCCGTTACAAAAATGGAGGAAAGCGCGCGAATTTTAAGTCAATTGATAGACATTAAACTTATATAAAATGGTAACTAAGTATTGATTATAATAATCATTAATGTTTTGTATTTTGATTCAAGTTCATTCCTACGTATTTAATCATTTCATAATAATATTTAAATAGTATCATATTTAATCGAACCAAATTACTGTTACTAGTCAAGTTGCTTACTAATAAAATCATAAATTCACTTTGAAATATCTTGATTTATTTTATAATTGTTTACACAAGGAAACCTGGAACAATTTAGTAATCTATAACCTTTCATTCTCTAAGTTTATAACCTGTGATATATTTTACTTAGGGCCGATTTTTCAATCGTTACCTAACTTTTATCTAAGGAATAAAAATGTCAATTTTACAGCTTTTGTATCTATAGAAATTATGTAAAACCGCCATATTTAAAAATCTGCACTTAGTTGAACTAATTAAATATTTTCATTCTTTATTTTAAGTAACAATAAAATGTTATCGGTACGTACAACTTCAGCAAGACTTGTCTAATACCTTACCAAAAAAACTTGTACTTATAACCCAAAATTACACGATTTCACCTCAATCAATTTTACCTCAGTGCACGTCATAAAATATCTTCTTACTTAGTTCATAATCCATTGGAACTAGAGTTCAAAATCGTTTAGCAGATATTTTTTAAGATGTATAAATCGGTATCGATTGTCATGTAATGTCGAAGTTGCGTGATCGAATGAAGGTTACGTTAAAACGTGAATACGTTTGATGTAAACTAAATAGTTTACTTTTACGTGAGTTATAGCCTTTATAATGACTCTTTACTTATGTATAACACACACACTCTCCTAAAACTTGCGTCGACTGTTGTGTCAAAATTATACAAAAATTAACTTAAATGTGCTGTGCTTTTAGAGTTATAATGTTGTGTATTTTAAGTAGGAACAGCTTGATCGTTTTTTGATAAGCATGGTTCCAGTTTTTTGTCGTATGATAATCTACCGACTGGAGACTGAAGACAGTGGAACGCCAGACTTCCACCAACTTAAATATCATTTGCAGATTTTAAGGCGGCTGTAGGATCTCCTGTTAAAGGCACATCTATGTAGGTATACCTAATGTTGAAATTGTTATCATGACAAAACATAATGATGAGATTCAGACCTCCTTGTTGTGAGAGAAAACGAATCGTAATACACAGTGTAGAGGCAACTAAGGAACTATATTCAGAAGATATATCATAGTACTTGACGGCACTGTCTATTTTTAACCGACTTCCAAAAGGAGGAGGTTCTCAATTCGTCTGTATGTTTTTTTTTTTTTTTGTATTTTTGTTACGCGATTCAAAGAAGGATGGACCGATTTAGAAAATTCTTTTTTTGTTTGATAGGGTATGCTTCCGACGTGGTCCCATATAAATTTTCTTAACTTTGCTTGGGGAGTTTTTGAGCTAGCTTCATTAATGCGTATATTTCTCACTTATTTTATGTGGATGATGTGATGGTGTTTTAATAACTTCCTATCACTGTTATTTACATGGCTATATCTACAATTATTGTGCTCAATTATGTATTCGAATTTGTGTGGGGTAGGTTCCACAACTAAAAAGTGAAAAATAAACCTTTTTAGCAAAAAATAAAACCGACTTCCAAAACAAAACACTACAAAGTTAAAAATAACTTTAATTTCGGAAGTCGGTGGCAAAAAACGAAAATACAAAACCAAAGACACCGACTACCGAAATTAAGTTATTTTTCACTTTGTAGTGTTTTGTTTTGGAAGTCGGTTTTATTTTTTGCTAAAAAGTTTTTTTTGTTATTGGAATCACCGAAATGGTCGAATAAGAGTGACACTGGCTGGTGACAGTCACTCTAGTAGAGCGTCAGTGTCGCATCAATGGTTGCGTGGTGGCTGTCTTCTGATTTCTGCTGGTATCAGAAGAGCGGCCGCCGCCGTACTAGGTTCACGACGAACTGCCATATTTCGCCACAATCCTGATAATATTGAAGCTGCTAAACTACTTATACGATGACCTCTTCTGATAAAGGCTATCCAGTGCCATTATACCTATACAGCGATCATAAAATACGTTTCCAAAGCGTTTGACAGTTCATTGTACTAGTCATTCAGAGGCGAATGTCCGTCAGTGGTCGCGCGTTTTCGCACTAAAAACCTATTATATTAATTTACCTCACTCAAGTTAAGTTGCGCTCAGAAAATTAATTAGACAAACTGTAAATATACACTGTATTTAACACTATAGGGATCAAAAGTTGGAACTTAAGTACATAAGTATAGCTCAGTCATAAATGAGATGTACCTCATTGATGTAGCTTAAAGCAGCTCAGTATTATGTGTTTATAATGAGTATTACTCACCTCATTTAAAATAAGTTTTTTACTTTAGGAGCTGGATATTGAAATATCGTTTTAATAGGTCTGTTTTGGAAGATAGTTTGAAGTGCTCAAAATATACAAGGTGTAACTTAAATAACGCACGACCTCTTAAGGGATCATTGTACTCATAATTATGAATAACTTTTACTATGCGACCAAACCTGAAGTCGCGAAAAAAATCAGCTGTACTGAACGTACATGTATGTTCCCATAATTCTTCAAAATGTATGTGTGTTTGGTCCCATAGTAAAAGTTGTTCATAATGATGAGTATAATGACCCCATAAGAGGTTGTGCGTTATTTAAGTTACACCTTGTATATGTCGTAGGATGATTTGATCACTTTGAATGAAAAGGTCAACATTTTTCTCATTTCCAACTCAAAATGGTTCCTTGGGAAAAGTTGTTATAGTTTGTCGTGTTATTTTTAACCCTTCTTAACTCTGATATAATACTTCAAAGCTCACAGGGTAAAACCAGGAACCAATCAGAATAAGATTAGGTCACTAAGCAAAAATCTAGGCAATCAGAGTTAAGGATATTCAATGTTACTAGAACATCTCGGTTTTTGCAAAAACCCTATCTTTTTCCAGTAAGATGTAGAAATGTTTTCAACACTGTCTAATTATCTGTGTTTTCGCAATATCCCTAGGGTTTTCGCGAAAATTCGAATTATCAAATCATCTTTCGACATATTATATTGTATATATTTTTTGTTTAATTTTGACTCTCATCGAACACCTGATTTGAGTCCGGGACGTAATACTGTGGTTCTTTTTAGCTCGGCAGTACCTTACTTTACTATTTATCCAAGAAAATTACCAAAGCCATCACGGGCGAACCAATACTTCTGCTTTTCATAGTCATAGTACTAAACCATTTTATTCCTTTATGATACTAAGATCGTTTAGCCAAATAAAATTTTAGCTTTGTTGTAAAAATTCAAACAGTCGACTCTTCAAAACTTACTTCCGAAACCAAGTATATGACTAGTTGGCTCAAAACCAAATTAGCTAGTTTTAAAAATCGAATGATGCAGAATATAAAACTGTTTACGACCCCACCGGTTGGCAAAGCTTTGACTGCAAAATAATTTTTACTAAGGTCTCTTGGTATTAATATTTTTAGAACTATGAAAATCCACCAGAACAAATGCTTATGTAAGATTCTTTCGAGCAATTTTCGATATTGACTTGTGGATGAGCATTGTGGAAGCTGAGAGCTTCAAAGCTTGAATTTCCAGATAAAACTGAGGTGGACGCGTATGAAAACGGGAGTAAGGTAGGTAACGTTTGCGACTACATGCTATTGGGAACTAGCGGAGCGATTCTGAAACTGCCCGATAGATTTGTCAGCATTTTGCAAGGACACATCTCTTGGAAAAATGTGGATATTCTCCGTATTGTAAGAGGTAGTTTTGGACGTAGTACATCGATATAAAATGACGGTTTACGTTCAGTTTATTGTTTTGTATTGGTACTATATTTTTATCCAGCGGTTTTTTACTTTAGATGTTTTGTTAATCTTTTTCTATTATTGTATGTAACTATAACTTTTTTTTTAAATGTTATATTTTAACATTAAGCACGTTCATACAGTTTAAATTCTAAAAAATAAATAATAAATATTATTGGCACTTATATGTTCGAGCCGTTTGGGGTTGAAACACTAGGGCCATGGGATTCGAGACCCCTCTTAGTTTTTTGAGACATCGCCAAGCAGTTGGTCGAGTCTACACGTGACCAGAGGGCTGGCCTATTTTTTGGCCAATGAATTAGCATTGCCATACAACGTGGCAATACTGTCAGCCCGGAGTACTTGTATATATTATTATTATTATTAAAAGACTGTATGTAAATATAGCTAAACGGGGATCGGAAACGGGGAAAAGATTTTGACAAAATTTCACTATCCACTACTATGGTAATTACATATTCTCATCATATCATTTTGGGATAGTTTAAACCCAAAAAAAAACAAAAGCGAATCATATTAAATATTTTTATTTATTTTTTTATTTCGTTCTTGGACATAATAATTTATACACAAATTCCTGACGAAATGTAATTTTAATTTTATTTTTTATTATTTTCTTTTTATTAACAAATTGTAATTTATATGATGCATAAGAAAAAAATAATTAATTACTGTTACTGGTGTAATACCGTTGTAATTAATAATAATAAATAAATAAATAAATTTATTGATAAAAACATATTGACGTATTTTTGCAGTTAATATTATTATGTTTCTTTTAATTTTAAACCACTTTCAGTGCAGTCAGATTCATAGATCATATCATACATTCGTAGATTTCTTCGTCATACCTTCGTAGATTGCTCTACCGTAAATAAATACCTGGCAGGCGAAGTAAACGAGATTACAAAACCCAAAACCAACGAATGATCTAGCTATTTAGCCTCTCGCTATTTACGTTTCCAAGAACAGCGACACCCAAATATGAGAGTACGAAATAATTGAGCCTAAAGTATGCATAAGACAAGCGCTACGAATGTATAACAACGCATAATCAATAGTTTAAGACATATTCTATTTAATCGAACTTATAATAATTCCTATTTATCGCTCCTAAAAATATTATTGATCACTAATATAATAATTGCGCCTCTTTTTGTGAAACTCAAATAATTCCTATATTGCTGTCCTTAAAATATTAAATAGCCAAGTACCTGCGACCAACTTGAATGTAGCTCTCGCTCAGCTATCCCGATATTCTTACGGGTTCGAGACTTACGCGGATGAAACCACGGGGCGCTGCTATATACAGGTTTATTCGTAAAACACTAACAACCTCTTAAGTGGTCATTGTACTCATCATTATGAACAACTTTTACTATGGGATGAAGCCTGAAATCGCGAAAAAAATCAGCTGTTCAGTACATTTATGTTCGTATAATTCGTCAAAATGTACTGAACAGCTGATTTTTTCCGCAGACATCGTTTTATTTTCCTGTAATCTTTACATAAACTTCTATCACACAGAATAATTTCAGATTTTTCTCTATGCAAACTACGGAGATAAGGGTGGGGGGAACGGTATTTTTATTAACACTTTTCATCAAAACACGGAACTACGCGGCCTAAAAAAAAAAGTTTGAGAAGTGGGCTCCTTTTTACCATTTTGTTACGGAACCCTAAAAAGTGGCCATAATTAGAAGCTTAATAAGTTTTTAGAGGATCAGTTAAATATTTCCAATAATTTAATTAGTAGATATCGGTTTTATATCAGAACCATCTTAAAATATTTGATACTAGCTTTTGCCGGCGGCTTCGCCCGCGTGGATGTTGGAAATTTTCCCACGGGAACCATATATTTTCCGGGATAAAAAGTATCCTAT
This sequence comes from Dicycla oo, assembly GCA_948252095.1. NCBI lineage: Eukaryota > Metazoa > Arthropoda > Insecta > Lepidoptera > Noctuidae > Dicycla > Dicycla oo. The sequence goes on along the minus strand of OX411733.1, from coordinate 8,848,874 downwards.
GTGCTATTCCAGACTATAATCTATCTCTGTGCTAAATTCCATCCAGATCCGTTCAGCCGTTCTGGCATGATTGAGTAACAAACATCCAAACATCTTCACAAACTTTCACATTTATAATATTAAAAACAGGATTTGTGTTGCTCATGATATGTTTTAGTTATCAATGAATCAGCTGATATGGATTCTAAATCTTGCCACCCATGAATTTCTACATTTGCAGAGACTTTAGCAACAGTACATTCCTCATGGTGAGCCTGCAGTGGTACAACATCATCTAGTCTTTGTGACGTTGAAGGCTTTTCTAGAAACAATATTTTTCTGCAATTGCAAGCTCTATGACGTTCTTTTCTGGATAAAGCCTGTTATTCCATGGGAACATAGAAGGAATAGCACTTAAAAAAAATGTGTAGATGTTCTATCCCTGTAAAATAAATAAAACAAATACTTTTAACGCGAAAGACTTAAGTAGCAAGATTATTCAGACATCGGACCTTAAGAGATTATTATTTACCTGTATATTTACTGATTTTTTTGTAGTCACTCTCCTTGAAATGTTTTCTACGTAACCTCAATTGGCTTTTAGTTACGAAATCAACACGTCTTATTGGTTTCAGCCACAGATTTTAGAGTCCTTTGAAAAATGGTGGGTTCCCGTCAATTGGGTAAGCTACACCGCATCATTTCAATAAAAAAAAAAAAAAAAATATATATATTAATAGTACAAAAACACCACTGTTTTGGAAGCGATCTAAGCTAGCGCCATTTTGACAGTTGCCCGCCCCATTGACTACTACTCAATTTTTTACTAGTAAGTGGTTATGTGGAACACTCTGTCATTCTCCACGTTCAAATTCTGGCAGGAGCAGGTGGCGTTGTGTTTGATGATGATGTGATTGTAGGAAAGAAGATGAGGCATGTCCTGTGACCTCCACTCTGGCATTGTGTTAGGAAAGTGTCTAGATTGTATCTACCGTGGCCAAACTCAATCCGAGTGTAACATGAAAATTAATACCCCGTCAGCCGTCTCATAGCGTGGATATCGTAAAAGATGCTTAAAGGATTACGTGTAAGTACAGAATTGACGGCAGGACCAATCCCTTTGAAGAGTATTATGACGTCTTATATTAAGGTCACATCACAGAAACGCGAAAGAGTGGTAACAATCCTTTATTTCCCGTTGCTGTCTCTTATTGAGGCTTAAAGTTACAGTCAAAGTAATTTGTTGTAGTACTATTAGTAGCCTACATAGATATTGACATGTACATGTCATTATTAACTTGTGGAGCTCGTAGCTAAATAATACCAGCCGCACGGGTTGATCGAAGCTTAAGCTACGCTTGCCGGGGTCGGTTCGTGGATGGGTGACCATCCATAACATATCGAGACTCTTCCGTGCTGTCATTTGTAGATTTTTGACAGTCGTTACGGGTCGTCAGAAGTCCGAAAGTCTGACAACCAGTCTTATCAAGGGGTATCATATTACCCTGTAACTGGATAAGCAGTCGCTCCATGTAAAATACTGGTATTCAGCTGCATCTGGTTAGACTGGAAGCCACCCCAAATCCCATCACCAAACCCATAGCTGGGATAAGGCTGGACAGATTGAACTGCATTATTAATTACTGGTATTTTAATACATAGTTACGATTTAGGCACCTGCATCCGTCAAGGGGGTGATTCTACCCGTCATACTAAACAACTTTAACCATGAAACTCATATCCAATTCGAGAAAAAAAAATCAAATTCCTAATACAACAGTAGACTGACTATTTCGATACATGTACGAGTATGAATTGTTTTCTTTTTACGTGTACGTGTTTCGTAGAATCACCCCTTTAACGGATGTAGGGTATTAAATCGCCCCCTGTGTATTTGTCAGTAAGTGTAGCTTATTTAATAATTTAATTAAGTTTCTGTACCCATCAGCAATTACCCCAGCCAGATATATACCTATATATAAGACTCAGTGGAAATACGACCTTCCATACAAATCATCCCCTGTTTAAAGCCCTTAGGGGGTGAATTTTCTATAACCCTTCCAAAGTGCTCACTGTCGCTATATAAAAAACTCTTGTGAAAAAAAAAATCTAGCTTTTAGATCTAGTGGTTTAGGCAGTGCTTTGTCTGTCAGTAAATAAGTGATTTCCAGGTTTTATTTTCACTCTGATATTCTTGGTAGTACCGAAATAGCTAATGGCTAAGTAATAACAGCCGCACGGGTCGATCGATCAGGTTAAGCTACGCTTGCCGCGGTTGGTCCGTGGACGGGTGACCATCTTTACATACCAAGACCCCTCCGTACCTCGGAAAGCACGTTAAGCCATTGCTCCCGGCTGTCATTCATGGATCTATGACAGTCTGGTCGTCAGAGGCCCGAAAGTCTGACAACCAGTCTTACCAAGGGGTATGGTAATACCCAGTAACTGGGTTGTGGAGGTAAGATACTGGTATTCAGCTGCATTCGGTTAGACTGGAAGCCGACCCCCAACATATTTGGGAAAAGGCTAGGCAGATGATGATTCTTGGTAGTTCCAGCCATCAGTCATCACCCTTGTTTTATTCATACTCAAACTCTTTACCATGTACCCACATGAACTCTTGACCTAATTGCTAACAATCGTCACGACAATGGTTCCTCTGACCACTTAGAACTACAATACAAACTCAATTAGACGCCACCATCACGGTGGGGCCTTAAATCGAGGCCAATTTGTTGAAGACGGGTCGGATTAGGACTTAAAACGAGGCAGTCGAAAGCCTCGAGTTTATTGGGGTGTTGATTTTTAGTATTGAGTGTTGGTTAACTTGTTATTTTGTTACTGAATTCAATTAACTAAAGGCACAAAAAGTTAGGGTAACCTTAAATATTTTGTTCCTTTTCAGTGTCTGATTGATGATACCGACTACACTGTTCTTCTCGTACAAAGAATGGTAATTGAGTTCTCAATATTCAAAAATCAATCTGCCTAGCCTTTTCCCAACTATGTTGGGGTCGGCTTCCAGTCTAACCGGATGCAGCTGAATACCAGTATTTTACATGGAGCGACTGCCTATCTGACCTCCAAAACCCAGTTACTGAGTAATACGATACCCCTTGGTAAGACTGGTTGTCAGACTTTCGGACTTTTGACGCCCATCCACAGACCAACCCCGGCAAGCGTAGCTTAACCTGATGGATCGACCCGTGCGGCTGTTATTACTTAGCCACGAACTCTTCCGAGTACTGAATATTATACAGGCTTAATTAATGTCTTTCGGCAATTTTGCGCCATAACTTAAAATTTCCTTTTTTCTCTTGGATAAATCTCTATACAAAAGATGAGCTTCATAGTTAAGTAGGTAGTATTTCCAAAACACGAAAACTAAGTTTTACAAGACTTAGCGCTAATTTTTCAATTGTCAGTTAACTTTATTTAAGGAGGAAGCGTCAGGGTAGCCCACGAAATTCAAATTTTCTTACGTTTTTTGCAATTTGCAAATCAGTATTAAGTTGTATGTTAAATAAAGTATGATTTGCGGCCGTAACGAATATATATTTACAGAATTATATACAACTGAATCAGTAATACAACTCCTCAAGTTAGCATAATCCTAAAATATTAAGATTTCATGAAATAGTAATTTTTTAGGATTACCTGGTCTTAAAGAATTGTATTGATCACTTTAATGATTCTAATTATGTAAATAGATACTTGTTACGAACACAAATTATAATTTGATCAACGTACAATATAATACCGACTTGTAAACTGCAAAAAAAAAACGTAAGAAAATTTGAATTTCGCGGGCTACCCTGACGCTTCCCCCTTAAGAAATTAATATGGCGGTATGACATCTTTTGTATAGAAAATATGTCAAACTATCATACTTATTCTTCAGATAAAAGATATCTGACTATTGAAAAATCAGCACTTAGTCGACAACATCAGTTCCGATAAAAAACGTTACGATTTAATAATCGTTAACTGTCTCCGATCAAAACTAGCCGGTACTTTTACTTATTGAAGTACTTATAATGAGGCATAAGTTGTGCTTCAAGGCAAGCCAACTCCGCTTAACACTTCCGCTCACTCCGAAGCCACACGTTGTAACGACTTCTTTGAAAGTTTAATTTGTCTCTGTCATAATCAAAGCTTTTATTATTCTTTTTAGGGTTCCGTACCTCAAAAGGAAAAAACGTTACCCTTATAGGATCACTCGTGTGTCTGTCTGTCTGTCCGTCTATCACAGCCAATTTGCTCCAAATCTAATGGACCGATTAAGTTGAAATTTAGTTCACTTATGTATTCCTGTGACCCAAACACGGACGTGTAACGTAAATAAATAAACTTTGAATATGGGAGTCAATTTTGGGGGGCAAGTAAGAAAAAAAAAAAGTTTTGCAATCTGTACCATGTGACATATCAAATGAAAGGGCTTACTGTGAGGGTCTGAAATATAATATATATATTTCTTTTTATAATTTTAAAATAGATCATTTTAAAGTTATTAAAAAATAGACGAAAATTGACCGTTCCCCCAAAAAACACTGCAATACAAGGTGACACTAGTTCAATTCAAGTTCACTTCACGAGCCGCAGTCCCGAAAAACTAAAGTCCGACCGCGAAGTCCTTGATAGAGGCTCGAGGGACCAAAATGTAGGGGGCGCGACGTAAGTGGTACCTGGTGGCTTCGTTACGCTACTAAGTTAAACTCTCAAATAACTTTCAAGGGTTTATTGCTAAGAAAGAGAGTTAACAAGGTAACGTTTAGGCTAAGCTGTCGCTAAAATGAGGAAATGATTGAGATTACTGTGCTGGCGAATGCACCCAGTTGCTGTCCGTAATGCACTGAGCGCGCGGCGCATTTAGTGCGGCTGTATTGTATCGCTAGGTCAGCAAACGTGGTCCATTGCAATTATTGCATCGAACAGGTATGTACGTACCTATATACCTAGAATGTACGTATCTATATCAGCTTCCGTTAACCACAGCACAAGCTAGGCTTGGTTTGGGATGGGTTAACCATGTGTAAGTATGGGTGTAAGTACCTATTAAAATAAAATTGTCCAAGTCACTATTATTATAAAGGTATTTGTTTTTTCAGATAAATGTCCATGTGTTGTCACCAGTCTTATACAAAAGACCTAGATCAGGGCCATTACAATAGTGTCAGAATGGTCTGTCATTGATTTCATAATTGTTGATTTTGACAAGTTTTGTAATCTACTTATATAATGGCGTCATTATGACTTTCCAATGGTCAACCACTGACACTCCTTTGAAAGAAATGGCTTAAAATGGTAATCTCTTACATAATGTAAAAACAATGTTACTAACCATATATGAGTTGGCTCGAAATAAAGTTTATTCTATTCTATTCTATTCTATAATGACAAATGAAAGACTGACGTATGCGGTAATCTGCTAAAATTTTGACAGTTCCTTTGATCAGTACCACGATTCTATTACGAGACCACTGACCTACCAATGATCGACCATTATGAATTTAGCAGATTACGAACTTTTAGCAAAATGACAATAGGATCGTGTTGGAATGACGAATTAATAAAAAATAGCAGACTTGGGGCCCTGGAAAGGTGCGACGGTTGCGGGAATATATAAGCTCCGAAATGGAGCTATTGCGAGGTTTGCGACATTGAGACATAACGTGCGAAACGTTTAAAACGCGCAAAAATTTATCTAGCCGCGCAAATATCTGCAAGCACGAATCGCATCCTCTGATATCCCGTAGCCTGCCCTCACCTGACATGTTTCAAGAGTTAGAGATAAACTTGGAGCAGTTGGATCAGTAAGAAACCTCACTGATTACCGATTCGGAAAAGATGCCAGCGACTACTTCAACAGAATTGACGCTCAACGCAGATGAAACAATAGAAATAGAATAAAAAATGATGTTGTTCAGTTATCAAGATAAAGATAATTTTATTTTGCAAATACTTCAGCCATATTTTACCATGTAGGCATGGAAAAGATACACAAAATTACACTAACTTAAAAATCTTTTTCATTTAAGAACTCACTTATATTATAATAACCTTTATTATAATAAGCATGCAGCTGAATACTAGTATTTTACATGGAGCGACTGCCAATCTGACCTCCACAACCCAGTTACTGAGTAACGCGATACCCCTTGGTAAGACGGGTTATCAGACGTTTTGGGCTTCTGAGTACCCGTAACGGAAGGTATAGTTGCTATTCATTTACGAAACACTGCCTCATAAAAGTCACTGTATTGTCATCCCAGCGCTAAATCAATCTGCCTAGCCTTTTCCCAACATGTTAGGGTCGGCTTCCTGTCTAAAGAGATGCAGCTGAATACCAGTACTTTACATGGAGCGACTGCCTACCTGACCTCCACAACCCAGTTACTGGGTAACACGATATCCCTAGGTAAAACTGGTTGTCAGATCTTTTGGGCTTCTGAGTACCCGTAGCGGAAGGTATATTTGAATGAACCTTGCGCACGTGTTTATTTCAAACACAGGTATAGACGCCAGCACATCACCCTACCCGAAACTATCAAATTTTCCCAATCAACCTTGAACCTAATGCTTTAGCGATAAAGTTGAAAATCTATTAAAGAAATTTGATAGATTGTAGTAGCTTGATGTGCTGGCGTCTGTATGTACTTTTGAATTGTTAAAGAGTAAGTCAGTCAGAAAGATGAAACTAGTTGCCCTTTTTAAAGCATAATCGGTTCCTATGGAGAAGAACGGACAAGAAACTCCATGGAGACTCTTTCAAATCACTAAACGATTAAACTTAAGGGGAAAGCTCCAGGTAGACCGCAAATTTCAATTTTTTTTTTCGTTTTTTTCAATTTGCAAGTCAGTATTAGGTTGTATGTTGATTAAAGTATAATTCGAGGTCGTAACGAATACATGTTTAAAGAATTATAATCATTAGAATCAGTAATACAACTCTATAAGTTAGTATAATCCTCAAATGTCAAGATTACATGAAATAGTCATTCATTAGGATTATATGAACTTAGAGAGTTGTATTGATGAGTTTAATGATTACGATTTTATAAATACAGATTTTTTACGGTCGCGTATCATATTCAGATCAACATACAACCTGATACTGACCTGCATGCAAATTGCTAAAAAAACGTCAGAAAATTTGAATTCGCGGGCTACCTGGAGCTTTCGCCTTAACGATTCGTGTTTGAGAGCAATGATGCAAGGACTTTAAAAGATTTGGTTAGATTAAGGTTTCTAGGCTTTTAAGTCTTTAAAAAGAACTCGACTAGGATATGACGGTTTGCAACTCAATCGAGTCCTTAACCCTTTATAGGACGGCCTGACGACCCTGAACCCTAACCCTTTTAAGAGTCTTCGACTCAGTACTCGATTTAAACGAATCAAGCGCAATGAAAAGGTTCGAATCCTTTTGAAAACATAGCAGTTCCTGAGTTTTGCGAGTCGCCAGTCGTGAGACGCGCGCGTAAGTACGCATCCACAATACAATGTTACAAACAATGATTGAGGGTATGGTCTCATATTAAACGACTCGCTTTGTTAAATGACTCGAGTTCTTTACTAAAAAGACTCGTGACTAAGCTTTGAACCTCTTAGTAAAGAACTGGAGTCGTTTTATTGATTCGAGTATTTTCTAATGACTAGAGCTCTTTCACATTAGTAACAAGCCTCAAGTCGTATTTTTGGAGTCGAGTCTCTCAAAATCGAGGCTAGTCTTAACTATATAGGTTTAGAAGCATCGAGTCCTTTCGTCATAATTTTAGAGTCTCAAGCTGCAAATGTAAGATCGCGCCCAAAGTCTTATACAACGTGCTAAGAATATAAAAGTCGCGACGCGACGCTGCATTACGTATATTTACGAAAGCCTTAACTTGAGCTTGAACAAGCAAGCATTGAACTCCCTTATGTTGTCGACAGTACCAAAACCTTAAAACCTTTATGACTGCAAAATTCATTGAATTGCTAGCGAATATTTTAACAATTTCTGAATCCAGGTACGTTCGAGTATATACGGTTCGTTTATTTCGTTCGTTCGAATTAATGTAAAATGCTAAATGCTTTTATATTTATTGGTATAATTTATGTAATTTAAAATGGAACTGGGGGTGTATATCGTCCAAAAGTGCAATTTAATACTTGCGATAATAAAGTTAGGTTAAAATTACACAGACAGAATTTATAATGTGTTTTTGGGGAATCAGGACCAGCCAACCAATACAAATTCGCAGACAAGAACTTATATTATTATGATGTTCGTTAGGATTGACGTGAATGTTTACTGAGTCCAATTTGTTACCTATCTACTATACTGGTAATTTGACCTTGTACCAATAAGATAGTATAAGATTTGTTATACATAATTACTGTGTTTTGACCAAAATCATATTCTGACATCGTATTTATTTGACATCTGATTAATTTCGCCGACATTATAGGTATAAGTAATTCAGACATCAATAATTTTTATGATACGATTAATTTTTGTCAAGTGCTATACACCGTGTAATTGACAGGTTGGCAAAAACTTAAACAGTAGCTTCAGACCATGATTTATGACTGAAAAACGTTGGTATTTTCTTCAGGAAAATTGTCGAATTTTCCGACCGTTTTTCACCTAGATTTGTGTTCTATTCATTTGTTACAACAAAATCCAGCCCTAAAAACATAATTTTAGTGAAAAAAAGCAAAAAACTTAAACTCGGCAATGTAAATAATAATGATTTAAAAAGAAAATTCATACATACCGCGCGGAATCAGCTGTTCGGCGCGCAGCACACAAAGGGAGCGAGCGAGCGAGCGGTATGCTTTCTCTGTCTGTCATAGGTACTGTCGGAGGCCAGTAAACTTTTAGAGCTAACAGCTGATTCCGCGCGGTATGTATGAATTTTCTTTTTAAATCATTATTATTTACATTGCCGAGTTTAAGTTTTTTGCTTTTTTTCACTAAAATTATGTTTTTAGGGCTGGATTTTGTTGTAACAAATGAATAGAACACAAATCTAGTTGAAAAACGGTCGGAAAATTCGAAAATTTTCCTGAAGAAAATTCCAACGTTTTTCAGTCATAAATCATGGTCTGAAGCTACTGTTTAAGTTTTTGCCAACCTGTCAATTACACGGTGTATATTATGAATTGTTAATTTAATTTAGATTTCTTTTGTGACATTATCGATCTTTTAAATGATTTTTAATTGTATTATATTTGAGACTAGCTTTTGCCCGCGGCTTCGCCCGCGTGGTTGTCGGAAATTACCCTTCAGGAGCGTGCTACCGGAATAAAAAAGTATCCTATATCCGAACCTAGGTCCTGGCCTATTTATATGCCTTTCATTCAAATCTGATGGATGAAAGGCATACGCAATTATAGTTTTATCCAAGTTAAGTCAGACGATTACTTACGATTCCTTGCATTTTTGCTTTCTTCGCGCTTTAAGCCCTTGCTGAGTAACTAAAGTAGTCATAGTCATAATTATGTAATAGTAGGTACCTTTTTTTTTTTTTGTGGATGGGAAATCATCAAATAACTTCTCCCGCTCTGGGTGGAGCGGAAGGGCGTGTCAGACTTTTACTGACTAAAACCCACCCGTGTTCCTTCAGTTGCCTATGCCAGGGCCACGGTATCTTTTTCAAACAACCCGCGACCCCAGCGGCATCGGCCCTATTGGACCCCATCTTTTGCTGACATCTCTTTGAGGCGCGCGTGGAACACAACGCGCCGTCGACCCAGGCCTGGTCCTCACCGGACGGCGATCTACCCACTACTCACCGTCCGCAAGCCCGCGCCTACGGTGGCTGGGAATCGGCTATCGATTCCCGCCGCCCAGGGCATCTCCTGCGGCGACTGAGGGCGTGAGGCTGCCTCTCCCTCACGCGTTCCGCCTCCTCCTTCGCAAGCATTACCGCTTCGCAGAAGGAGGTGACGGCCTCCCATGCACTCTCGCTCCGCACCATGGCCTGGACCAGGCTCGGACGCGAGAGATCGCCGCCGCCGATCGCCTCCGTGAGAACACGGCGGTGCTCTGCCCAAGCCGGGCAGACCTCCACTGTATGCTCCACCGTGTCCTCTGGGCGATCCACACAATGGTGACACCCGGGCGTTTCCTCCCGCCTTATGCGAAACAATAGTAGGTACCTAACATGAGAGGAATGCAACCGCAAGTCAAAAGAACATTAAAATCATACCTCCAATTTTTATGAACATCAAAACACTTATTTCCCATTTATGAGTGAGAAAATACTTACGAATAAACACTAATACGTGCAATATTTGTGAGGTATATAAGGTTAATGAAAATTATTAGGCGAAACTTTAACAGTCAACGATACTGCACAACTTTCCCAACAGAACCTGAATATTCTGAAAAAAAATAGATAGGTATCTATTCATACATTGTCCGATCAGCTGTTAAGGTGGATCCGCAAAGGTAGCTCGCGAAATTCAAACTTTCTTACTATTTTCCAATTTACAGGTCAGTGGCAGGTATCTAACACACACTCACACACTTGTATACTTGTATTTGTAAAAAATACAAAAATACAGAAAATTAAATCTGCAGATTCAACGAAATAAATAAAAAAATATAAATTCCGATTTTGTTAAAATCCTTTGACACAAAAAAGTTGTGTGGTATTCCGACAAGAATCAGATTCATTGTCCCTTTGCGAAGACAAAAAAAAAAATATATGTAGGATTCGAAGGATTTTGCTGCTTAAAAAATCGATATACAGGACAGTTTTTTGAGCAGTGCGCAAAGGGACTAGAAATCACACACTACACAGTAGGTAAGAAACTTTATATGAAACAGCAGATTTTTTTTCGTGATTTCAGGGTTTGTCCCATAGAGAAAAATGTTCATATTCATGAGTAAAACACCCTGTGAAAATTTGCGCACTGCTTAAGAAAATGCATATAAAACAAAGTCGGGTTTGTTTGAACGGCTAAACCGATTTGATTTGTTGTATTTGTCTCCGTCCCGAATAGTACATTAACTATTAAAACATCGGAAAAATACACGAAATAAAAATTATGAAGAAAACTATTTTTCTCATACATCAAATTTGGACAGGACGTCTGTCGGGTCAGCTAGTTAATAATAATAATCATGACATGATGCCTTTATTGCCAGTACATCCACATAACATGATGCCTGTATTGCCAGTACATCGACATAACATGATGCCTGTATTGCCAGTACACCCACATAACATGATGCCTGTATTGCCAGTACATCCACATAACATGATGCCTGTATTGCCAGTACATCCACATAACATGATGCCTGTATTGCCAGTACATCCACATAACATGATGCTTGTATTGCCAGTACATCCACATAACATGATGCCAGTATTGCCAGTACATCCATATAACATGATGCCTGTATTGCCAGTACATCCACATAACATGATGCCTGTATTGCCAGTACATCCACCTAACATGATGCCTGTATTGCCAGTACATCCACATAACATGATGCTTGTATTGCCAGTACATCCACATAACATGATGCCTGTATTGCCAGTACATCCACATAACATGATGCCTGTATTGCCAGTACATCCACATAACATGATGCCTGTATTGCCAGTACATCCACATAAGATGATGCCTGTATTGCCAGTACATCCACATAACATGATGCCTGTATTGCCAGTACATCCACATAACATGATGCCTGTATTGCCAGTACATCCACATAAGATGATGCCTGTATTGCCAGTACATCCACATAACATGATGCCTGTATTGCCAGTACATCCACATTTTTTCAGTTATGATGAATTCCCCTGTAGTAGGATCGAGCTTATTGCCATCGACCGGGCAAACATTCAGAATCCGGTCTGCTGCTGAGAAATTACATATTACCTAAGAACTCGACATCAAGACGTCACGTTTAGCGATCACGCTTGCGACTACTTACTAGAAAACAAGGTAGTCTAGAAACAAGAGGTAATTTGTTCGTTTAAGATATCACAGACTTAGTTCAACAATCCTAAAAAGGCTTTTCTTGGCCATAACATTGTTATGGCCAGCGCCATAAATATGACCTTCTCTAAACTTAATGTACATAACCAAGGCGATTTTAAAATTTCCGTATTTTAAAAGAAACTGTTCTTCTTTTGTTTTGGTGTTTCTTCTCAGAGTAGTCAAGTAGAAAACCATCAAATATTAACAAAAAATTGTTTGACGTGTAGAAGTGTTCGTGTTGTGACGTGTAGTGTGTGTTGTGAACAAACCTACTTAAAATAGATATCATTTATCATTACTATTCTACTATAACAATGCATATACCACGGGTAATTTGAACTTGATACCTTGTCTCAATCCAATAAATCTCAAACAGGTAGGAAAGCCTGAAAAACCGGTTCTCTTTCCGTATCAGTGAAAACGAATTGTCAATAAAGACGGCTTCACGATTCCCTTTAAGCTGTTACCACAGATTAATACAGATGGTACACTCAGCAAAATCATTTCAATAAAAAGCGACTCTTGCTATGACACAATAAAGTTCAATTCAGGTCGCACAACGTTTATTACCTACAGTTACTCGTATATTAACCTACAAGTTGCCTCTCTTCCTAACGCGTAACTCTTATACCTTCTGACTGTGGCAGTCCTACTGAAATGGCCCAGTGAGATAGACCCGCCGCGTACTTGTAGCTTCATACCTAAACTACGGAGTTTCCCATCTATATTAATATGTGCTGTTACTAAGGTTTTTGAAGTCATACGGTTTTCACCTTGTTTAGTGAGTGACACGACATCATCGTCATCATCATCTTCCTGCCCTTATCCCATATTACGTGGGATCGGCGCACACGTTTTCTTCTTCCATTCTCCCCTGTCAACCGTCATGCTATCTTCACTCCCTTCTCTTTCATATCATCCTTCACACAATCCATCCATCTTTTCTTTGGCCTTCCTCTCCCTTTCAATCCATCAACATGTATATCCATCACTCTTTTAGTCACATGCTTTTAATGCCTCCTCATCAGATGCCATGAACTAAGCCAAACGATTGATTGACACGACATATTGTATCGTTTTTTTCACCAATTTTATGAGATATGATCCGGTTGTCAAAGCTTATTGTAAAAGTATTCGTCCGAGGAAGTTTTTTTTTTAGATATGCCATCTAGTAGTTGGCCTAGAGAGGCTACTTAACCGGACTATCCTGTTGCTGCCTTGAGCGAACTCAAAGCTTCCAGCCAGGGGCATAAACTTACAGACTAAGCGACTACACGCTAAGGGCTCCCCCTGTGGGGAACGAACCTGGGCTTAGGGCGTTGCTGGGGGGAGGACAGCAAGATGGGACAGGCTGGATCAAATTTGAGTGATTATTTTTATCAGAGGAGTTTAAAGCTACTGGTTCAGCTACGCCACCAGCTGGCACTTCATACCCGAGCAAGGGACGGGGGGGAGGACGATTACTACGGGATCGTCGCGAGGGACCTCGGCGGCGAGGTCGGAATGTCGATTTGTGTTTGTTCCTACGGTCCCTACTGCTCTCCCGGAGAAGAGTTTTGGGGTCGTCGGGGTCTGAGAGGATCCGAGGAAGTACGTAACCTTACCTATTTATACAGCCAAGCAGCGGTGCTGTATTCCGGTTCGAAGGGTAGGTGTAATGGTGCAGGTGTCACTACAATCACATAAAATATTACAGCTTTGTCTCTGAGATGAAAACGTAACAGCGATCGATGCCTGTAGGTATTGCAGACGGCGGTGAATCACACAACAAAATAAAACCGGTCAAGAGCGAGTCGGACTCGCGCACCGAGGGTTCCGTACCATCATATATATAAAAAAACTGTGCTATTTAGAGACATCATTTTATTTTTTCCTGTAACTTTTACGTAAACTTCTATCACACAGAATAATTTCAGATTTTTCTCTATACAAACTTCGGCGGGGATTTTTTTTTACATTTTTATCAAAAGTCGAATTCTTGATTCAATTCTTGAGAATGTGCAAACAGCGCTCTTTCATGTGATTCCCCACATGCCCTCGTAGCCCCACTTCGAATTTTTAAGACCCCCTTTCAGTCCCCTCTTGCAAAATATATATATATATATACTCGTATATATTTCATTTCTTCCTTATTTGAAAAATAGTTGAGCAAACGTCATCTAAAATTATACCAAATTTCAAGTTGATAGCATTAGTGGTTCTTGAGATATCCAGCTGTGACAGACAGACAGACTGAGTACACCATAAAGATTCCTTTTTACCATTTTGGTACGAAACCCTAATGACGTCGATCATGCACCAAATTTTACCAGCTTGAGCATATATAATCTTTCGAAGCATTTAGTTATAATTTAGCGTCCATAAAGTATTGCATTTTTTCGCCTATGATTGCCTGTCAATAAATGAGGACCTTCATAGGCGTGCTTATGTCAAAGTAAAATAAATGGTTGGATAGAGTTTATGACCGTTTTTGTACTCAGTCCTGACTATATTGACCTAACCTCCATAGGTCAACTTAATCTATAGTTAGTATTAAACTGGATATAAACTTGATAAAGGCCTTGCCACTACTTGGGCTAAGAGGGTATGTGACCACAGCACTGTTTGAGTAAGCCGGCCCTTACACCACGAAACTGAATCTGTTACTAAATTGGTTTGACCTAGATACAAAAAGCGTTTCTCTGTCGGAGACCTTTTCTGATTAAATATCGTATGAATTTTTAATAGGTTGTCCTGGACGTAACGTTTTCCTCATACCATTTGGCAAAACCATAAAAATCATCCTGATTGGTGCCAAAATAAATAACTAATTAAGCACGTTTTGTGAAAAAAAGAAAGAAAGAAAAATTGTTTATTCTGCAAAAACAAAACGCACATTACAAAAACAAGAAGACATACAAACACGTGGTGAAAAGTTTGGCTGGTTGACTGCTTAGAGAGCGCAGACTTATATTTAGAGAGCGCAGACTTATATTGATAATGCAGACTGATGTGGCATACGGTTGGCTGTTAGGGTAGATATAGAGAACACTAAAGAAACGATAGCCGGATTGTGTGAAGCATGTCTAGGAGGGAGGAAGGATACAGTAGAGATAATGGCTTTTATGGATGTATGGAAGACGATGACACGCTTCGCCAACCCTTAATAAATGTGGAATAAATACGGACAGAAAAGAGGAGACGAGATGACCTAGACGCGTACGCGTACCGCAAGGGTTGGAACGAGGTGCTTCTGGAAAACCATGCTTGGAAGAATTTAAAGGAAGCCTTTGCTCAACAGTAGGACTGTGTAGGCTAAAAAATAAAAAAAGTACTGGAAGATAAGAGACAGATCACAAAAAACCCACATTATTACCTACGGGCGTGTTGAGCACCTTCGTCAGAAACCTTTAAGTTAACTTTTGATTAAGCCTTGAAAACTCAAGACTCAGTTTCCTCGAATAACCTAATTTAATTTCCACTGAAAATCTTAAACTCAAAAGGACAGCAACAGTACATTATAACAAGAAATACCTACTGCATGAAACAAGTTAAATGAGAAAACTTCGCATAAAGTACACGTTTATATATTATAACAAACATTTTGAAGCTCAGTTACATGTTACATCGCGAGGTTAGACTCTAAACGACAGTAAACTTGGCAAGTCGGATGACACTGATTTGTTGGACAATTTCATATTTGTACTTTTAGAAGTTATACTCGGTTGAATTTGGTTAGACTTCAAATCCTACTTATAAAATTATAAATGAGACATTTTGGATGTTTGTTACTCAATCACGCAAAAACGGCTGAACGGATCTAGATGAAATTTGGCATATTAATAGTTTATAACCTAGATTAACATAAAAGATATTTTTTATCTGGGTAGTACGTTCCCGTGGGATGATTATTGACCTGCACGCGGGCGAAGCAGTCGAAAGTCTATAATAACATATATCGCCTTATCCGCACTAATAGAAATACGTCAAAAAACAATATAACATAACATACACACACACACACACACACACACACACACACACATACACACACACACACACACACACACACACATACACACACACACACACACACAAATCACACACATCTGTTAAACCTGAATAAAAAAAAAATTGATTATAGAACGAAAGTTATCCTAAAAATTATTGTAAGTCTATTGCAGCGACATCCAAACCAATGTACTCGTATTTTATTATATGATACTTCCTGCGGCTGAACACTGTTTCCTAAAATACAAACTCAAGGTTAGTTCAAGATGAATATATTAATGGCGACTATAAAGACATTTTATTTAATTTATTTATTTAAATAGAAAATCTGGTATTCAGCTGCATCCGGTGGATGTGGATGTACCTTTGTCCACAATTGATTGATTGGGATATTTCAGCGAGACGGCCCGGGGCCAAAATAAGCTAACTAGATCAAAATATATATTGTAAAGTCATCCAATCCGCACTAAGCGCTTCCAAACATCCTTCATAATGCGCGCGGCAAAAGATTGGAACTCACTACCAGCATCTGTGTTCTCGAACGCATACAACCCGAATCTCTTCACAATTAGAGTGAACAGGCTTCTTCTGCGTAAGCTAACACCATCGTAGACTGTGTCCCTGTCACCTCTGACCTAGACTAGAGTCAAGAGCATACCCATCTCAAATTTTTTTTAAAGTGTCATAAAATATAATATTAGAGTTCTGCGTGAATAGTTTATCATTTAATTAGTGTAGATCCCATAAGGAAGTAAAGATCCCTCAGGCCCTTATACAGTACAGTCTTGATGTTATATTTAATAGGATTAAATAATGACTGCAAAATCATCCTTCTCCTCTTAAACCAATTTTTATTTGGAGCTGGCGTTCGACACCTAGTATTTTCTGCCATAAAGTCTAAAAGACATCATTTCAACACTCAATCCTTTTACCGTCCGAAACAGATTTTACATTAACCATCCATTGTTTTTCAAACTCAGAACTGTTTTCACGAACATCTAAACCACTATGCAACAATCGAAAACCACTTATGTCTAGCAGAAGACGTATTTCCTCAAAAAGCAACAATTGGACAAAACATACAAAATTGTCATTATATCCGTTATACGGGACTCGCGTTTACACCTTACCAAGCCTACTGGATCACTGTAAACTGGGCCATTGCTTGTTATTGTTGCGACAGTCGAATAAAAATTATTTTGAATCACCCTCCTTTATACCTAAGTACGTAATAGTCGTTCGTTTTCTTTTATCAAGGGTATCTTTTACAGGATCTTGTTGAAAGAAGGGTTCTTTAGAACTCTTGAAGGAGTTAGTTAAACACGAGTTTTTTTTTTGGAGATACCGTTTCTAGAACATTATAGAAAGTGGTTCTAATAATGTTATGACATGAAAAGTTACGGGCTTTCATTGGATATGGAGCATTAAATCCTTCTTATCGCATGGTGTTGAAACGGAAAAAATAATTTAAGAGGTAGAATGTGTCGAATACTTTTTGTACCTATCAAATTCCAAACGACTGTGAGATGTGCGGTTAGATTCTAAACACCTATCACTATGAATTTTCATATAGTATCTAAATAAAACAAAACTTTCACTGCATGATGCACCGGTCGACGTCATTACGTCAACGCCGGCTGTCGCTGAAAACCAGCGCTGGGGCTCTGTCTCGTATGGGGTCGCGGCATTATGCTGAGCGACGGCCGTTTTGCGTGAATGTGACGCTTATCCCTTCGCCTGGAGCCGCCATTTTGGTCATTTACGCGCATCTGGCACCTGTACCGCTCCGGGAGAGAAAAGAAAAGACTAATTATGGCGGCCGCCATTTTGCAAATTTTACCACGTTTGGCACAGGTCTAGGAAGGACAATTTAAACTAGTCTTTGATGTTCACATGTCCACACAAACAATTACTTAAATGAAGTGTATTCCTTACCCACTCATCCTTTTCTTATGAAATTCAGGCCGAAACACAACGAAATATATGTAAAATTATTATGTCTCCCGGAGCGGGACAGATGCCACATGCGCGATAATATCAAAAATGACATCCGCTATATTAGTTCTATTTCTTTGTCTCCCGGTGCGGGAATTTGCCACACGAAGGGTTATTTTCCCCAAACTTATTCTTTAATTATTTTATTTTGTTATTTTATTTCTTTGCGTCATGTTTATCACAAATAAACGTATTTTCTTTATTTTTCTTATTTCTTTCTAAAACATATGCACATACCTTTCGAGTAAGTCAAAAGCAACAACGGTCTTTGTTTAAAAAATAAAAGCCATACCCGTGAAAGAAGAAAACCTACGTGCCTTCACAAAAAACTTCTTACACGCAAAAATTCCCTTAAAAAACCACACCATTGTCACTAACATGACCTTAGCGAAAGCAACCATTGTGTACACAAATATTATAGGCCACCTTCCTTCAATGGGGCACTTTCAGCCAAAAATGACTTCTTTTGTCGGCAACAACAATGCATGATTTATTGGACAACGTCATCGAGCCGTGACCTCAAAGGTGTTCTAATATAGGTTGGGTATGATGAGAGAACAGAGGGCTATGTGCGTTTGTTTGGAAAATTTTGGACGCATTTGAATTTTCGGCAGTATCAATCAATCTGTCTAGCCTTTTCCCAACTATGTTGGGGTCGGCTTCCAGTCTAACCGGATGCAGCTGAATACCAGTATTTTACATGGAGCGACTGCTTATCTGACCTCCACAACCCAGTTATTGGGTAATACGATACCCCTTGGTAAGACTGATTGTCAGTCTTTCGGGCTTCTGACGACCCGTAACGACTGTCAAAAATCCATGAACGACAGCCGGGACCAACGGCTTAACGTGCTTTCCGAGGCACGGAGGAGTCTCGGTATGTAAAGATGGTCACCCATCTACGGACCAACCCGGCAAGCGTAGCTTAACCCGACGGATCGACCCGTGCGGCTGTTATTACTTAGCCACAAGCTCCTCAATTTTCGGCAATATCAATGGCTAAGAAACATCCCCCAGACACCTTTGCAAACCATCTAATTATCACGCTTGCGCTCATGCTAACTACGAGTAACAGCGGCCTTTCAATTGTGTCTGGGGGATTTTTGACAGCTACGATTGGTCTGGCTTCTTACAAATATTATTGAAATAGTTCCCCGAGTATCAATAAATAAAATTAAGACTCAATAAGTAAGATGACATCATTTTTTGCGAGCTTTAAAGTGTCTGGTCGAAAAAATCGCTGAAGGGAAGTGTCTGGCAGGATTAACTTATTATTAACAGTATTCTGTAAAATATATATAAATCAGCAGTCAGACTTTAAGAAAAGTGAGAAATATTTATGCGTAACTTTAGTGGAACCTAATACCCGAAAATTGGCCATCGGCCCAAGCTAGCAGTTGTGATACGTATACGATAGCAGGCGTGCACTGGAACTGAGCGAGCGGTATAGGTAGGGAAGTGGGACGCGAGGTAGGGCCATTCTCGAAGTGAACGAGTAGTACTTTCAAAGTACATGCTAACACTATACATACATTTTGTTAATAAAAAAATGAGTAAGGTCTGGCGGCTCTGGGATCTTAGTAGAAGTCAAGAAACAAATTCCTATTTTATTTACATTTTTAATACATTACTTATTTTACAATTCAATATTTTATGTTGCGTTTTTTGGTGGAACGGAACGCAACTCAAAACGCGTCGCCTTCGACAATGCCGGAAGTGACGTAAAAAACTACGTGAATAAATTAATTCTTTGCAAAGTGCTTGAAATCTCACCAAGGTAAATAAGTAAGTGCGTTCCTGCTTGAATAAAGCACATTTATTGTGCTTTATAATTTAATTTATATGATTTGGGGCTAAAAAAACAGATGTAAACAAATCAGTAGCGTGGTAAATGACGTCACGTCATGACTGCAACAGAAACGGATGTTTGTAAAAGAAAATTATTGGAGTCTATTCATTAATTTGAGCAACAAGAAGTTGTACTTTTAATACTTATCTTGGGTTTATATTATTGTCTTTTATTGATATAGTGAAAAAAATAACATGTATATTCCTTACTGAACCTTAAGATACGGTTTCCTAGTAGAACAGCAGCCGCCATATAAAGCCCGGTTTCCACCGCGAAATAGTAATGAGCAGGAAATGGCTAAGCGGAGCGGACTTCGTTTTCATGAAATAGGTTTGTGTTTCCATCAAGAAAGAGTTTAGTCGTCTGATTACCACCGCAAACCACCGCGAGCTCATTTTTACTCTTTTTGCCCGCTGAGTCATTTTCGCTCGACTCTTTGTTGGTAGAAACACATGTATGCAGTATACTTTTGCGAGTTAAACTGAGTCCTTAATGAGGCCGCAGTGGCTGTCATGAAAATGATGACAGCGGGGTTCAACTTCATGGTGTCAAAACCCGCTCTCTATGACAAATTGACTACACCCCAACTTACTTTTATAAATAACTATCTTTTGAACCCACGGAAACGTATTGCCGGGAAAAAAGGATCCTGCTTATAAACTATAATTCTATTAGAAGCATAATACTACTGATTGAAATACTATCGTGATTTAATGCAAGCCTAGTACTTTTTGTTACGGTTACTTCTCAGAAATTGTGCACTAATGATTGTAATATGTATGTACTATCTTGAATTCATGTAAGCCTAGTACTGTTTGTTCAGTTACTGCTCAGAAATTGTGCACTACGTTTCGGGAACAGAATACCGTCTTATATGCATGCAACGTACTACCAAGACAAAAAGTATCTTTTGTGTTAGTCCCGGTTATAAATTATCTGTATGCCAAATTTCACCAAAATCCGTTCAGTAGTTTTTGCGTGCAAGAGTAACAAACTAAGCAAAAAATTAGTGAAATGGCGGGCTTATTTTAAATATATGCGCGCTCAGCATATCTACTACTGTGCATGTGCAAATAACTGCCACGTCGTATCGCAAAAAGGCACGAGCAAAATATACTTTCAGCCAAACATATTTAATGAATTTAAAATTAAGTTATAATGATTAAAATCTAAATATACGTTTTATTGTATCTTTTATTTGAATGATAATCTGTACTTGAGTAATTAAAAACTCTCGCATCGGGCTGACGACGGAGTTTAGAATTAAAAAAAAAACTGAAAAGTAAAAACCACTTGTGCGAAAAAGTGGAGCTTTCCGCACATTTGGCTGCTTGAAAAACCCTCTTTTCGAGCATGTGCTCGTAAATTGTAAAATAACAAACTAACAGTGCTAACCAGTACGTTATCTTTCCAGTATTGACAGAACCGATCCAGCTAATCCCGCCATCTCCTACGTGGCCTACCGTGACCCCGCCTCACTGTCTCAGGGCACCAGTTCAGTTCTTCACAAAAGTAATTTAGGCAATTTTACATATTTTGTTTCTTTTCTTTTGCTACTTGTGGAAAAATCGAACAGTACCTATAGCTGCTGTGATTCAACTATAACATTACTTGGCAACACTCATCGAGATTCAATGTAAACTATAGAGCGGACACCGGGAACAAAATTTATGCGCAAAAATTTGTTGTCCCCTCGGATATCAAATGTGACAACCGCATTGTATGGACCTGTGCTGTTCCGGACAACAACGTGTTGTGCAACAATTTTCTTCGTGGTGTCTAGTCGCTCTAGTTTACATTGAACCTCAATGGCAACAGTCCAGGAACCTCCGGAGTATTGATATAAAATGTGTTGAGGGCAATAAGTGTCAATTTCTATTCATTTGGTGAATGAAAAACTGTTCATCAACATCGTTACTCGTAGAATATTTAATTGAAAGAGATCAATCCAATGACAGCTGTCAGAGTACATGACATGCTTTAAAATATATAAAAACTTATTAGCTAAATGAGAGGACTGTATGTAATGAGGGTTTAAGAGGCTACCGAGCGCACAGTGGCGCCCTCATCGTTTGTTTTGTTATTTCTTTTAATTTAAAAAGAAAATGTAGAAAATAAGCACGTTAAGTGGTACTCCACAAGACTATACGTTATTATTATTATAAACAGTAGTTTTATATTGTTAAGTTTTATTGTAATCATTAAAACAGAAAAAGTGGCCTGCATTTCCCGTTTTAATGATTACAATAAAACTGAACAATATAAAACTACTGTTTATAATAATAATTACGTATAGTCTTGTGGAGTACAACTTAACGTGCTTATTTTCTGCATTTTCTTTTTAAATTAAAAGAAATAACAAAACAAACGATGAGGGTGCCACTGTGCGCTCGGTAGCGTCTTAATATGTGTGCAGTACTATTGTGTAATGTTATTTAAAAGTAATAGGTACGTTAGGTTACCAATCTTCAACATAAATAATATATTAACTCCTAAAAATTTTCTTTACGTTTTAGTATTCAAACAAGTTCCACTTTATTTAGGCTGTTAGACTTGTTAGAAAATTCCAAATACTAAGACCCAGTATATGGAAGGTCTCGAATAAAATTCTTAGCAAAAAGGGATCGTAATTTCTTTCTAACAAGGGTCGAAATTTTTAGGTTCAGCCTGCTTAGCTTCGTTTGCGTACACGTAGTTATTTCATTTGAATATTTTTTCGTAATTATGTTCGGAATTCTATTGGTTCGTTTTGCCTTTATAAAAGCGGGTACTATGTTAGATTATTTTCTTTTTTAAGGATTGAGATAAAGATTACGTTAAAGAGTTTCCTGAGAAAATATTTTGGGGATTTTGTTAAAGAGATATGATGCTTAAATAATATAATATAATATAATATAATATAATATAATATTGTATAATATAATATAATAATAACCTGGAACATTTTCACATACGGTCATCTGATCCCAAACTAAGCAGAGCTTGTACTATGGAAACCAGATAACTGATATACTACATATACTACTTTTTTTTTGTAAATACATACTTATATAGATAATCACCCAGACTCAGGACAAACAGACATGTTCGTGCACATAAACGTTTGTGCTAGATGGGAGTCGCAGGTCGTGGATTCGCCACGACCTGCGGCATGATAGGTGGTATCTTAACCAACCACGCCATCTGGCCTGTCCTATCTATTACCTACTTTTATATTTTGTCTAAATAAAACTGCTATCAGCTACTAGTTTGCTTAGAGGAGTGCTAATGTAATTTCCTTTGCTTTTAAGTTTTTGTAAAGTGACTGCCAAAATGGTCTAATAGGTGGTGGTCTGTTTAATTCCTTATGCCGTGGTCCCACGGCCTTTCGAAGCCTGTCGCGGCCTGGCGGCGGTCACGCCAGCTGGCGAGGTCGAGCATTCCCACCACAAGCCTCATCGGATCGACGGTTCCCACGGCCTAGCGGGATCTAGGCTCTGAGAATGCGAAACGTAGGACCGCAGCATTAGATTTTCAGAACTGAAGCCTAATATTGTTCCATTGTTTTCTCAAACAATTTTTATTTTAATAACCCATTGTTAGCTGAAGTTTACTGGCTGGTATGAATAAATATATTTTTTTACTGAAGACCAGAATAGCATTGCTTTTTTCTTTTCTGTATATAATTGTTTATTCATCTGATACTTGCAATGTCTGTATATTTACGAAAGTTATTTTAATCTTAGGTACATTGTTACCCTGTTATGTTTCAAATAAAAGTTTTCCTTCCATTAAAATTGCTTGTTTTATTTTTAGCATCGTCTTCATCGTTTCATAAAATTTTGAGAAAGTCTGAAATAATAACGTTACTTACTTGAAAATAATAGAATTGTCGCAACCGTTGTTTTTGTTTTTGTTTTCAACTTAAATAAAACATTACACTCCTTTTTTTGGGGCAGTCGAGATAAAGAGTTATTTTTGGAATATTGTGAGGTTCATAGTTGCCATGTATGTTGCGTACATTTTTTTTTTTGTTTCTTTTCTTTACAAATTGAGAAAGGGACAGCTGTTCTTTACAAATTGGGAGAAAAATTTAGTTATTTATGAAAAAATATAAGTAGAAACTTGAAAAATGTGTGAGATTAGCCAGAATCTACGTTTGATTTCTCTTTGAATTATTATAATAATAAACTTCAACGGTTGGGTCATGCCGATCTTCTGTCGGCCTACTCAGACCGAACTTGACGCCCTGGATAGGAGGGTCCGTACACTGTTGATCGTAAACCGGAGGCATCACCTACGATCATCGGTGATGTGACTGTACATCCCGCGAAAGTGCGGGGGTCGAGGCTTCTTAAATGCAAAAACCCTGCACAACAGCGAGGTGAGTAGCCTCAGGGAATATTTTTTAAAAGCCGAATTGGGTATGCACCGTAATGTGGTCACAGTGGATAAGGGGCTCACCCCGATCTCCATGGCTAAAGAGAACTGGCGTAAACCTGTAGTACTTACAACCGATGACTGCTAGAAGGTACAAGGCAAAGCAAGGAGCTTTACGGGCGCTTCTATCGGGCTCTTCATGAGCCCGGTGTAGATTTCTCAGCGTCCGTATCCTAGCTACGTTTCGGTGACCTTTTCAGGGACACTGAAGGTTTTGTTTGTGCAATTATGGACAAAGTTATCTTAACGAATAACTACCGGAGATATATTATGAGGGACGGGACGGTTAATGTGTGTCGGGCATGCCACCGTTCGGGTGAGTCCATCAGACATATTGAGGGTTCACGGGCGATTTGTATTTAGAGCCCCACGAAGCATGTGTAGTTCATACAAACGAAATACCAAAATAATTTGTAAACCAAACATATTCTTAAGGTAGTGTGTATTTATTTCGATTGGATTACAGAATATCTAGGTTCCCAAACATATATTAAATAAGAACATTGATTTAAACAGGAAATATGAGAAAAATAAGTTTACTATAGAAATAGTGTATATCTCCGTTTTTTACTTTTTAATGTAGGTAGATATGATAATAACTCAATATCGGCCAGGATGTCGCTTAATACAAATAGCGCGTGAACCCTCGATATTATCTCTGGTTGTTCTCGTCTGGCTAACGGCGAGTACTTGCACAGGCATAACCAAGTGGCCAGGATTATTCACCAGCAACTTGCTTTGAAATATAAACTTGTGGATTCTGAGGTCGGTAGCTCAGAATTCACAAGTTTGACCCAGTTCTAGAAAATGACCATGTCACGTTGTATTGGGATCGGTCTATCATTACTGACAGGACTATTGTCATCAATAAGCCTGATATTGTGGTGATAGATCGATTAGTGCGCCGCGCAATGATTGTCGATTTTATCATCCCACATGACGAGAACCTAATGAAAGCTGAGAAAGAGAAACAAATAAAGTATCTCGACTTAGCTCACGAGGTTGTTGACATGTGGAATGTGCACTCGGTATGTTATTGTGCCGATTGTAGTAACGGCCAATGGCCTGATGGCCGAACGCCTCGACCAACATCTGTCGAGGCTCTCGTTAGGCGGTTGGATCAAGGACCAGATTCAGAAGGCAGTACTTTTCGATATGGCTCGCATTGTGAGGAGGTTCCTGTCTCTACAGCCGCTTAGTAGCTTGGAACCTCCTCCCGATACCGGTGGATCACTATTTTTTATGTTTTTAAATGATTTAATGATTTTTATAAAAATATTTAAAAATGTATTAAATAACTTTAAAAAATAAATATAGGACATTATACCTAATAACAATATTCTTTATTTTCTCTCATACTCACAAACACAGTACAAAGTCAAAGTAACACTATAGAGACTGCTGTCTGTTGTAGGTAAATGTATGTTGATTGCGAAGTTAAATATAATCTTAAAATCTTAGACTAGAGACCCAAATACTTTTAGGCTCGTATTACAGAATCTCCATTACTGAAAACTACTTGAAATCCATTTGAATGATTGAAATAAGTTTTAAGTAACGCTTGAGTCTTCAGTGAGGTTCTGTAATACGGGCCTTTGATACTACAAAATTGATAGTTAAGGCAAATTAATTTCGCTCTGTTATATTAAAATAAACCCATAACTGTCTAATTAATGGTGAACGTGTTGACTTAATTTTATTGAAATTGCTCTAATTACAATCGAATAAAACAGTTTTTTCTCATAATGGACGTATAGAAGTGTTAATTATGAGGAAACTTTAGGATTTTTTGTATCGTGTCGAATTGTGTCAATCGTGTTTTTGGCCCTCATAGTTTCCTAAAGAAAATCTTCAAACTTTCATAATCATCAAAAAATAAGGCAAATTTGTAGTATTTGAGGAGAAAAATTGATTTTGCGCGCAGCCGAAATGCGACAAAACATCTTCTTTGGAACCAAATTCACCTCAAAGCTTTCAAATATCAATAATTAAAGAAAAAACAAAAGAAATATTTGCTTGAAATAAATTCTGTACTTAAACAGTGTCGAAACTTCGCTTCGTTACTCTTTGACTATAAAATCGGCACCCGATTGTTTGTCACGTCTTTATGTGTTTAATAGTCTCTCACTGGCTCGTGATGGATGGATGGAGAGGGAGAGGAAGGCCGAAGAAAAGATGGATAGAATGTGTAAAGAATGATATGAAAGAGAAGGGAGTGAATGATAGTGTGACGGTTGACAGGGGAGAATGGAAGAAGAAAACATGTTGCGCCGACCCCAAGTAACATGGGATAAGGGCAGGAAGATGATGATGATGAGTCTCTCACTGGCTCGTTGGTCGCAAGCGCTACTGCTGAGGTCTTGGTTCGATTCTTGCGTCGGGCACAGTGTTATTGGGTTTTTATATCTGGAATTTCTCAATAGCAGCCCGAAGTCTGGATTTGTGCCTGGTTGACGGCAATAGGTTCGTCCCCTATTACATGAGACTAGAACATAACTAGCGAAATGTGGGTGTACTATAGGTACACCTCTGTCTCACCTTTCGAGGAATAGAAATAAAGGCATGATGTTATTGGGCACGCATAAATTACGGCGGTAAGTCCCCTCTTTGAGGAGGGGTTGGAGAGGTGCCACGGCGTCCTCACATTCCGCCTGACGCAGGTCCTCGCCGGACATGGTTGCTTCGGAAGATTCCTATTCCGGATAAGGCGGGAGGACACGCCCGGTTGTACGTAGAAAGTGGCGTTCTGTAGTTTCTGCTTAACCCGTAGGAATAAGGTGTGAGTTTATACCTATGTTTATTTGTTACCCACCTGCTACATCCAGGCTCATACATCTTATTATTAACATAACATAATCAAATTTCAGGCTCCCTTACCTACTCAACTATAAAATAATTCTCACAGAGTCATAATCAAGCCAACTGGGATCTCAAGGTCATAGGATATACGAACTAGGGTATTCCCTATAGAAATATCCAATGCGTAAATTCATGCTAGCCTAATTAATGCACACCTCCCGGACCCTTTCGTCTGACACCTTCTGATAATTGAAACAGATAAAATATAGCGAATACCTGTTATAATTGGAGAATTTACATTTATGTATAATATATGGTAATTAGTGATGTGTATTTTGGTATTGATTTTGGTCTTGGCAAGACGGTATCATTTCTTTCAGATGGCAATTAATCTGCCTAGTCTTTTCCCAACTAATTTGGGGTCCGGCTTCCAATCTAACCGGATGCAGCTGAATACCAGTATTTCATATGGAGCGACTGTCTATCTGACCTCCACAGCCCAGTTACTGGGTAATAGCGCGATTGAAGATTTTGCGACTTTGGTAATGAAAGAACTCATATTTCTTCTTCTTTTTTTGGTCTATGTGCCGTTGAAATTACTGCCTTTTTGCTACGCTAATATGATTCATGTTATCTTTGCACATAGCAAAATCAATCAATCTGCCTAACGTTTTCCCAACTATGTTGGGGTCGGCTTTCAGTCTAACCGGATGCGGCTGAATAATAATAATAATAATAATAATAATAATAATAATAATAATATTCCACAACTATCACACAACGCCGTCTAGCCTCAAGCTAAGCAGAGCTTGTGTTATGAGTACTAGACAACTGATAAACATACTTATATATTTCTAAATACATACATATATAGATAAATTACACCCAGACACAGAACAAATGATCATGCTCATCACACAAACATTTGTCCTGGGTGGGAATCGAACCCACGACCTCCGGCATAGCAGTCAGGGCCACTAACCACTAGACCAACAGGCTAGTCAAAATAATAGTATTTTACATAGAGCGACTGCCTATCTGACCTCCACAGCCCAGTTACTGGGTAATACGATACCCTTTGGTATGACCAGTTGTCAGACTTTCGGGCTTCTGACGACCCGTAACGACTATCAAAGTTCCACGAATGGCAGCCGGGACAAATGGCTTAACGTGCTTTCCGAGGCACGGAGGAGTTTCGGTATATAAAGATGGTCACCCATCCACGAACCACCCGCGGCAAGCGTAACTTAACCTGACGGATCGACCCGTGCAGCTGTTATTACTTAGCCACGAGCTCTCTTCCAGTTATATTAAATGTAAAGTTCTATATTTTTACCATCCCTATTTTTATAGCTTATAGTCGTTGTACTTTCTATTTTGTTAACAAAACATGAATAATAGATGCCTCCAGATACTTTAAATACTTAAATAAATATCCAGACCCAGAATAATTAGGTATCAAATGGCCTCAGACCAAATAAAAAACTAAGACATAGCGCTGTGAATAATGCAGTGAAGTATGCGCTAACACCTCGCTCTGTGCATACACGCTCACACGCACACATTTACACCACTTGCACTGTTGACAGCGCTGTCTTGGCTTTTTATTTGGTGTGAGTCAAATGGCTTCTTAAAGGAATTAAAACTCGCTACCCATACTGCAGTGCTGTAGTAATTTCTCAATCAATGTGCCGAAAAAAAGAATAAGATATCCAAAATGGGTTTCATTTTCTTTAAATTATCTAGCTATAAGTATTTGTAAGCCCAACACATCTATTAAAAAAAAAATATTTAAAAAAAATAAATAAATCGACTTCAAAAAGAAATTAAATAATTTTCATTTCGGAAGTCGGTGTCTTGGGATCTGTATTTTAGTTTTTTGCCACCGACTTCCAAAATTAAAGTTATTTCATAATTTTGAGTTAATTTCTTTTTGTATTTTTTTTAAAGTACCTATTTTTTATTTCGTAATTTTTAATTTTTAGTAAAAACTGAAATATTTGTTTGTAATAAGTAGTTAATTGATTTGTTACAAATATTGCACTAGAATTTTACCAAGGTTTTGAGATGTTTTCCCTTTGATACCACACCCGTAGGCCGTCACACTTACACGTATTAGTCCATTATCTTGAAAACTGCTGAACGGATTTTGATGAAACTTTCGCTCTGCCCTAAGTTGAAGTAAATGTAAGCCAACAAAAAGAAAATAGTCACGATCCGATTAATAGTTTCGGAGAAATGCGTGGAAAACATACATACATACAAACAAACATACATACATACATACATCCATAAAATTTTGTATATTTGTTTGGAAGCCCTAATAGATTATCATATGTGAATATATTGCAGTTCCAATAATATTACATACATACGTATCCAATTGATAACTCCTTTTTTTGAAGTCGTTAAAAAGCTAATCAACTTTCAAAACACAATTATAAATATAAACAAGAACATTAAGTAATTTAAACACAAGGTAACTTACAAACAAGCTTTCAAACTTTACAAAATTACATAAGAATCCCTCCAAAAAGGGAACATCAAATCCAATCACACACTCTCGAACTCGCGCTTAGAAGTTGTTTTATAAAAGATAAGCGAAGAATGAAATTCAATTTGATATTTGTCGGCAAATGACTGAAGCTCAAAGACGCAATCATGAACCGTTTGGCTGAACGAAGTGCCATATGCAGTTACCAAGAGTTCAAAGATAAGTTTAAAGCTGGCGGAGTTATTATATGGGAAAATAAAACGGATGAAATGTTTTCATGTTATGGATATTTATCTTGGAAAAACATGATCTAGCTTTGCCTTCGCAAAACTTAACAAAATATGACAGCAACACATTTGTAAATAGGAAATAAAATCAGATTAATCTATAATTATGGTTATTGAAATAATTAGACTGCCTTTTTGGTCTAGTGGTCGCAAGCGTTACTGCTGAGCAGGAGGTCCTGGGTTCGATTCCCCGGTCGGGCAAAGTTTGATTGAATTTTACCATTAGGAATTTCTCAGTAGCCGCTCGGAGTCCGGATTTGTGCCCATTTGGTAAATATATGGCTAAACATGATTGGACTATGATGTGATTTATTATCATCTAGCATGTTCTTGTATTGTTCTTGTATTGTTTATACAAATAAATAAATGTTATCTTATCTTATTTTTCGTGGATTACAGAAATAATAACCACACTAATGGGTAGGCAGACAAGAGGGCATTTGCCGTTGTAGTGATGGTTTTCTTTTTTTTTTATTTTCCTTGGAGAATTGCTCATGCATACTGCACTACTGGACTCCAACCCACTAAAACTCCACGGTGTCCTCCTCTGCCGCTTGTGGCGAGAACACGGGCACGCGTTAGGACTCACCGAAAATCCACCGCGTCTGTCCGTCACCGGACCCTCCTCTGGGGAGTACCCTCCATTACCGGAGCACCAGAACACACGCCACCCCAGGGACCAAACCAGCACATGGGCGCTAGACGACCCGGTGTCTAGGCACCCTTGGTCCCCTTGCGACGGGTCAGGTCATTGGAACGGCCGCCTTCCACTTGTCGGCCGCAGAGAAAAGGGTAAGCGGCCAACGAGATACCGACACTCCTCCCCCCCTGCGGACCCACCACGTCCACCATCACCAGACGGTGGAGACCCCGTCAAATCCACGGAAGATAGGAAGAGCGGCACACCGCATTAGGCACTCCTCTCCCGCTGCGGCCACCATACGACATCACGGCCCGCCTCAGTTGCCCGATGTCGCTCAAGCGGCACGTAATCTACTTGTTGGACACTACGTCGTCGGCTTACTGGCAAAAGCCCTCCTCGGGTTGGTCTCGCTTCACCGTGGGTGACCAAGCCACGGCTACTGAGCTCCTTCGCCTCGACACAGGTTGTAGTGATGCTTGGGGTAGCAATTGGCGTGTTTCATCTAATATGGAAATTCATCTTCAAAGCCCCGTATCTCAAAATCTTACATTTATCTAAGCTCTTGCCTGCAAAGAGGTGATACTTCCCTAAATAAACTCTTTCACAAAGACTTATATTACCATTAAAAAGTTGCCGACAAGACAAAAAAGGTCCAATTAAATTGTTTCTCGCGAAACCTCTTCAAACCCAGGATCTACATCCGCTTTTTATTTATGTTTGTCCTGCAATAAAACGTTACTGTCTATCATTCCCTCCACATCGTCACTCGTTTTACGATATTTAAGTGCTTTTAAATTAAATGAACCGTACAGACTTCAACTTGGATTGTCTTTTTATGGTTTTGTAATAAATTTAGGTTGAAGCGATTAAGTTGTAAAAAGTTTCAACAGCCTTCGTAAGTCGTGGAGTGTATCGTTGGTTGGACCATAAATTTGTTGGTGAAGTTATAAAATAAACTGCAAGCGTAAGAGCCTTAGTAGACATGCTACTTTAGGCATCGGTGGTGGATGATATAATCGCATTCCAAAAGCTCTGTTCAGAAGGTCTACACAGCTACCGTCCCTTTGATGCAACATTGACCGCAAAGCAACCAAAACACGATAGTCAACAAAATGAAGTCACAAAAGCTAAAATACGATGCAGCTTCGAACGAAGCAAAGGCTGAAACGCGCAATTGTGGTACCACAACCGAAAGCAAAATCGTTGATGTTAAAAGTAGCATGTCTGCTTAGGATCTAAGTACATGCTATTCTGCTTGTGACACAATAAGGGTTATTCCGATGCATGCCATGTGCAAAGAATCAGAGGAGCACGTAGCTAAGTAACAAAAGCCGCACGGGTCAATCCATCAGGTTAAGTAACGCTTGCGAGGGTTGGTCCGTGGATGGGTCCTCCGTGCCTCAGAAAACACGTAAAGCTATTGGTCCTGGCTGTCATTCGTAGATCTTTGACAGTCGTTACGGGTCATCAGAATCCCGAAAGTCTTACAACCAGTCTTACCAAGGGGTATCGTATTACCCAGTAACTGGGCTGTGGTGGTCAGATAGGCAGTCGCTCTATGTAAAATACTATTATTCAGCCGCATCCGGTTAGACTGAAAGCCGACCCCAACATAGTTGGGAAAACGTTAGGCAGATTGATTGATTTTGCTATGTGCAAAGATAACATGAATCATATTAGCGTAGCAAAAAGGCAGTAATTTCAACGGCACATAGACCAAAAAAAGAAGAAGAAATATGAGTTCTTTCATTACCAAAGTCGCAAAATCTTCAATCGCTTAAGCTAAAAGTAGCAAGTCTACTGTCATAAGTAAATATGGAGGTTTATCTGATTCAAGGAGATTGAGGGCATTAGCGAAAGTGTTTGGTTTGCTCTTGTGATTGAACGACGGGTTGGTATCTTAAATGTCAATTCAACTTTTAAATACGGATTTGGTTTAACGTTGTCTCGAGTTGATTCAGGATTTTCGGCTTTCCGTCATTTGAATAGGGCTTTCGATTATCGCTCTGAATGATGGTTGGATGACTGCCTAGAGTGCATCAGACGTAGACTCAATTCAATCTGCCTAGTTAGTTAAATTGATTTGATTCTGAGATTGAAAACTGTTGATAAAGTGATTAATAAAAGTATATTATCCTGAAACTGCCGTTTTTCTGAGTTGTCTTGTTGCCTTTGCGCAAGTATGTCGGGGTCGGCTTCCAGTCTTACCGGATGCAGCTTAATAACAGTATTTTACATGGACGACTGCTTATATAATCTCCACAACCCAGTTACCATGATACTTCTTGGTAAGACTGGTTGTCAAACTTTTGGGCTTCTGTCAAAAGATCTACAAATGACAGCCAGGAGCAACGGCTTGACGTGTTTTCGGAGGCACAGAGGCGTCTCGAAGCTGGAGGTAAGGCGTAACTTAGCTTTAGCAAAATACATATTTGAGGTGTTTCGTGGTAAATTAAATAATCCGGATCCTACTGCCAATCCTTTTACACGTGCAGCCTGTGGGTGAACTTTACGCAAAGGGCATCCAATATAACAACGCGTTCCGGGTGATGATGGGGCTGTCGCATTTTTGTAGCGCGTCCGGTATGTTTTCTGACGCGGACGTTGATAGTTTTTCGGCCATCATGCGCAAGTGATTTACATCTCTGCTACGCCGTGTTCGCGCTAGCCCCAACATCATTCTCGGAACGTTGGCTGATAGGTGGGACTCTCCGATCTCGGGGCGGTGGATACGACTGCATGCAGTCAAGTAGACATTCCTGGGACCGGCGTGTCTCACGCTTAGAATAATAATGTAACTAACACTAGTTTATAAGTTTACACTGTTACTAACAAATATGGAATTGATTCAGAAAAAAATGTTTATTATTATTTTTTATTTTTTTTCTCGGTACCCTTTGGAAGGTGTACGAGGAGCTGAAGCCAACTCGCAGAGGCCTCTTAGATAATTTTATATGATGAGGAGGCACCAACCGACGCTTATCCCTTTATGTACATACTATGCAAGTGCACCCAAGGACAACTCCCGGTTGGTGCAGGACTATTGTTGTACGTGGAAACAAAACATATTTGGCTATGGGTCTGGGTGGCTAAAGCGGATTGGGTAACTTGAACTATAGAAGAACTATGTCCCCTGCCTGACCAATGTTATATATTATACACGGATAAAATGGCAGCGGGTGACTTGCACACTCAATAATGGGCCCCCGCAAACGGCCGCTAGCACATAGTGACGTAACGACAAAGTGGCAACACTTCCTGAGGTGCTTGAGGAGTGGAGAGGTATCCCACGGCTATCAGGATAATCCCTCAAGACCCCTACCAGCACCTTACTGGAATACTTCCTTCCTTCGAGCACGTTTGCTCTTGCGAATCTCCACTCAAGCCGGCCAATAAAGGCAAGAAAGAGGTGGGAGCTCTGTTCCTCGTCAGTATTCACTCCAGCCGGCCAATAAAGGCAAGCCTGATTATTATTATATTAGACTCGTTGAGGCTGCTTGGCTGCTCGTCCGTAGCACTAGGCTCCGGCAGGCGCCGAAGGCACGGCTTTGCGACGTGTAGGTGGCTCGTACTAACATAGGCGAATTCGCACCGGTCGCAAGAGCCATACGGTTATTAAACAGCGTCTCGCAAAGGCTTGACATTTTTAACTGTACGTTGGCGGAATTCGTGAGGTTGACTATCGAATTACTAACTAATAAATGAATCACATATCACATATCACATTGTCGCATTGGGTGTCAACCTGTTAAGATAGTGTAAGATTGTAAAATAAATGTTACAGATGATCGATCAACCATCCACAAATCGACCGTGGTAAGCGTAGCTTAACCATCGATCGACCCGTGCGGCTGCTATCTTTTAACCTGTCTCTCTAGAATGAACTATCACCAATCAGTTATTTATAGAAATCACACAATAAATAATAAATTAGACTTTAGTTACATCATCCCACATCACTAAATACACAACACCCGTTTGTGTTTCAAAACGTATTTATTTTAATTGTCAAATCGACACCTACTAATGAACTGCGTGCTACAATATATTCGTAGCAAGAGCTACGCTGGAGCTACGAATTACTACGCCGTAGCAATTACTAACACGTAACGTAATTTCACACATCCTAAATATTAAAGAATAATGTTTTGGTTTATGTAAATTGACGTCGGGAATATGTAAACGGGTATTACTTTGAATAATATGGGTATTAGGATAATTGATTTGTACGGTACTGTGGTTATGTTTGGTGTTTAATTTGATTTAATTTTATGTTGATTTCGTGATAACTACCTATGTTTCGGTAGCATAATATAAACTGTTTTGTTGACTTTGTAATTCTTTTTAAACAGGTATAATAGAGATAAATTAGCGGTCTCTAAGATGGCGACGGGCTTGCGATGCCTCCTTACAATTCCAGAGACAAAGTTGTAATACCTCATTTGTCTGTAATTACATGATTTTATGTCCAGGCACATCACTTTCCATTCCAAAGTTGCCTGGAAGAGATCGCGGAAAGCTATAAACCGGTTTTGTAGTGTTTAATTTATTTTTAAATTCTTTAAAACTGGAACCCAGAAATGCTGCTTGGCGGTAGAAATATGTAGTTAAGGTAGCTTCCCACTACAAAAGTCTTCGAACCAGGGGCTAAAAATTTCTTAAGAAGCACGAAAAAATCACGTGCTTGTCAAGCAATTTTGACCATCTAGGGACCCCATTAGGACTTTGCGTCTAAATTCGGTCGTAAAACGATCACTCTCCGTCTCGAGACTGCAACCCCAGGTCGTTATTCTACAAAACTGTTAAGTAACAACATCTTATCGGTACTTTATATCTTTAGTATAGTCAACCTCGTAGTTCCTTTACTACCCTAAGATTCAATGTCACTTTCACATCCTGAAAAGACAAGGTCTATTTGTCTATGTGCCAGTGTGGCACGTATCAACCGCAGAGGCAACTGCAGCAGACGACACGTTTACTGCTGCCGTCGACAAAGTACTACTATTTGAGAACGGGCGGTGCTCAAATGTGTGTGTGGCGGGCAGGGTGCGGGACGGCGGCAACAGTCTCTTTGCAGTCGTCACTGACAGGTTGCACGGGCTCTTTCAGGCTACCCCTTCATTCACCCGTTTGTAAGGTAATTTATGTCTTGTAAATTAATTATATATTTTTATATATAATTGAGTGACATTTTTAATTGTATTAATTGATATTGGTAATGAGATTTATTCAAGTTTTTAATGAAGGTAATATGAAATTTAATTGACGTAGGTACTAACATAGATCCTAAGCTCTACTAACAAATATTGTGGACCAAATTTGTCTTTTTAATAAAATGTCATTTTATAGTAATAGATGCAATGCAAGCGTGCCGCTCGTGTTTATGAGTACGGTGCTCAAATACACGAACAGCACTTTGTTGACGGCAGCCGTATACGTGAGGATGCGATGGCTGCAGTTGCCACTGTCGTTGACGCGAGCCGCACGTGGTATGTGCACATAGATAGTTTCAACCTTAGTGAACATACTGGGAATTATTGTCAAAAGTGATAACGCATATACGAGGTTGACTATTGTATATACTTATAGTACGAGTACCTTACACTGAATGTTATCGTCGTTACCCTCGCAAAGGACGCTTTTAAGGACTTATAAAACTATGCAACTTTGTTTTATCTTTGACTAACTTTTGTCGCAGTTTTAGCTCTGTGGTCTAAGTTATGGGTTAAATGTGTTATATTTAGTTTGTGGTAGAATAAGAAACAGGCTAAAATAGCCTTTACGTAGTGAGGAAGTGTACTGATAATTATGTGTGGTGGTTGTACAGTCAGAGAAATATATTATGTATATAAATAAGAAGAAAAGGCAGATCAAACCCTTGGACCTAGAAAGCTGAAATTTGGCACAGAGGTTTATTTTATAATTAAGCCAAGAAATAAGGAAGGATTTCACGAAATTGAACCCTTGAGGAAGTAAAATAGGGGATGAAAGTTTGTATGGAAAATTGTTATTTAAACCATAAAAATTGGTATTTAGCATTCTGGTTAAAAATTAAAAACCACGTGGATCGCATTTGCGTGAGCGAGCATTTTTGGGAAATCATCCCTTAAGGGGGGAAAATGGGGGATGAAATTTTTTATGTCGAATCATTCATTAAACGCAAGTTGTGTCAGAAAGCTTTTTATACCGTTAAAAATTATGTTGAGGACAAAAAGGCTTGGGAATGAACTGCTCCAAATGTTCTTTTTTCACTTTTTATTTTTGCATACTGAATGTTGACATGAATATTTACTTTGTAAAGTATTATATTATTTTAATTTATTGTGAATGTGAAGACTATGTAGGTCATTGCTTTTTTTGTTTGTTTTATTTTTTCTCTCCGTTATTTTTAATCATGGTCTGGCAGTTTGAGTAATTTAATGATACTGATGTCCTTTCTTGGGTATTGTTCGTGGAGTCCTTGAGCTCCTTAAGTTCTGAGTTGAGCTGCACGATTACTGACAAATGCGTGCTCTGACTGGACAGGTCCTCTCAATCTGTGTGGTTCTTTCCTCAAAAGACCATTTCAGACACCAATCTACATGGTCTTCTTAATTATCTAGGTTACATTTTTTTTGTCGAAATTCCTACGTGACAGGGAATAAAGAGGATTTATATTTTCGCTTTAAAATTGTCTTCTTTGGCTTGCAGGTTGGTGATTTTCCGTTCCGTTATATATTCCGTTAGTATTGTGAGGTTGTAGATTTTTTTATCCTCCAGCAATCATATATCAATCCGCGCGCCGCTTCTCGGGTGCTATATAAGCAGTGCGAGAAGACATTCTTTGCCTGGATTACACACCGTGTAGATGACACTTTAAACCCCTCCTCAAATCTAATCCTCATAAAACTAGCTACTATTCTTATTCCTTATCAGTCGCCGTACTATGAACAGATAATGCCATCATTTTTCCAGTGTCAGAGAGAGACGGAGCTATACATGATCTATAGCACCATCCCTTTTTCTCAACGGAATCATGATCGCGTTAATAGTTCATAGTAAGGACGCTGTCGATGCTATGAGATTGTGGAACTCTTTTTCGCCTAGCATTCGCGATTTAAAAACTGTGACTCTACGAGTATTCAAATATCGAGTAAAAGTGTGAATATTTATATAATAGCATGAGTGGTTCTTGAGATATCCAGCTGTGTTAGACAGACTGAGTCGCACCATAACGGTTCCTTTTTACCATTTTGGTACGGAACCCTAATTATGGTATGTTTATATATTTTAGCTTATGTATTTATTTAGTTTATGATATACCTGTAGGTATAGTTATTATTATAGTTTAAGACTTCGCATATTCATATTTTTCTCTTCTTGTTCTCACACTATTGTCTACATTTTTCTCCTTTCGCAGGTCCGCTGGAAGAAATTTCTTAAGAAATAAGCAATACCTTTGTAGGAGAAGCACCATACGCCTAACTCCGTTTGCTATTAGTCATAAGTAGCTATAAGAATGTACTAGTAGCATAAGGAAACACTTAACATCACCTAACTGATAAATTTTCCACGAAACTATGCTTGTCCGTAGGAAATAAACACGTTTTGACTTGAACGCAGAGAATCAACTCAAAACTGCGTAGGGGTTTCTCCCTTTTTTTTTTTTTTTTTTTTTTTGTGGATGGGAAATCATCAAATAACTTCTCCCGCTCTGGGTGGAGCGGAAGGGCGTGTCAGACTTTTACTGACTAAAACCCACCCGTGTTCCTTCAGTTGCCTATGCCAGGGCCACGGTATCTTTTTCAAACAACCCGCGACCCCAGCGGCATCGGCCCTATTGGACCCCATCTCTTGCTGACATCTCTTTGAGGCGCGCGTGGAACACAACGCGCCGTCGACCCGGGCCTGGTCCTCACCGGACGGCGAGCTACCCACTACTCACCGTCCGCAAGCCCGCGCCTACGGTGGCCGGGAATCGGCTATCGATTCCCGCCGCCCAGGGCGTCTCCTGCGGCGACTGAGGGCGTGAGGTTGCCTCTCCCTCACGCGTTCCGCCTCCTCCTTTGCGAGCATTACCGCTTCGCAGAAGGAGGTGACGGCCTCCCACGCACTCTCGCTCCGCACCATGGCCTGGACCAAGCTCGGACGCGAGAGATCGCCGCCGCCGATCGCCTCCGTGAGAACACGGCGGTGCTCTGCCCAAGCCGGGCAGACCTCCACTGTATGCTCCACCGTGTCCTCTGGGCGATCCACACAATGGTGACACCCGGGCGTTTCCTCCCGCCTTATGCGAAACAGGAACCTCCCGAAACAACCGTGTCCGGTGAGGACCTGCGTAAGGCGGAAGGTGAGGACGCCGTGGCGCCTCTCTAACCACTCCTCAAAGAGGGGACTTATCACCGCAATTGTGGCGTGCCCAGCGCTGGGCTGCGACAGTCGCACTCTCCATGTCGCCATGAGATCCCGCCGGAGCTCTGTCCGCTGTACCGTGATTTCTCGCGGCAGCGGAGTTACGCCCCGGCGTTTCGCCTCCTCGCGCCACTCCCACACGTGCGCGAGGACTTTCGCCTCCAGATCCCACGGCGGCAATCCGGCAAGGAGGCTCGCCGCCTCACCGGAGACCGTGCGGTAACCCCGGACTAGCCGAATGGCCATGACCCTCTGGGACGCGTTCAACCGGCGGACTGGCCGCAGCCTCAGGGAACGCGCCCACACCGGTGCCCCGTAAAGGGCCATGGACCGCACGACCCCCGCGTAAAGCCTCCGGCAGGAGGCGTTTGGACCACCTAGATTGGGCAGGAGCCGCTTCAAGGCAGCCCCAGCCCGCTCCAGTCTGGGAGCCAAACGTCGGAAATGCTCCACGAAGTTCCACCGGCTGTCGAGGACGAGTCCCAGGTACTTCATCGTCGACTCGACTCCGATGCGAACCCCTCCTACCGTTATTTGGGAACCCGACGGTGGCGCATTCCGAGGACCATGAAAACACATGGCCTCGGACTTGTGCAGGGCCACCACGAGTCCCAACTGCCGGATCCTCTCAACGACTATCGCAACCCCGCGTGTCGCTAATTCAGCCGCCGCCTGGTGCGACCTCCCCTGCGCCAGGACCAGCGTGTCGTCAGCGTAACATACCACGCTGACGCCGCTAGGGAGGTCGGCGCGCAGCACCCAGTCGTACCCGATGTCCCACAAATGCGGCCCCAGGACCGATCCCTGTGGGACACCGCACGACATCTCTCGCCGGTTCCACTCTCCCTGATGACCGGGGTAGATGACGGCCCTATCCGTCAAATAGGCCTCAACCACTCGACAGAGGTAGGTCGGCATCCGGTGATACCGGAGTGCCTCCCTGATGCAACTCCATGGCAGGGTATTGAAGGCGTTGGCGATGTCTAGAGACACCGCCAAGACGACCCCACCCCGGGCAACAGCATCCCCCGTCGTGAGGGCTCGCACGCGCATGATGGCGTCCACCGTAGAGCGCCCCCTGCGGAAACCAAACTGGCTCTCCGCCAAATCCGGCCCCTCCTGCACCAGCCACCCGACGAGGCGGTCTGCAATAACTCTTTCAAAGAGCTTGCCCACCTCGTCGAGCAGCACGATGGGTCGGTAAGCGGACGGAGAGTCCGCAGGGCGCCCCGGCTTCTTAATGAGGACCAGTTTCCCCGTCTTCCAACGAAGTGGGAACTGGCCCCTCTCCAAGCATGCGCTTAGGAACCCTCCTAGTCGAGGCCCGAGAGCCCCAAAGGCCAGAACCCAGGCTCTTCCAGGTAAGCCGTCGGGTCCTGGGGCGGCATTTTTGGCACTCAGCCTACGTACCGCCGCTCTCAACTCTACCTCGGACACTTCCGGAGCATCGTCGTCGTCGTCGGTGATGTGGTCCGCAACGGGCACCGCAGGAAGCGGAGCCATGGGCGGGGGAGTATGTTCCCCTCGCGAAGGGAACAGAGCGCTCACCACGTCCTCCACAAGCTGGGGCCGGAGACTCTGCGTCAGCGGGGGCGCCCATGGACGGAGTTTATTCCGTACCATTTTATAAGGGCGTCCCCATGGGTCCCTGTTTAGAGTCTCCAGCGACTCCTCGCGAGCCAGATCCCTGGCCCGCAAGATCGCCGCTCGGAGGGCGGTCTTCGCTTCTCTGTACCCCTCGTACAGCTCCGCCTGAATGGCTTCCGTATCCGGAGGGCGGATACGGAGCCTGCGGTGCCTGGTGTACCGGTGCCGCGCAGCAACGCACGCCTCGCGCAGAGCCGTTAGCTCCGGCGACCACCAATACACCTGGCGCCAGGCGCGACCGGGCTGGACCCGGGGCATTGCCACGTCACATATTTCGGACATGGCCTCCCGGAACCACTCCGCCTCGTCGTTGATGTCGGCAGGCCTGTCCGGTGGTGACACCCAGGCCTGCACGATCGAGGCTTCCAGGAGGAGCTCCCGGTCCAGCTTCTTCAGCGCCCACCGCGGACCACTCGGGGCCTGTCGGACCGGCGCGCTCGAGGTCTGGGCGGAGACATCAAACCGGATGTACCGGTGGTCGGAATAGGTCTCCACCCCCTCTATGACGCGCCAGTCAACAACATGTGGCAATAGAGCGGGGCTGGCGAACGAAATGTCCACCACTGATTCGCCCCGCATCCGCACACACGTGGGGACAGAACCCCGGTTTAGGATGACCAGGCCTGTCTCCAGAGCCCAGTCCTCCACCATCCTGCCCCGTGTGTCCGTATACCGGGAACCCCAAGCCACATTCTTGGCGTTGAAGTCCCCGAGGACGAGCACGGGAAGGGAACGAAACCCGACGACGACGTTTTTCAACTCCGCAAGGGAGTTGTGGAACTCGGCGAGAGTTCGGTTCGGGGAGAAGTAAACCCCTACCACGACAATCCCCCCGAACCGTGCTGCAACGCAACCCTGTCCCCTCTTGACGGCTTCGAGGGACAGGGTACCGGCGGCGGCCGACGAAATAAGGGTCACTGAGCCGCTCAGGTCCTCCACCCAGTGATCACTGGGCGGGACAAAGTACGGCTCAGCGACCACGGCGATGTTAATCGACCACTGCGCCATGCTCTGGAGCAACAGATCCTGAGCGGCGGCGCAGTGGTTGATGTTCGCCTGGAGGAGGCGTAATGGGGCCATTACTGGCACTCCATATTAGCTCCCCCCTGAGCCTCCTGTGAGGGCCCTGCCGCAGTGAGTACGGCGGCGACGGCAGTGGAGGCGGCAGCGACGGCGGCTGTGGCGGCGGCTGCGGTCGTGACGGCGGTAGCGGAGGCGGAGGGCTTGCCCCTGCCCCGGGCTTTGGTGGGTGGACCACAGCCCTTGCTTCCAGCCCGGTGATCGGCCGGCTTGCCAGCTGCCGCACATAGATAGCAGTGCGGCGTGGCATTGCACGAGCCGGCCTTGTGACCGGGCTGACCACAACGGAAGCAATGACTGCTGCGATCCACCTCCGAGGTGCATTTTGCTCCCACGTGGTTGCCCACTTGGCAACGGAAGCACCTCAGAGGTCTGGGTTCCAGCAGTTTCACCCGCGTGGAATCCCAGCCCACCTGGAACCTTCGGCCCTCCCCAACTATTTTGTGGGCCGCCGATACGGGGCAGCTCACCGTAACGGCTCGCATCCCCGTGAAGTCAGGACGGATGGTGCCTACCTTCACCTGTTCGAAGGCACACCCCCCAGTCTTGACCACGGCGGCCACCACCTCTCGCTCCGTCACGGAGTCGTCCAGACCCAGGATGCGCAAGTCAGCGCACTTGGCGGGTCTGGACACTCGGGCCTCGTCCGCATTTAAGGACGCCCTGAGCCTTTCGGCCAGAGCGTCAGCGGTCGGGCCACTGGCCGCACCGGGGATCTCGAGCATCCGAGCCCCAGTCGCAGTGACCCTTACCCGCATGCCATTGGTCACACCGATCTCCTCCAGGTTCACCGCCGCCCTCGCCTTGGCGAGCACGTCGCGGTAGGACACGCCCTTCTTCTCCGCTTCCGGCTGTAGTGTGATCACTACAGCTGCGGACTTTGGGGCACGTAACCTCGCCGCGACGCTTCGCTCTTTGCGCCGCCGCCGCCTCTCCCTCCGCTTGGCCGACCTTGCCGCCTTGCCCTCCTTCCTCTTCTCCCCAGCTACCTGCCATTCGGCGTCAGCCGGAGGAGATTTGGGAGGCGGGGGCAGCCGCGTCGTCACCGCCACAGCTGGGGCCCTCTCAGGCGCCTTCGCGGCCGCCTTCGTGGGCGCCTTCGCAGGCGCCGTCGCAGGCGCCTTCGCAGCCACGGCCCCGCCCTTCGCCTGCCCTGCCGACCCTGGTTTGGCCGTGGCAGCCATGGCGGCATACGAAGCCGCCTTTGGCTGGCCCGAGGCCGCCGGTCGGCCTAGCGGGGGCCGCAGGACGATTCCCTCAAGGACCGAGAACCGGTTATTAAGGGCTGCCAGCTCCTTCCGCACCAAGGCCAGAACTCGGTCCTCTGCAGGCCCGAGGCCGCCTTGCCCCTGCTGCACCCCCTCCTGAGCGCCGGCTCCGCGGAGCCTGGCCAGGTCGGCTCGGAGCTCCTCATTCTCCTTTCGGAGAAGCTCCATGGCGGCTGTCAAGCGGGCGACCTCCGCCCGCATTTCGGACATTCCGTCCGACGGAGGCCCTTGAAGTAGAGCCTCCGCTGCCGCCATAATGGAGGCCTTGGCTGCGGGTATGGCCTTGTCTTTAGAAGACTGCTTCTTCTTCAGGGCCACACCCTTGAATGCAGCGGCCACGACCTCCTCAAACCTGGCCCGCTCCAAATTGGAGCCACCAGCGGCGTCCGACTCATCGTCAGACGCCTCCACGGCGCTCCCCTCGGCCGACCCGGCTGAGCCGTCCTCCTGTGCGGCGTTTACCCGGCTCTTGCTCTTCCGGGCTAGGCCCCGGCGAGCATATTTCGGAGCCGATTTAAGTCCGCCGTCCGAGGAAGACTCCTGGGCATCTCCCGGATTTAGGTTCCGCTTCAGGAAAGCATTTTTCCTTTCAGCGGCCCCCACCACTACGCACTCCGGGCTCTTAAAAGTGCCCTTCGTGCCCTTCACTCCCGATACGGCGTCGGACTCCGACCCCGCATCACTCCTCTCCCTCTCCTCTTCTCGTCTAGTTATTTTTGGTCCCATATTTGTTCCCACGAGTAAAAAACTTTATAACTGGCTCAAAACTGTGGTTCGCACTAGTGATTAATTTAGCTACCCATTAATCAAGCTACCAACCTCCCTCACGGTGCGCCGCCGCTTGAAGGTTTGGGGTAATTTTTTATAGAGGTTTTCTTCCTCGCGGTCCGGGCGGTTAAGCCAAGACCCTCGACCCCCGTCAAAAGTCAGAGACATGACCTTGAACAATCTTCGGGGCTACGATACTAACGGTGGCAGAAGGAAATGACTTCCTCCTGCCTGCCCGGCGGCAGGGTTAGTGCACACCGAGCCCGCTCTTACTCCGCCGCTGTGCGTCTCTGCTTAGAACAGAGGGACACACGTTGGAGCGTACCTCCGACAGGATATTGGCATACCGGCAACAAAACCCCTTAGGCACACGTGCCTAAGGGGAACCATTGCCCGCACCCCAGGGTGCACCGTCCCGGAGACTGGCCTTCCCCCCGGACGTATCCGTAAGGGAACTCCAGCCCCCGGGCACTCGGGGAGGTTTCCTGTCCACGCACCCCAGGGGTTTCTCCCTGGCTCAGAAAAGTCGACAGGTTGTGACTTGCACGAGAAAATAGGGGCGTGGTTATTGTCTAAACCACATATATTGGTGTCAAAGTTTTACTCAGGTGAGGTGTACCAGCTACCTTAGCTATGGTGCAAAACTAATATATATGCGGCCCCTAGGATTGAAAAGTTAGTTCCATCAGATTTTATAATTGTATCCAGCAAGTAGTAATAGTACCTAACCATCAAGTGTCATGCTCAATAGAGCCCTGTGTAGTCGCGTGTCTGTAGTATTTCAATTATGTTTATATTATTGCAATAATTAGTGTTTCGAAGGTAAGATTATTGCCGTAAGTATTATGATTGTATTTTATGTGTATTTTGTTTCTGAATTGTGTTTACGTGCTCTGTTATTATATTTGTGAATACTTGTACTGGTTTAATTTGCATAACGACGACGATAACCCCCGCCTATCAGAGTCTAAACACTTTCGCCCCCTAAGCACAGCATGCAGGTTGTTTGATATATGTTTCGTGTGCTGTGCTTAACATTTGGTCCTTGCGAGTCGGATAACCGATTGTCCGG
Source organism: Dicycla oo (assembly GCA_948252095.1). NCBI lineage: Eukaryota > Metazoa > Arthropoda > Insecta > Lepidoptera > Noctuidae > Dicycla > Dicycla oo. The sequence continues at coordinate 8,804,214 of OX411733.1, read as the reverse complement.
GCGTAGTCTTACAAACTAGCGTTCGGAATCGGATTACGCTTATAGGCGAATTAACCAGGTACAATGAGTGAGAAAAGTGCCGTAACCACGCGAAGCAAACTACGCAAAATGACGGAAGAAGCAGACACGCGGCGCAGGGAAGCCGCCACCGCCTCGGACTCAGGCTTACTGTCGGAGGTGCCACCAGGTTCTCCATCAATAGCGCCAACGGTAAGATCAGCGGCTGCCCCCATTATTCCGCTGACCGGGGGTCGAGTAATCGACTATAGTGAAAAGCCGGCAGAGGGCGTATCACGGCAGACAGTCGCACGGTCGCCGCGGAGCAGCAGAGTTTCGTCCAAGAGTAGTCGCAAAGGCGTCGAATTCTTGAGGAAAAAGGCCGAATACGAAGCTGAGCGCGATTTGGTGACCATCAGGGAGAATCTGGTGAAGAAAAGGATGGAGGTGGCTATAGCAGAAATCGAAGCGAATGCTGAAAGTGAGGACTCAAACTCGGAGGTGGATACGACGCAACGAGTTGAAGAATGGGTGAAAACGACGCCCCAAGCGACGCAACCAGAAACGGCGATGTTTACGGCGGCAGCGTCTCGCGCGCCGTCTACGTCGCACGTACCGCTTGAGGGCAGCGCGCCGTATGAAGCACCTACGATTCAAAACCAAAACGTAAGTAGAGTGAATCTTGAATCTAATATGTACCGTGTGCCGGCTATGTTAAGTGAAAGTAATGTGTCGCATCCGTATAGGAGGAACCCCGTGAGCAATGCGGGGCCTATGCAGACGCCAGCTCATACTGAAGCGGTTAGATTCCGTTTGCCCGATGATTATCCCGCCTTCACCACTCCGGTCGCAAGTGGACCTCGAGTATCGACACTCGAGTCGGTCACACAGCGACAGGGAAATAGCGGAGTGGGGGCTGTAGAAAGGCAGCGACTATCGTCGAGCGATAGAGATAGGAAAATCGATAAGCTGGCGGAGGCGATCACTAACATGGCACGCCCGCACCCGGTACCCAGACAGGCTTACGAATTGCCACATTTTAGTGGTGACCCAGCTGATTGGATTTCATATAGGAATATGTACTGGGACACTACGGAATTGTATAACTTTAGGCCGCATGAGAATTTAGCGCGTCTGAAGTCGTCTCTACATGGGGAGGCGAAGATAGCAGTGGAGGACCTGTTACGGTCAGCGAGAGAACCCACTGAAATAATACGTGCATTAGAAGAAGAGTACGGACATCCAACCGTCATACTTCAATATGCTTTAAAGAAGGTGAGAAATTTACCTAAAGTGTCTGATAGTGGCCAGGAATTAAGGAAATTCTCATCAACAGTAAGGAACTGTGTGTCACTGCTAAAGAACGTCAGAGCAGATGGGTACCTGAATAACCCTCAACTGGTGAGCGAGCTGCTAGGCAAGCTGACACCAGTTCAACGAGCACAGTATGGTGACTTCGCGATGGGCCTGGATAACTCACAGGGGGTGGACTTGAGGATCTCACCCAGCTTGGAAATGCTGTCACAGTTCCTCATACACGTGACGCGTTCCACTTCATACTACCTACAACCGACTGTGTATGAACCAGAACAGGCTAAATTCCCTGTGAAGCTGCAGCAGACCAGCGGACGGACTCGACCTGGAAACGCGGCACGCCCAGTCACCAACAAGAAGCAGATGACTCATCGTGTGAATACACAGAGCGACGAAGCTACGAGTATCACACAGAAGGAGTGCGTGATGTGCCACGGCAAGCATGTCATAGAAGATTGCGACCAGTTCAAGAAGCTGAATATACAAGAACGCTGGGAACTGATCCAGAAGAAAAAAGTGTGCTTTAATTGTTTAAAAGCAAAACACACTAAGCAGTTTTGTCGCGCAAACAAGTGCAAAAAGTGCGACTACAAACATCATGTGTTGTTACACGAGGACAGGTCAAAACCAGAATGTGTAACAAACATAGGAGAGTGGCGAGCCACAGCGTTATTGAAGATAGTGCCAGTGTCGGTGTGTAACGAAGATAGCAACAACGACCAGTGTTATGCGTTGTTGGACGACGGGGCAACAGTATCGCTAATAGACAGTTCGCTCGCTACTAACCTATCGGGTCCACGTGTGCCACTAACATTAAAGACCGCCGGCGGTCATGCTGTGTCGGACCTTACCTCGCGAGTGGTACAAGTATGTGTGAAGGGCCCCAATGGACAGTGCCATAATATCAAGTGCCGGACATTAGCAAACTTGAACTTGCCTACACAAACAGTGACCTCTTCAGTGATCGACGATAACGCGCACCTGCGCGACTTGGGTTGCGCAGAGATGAGGGGAGCCAAGCCGCTGCTGCTGATCGGGCAGGACAATTGGGAGCTGCTCGTTGGCGGGGACACCCGCCGTGGACGATCCGGTAAGCCAGTTGCCTCACTAACTAAGTTAGGTTGGGTCATACATGGACCATTTAATAACGATAGTAGTACCGAAGCAGTGAACTGCACAACAGTTTCCCTACCAGATTTACATGATTTAGTAAAGTCACAGTTTGAATTAGAATCGATAGGCATTTCTCAAGTAACCCGCAAACATAAGGATGTAGAACGGGCTGTACAGGTGTTAGACAGTACGAGTCAACGCACCCCTGATAAGAAGCAATGGGAAGTAGGTCTTTTGTGGAAACAGGACAACATTATGTTGCCTGATAGTTACAGACAGGCCCGGCATAGGTTATATGGTATCGAGAGGCGGATGCGTAAGGACGCTAGTTTCGCTGAGACGTACGCGAACCAGATAGAGCGTCTAGTAGCTGAAGGGTATGCACGGAAGGTGGAAGGCGAGGTAGATAGCTCACCGGTTTGGTACCTACCACATTTCGGAGTTGTAAACCCGAACAAACCAGGGAAGCTTCGCCTAGTCTTCGACGCGGCTGCTACGTCCCAAGGTACGTGTCTGAATGATAACCTACTGACCGGACCCGATCTATTAAATTCTTTACTAGGTATTTTAATTAAATTTAGAGTAGGTCCCATAGCGTTCACAGGCGATATAGCTGATATGTTTTTGCGAGTTAAGATTAGGGCACAAGATCAGGGCGCACAGCTGTTTTTGTGGAGAGGCGCGAACGGTGGTAGGGAACCTGATACCTACGCCATGACATCAATGATATTTGGCGCCGCCTCTTCACCAACCACGGCGATATATATACTCAATAAAAACGCCAATGAGTGGGTTAACGTTCACCCCGAAGCTGTTGAGGCCATAAGAGATAGGCACTACATGGACGACTATTTAGATAGCACGTGGTCCGTAGAGCAGGCCAACAGCCTGATCGAGCAGGTTGCCAGAATACACGCCTCCGGGGGTTTTATCATACGGGGGTGGGTAACCAACTCGACAGAGTTAAGGGAAAAGTTAAAAATAGATATGCCCGATAAAGTACCGCTCGAAAAGGGAATCGGGATGGTCGAGCGGACATTAGGGTTGACATGGTCGCCCAAACAAGACGAACTGGGATTTGACTTGTCGTTCAAACGGTTACCACCTGAAATAATAAGTGGCGACCTGGTACCCACTAAGCGTCAGTTTTTGAGCGCGATTATGTCAATCTACGACCCCCTCGGCTTTCTCTATCCCTGCGTCATCCAGACGCGAATATTGATGCAGAGGATATGGAAGTCGGGGATCCAGTGGGATGAACCTCTAAAGGACCGAGAGGCCAAAATGTGGTTTGCCTGGCTCAAGCATCTAAGCATTCTGACCGAAGTCAAGATACAGCGGTGGTACGGGCTGGACCTCAACAATCTGGAATTACACGTGTTCGGGGACGCCAGCGAACTGGCATACGCCGCGGTCGCCTACCTTGTAGGGTATAACACTGAAGGGCATCGAGAGGTCACCATGCTATTAGGTAAAGCGCGGGTGGCCCCTCAGAAAGTTATATCCATTCCTAGGTTAGAGCTTCAGGCAGCGGTGCTAGCGTGTCGAATAGCGGACACCGCTGAAAAAGAGTTAGGGCTACCAATCAGGCAAAAATTTTACTGGACAGACAGTGAAACTGTACTTAAGTGGATAAATTCGGAGGCACAAGACTTCCAAAAATTTATATCGCATAGATTAGCCGAAATAGATAGGTTAACAGTCAGAGGCAACTGGCGCTGGGTCCCCACGGCGGACAACCCAGCAGATAAGGCTACCAGATTGTCTTGGCCTGATGACCATGCAGCGTGGTTGTCGGGCCCCTCGTTTTTGTATGATTCACAGGAGCAGTGGCCAGCATGTCGCGAACCTGAGGCGGCAGATGCAGACCTCGAGCGCATCCAACGAGTCAACACTGCGGCGGCCCCTGCCGGGCCCTTCCTGGAATACGAGCGCTACTCAACATGGCAGCGCGTGCAGCGCGTTATGGCGCGCACGCTGATTTTCATCGAGCGATGTCGCAAACGAAGAGCGACGTCGGAGCTGCGTCCACATGACTTGGAAGAAGCGCACCTCCACCTAATGAGGTTGTGCCAAAACGACAGCTTTCATCGAGAACGGGCCGCCATCCTGAAAGGGTTGCCCGCACCTGTCGACAGCCGCATAAAGTCATTGGACCCGATGTTCACCGACGACGGACTGCTACGAGTACGAGGACGTCTGACTGCATGCGAGGAGCTCACATTCGGAGAAAAACACCCGATTATTCTCGACGGGCGTCACCCTCTGGTAAGGAAGCTCATCGCACACTATCACGCGATGGCTCTGCACGCGAACCACGAGACCGTAGTCAACAATCTACGAGAAACTTACTGGATCATAAAGGTAAGAACATCCGTAAAGACCGTGGTCGCGAATTGCCAATATTGTCGCATCACCAGAGCCAAACCCATACCACCAAAGATGGGTGATCTCCCACTCGCCAGGGTAGAGACCACAAGAAGAGCCTTTGTGCGAGTAGGGGTCGACTACTTCGGCCCAATGGAGGTGGCGATAGGGCGGCGCCGCGAAAAGAGGTGGGGAGTACTCTTTACCTGTCTCGCTACGCGCGCCGTCCACCTAGAGTTAGCCGCCACACTAAGCGCCGATTCGGCGATACTGGCCCTGAGGCGCCTGATAGCGCGCCGGGGGCAACCTGCACACCTGTACTCCGATCAGGGTACCAACTTCATCGGGGCCAACACCGAGTTACGAGCAGCCCTGAAAGACCTGGATCAGGATACACTGAGGGACGAGGCCACCAACCGAGGCATCGAGTGGCACTTCAATCCCCCCTCAGCGCCACACATGGGCGGCTGCTGGGAACGCCTGGTCAGGTCAGTGAAGAATGCACTGAGAAGCACGCTCAAGGAGCGGGCCCCTCGTGAGGAGGTCCTTTACACCCTTCTTACCGAGGCAGAGCTGATAGTAAACAGCCGCCCGCTGAGCTATGTGTACGACGATCACGAGCAGCCTGAGGTCCTGACGCCGAACCATCTACTCCTGGGCACGGCGTCCGGGAGTACACCGTTTGCGCCGAGCAGCTACGAGGACGTCGATTCCCGCCGGCAGTGGCGGCGGGTGAATGCGCTCGCCGACATGTTCTGGCGCCGCTGGCTGCGGGAGTATCTCCCGACTCTGCAACGTCGTGAGAAGTGGACAAGTAGTGGACCCAATGTGCGCGTGAGTGATGTGGTAGTGATCGTTGACAACAATAGAGAACGAAGTGCATGGACAAAAGGTGTGATACAATCTGTGTATCAGGGTAATGACGGAATCGTCCGTGTTGTAGATGTTAAGACAGCAAACGGGGTCTTGCGTCGACCAGTTGCAAAGATTATTGTGCTTCCCACAGAAATGGATGTAAAGCGGTTGAACCCTCTTACAGGGGGTGGAATGTAGGAGAAGCACCATACGCCTAACTCCGTTTGCTATTAGTCATAAGTAGCTATAAGAATGTACTAGTAGCATAAGGAAACACTTAACATCACCTAATTGATAAATTTTCCACGAAACTATGCTTGTCCGTAGGAAATAAACACGTTTTGACTTGAACGCAGAGAATCAACTCAAAACTGCGTAGGGGTTTCTCCCTGGCTCAGAAAAGTCGACAGGTTGTGACTTGCACGAGAAAATAGGGGCGTGGTTATTGTCTAAACCACATATATTGGTGTCAAAGTTTTACTCAGGTGAGGTGTACCAGCTACCTTAGCTATGGTGCAAAACTAATATATATGCGGCCCCTAGGATTGAAAAGTTAGTTCCATCAGATTTTATAATTGTATCCAGCAAGTAGTAATAGTACCTAACCATCAAGTGTCATGCTCAATAGAGCCCTGTGTAGTCGCGTGTCTGTAGTATTTCAATTATGTTTATATTATTGCAATAATTAGTGTTTCGAAGGTAAGATTATTGCCGTAAGTATTATGATTGTATTTTATGTGTATTTTGTTTCTGAATTGTGTTTACGTGCTCTTTTATTATATTTGTGAATACTTGTACTGGTTTAATTTGCATAACGACGACGATAACCCCCGCCTATCAGAGTCTAAACACTTTCGCCCCCTAAGCACAGCATGCAGGTTGTTTGATATATGTTTCGTGTGCTGTGCTTAACAACCTTTGTACTCCAAATTATAACTATGTATTTTACTGTGTATACATAAATAATAAAATAAATAAATAACCTATGGGGTACTTTAATCCCAGCAGTACGTTCTCGTGGGATATTTTCCGACATCCACGTGAGCGAAGTCGCAGGCAAAAGCTAGTTAGTTATAATTTCGATGTGGTTGCGTTATCGCTAGTAGTCGCGATGTGAATACGTTCGTTGTGGCTTGTGTTTGCAGACAGACAGATAGACTCTGGCTGTGTCGTAGCGTCGACGCAACGTCGTAGTTACGTTGTGGCTGCGACCTCGCCTTAAGCCCTCAAACGTCTGACGCACACCAAGTGGGCGTAAGAAAAATTTGTTGTCAGTATCGTCCACACGGTTGATTTTGACGGTCAAATGTGGTTCGTGTGAATAGGCTATTAACTGACTTAAAAAAGGAGGTTCTATGTTCGACCCATATGTTTGCATGTATGTTTGTATGTCCGCGATTATCTCAATAACTGATGAAACAATTTTATTGTTCTTTCATTAACGTGATCTACATCCTTTAGTTTTAGTATATAATACATTAGGTAATTATTCTTATGTACGAAGTTATATGCATAAATGTACTGTATCTCCGGCATTTCTAAGCGGATTTCGCTGATTTTTCTTTTCTTTTAAAAAAACTAAAAAAAAAAACTTTTAAATAAGTATAAACCGGCTCTAAAAACCTAAGAAGAATAAAATAAATTTCATAAAAAAAAAATAACAGCTTCAGAAGTCGGTGTCTTCAATTCTTTAATGCATCTTAGCTTGGCACCGTCTTCAGAAGCTGGTAAGTTTTTTTTTTTAATGAATGTTATTTTATTCTTTTTAGATTTTTGAAGTCGGTTTTTGCTTTTTTAAAATAAAAATGATCGCCAGTCCCCGTGGTGTCGTTGTGGTTTAGTTGTGGTCGTAGTACGTATAATCGAACTGTTATTGCCATTAATTGTCCATAGTTAAACGAAAAAGATCCAACCCATATTACAGCTAATGGGGGTTGGATCCTTTTCGTTTAACTGTCTATAACAATTGATATTAAAATCACAACTTTCAAAGAATAACAGTTGTGATTTCAATATACAGGGTGATTTTTAAAACATGCGACAAAATTTAAGGGGGTGTTCTACCCATCAGTATGAACAACTTTTACTATGGGACCAACTCGGAATTCGCAAAAAAATTTCGACCTTTTTATACAAAATGGTCCAATCGGGTATGTGCTTTTACATGGGAAGGTAATTTTTTTTTTTTTTGCGAATTCTTAGTTGGTCCCATAGTAAAAGTTGTTCATATTGATGGGTAGAACACCCCCTTAAATTTTGTCGCATGTTTTAAAAATCACCCTGTATGAACAACTAGCTTTTGTCCGCGGCTTCACCCGCGTGGATGTTGGAAATTATCCCACGGGAACCGTACATTTTTTGGGGATAAAAAGTATCCTTTGTGCTATTTCAGACTATAATCTATCTCTTTGCTAAATTTCATCCAGATCCGTTCAGCCGTTCTGGTATGATTGAGTAACAAACATCCAGACATTTCATTGACTTTAGTTAATGAAATACAGAGAGAGATTAGATATAAATAGTATGTTTTGAATTTTATTCGATTTTGATTTAAGGTTAGATATTTCATTTTAGATATTTCTTTTATACTCATCCTCTTACACTTTTTCACACACTTTCACACACTACACATGTAATGATATACCTCCTATATTATTAATATATCTAATTAACCTAGTAATGTAATGGTCATCCTAAAGAAGAGCGCTGATGTCGGAGATATAAATATTCTTATCTAGTTTTTTTTTTTTTTTCTTTGTATAATATGTTAAAAAACCACAGAAGCCTTTGATGGCTTATATATGGCTAGTGAGTTCGGAAAATATATATCTAATATCAATGATATTATAAGTAAAAAGACGTAGATAGGTTATACACGCTCCGCAAGTGGCACGTCAAAATGTGGCTAATTAGCCACATTTTCGTCGTCTTGTCTCTTTTTCGCTGCCGATAATTACGACATGCCGTTCTACTTCCACGTGCCATCTAATAGTTCGACATTGTGTCGTTTTTGAACATCGAATGTTGGGTAGGTAACCTATCTACGTCTTTTTACTTATAACATCATTGTCTAATATGCTACTAGAAACAATGTGTTTTTAAGTTTTACTTACAAAAAATCAAAATAGTCTTACTTATTATACTACTTATATATTACTCTAGTTCAGACACAGATGCCTTCAGTATAAAATTAGGAAAATTTGAATGTGTCCTGTATATCTGTTCAAATGTAACATTATGTTCTGTGTCAAATACGAGTAACTTATTATAATTATTATTTTTGTAAAGTATTATTTTTTTCTTCTCAGCTCTTTGGCTGGATTTTGCAACATTTACGGAACAAAGCCAAGTAAATGCAGCGTTTGGTGTGATATTATTATTATTATTTTCCAGTAGCGTGGGGGACGTAATCTCGGATTGTTTGTGGAACACAAAACTGCTCGCCAAAATTAAAATCAAGTATTTTACCCATAGCCAGCTTCAAATACCTAAGCAGCGAGTCCCGTTGAACGCTTGGCTATACCATGGCAGACTTAGGTGAAGATGGCGGGACGAGCTTGATTCCTTCTAAAAGAACAGGCCTGCACCACCAGTGAAAATATTAAGTATGTTGAATAAAATCGCCTTTATCTTGCCAGTGGGACAATACTGGCTAGAGAGATTTGGGCCGTGGATTAATCAAAATCTACATCCAAGTTTCAAACAATAAATTCCTTTTGGTTATATCGTGGTGTGTGAGGGTAGACTTACTGGGTCTGAAGAAAAGATAGTCCTTTTGATAGTCCCAACACTTTAATGTTCCGCACACTAAACGACAATGTTTGCAATTCAATTACGAAGGCACAGTAAATAGCGAGCGTGGATGTACAAGCACAAGCAGTAAGCGTAAAGTTCGGTAAAAGATACACAGCGATTTAGCGTGGGTACTTTGAGATCGCGAAAAATAGCCCAAGCAAGCGTGCGTTCGACGTATGAGGTAGGTAGGTCGTGACTTGCGACCGTTGAATCCTAAATGCGCGGCGAATGAATGCGTGTGCGCATACGTCACACGACGTGTAACTTCACGCGTCTTAGACAAAGGAACTCAGCAGGCGACGCGCGTGTTCAGTGTACTAGGATTGCGTTAATGACGGACGGACCGTACGGTAACCACGTGTATTATAATAAATGCTACTAATTATTTTTTAGTGTTTATGTTTATAATGTATATTGTATGTGTGTGTGTTTATTAGTGTAGGGCGTATAAATATATTATGTACAGGTAGAAGTCAGAAGTCGACTAGCAATCTCACAAAACTATGGCATAACAATATTAGTTGTACTTATGACCTTCTTCTATAAGAACGTTTGACAATACTACACATTGGCAACTTTGGCAGCCCGTATAGCGCAGGCGATAATGGTCATTGCGGTGTAAGTGGACTTCTAGACGTTGACTTTACATATTGTAAATAACATAAAAACACTTAGCGATACCATGGCAGACTTAGGTGAAGATGGCGGGACGAGCTTGATTCCTACTGAAAGAACAGGCCTGCACCATCAGTGAAAGAACAGGCCCGCACCACCAGTGAAAGAACAGGCCCGCACCACCAGTGAAAGAACAGGCCCGCACCACCAGTGAAAGAACAGGCCCGCACCACCAGTGAAAGAACAGGCCCGCACCACCAGTGAAAGAACAGGGCCTGTTCTTTTCAGTTTTTTTTCACCAGTGAACATAAGTAGGTCGAATAAAATTGCCTTGTCTTGTCAATGGGACAATACTGGCTAGACAGATTTAGGCCGTGGGTTAATCAAAATCTACATCCAAGTTTCAAACAATAAATCCTTTTCAAAATCATGAACTTCACAATTCAGGGAACAAAACATTATCAAATCGAAATTTAATCAGTGCTAATGTCCCGCGGTAATGGGTTACACCGCAGAACAGGTGCTCTTTAAGCTAAATCACTGGTTGGACATAATAGAAGATTATGGATTCAATGGACGGCCGAGGTTGGACACGAATTACCGGAATAGTATTGTGTGAAACTATGTTTTATGGAAATAGGTTTTGTTCGCGAATTTGTTTGCATGTAAACTACAATCCGCAAGGCTTTGTAACTCCTTTCAATGTTTTCTAGTGGTAGGAGTTAACTAGTAGAAATCTAGTAGGAGTGGTAGGTAGGTAGGAGTTAACTAGTAGAAATCGTCACGTAACGAAAAAGCGTTCATGCTTCACTGGAATCTCGATAACTCGAACCTAGTTAAGTTGTAATCCTCAATAAGAGAAAAAAAAAATGCTATTTCCTTGCGCTGAACTCCTAAATACACGGTAGGTACATATCTCGAATTATACAGCCTTACTAATAAAGATTTACACCCGAGTTATACTGGAGTTATAGCGCTTTTTATAAGGGCCAAAAGTGTTCGAAAAGTGTTCGAAGGCCCAAACCTCGGGTGTAATTCGAATTTCAAAAAGTTGACTCCATAAATCGAATGATGACATCTTAGTGTACGGCCTGACTGCACGCTCGACTCGAGCGTCCAGCGGGGCGGGGCGTGCGACGTTCGTGTTAAACACATGCAAACACTCGCGAGTGTCCTGAGTGACGGCCGAGCGACGCTCGGTGAATTTGCACGCATCGCTGAACGCCCCGCTACGCTGGACGCTTTTTCACTCGGGTCGTACACTTACTTGGAATTCTTCGAAGTCATAGCAATAAAATCTAAAAGGAATGTTTGGTGCCTTTGTTCTATAGCGTCTTGACACTTTAGACCATACTATGTATATGAGATACTTATTATACAGCGAAAGGAACTTCGTTCGAAGCGGGAGTCCTACTACACCTCCAGACTTTATTTTAGCTTGGTCTGAGACAGCAACGCAGTCGCGTTGCGATGCCTCTGGTATGATAAGTGACTGCGACCACTTACGACGCTACCGAGCGTGCAGTGGCGCCCTCATCGTTTGTTTGGTTATTTCTTTTATTTTAGAATGAAAACGCAGAAAATGAGCACGTTAAGTTGTGCTCCACAAGACAATACGTTATTATTATTATAAACAGTAATTTTATATTGTTAAGTTTTATTGTAATCATTAAAACGGGAAATGTTGGCCACTTTTTTCCGTTTTAATGATTACAATAAAACTTAACATTATAAAACTACTGTTTATAATAACAATAACGTATTGTCTTGTGGAGCACAACTTAACGTGCTCATTTTCAAAATTTTCTTTTTAAATTAAAAGAAATAACAAAACAAACGATAAGGGCGCCACTGTGCGCTCGGTAGCCTCTTAACATCAGTTCTGCTGATTTATACTAAACACTACGGGGATGCAAGCTGTTAATTTGTTTCATCTATACGAATAAAAGCGCAGACAATCCGCGGCGCATGCTGTACACGAGCACGCGGCGCATTTTATCTGCGTGGATTCATTTGTTTGACAACGTACAACTGTAGCGTGGCCCAGCGCGGCGCACTGTGCTGCGATACATTTGTACATAGTCGTGTGTTAATATTCGTGTATAGTGTGTACTGCGTGCACAGCGTGTATTGCGTTGAGCTATGTGAGATCGGAAAAAGTTTGATCTGTCCTTCTGTTAGCACCTTTATTCACTTCGTTCGAATAAAGTTCGAACTGTCCCCTCGTTGCTAACAGGGGAACAGATCAATTATTTTTTTCCGATCTGTCCCTCTAGGGGGACAAAGCAGGGTGACAGATCGGAATAATCCGTAACCTGGCCGTGGTTTGCAGTGCTCACAATCACTGACATTTTCTTGAAAAGCGAAACTTGACACACGTGCGTGGCCTATCCGTGCACCGTGGTGGATCTGCGCTTAACACTGTTTGTATACCACCATCGTCAACTGCATGTTACATATTCGCATAGCACCTAAACCGCTGACAAGCATTTACCTAGTTAGCGCGAATTGCATCAGCCGCCGACACGAGGCGCCGACGCAGCACAAATCGATGGAGCCCGACACCGGACATCGCGGCCTTCGTAAAATCGTCACTTTTGACACAGCATCGGTCAACCGTCGACTATTTTAGTTATTAATTAATATTGTAATTTCTATAAAATAAATTAAGTTAAATAAATTTTGTATTTTTTTAAATCCTCCTGCTACCGCCTTCGTAATTAGCACGTCAACAAGAACGAGACGACGGTGCCGAAGTACCGATACATACATTTACTAAGGCTGCGTGCCCACCGCACCACCACCGTCACGTTCGTCGGTTCGAATAATCTCGTTTCTCGTTGATGTCCCGTTGACAATGTGTGATGGACAAACAGTGATAGGCTACTATGAAAAATATTTATGAATTAATACTGTAGGGTTGCTGTTTGTGAAATTAAAGCCCCGTTAAATTTGATGATAATTTATTGGCAACTTAACTGATATTATGTTACACGTTACAATAATTATTATATCATGTGACAACCCTAAGTGGAGGGATGAAAGGGACTGCGTGGCTATCGCCCTTCAGACCTCCCCTAGCTGGATGTGGATTATTCTGTACTAATACATAAACTTGAAAAATATGGTATCAGGGGAAACATACTTGATCTCATTCGTTCTTACTTAACGGACAGAAAGCAATTCGTAGAAATCACGCAAATATCCTCAAATACCAGTTACGAAAAAAAATATCGATCCGAAAGCGAGATAATTAAATACGGCGTCCCTCAGGGTAGCGTGATGGGGCCCCCCCTTTTTTGCTTTATATAAATGACCTTCCGAGGCAAATAAAGCACCTCATGGTACTATTCGCCGATGATAGCACCGTAATTATTAAGTGTGATGATCCCAATACTTATGAAAATGAAATAAATATGACATTAAATAGAATTATATCATGGTTTGACCACAATAATCTAATTATAAACTTAGAAAAGACTAAAATTATGCATTTTTATCAAAGGATCCCAAACAAAATACTTGACATTAGCTATTTAGGGACAAAAATAGAATCAACTACTGCCACTAAATTTCTTGGTATTAATATAGACAACAATTTGACTTGGAGACCCCAGACAGACGAAGTATGTAAAAAGCTTAATCAATTTGCCTATGCTCTCTATAAACTGTCAAAAATAGTGAGCCTTGAATCCGTACTAACAGCATATCACGGCTATGTTGCATCAACACTCAGATATGGCGTAATATATTGGGGCAATTCAGTAGATAGAGAACTCGTATTTAGAGCCCAAAAAAGATGTGTCAGAATTATGTGTGGCCTTAAAAGCACAGACAGTTGTCAACCGTTCTTTATACGTCTAAAAATTCTTACCTTGCCATCGCTGTACATATACGAAACAAATATGTTTTTCATTATACAAAATATCTACTAAAAGTTATTACAGAAAATTACGCGATAAAAATAAATCTGAACTCGAAGTGACTTATGGGAGAACTGCACTAATGAATAAAAGTACCTTCTGTATGGCCATAAAAATATATAACAAATTACCTGAAAAAATAAAAACCTTAAATCTGGACAATTTCAAAAGAGAACTATTAAGAATTTTGATAAATAAATGCTATTACTCACTGCAGGAGTATCTGGACGACAATTCTATAATTACTGCTTCATAAAATTGTAAATCACCTTACCTATTTTGACGATTTTGAATTTTGAATTAGCATCAATATGACATGGAACTTAATATTTTGACATTTATTGTATTTTAAATTTGTATTGATATGCATGTACCTATTAATATTAACTTTATTACAAATGTTTACATAATTCTACAAGGTTAAGATATCTTGAAAGTTAAATTTGTGTTAAAAAGTAAACTTCGACAATGTTAATAAATATATTTGTACGCCTTTGAGCAAAACATAGAGGATCTACCAATCTGAAACATCTCGCACACTGTTATAATTTGACCTATGTTTACAAATAAAGCATTCTGATTCTGATTCTGGCTAGTTCCTGAAGACTGCTAGGCTATCGAAGCAGGAACTAGTCGTACTAAGGATCAGAGCTGGCTGCGTGGCTACCGGGCTCAGAACCTCTAGCTAGTGAATGACGATTTGTTCCAAGAAAGCTCTGCTTATAAAGGCGAATAGTTGACATAATATATGTGTGCACAATATTTACACGTAGTCGTCTGTGGTTGTAGCGCTTGCGCAGATTGTTGCACACGAAGATTGTAGATGCCGTCACTTGTCTACAGGGATCGTTTATAGTTGCTGTCTTCTAGTTTATGAAGCCACTCATCATAGTGCTTTAGATAAGTTACACTAGATGGCACTGTATGCGTGTTACATTCTCCCCCTCTGGTACTCTATAGTCGTCCCGACAGAGTACCAGGATCAGCTTCCACTTTCCTTGGTCTCCCTCTTTTTCTTATGGGATTTAATGGTTTGGGCACATTGTCATCTCTTTGTTCAAATTTACATATTGCTGAAGTATGATATTTTCCCATGGATTGTTCTGGTGACTTTGGATTTGCTACCTCATATGTGGATGCTCCATGTTTCTTCATGACAACATAAGGACCATCTCTGCGTGGAGCAAATTTTGCGGTGTACTGTTTTTCATTACTGCTTATTGGATGTGTTTCAACCAATACTAAGTCTCCTATTCTATAGCATGGATCTGGTCTTTTTCTTTGATTTGCACGTTGCCTAATACTGTCTTGCATGGTTTCAATGCTTTCTTTTGCAATTAATAAATCTTCAGCTAACTGCTTCAAAGTAGGTGTGATTTGGGATATAAATTTTTCTTGTGTTAAAACTGTACTGAAATCATGTGTAAGATCATATGGAGTTCTTAATTCACGTCCGAAAGTCAAGTAGGACGGTGAATATCCTGTTGCTTGACATACAGCCGAATTCATTGCAAATCTGATAGCAGGCAGTGTATTTGGCCATTTCTGGTGTTGATTCTTCACCATAATAGCGATTTGAGTTTTCATGTCTCTGTTTTTCTTTTCCACAATATTAGGTTCTGGGTGATATACTGGTGTCAGAATGTGTTGTATTTCTAGACAATAAGTAAGTTTTTGCATTATTGCCGATATAAATTGTACTCCATTATCACTTACAATTTTCCTTGGTAAACCATAGCGCAGAAATATTTCATGTAAAAGAGTGAGTGCACAGGTTTCAGCTATGGCTTCTGTTATAGCAAAAAGTTCAACCCATCGAGAAGCTGTGTCTTCAACAATAAAGATCCATTTTTCTTCTGTCGTTGCTTTTGGTAAGGGACCGAACAGATCAATGGATAGTACTTCGAATCTGTGATTATTTGCAGTTGATTGATATAAACCCGCTGGTTTTTTATTTGATGGTTTATATTTCTGACATTCTACACAAGTCTTCACATACTTAATTACATCCTTTCTTAATCCTTTCCAGTAGAATTTATCCGTGATTCGTTGAATTGTACGTTCTACTCCTAAATAACCAGCTGTTGGATCATCGTGATATGCCTTTAATATGTTTGGTCTTTCTTGTATAGGTATTAGTAATTTTGCATTATCGTCTTCTTGTTCTGGTGTATACCGATATAACACATTTTTGTTAAGAATGTAACCTTTTTTAGTCCATTCTATATAATTTTCTGTTTGTTTTTCCTGTTCAAGTTCATTTATTATTATCTTGAGCTCATCATCTTTTAGTTGTTCTTCACGTATTTGCTTTTCACTATATTTTGGTAATTCAATTTCTATATAACATAAATTACATTCTTCATTGTCATTGATAGTGTGTCTGCCACAACATTAGTTCGTCCTGGTGTGTATTGTATATTGAAGTAGGGCTGTAGTTGCAGTGCCCAACGGGCCAAGCGACCGGTTGGTGTTTTCAAATTCATTAACCATTTTAATGGTTGGTGGTCAGTGATTGTAATGAATTGTGTACCTTCAATGTAACCTCGAAATCTTGAAACAGCCCAAACAATTGCTAAGGCTTCTTTTTCAGTCACAGTATAATTATATTCCGCTGGTGTAAGAAGTCTGCTTGCATATTCAACTGAGTGTTCGTTTTCGCCCTCCCCCTGCACTAAAGCTGCTCCAATTGCATATTGATTTGCATCTGTTTTGATTGTAAAACGAGTATCACATTCTGCTTGCTTCAGTACTGGGGCTGTAGTTAACGCTATTTTTAGCTTTTCAAAGGCATCTTGTTGTTCATTTTTCCACTCCCAACTTGTTTTCTTTTTAGTTAAGTTTGTTAGTGGTCGAGCTATGTCTGCGAAGTTGTTTATAAATCTTCGATACCACGAAGCAGTTTGTAGGAATGTAATCAATTGTTTTATATTGTTTGGTTTTGATAAATTCGCTATAGCTGAAATCTTTTCCGGATCTGTTTTAATTCCTTCTGGAACTATTAGATGTCCCAAATGCTTGATCTCGGAACAAATGAATTTACACTTTTTCTTGTTAGCTTTTAGGTTAAATTCTCTGAGTTTTTCAAATATTTCCTTTAAATCCTCAATGTGTTGTGTGAATGTGGCTGATCGTATGATCAAATCGTCTAAATATGACAGTACACACTTTGATCTCGTTCCTAAACTTTGAATGAATTTATCTATTAGTCTCTGGAACGTGGCGGGTGCGTTCCGTAACCCAAATGGCATGCGTTTAAAACGGAACTTACCAAACGGTGAGACAAAGCTGGTCTTGTCTTGGTCTTCAGGATGTACCATTATTTGCCAGTAACCTGATTGAAGGTCGATTGTAGACATGTATGACATTGCCTTTGCTTGGTGTAATAGATCGTCAATCCGTGGCAATGGATATTTATCTGGTTTTGTTATTTCGTTGAGTCGCCGATAATCGATACAAACTCTGATGTCGTCTGTACCTTTAGGGACCATGATAACAGGAGCTGCCCACGGTAGATCGCATTCTTCTATTATATCATTGCTTAGCATTTCATCTAATTTTTGTCTCAATTGTTCCTGTCTGTGTGGCTGTATATCTGTATGGCTTTTGAGCTATAGGTAGATGACTACCTGTGTCTATTCTATGCAAGATAAATGGTGTTGGTTTAGTGTTTTTATCAAATATATCGCTATAGGTAGTTAGCAATTGGTTGAAATCTGACTTTTCAACTTCAGATAATAGTTTTCCTTCACAGGAGCATAATAAAATATCAAAAGAATATAATGACATTCAATTTATTGTTACATAATCAATGCGTGGATCCCTTTGCGATGCTTCATCCGCTGGTTCGCGAGGACGGACAGGACGAGGCGGTGTGTCCAACTTCTGAAGTGACCATTTTGCAGCTTTCTTAGGCGGTAGACTGTCTTCAAAATTGTTTAGCGGTGACGGTGTTTGTGGTATATGAGAAATCATATGCAGTTCATTGGCCCACTGCATAAAGCTTGATAGAGATTCCGGTGTTGACTGGCCTGAATCAAATATTAGGCATTCAGCTGCCTTCAAGGGAATCTTCTCATTTTTTAATTGCAGAAAACGGTGCAACTCTCGAGGTTCATCTATGAAGTGCCAAAATCGTTGTGGCAAGTTAAGTACTATTCCCGCCGCTTCTAAGAAGTCAATGCCGAGTAGAGTACGATTATCAGTGGCGTCGGGTATCACTGTGAACGTTATAGGTAGGGAACGTCCACCAATTATGATGTCCACGGCTGTGGTTAGTAGTTTCCGGGTTTGAACCGTTCCATCGGCTAGGATTGTGTCAGCCTTTTTCTCGTTGAACGTGGCTCCACTTCTGATGAACAACTTGTACAGCTGCACGCTTGCCACACTCGTTCTTGCAGCTGTGTCTATGTAAGCATAACCTTTTTCATTTTTACAGATGATTTCTATTGTAGGTATTTTAACATTGTCCTGCATTATCTCTGTGGTATCCACTGTGTAAAATGCAACCGGTTTTGGTGGAGTTTCTTTACTCTGGCATTTCTTGCAGTTACTCCTGAATACCCCTGCTTCACCGCATCCATAACACGATACCTTTGTAGTCTCGGTGGCTGTAGCTGTCATGGCTGGTTGTTTTTTAGCCTCCGCCAAGCGTTTTCGACATTCCTCAGTTGTGTGTCCTTTCTTTCCACAAAATGCACAACGTTTAATTTTTTTATCATAACGTTCTCCCGTTGAAGAAGTACTTGTTTGCGATTCTTTGTTTCTTTCTTTTCTTTTTTGCGTGAATGTGACGCATATTTTCCCGAAACTTGTTCTTTAATTATTTTATTTTGTTATTTTATTTCTTTGCGCCATGTTTATCGCAAATAAACGTATTTTCTTTCTTTTTTTCTTTCTCCAAACTTTCTAAATGGCGAGCTTTTTCGAGTAGCTCTGTGAACGATTTGAAATCGGTTCTGGCGATTTCCTTTTTGATACTCAGCTTCAACAAACCATATACGAAGTCGAGATGTTCCTCTTCTCTGTTGCGTTTAGATGGCAGTTGTGAAAGAAGCGCACGTTTTATACAAACAAACTCGTCGATCGTTTCAGTAGTTTGCTTTTTGCCGAACAATTCCAAGTAGATTTCGTGTGGCTGCTTTTTCGGAGCAAACGCTGATCGTATTGCATCCAACGCGTTATTCCACTTTTTAATGTCTGCTTTTACACCGTGCCACCATGTTGCTACTGTGCCGCCTAACAATAACGGCAATCCTTCTAACGCATCTTCATCGGAAATATGTTCCACTTTTTTGTACACTGAGATACTGTTTATAAACTCTTCCACCTTATTATAGTCTCTTTCACCTTCATATTTTCTGGAACAACTTGCAAAACTTTTACCAGACATGGTAGTTTGAGTTGAAGTAATCGTGTTCATTAACGCAGTGAACTGGTCTTGCGACATAGTGATTGACATTTTCCAGTAACTTTAGTAAGTATGTAGGTACTCCATACAATTTGAAAGTAGGCCGTTTAAAATTTGAGGGTAGGCCGTCCAAATATGTGAATATCCGTAGACTATTTATGTTGTCAATGGCAATGTAAAGTTAGCCATCCAAATATGTGGGTATCCGTAGATTATTTACGTTGGGCGCTAATGTAGAGTTAGCCATCCAAATATGTGGGTATCCGTAGATTATTTAGGTTGGGCGCCAATGTAGGGTTGTTGTTTGTGAAATTAAAGCCCCGTTGAACTTGATGATAATTTATTGGCAACTTAACTGATATTATGTTACACGTTACAATAATTATTATATCATGTGATAACCCTAAGTGGAGGGATGAAAGGGACTGCATGGCTATCGCCCTTCAGACCTCCCCTAGTTGGCTAGTTCCTGAAAACTGCTAGGCTATCGGAGCAGGAACTAGTCGTACTAAGGATCAGAGCTGGCTGCGTGGCTACCGGGCTCAGAATCTCTAGCTAGTGAATGACGATTTGTTCCAAGAAAGCTCTGCTTATAAAGGCGAATAGTTGACATATGTGTGCACAATATTTACACGTAGTCGTCTGCAGTTGTAGCGCTTGCGCAGATTGTTGCACACGAAGATTGTAGATGCCGTCACTTGTCTACAGGGATCGTTTATAGTTGCTGTCTTCTAGTTTATGAAGACACTCTTCGTAGTGCTTTAGATAAGTTACACTAGATGGCACTGTATGCGTGTTACAATACTTAATTTTAAGATGTTTAAAAAAAACCGGTCACGAGCGTGTTGGACTACGCATAATGAAGGGTTCCGTAGTACATTCCATACAGGTAAACAGGACTTGACTCCTGTTTACAAAAAAAAAAACTCGGCTTATTCTGAAAACCAGCGCATAGCAACCCGCTAAGGGGCCTAAGCATAATGCGGACGCTTGAACTTTTTGCTTCGGTTTTGTGTATGTACCTACTACTAGGTGTATTACTAGAGACAATAAACGTTTAATCTTTTCTATTCGTATATTCTTTAACCTTAAGATTCAATAAAAAACAAATGAAAATCTTAAAATAAAATAGAATCCAATCAAATGTATTATAATCATGACCTTTTCAAAACAACTAGAGTGCGAATATTTTTCTCATTAAAAGTTCTAAGTGATGGCTGTAATTGTCTTTAAATTCTCAGAATCTTGTTACAATACTCGATTTGAAGTTGAAAATTGGTAAAAAGTTTTCTTGAAGCTTTTCATGTGACTGTAATTTCGAGATACTGTAATTACATTCAAAATGGTTTGCGATTATTATGAAAACCAGTGTTATAAGAAAATCAGCCATTTTCAATCAAAAGCCCTAGCACGAACGCTCGACTTTTAAACGTAACATAAATTAGAACGATTTTGAACGGATAATAAAGCTATCCTACAGCATTTTGGCTTATTTTTTTTTGGAACAAGCACCATTAAATTAGTATCACCCAAATATATGAATGAAGTCTTAAAACTAAGTTAATATTATGAGCAAAACGAGTATCAAGGCGCTCCCTAATCGGGAGATATTCGCCTGTAATATAACAGTTCAGATTTGAACATCAGTGAGTGAGGAGAACCGAGCATTACAGTGCGTAACCTGTAATGATACAATTTGTAACATTACATTCAGCAGTACCATTTGCCTGTACTGTAACAGTTCTTATTCGAACATCAGTGAGTGAGGAGAACGCGCATTACAGTGCGCAACCTGTAATGATACAATTTGTAACATTGAATTCACTGGTACCATTCGCCTGTACTGTAACAGTTCAGATTCGTGCATCAGTGAGCGAGGAGAACGGAGCATTACAGTGCGCAACCTGTAATGATATAAATTGTAACATTGAATTCACTGGTACCATTCGCCTGTACTGTAACAGTTCAGATTCGTGCATCAGTGAGCGAGGAGAACGGAGCATTACATTGCGCAACCTGTAATGATACAATTTGTAACATTAAATTCACTGGTACCATTTGCCTGTACTGTAACAGTTCAGATTCGTGCATCAGTGAGCGAGGAGAACGGAGCATTACAGTGCGCAACCTATATTGTTACATTACGGATGAATGCTCCGGTGAGGGAGCACCTTTAGGTGAATTCGAAATTACACGTCGCGCTCGTGCTAGGCCCGTCCACAGTCGGGAGTAATAATAAAATTGCTATTATGTTGCTGCGCTCAGAGGAACTGTAAAAGGGAAGTGTGATTCCTCTGCGCGTACGCTGATGGTCGCGCAACAGAATATTGTCATTTTTACAATAAAGATATTATATTTACAATTCCCAATTATTATTGCTCTGTTACCTATAAATTTATTTTTTAATTTGTTCATTTCAGTTTTATCGACCTATCTTGTCTTAAAAAATCGCTTTTATTGATATGTGCGCATTGTGTGACCCCATGTAAAATTTTTATATTAGTAGATATCTGTAATATTTTGGTGTACATAATAAAGTGTATTCTATCTATTTCAACCAATTTTATATGCTGCACCGGTCGAGCAAGACTTTTGCTTATGGACGAAATATATGTATAGTTTTCATTCCAAGAAATCCTTATTCTTGGATAGTAAACTTACTTACTGAATTTATTCGTACATCAATATCCTTTTTAAAATCAAACAATCATTTAAAAGCTCGTTTTCACGGAAGTCACGATTCGACTCCCATTAATGAACGAGGAATTAATGGACGGAACCTTAATTAATTAAAGGCCCCTCCATTAATTCCTCGTTCCCACGAGCGATTTTCTCCCGCGACGACTTTCATCGTGCTCTGGATTTTCAACCTGAGCCGAGTATTGAGAATCCTACCGAGTGCATCCCAGCGCATCAAAAAAATACACTGCTGGATTTGCAACCTCGGCGTTAAGCAGTACGATTTTTCCCGCGACATTTTTTTATCGCGCACTGGATTTTTAACTCTTAGTGTTGAGCCGAGTGTTCAGAATCCAACAGAGGGCACCCCAGCGCATCAAAAAAATAGACTGCTGTATTTGCAACTCTCGGCGCTAAGCAGTGCGTTGAGAATTCAGTGCATAAAAAATCGCAGCGGGAAATAATCTCTCGTGGCTACGAGCTAACAACGTTTGTGTTACTTGCTGCCGAATGCAATTGAACCCTTTGATCACATTGAAATCACTAATTATAAAAAAGACTGAGTAAAAAGTTTCGTATCATTAAAATGGATATGTTTTCTCGGAAAAAAGGGCTCGTTGCTAAATGATGACAGCCGCACAGGTCGACTGAAGGTTAAGCTACGCTTGCTGCAATTCGTGGATGGGTGACCATCCATTACATATTGAGACCCCTTCGTGTCTCGGTAAGCACGTTAAGTCGTTGGTCCCAGCTGTCATTCGTAGATCTTTGACAGTCGAGTCGTTACGGAAGCCCAAAAGTCTGACAACCAGTCTTACCAAGGGGTATCATGTTACCCAGTAACTGGGTTGTGGAGGTCAGACAGGCGATTGCTTCATGTGGAATATTGGTATTCAGCTGCATCCGGTAACACTGGAAGCCGACTCCAACATAGTTGGGAAAAGGCTAGGTAGATTGATTGTTTGATGTGAAATTTGGAAATTCAGTATTTTTGCTTCAATGGTTTATAACTGGAGTGCTTCTGACATTTTTCTATTCATTTTGATGATTGCTTGTTTGTGAAGACATCAGTGTAAGATGCATGGACGGAGTAAAACGCAGATCTGGTCAATGTTTCTGAGTATTATTTATTTACATCTATTTATACAAATAAAAGGTACGAATTTTGATACCGGCTAGTGTGGCTTTCATTCTGCTTAGAATTCCAAATTCAAATAAATTTTATAATACAGCATGACATTTAAAAAAATCTGTTATTTATTTGTTTTCCCGCCGTTCGATTTTTCTGTGACATCAATGTTTCTGGAAAATCGAAATTGCGCACTATTTTCGAATACGAGTTCCGTCGTGACACCAACGCAACACAGACAGCACGCAATATTAACGACGTGTATGGACAAGGTACCGCAAGTGAACGCACGGTGCGTTTTTGGCTTGATTGCTTCTGTTCTGGAAATTTTGATCTCAACAATGAGCCCCGGGGAAAAGCTTAAAATCCAACGAGGCAGTGAAAAACGACTTTAAATAATTTATCGATTCCCGTTCCCAGGATATCTATAGCAGACGCATCAACGAACTTTCATTAAAATGGCAAAAGTGCATCGGCAATATTTCTTTAAACAAATTGTTTCTAGTAAATCGGCAATTTCATAGGTAAAGACTTATATATTACTTACTTTTATATTATAAGTTAAAGTCACTTTTCGTGTTTGTCTGTGTGACCGCGTTGTTCTCCTGTACTTACACAACGGATTTCGATGCGATGAGTAAAAGTTATTCTATTTCGAAATGTTTTTCATATTTCCACATGGTGCATAAGTACAGACGCCAGCAGGTCAACCTACCCGAAACTGTCAGATTTTCCCAATCAACCTTGAACCTAATGCCTTAGCAATAAAG